>CM060901.1:902686440-903402273 GCA_030737815.1 Allium fistulosum | reverse complement strand
TAACTATCCCATTCATTGAAGAAATGGATCCACTCAGCTGCTTCTGAACTTCACCTTCAGAAAACTGCTTAGCCAGAAAACTTCCTGCCAACACACAGAACACTCTGATCTGCACTGCTGCTACAGATGCCAAAGACTTCTCAATCCAAAGCTCTTCGAGAAACTCGGACCTCAAACAGAATCACCATGCTGAACTCAGCCACCACACCGAAGCAGAGACACTTCCTTAAACTTGTTCCAAAGAAAACATCTTCGGGAACATCCATAGTCACTGCATCTCATCACGCAGCTACTTCTTCCAGAAGTATCAAGATACCATCACTCGCTTCTGTCCAACCGACAGCTCCAACTTTACTCATCCAAACTACAAAGATAAACTCCGAACCATAACAGTTTCCTTCGGAGATCGATGAAATCCTTTACCACAGTAAAGTTTACTCGAGACGGTATTAGGTTTACAGTCTCGACAAATATACTTCCAACTTCAATACTCAGACTCCTAATCTTAGATGATAAATTATTATCATCTCAACCAATCATTATAAATACCATATACTTTTAAAATGATACTTTTTATATTATAGAAAATATATCTGGATAAAATTATTTCACCTTCCCTTTTAAAACAATATTGTGTCCGTTGGCCTGGTCCAAGTGTTTAGAGATCCCTATCAATAACGTTAGCTACTCGTATTGACCAGAATCCATATACCACCCAACCGATCAATTAACACAATATAAAACCATTTTATATAACTAACAAATACGCGCTCTCGTATATATATATATATACACTCAGACTAAAACAGGTTGCTACAGATCCTATCTCAAATGAACAACCCTTCCGAACCTAGGTATTCACTCAACCTAGCGCTCTGATATTCACTTAACCAAAAGCTTAGGTATTCGCTCAACCTAAGCTCTGATATTCACTTAACCAAAAGCTTAGGTATTCGCTCAACCTAAGCTCTGATACCATATGTAACGACCCGCCACTCATTCCACAGAATGACGCATCATTAATAAGAAAGAAAGGGGTAGAAAATAGAAAAGAAGAGAAGAAAGAAGAAACAACGACAACGATCTCACAGCGGAATGAATAAATTATATTAATAACATAAAGAAACGATTACATAGTATAAAACACTTATCAGAGTTTTCACAACTATACAACACATACTAGACAGTTATAAACATTTGTCTAGATATTACAACTCAAATACAATACAAGACTCTAACACAGATATCAACACAGCGGAATACTATATCTATGAACGCCGAAGCCTCCTGCTCCATTGCTCCTCCACAATTCGTCAAAGCTAAACCTGAATCCCTTGGCTACTCGTAAAAATTTGAGTACCCAAGAGTTTATAAAACAGAAATAAACAACTTGGGTCAGACATGGGTCTGGTGTGAGTAACAGGTTAAACTTGCTTAACTTCAAAACCTTTAGAAAGAAAAAGTATCACGTAAGACTCCCCACAAATAAACATGGGTAAGTTTTTACCTTACGCTAACCAAAACATTTGATAGGAAATTCGATTGTATTATAATAGGGTCTAGGGTTTTCAAATAAATATGAAATAGCCGAAATTGTTACATTATTAAATTCCAGCATACATAAGTATACAATCAAGTCCGTTATCACTTATTGAAATTTGGATTTCCATACAATGGCAGAGCTACCGGGGTACCGCTCATCACAGTACGGGGCCTAGATCACCGTACCGAGGATCACTCCCAATCCCCTGCAACACAAAGCCGGAACCATCCCTTACTGGATAATCCCGAATAAAATCACCCCACAGATGGCCGTCGCCAACTGCACCACTAAGCCGAAATAAAAGAAGGAACTCTCTAGACAGGGATGACCTTACTCTCAGTGGGTGCTACCCACGAAGCCTTGCTGCACCTCCCCTGTTTTAGCCATTCCCGGTTGATGAGGCTTGAGGTCACGATTACCTTAGAAAAGAACACATCACTTAGAATGCTCATCGTCCACCTGACGATGTTCTGAAAGCATTCAATCCATACAAGTTCGTTCCGGGTTCGAACGAAACCGAAGGCATTATCTCGTTACACTCGTTTTGGAATCACCCTCAGAGTTAACGACAATAACCCTTGCACTCTGAATCTTCATCTTCACTTGATTCACGACCTATCGTTAATTTGGATCGATGTGGTATTCGGGTCTCCAGACCTGGAATTCCGGTATACGGAAACCCGATCCCGGTCTCATCGAAATCCAAAGCGTATCTTTTAAGGCCAAGTTGTTTTAAGGGTTAAAACAATTCAATTCATTATCTTTATACACATAGAAAGATAATTCACAATAGATAATCAACATTATCAGATAACAGATAATCCATATTATCATCACAATTCAACTATACATCCATATCACATAGCATATATCTCATCAGAGATATCAATCAAATGCAAAGCATTCAGTATTATCATCCATCCATAAGTAATGATTTATATCATCTCTAATTAATTTAAAGTGAATTAAATTAATTACTTCATTTTATAAATCCTTCTTACTTAACCATTAATTAATTATATTCAATTAATTAATTATTCTCTAATTACCTTTTTCAATTAATCATCTTTGATTAATTATCTTTTAATTACCTTCAAGTAATTTATCCTTAATTAATTACTCAAAGTAATTATCCTTAACCACTTATTGTAATTAACCTTTAATTACATCATTAATTAATTAACTAAAATTAATTAAGTTAATCAACTATAATTAATTACATTAATCCTTAATTAATTACATTGATTAATTACTTCATTTATTAATTATTACTTAATTAATCAATTCTTACTTTCATCATCAATTATATTAATTTATGATCCTTAATTACAATTTAATTATTAATTACTCAATTAAATTAATTACATTAAGTAATTAATCTTTAATTAAACAACATTTATTAATCACCTTGATTAATCTTTAATCAGTAATTAACTACCCTTAATTACCTTCACTAACTAAATTAATTACTTCCTTAATTAATTTCTTAATTAATCCCTTGATTAATTTCACAAAATAATTTAATCCAAATTACTTCCATACTTAAATCATCTTAAATCAATTACATATAGTAATTACCATTAATTACTTCATTGATTACATTTAAATAATTATACTTATCAAATCATCCAATGATTAATTTAAATTAATTAAACTTAATTAATTAACTTAAACAAATCATATTAAACTCAATTAATTATATTAAGTAATAAATTCCTTAATTACTTCCATTTAGTAATTACACTTAAACATTTTCACAAATGATTATCTTTAATTAATTAATCTAATTAATTATTAAAATAAATCACATTAATTAATTATTAAATAATCTTAAGTTACCGATCTTCATCTATTATTAACAATTCTTAATTTCTTTCCTTAAGAAATTAAACTTAGATTAATCAATGCTAATTACAATTTAATTTATCCTTAATAACCAATTAATTAACCACTAATTATTTAATTAATTTAAGTTTTTAACCGTAACTTAATTAACCTTTAATTACCTGATTTATTAACATTTAACCATTAATTTAAAATCTAGTCTTATCAAATTAATGATCTTTAATTACAAATTAATTTTTCCTAATTAATAATTAACTTAAACCTTAATTAATTGGTTTAAAACTCATAATTACTTAATTAATCCAATTATAAATTAAATTTATTAATCCATTTTAATTAACTTAATAATTTAAATGAATCATAAATCATTAAATCCTAATTAACTTTAAGATAAACATTACTCTTACTTATGATTGAATTATCATTAACAAACATTCTAAAAACAATTTACCTTTAAACTTACCAATACATTCCATTTTAAATTTTGCAATCATACTTAAAAACTGATTTAAAACTTAGTTTAATCTTTGTTTTACATTTACCTATTCATTTTTAAATTTTAAAAAGCTGACAGATTTCAAAACTTGTAACCATACATTTCCAAAACTTTATTTCATTTCAAAACTAGGATGAAAATTTAGATTTTGAATCCAGATTTAAACTTAGAATTAAAACATTGTTTAAATCTTTATTTACAAATTTTTTTAACCATTATAACATTTTAAACAGACAAGTTTAAAGAAAACCTGTAACTACACATTTCCCGAGCTATCCCTGAAATGCTTCGAGCCAAACCCCAAAATACTTCGAGCAACTCAAAATTCGACTCGAGTAAAAAAAACAGAACCCATTCCTGCTCAAACATCTTCATCAACCCAGATATGCACCGTGCACATGCACAGTTCCTCCGACCATCTCCGGTCAACACCACACCATCGAGCAAGACGGCGACCACCCTCTCACCAGAATCCGATCATCACATCGAAGTTACAAACTCGAAATCAAATTCTAGCTTAAAAACCAAAACTGGAACAACTACTAAAGCCTGGACTAGATCTCGTGCTCCCCTCTCCGATCATCTGAAAGCCTGACCCTCCGGCCACCACCTCGTCAACATCCCAACTTCCAAATCCCTAAGCCCAGTGGAACTCGAACCACCAGAGTATTCGTGATGGCAACATTTCCGATCAACCTTAAAACTAGGGCTACAAACTTCAAAGGTCAACCACCATCGCCACCATCCCTTGGCCGCCTACCTGATATTTTTCCTAGAACCTTCGTTCGCTCCTCCATCACCATCCAAAATTCCGACCACTCCGATCATCTAGATCAACCAGAACAACCCAGAATACACAATTCAAACAAACCAAAACTGCTCTCCCCTCCTCTATTTAAAAATCATGATTTTAACTTTAAAAATCATGTTAAGGTATGAGGATTTAGATTATATACCTGAATTCACGAATTAGGAAGTTTGAATTTTAACTTATTTAAGGCTTTGTTCAAGTATCCTGATTTTCCAAAGACAGTGCCAGGATTATTTTAACTTAATTAAAATTTTTAAACATAAATCCATCTTAAACAAATTACTTTTGTTTAAACATAAGTTCCTAACTAAGATCAGATTAAGTGGTAAAGTATTTTTTTACCAAAATCTTAGTTTTAAAAAGAAAAAAAAAAAAACATCAAGCACAGGCAGACAAATTCACGGCATATATAAGTTCATATACATTCACAGTCATATATAGATACAGTAATACATTTAAAATTATACACACAAGTATACTAATCAATCATGCAACCAGATCTTCTTAAGTTAAGAAATTTGAAGTTACTCACTTTTTTAAAAGCAGAGAACAGAGCTTCCAGCTTAAATTTGAAAAGCTTTTGAATCTTTTAAAACTGGAATGCCCTAGCTTCTGGACTTTGATTTAAAACTTGAATTGCCCTTTTGAAAACTTGAATTCTAGCTTTAGTTTGAAATTTTCTCAGTTGCATGCAGACTATACTCTTTATTTCCAGATTTTTCTTGCTTCCAGAAAAGAAATTGCAGGTTTTGTTTTGATTCCAGATTTACAAATGTGGCTAAAAAGCTTTGTCTTTGATTTGAATATGAATTACAGGATATTTGAGAAAGATGATTATGGTTTGAAGAATACAGGCTTTGCCTTCAAAACAGAGAAGGTTGCTTGATGATCTCTGCTTTGATTTTTGAAACTGAATTACAGGTTATTGATTTTGAAAATGCAGGCTAGTGGTTTGAGGAAAATAGTTTACAGGTTTTGTTTTGAAGAAGAAATGTAAAAATTTTAGAACGGAAGAATGAATCCAATCTTCTCTTTACAATATTTTGTTTATTAAATTTTTAGAGAAAATAAAACCTTGCCACTTGTTAACTTTATAAGTTAGACAATTGTCCAACTTGTTTCATATGTTTTACAAGTGTTAACACAATACATAATTATGTCTAAACCCTTATTAATAAAAGTAATTATGTTTTTCTATTTATGTAAATGTGAATTATTATTTATTTATGTTAAGATTATTTAACTTAAAGAGGTATTAAAAAGAAAGCTTATTTAAAACTATATATAATTAATCATTTTAGTCTTATACTTATTAAAAGAAAACAAGATAAAAATAAATCTTTTATTAAATCTTGTTTAAACTATCATATTTTAGAAATAATAATTATCTTATAATTTGAAAACAATTGAATTAATCTTTAACTTTTAAAAGATATTAAATTTAAATCAAAGCTTTTAAAATTACAATATCCATTCATACATCAATTATCAACAATATCAAATTATAACATATACATACATATATATTACAATTTGAAAAATTCATCTTTTATTTAAAACAAAAGATATTTCCATTCACAATATATATCAAATATATATATATATTATAAATAGAATAAAACTTTATTAGCTTTAACAAACAAATCTTATCAATATTGTCAGATTAAGTATTTATTATCTTTTAAAAGATTAAATTACCAATTTTAAATTAAAATTATATAGGATAATTATCAATCCAATTTAATTATTAATAAAGATTATTAAATTTATATTGCCCAAAATCCCGGGATATCACACCACCCCTGCTTCGGGACTACATCTATAGGTTATACATCCCATTTCTCTAGTCATGATGGTATAAATTTGTCGCACTCCGAGACAGCGCTACAGGATAATTTCAAGCATTTCGAGGTCGTTTTAGCCATTGGATCACCTGATTTCAAAAATTCTTCAACCATACATCTTGTAATGAAGTCCTCATCCCAAAATCATAAGCCGTCAGTCGAGATCCCACTGGACCTGATTACAAACATATTTTTTTTAAATATGTATAACAATACGTAATCATAATGCTATAACTTTAAATATAGCGATATTTATACTCATTTTAATTTGCAACTTCGATCCCGACTCAACGAATGTCGTCTTGGGTCCTAATTCGACCATATGCTAAAAATAATATTTGGGACCTTACATTGATTAACGATCAAATTTTAAGTTAATTATTCAAATACCCCATCGTTAAAAAAATGCGGGCTGTTACATACTCCCCATTTTAAAAGAATTTCATCCTCGAAATTCCTAAGAGTATTACATTGCAACCCACCTAACCAAAATTCCAAGAACGTAATATAACTCCTAATCGTTAGAATTCTAAAAGCTCTATAGTTTTGGAAAAACTCAGCAGAACCTCCATTGTGCAACTAGGTCTGAAAAATCCTAAAACAACATAAACACACACAGCTCATAACAGAGGCATCTCATATCCAAGACATCTCATTTTTGAGGACATACAAGCATGTATATATATCCATAGTATCAACATTACATATCATACGTGCCTCTTTTCCAATAAGAGCATGCTATTTAGATGCGAATAAGCATTCCAATAGCACATAGATGTTTCTATGTACCTAACCATGTACTCTACAAAAGGATTATACAAAATTGCAACATTATATCATGACTTTAAACATGCTGAATCATGTATAGCAATCATCTCAAATAAATATGCTATATCAAACCACGCAACAAGCATCTCAAATAAACATGTTACCACAAACTATGCAAGAAGCATATTCGTTGCCACATGCATCTCTAATAATCATGTCATAAAAAACTATGCAATAAGCATCTCTAATAAACATTATAATAAACTATGCAACGAGCATCTCAAATGCAATAGGCATCATCGATAAAACATGTTACAATAAACTATGCAACGGGCATCTCAAATGCAACATGCATCTCTGATAGAACATGTTTCCTTTGAAAACAATAAATACATTTTTAAGATACAAGCAACATCAAAGCAAGCTCTACTACACTATGCTTTCATATATATTAACAAAACAAAATTTACCCTTAACTAAATGGAGGCATACCAATATAAAGCTTCATCGAACACAGACAAAGTTAACCCCATCGGTCTAAAGCCATATAACCCTATTCTCGAAAATGAATAGGCCCTTGAGGTCTAAAGCCACATCCGGTTCACTTCCACTCTCTCTAGTCAACTCATCATGATAACATGACTGTAATTATCCACTTATACAAACAAAATTCACACATTTTGGCCATAACAATCAACAACGAGAAATCAACAAGCAACAATAGCAATAACAACCAACGATGAGCAATTAACAAGCAACACAAATCAATCAACAATCAACCAATTTAAATAAACAATTAATTAATAATTAATCAACAAAATCAAACGATCAATTAAAAATCAAGGAAAAACAAGTAATTAATAAGCAACAAAAATCAATCGAAAAAAAACAATCAATCAAAATAAAGCAACAACAAGCAATCAACAACAATTACCACACTAACTTCCAATCATTTAAAGGAGTCTATAATAACATGTATGGTAACCTACAATAATCATCACGTGTGTAAAGCTATAAACTCACATAAGTCCATTCGAGATCCAAGATGGACCAAATGCGTAAGTGGTTCTACTCCTTTCACGAATATAATACATGAAAGGCTATTACACTTCTCGCTCTAAAAAGAAAAACTTATACAATATGATGGATCCTCTATCTTTAAGACTCTCGAAAAAATTCCAGTAATGTAAATCCCAATCTTCCTTCATTCTCCCAATATGAAAACTTTATAAATTGAATCATCACTAAATGATGATCAACTAATATTGCGTGTTTGCTTGGGTCCAAACTCACCTCAACTGCCCAATGATAATAAGGATAGTATACTAAGTGTATTGCAATGTTCGCCCGGGCAAGTATCATCATCACTTAGAAGATTATCCAAATCATCACAAAACTAGTCGAGAAGTCCTTCTCTGAACTATCCTAAACTACCTTAACTATATAAAATTTTACAGTAATAAAGATCATCCAAAATAATATACGATGCTAGATCCAATCCTATGTTCGCTTGCATGATTTCCTTATTAAACAAGGGTCAACACCTAACCCCTCTCATGTGAACTCCGACATGGTTCCTTGGTTCCACCATTGAAATTTCCACATACGACACAGTCACATTTTAGAAATCTCCTAGTCACCCCAAGAATCTAACTCAAGTGCTCGCTTTTAAGAATTGAGTGAAAACCCTTGCCTAATTGGTGAAAATCACAAAGAAACCCTATGCTCAAACTAGTGATTAAGAATGGGTATATGAATGGACTGATCCCAAAAAGGACACCAATGAAGTTCATGGGATTAATCCCTTCTCTTAAGGTGTGCCAACACAAGGTTAAACACTTCTAACACAAATGACTTAATGCAAAACGTACAAGTCATCCGTTTGATCCTTGCTCATTTCTGGGCAACCATTGAATCTTACTTGGATATAGAATCCAAGTCCCAATTCAGCAAAAAACCTCACTCTGCTCGAAATTTAACCAAAAGGTTAAATTGGCTAAGATATTCCTTCACTAACAGGCTACTGTGCTGCAGATGGATGAAATGATTAAGCTGCACATCCTTTTCAATCTCAAAAATAGATAGAGACTCAAAGCAACATATAGAATCAATCCAAGCCATGAACCACTCGCCAACCTCTTCTATTACAATGCCCTAAGGGCTACACAACCTTTAATACCTAACACAACGGCCAAAACATTCCGGATGGTAAAACTTCCCTTGTTGTATTCCAATAGTCTCTGAACCAATCAGGCATCTCAAACCGCCTATCTTTAGTTGCTCATGCACCCTATCACCTTATACAGATGCCTAAAATGAATATACCTTAGCAACTAGAGACCGAGTGAATCAAAATTCAGGAGATAAGCGGTGTACGCAGTATTATATAGTAGGGAAAAAAGTACACTCTCCCAACGTATCTTCATCTACCAGTTTTCCAAACTCAAACTGGTTTACATGATCCTGAGTATTGATCCTAAGCTCTAATACCAACTATGACAACCATCCTTCGTAATACCCTGGATCAACATTGAATGACAATGTCTAACTCTTGAATACCACAAAGGACAGTCCATCGGGCTAAAAATTAAAACAGAACACCATACCAAGGCACATCGATAGAATCTCATAGCGGAATGATAATGTATAATATACTGAATATATATGAACATAACAGGATAAACAATATATAAGATACTGTACTCATAGGAGTAACTGATAAATACTTATTACTACAGAAAGTTAGAATACAATATTTGATATAACAAGTCTCATATATAAATACCATATCTATCATGTACTACTACAACATCAAGTATATCCAAAGTATCAACTTCACCTCCAAAGTGCTTCAACTGACCTGAAAGCGTATCCCCAAAAGCATCGGCTCCCAACTACTTAATCGAGTACCCAAGAGTTGTCATGACATAAACATACAAAAATAAAACGTAGGCCAGACATAAAGCCTGGTGTGAGGAGAACTATCTTAAAATACCGTATATTAAAATCATATACAAATAAACAGGAAACTACCGAAGTACAACTAGTCCTCTCCATAAACGTAGCTCAGGGATAATCCGGACTTCCTATAAACATGTAAAGTAAACCCAACTCAAAGGTAGTGAATCATACCATAACTTGCTCTTCTCCTGTCATCAATGAGTCAACAGAAATAATATAGTGTGACTGATACGTAACAGCATACCATGATAAATGTAACCCAGTGTACAAATGTAGGGTAAAACAAGTGTTACATCAATACTAGCAACCAACTAATATGCTACATGCAGCATAATAGTAAATGATAAATAGAGAATAAATTGATACCCTTTATTACTGATAAGTGGAGTCCACTACGGACACTAATCGATTCAATGATCCCTATTGAGGCATATGAAATGCAAAACAAATACAGTGATATAACAATGTTACTAACATAGCATCTCTGTACACAAAACTAAAATACCAATATCTATAACTGATACCCATCTCGAATTGCTATTAGCTACCAAAGAGACCTATCGAAAGCCACAACTATATTGTGGACTCCCTTGAAAACCAACATCTCAAAAGAAGTTGGCAAGTTGGTCCTGTCGCAGCACCCATCCGTACAACGCAACAGTATATGACCTACTCTAGATTGGTACTCAAATCTCTCTCCTCCCCTGCTCCATGACCATGTCTGCAGGCTGTGCACCTTAATGGTACAATGGACTTCCTCAATAGCACCTTTCCTTCTGGTTGTCTATACCAACATACCAGAACTGTATGTAAATGCTAAACCCTGCATACACCCTTTCCACATTGGTACACAACATCGAAGATTATTGTCCCCCCATGGATCATGTTTCGTTCCTTAAAATGCCTTGAACTACCCGGTTGCCACAAGGTAGGCATACCAAACAAATATTTAAATCCTTCAAACTGTGCATCTATAATTATATATAAATCACATGAACCATATATTTATATATCTATATAATATATTTCATCCACTATTTGGTAACCCAAGTCGAGCATACCGAACTATAAATACGCTTAAATTTCATATCAATAAATTGTGTTGAATTAACATTAGCTACCAAAGAGACCTAACCAACACCTCTAAAGAAGTTAGCATGTAGGTCCTTTCGTAGGACCTAAGGGCACTAAGGAACAATATATAACCTACTCTATATTGGCGTCCCAATCTCTGTCTACCCCTACTTCAGGACCGCATCTGCCGGTCACGCACCTTACTTTTTCGGTCCCGATGGTATAATTCCGTCGCAATCTGAGATAGCACTCAATAATGATGATTTCATGAATTAAGATATCGTTTTGGCCATCGGATCACCTAATTCCAAAAATTATTCAACCATACATCTAATAATGAATTTCTCATCCCAGAATCACAAACCATCAGTCGAGATCTCACTGGATCCGATTGCGCGCGTATTTTTACAATATACGTGTAACAATATGTAAATTGTAAAAATGTGATAACTTCTAATATTGTGATATTTATACTCATTTTAATTCACAACTTCGATCTTGACTCAACAGAATTGGTCTTGAGTCCTAATTCGATCGTATGAAAAAAAAACAGATTTTGGACCGTAAATTAATCTATGATTCAATATTTAAAATAATGATTTAAATATCATGTCGTTAATAAAATGTGGGTTGTTACAACTACTAAAGTATATAATGACATATGAACAATTACATATGAATGCATATGTAAATAATGAATTTACCTTATCGATAGCCTTGATGAAACACCTTGAAACGTTGAATCCAATAACTACTTGAATAAGTATCCAAACATTCAGAATGAGCTACCATACCAAAAGCTGCAACCACCGATCTACATATTATATCTAAATTTTTCTTGGATGTGCTTGAAAATGATAAGGAGGGTAATGGGCTTGCCAGAAATATGGTGGAAACGAGGAAACAATCAAGTAGTAAAATGAAGGGGTTATGAGTGTTTAAATAACAAAAGTAGATGGGAGTTAAAAGTGGATCTGGATCCATTTATCTCCTTTGCTATTTCAGAACTCACATTAATTATTTACCGCTCCTTTCTAACCTAGTGTGGTTGGTTATGCTTTCCCTTGAATGGGCCTCCAAATTGCTTCAATCCCAAACAAATAAATGTGCATTTGAATCTAATTCAAATGCACAACGATATCGTATATTGATACGTGTGTCTATGACTATTATATATGTGATAACCCAGATTTTGAACAACTGTTAATTGGATGATCAACTGATTTTAAATTAGGGAGAAATACCGATATCTGGATGAATATTATAAATAGATATATGCAAAACTCTATAAAGTTGGAATTTATAAGTTTTCAAGTATATGAGTGTGTGTGTGTATATATATATATATATATTGTCATTTGAAGAATGGGTTTGAATCCAATATAATAAATTTTCAAAAGTTATTTAAAGTTAACTATGTATTTTAAAAACTCTAAAGATAAATATTTATTCATTTAAAGGCATGATAAATAAAATAAGATTTAATAAGGATTTATTATGCTCTCTTTTAAAATTTCTTAAACTATAATGGTTTGTAAATATACATAGGAAAGTTTAAAAGAAATGATACATAACTTTGTATAAAACATTAGAAAAGATTTAAATAAAGAATAAATACTCTTTCTTTTATAATTATACATGAATAAGAATAATTTAAAATATGTATAGATTTAAAAACATACATATATAAATATAAATTAAATAGAAATATGATAAATATATATATAAATACATTTTACATATAAATATTTCATTAATACACATATATGACTTAAATAAATTAGTAAAACAAGAATTAACACTTGTAAGTATATTAAATGGGTTGAAGACATTTGTAAAAATAAATGTATATGTGTAAGCTAATAAACACATAAGAAGACAAGTGGCTTTATTTTCTCTTTGATAATTTAAGTTTAAAATTTTTTTTTTTAAAAGAAAAAATATAGAAAAGAGATCTGGCATTTCTTTCTTCAGCTCTAACTATCTTCACTTCTTCTTTCTCTACTAAAATAAATTCAAAGCTAAAATTCAAAGAAAAGATAAAAACTGGAAATGGAAATCACAGAAATGAAAATCTGGAAATGCAAACTTGAAGAAGAAATTGTAAGCTAAAAACAGTACCTCAACTCAAGGCAAAATTCAAACAGTAGTTTCAAAATCTCCTCAAAACAGTAATACAAGATCAATAGCTAAATGGAAATCAAACAGCAAGTTCAAATCCAACAAGCAAATAGAAATGCAAGTTCAAAACAAATAGCAGTCTGGAACATCAGCCTGGAAACAAGTTTCTATTCTCTGTTCTTAAGTTAAGCAGGTGAGTAAACACTCTTTTCAAAACTAAATTCTGGTATATACTTAAATGTATTGGTGAAGTAATGTTATAGATGTGATTGTATATATGAATGTGAATATGGATCTGCATGTCTCTGAATATAGTTAATATCTCTGTTCTTAGTTACAGACAAAAACTAAATCAAAGAAAATCAATATCTCCCTATATAAATACTTTTATGTTATGATCATTGAAGGAAATTTGTTAGTAATTGTCAGATTTGTTTTTTTTAAATAGTTTCAAGTATACACATGAAGTAATTATGTCAAAAATTAAAGTGTACAGTGGTAAATCGATTTGAATCAAAAATCAAAGTAGATAAATCTCAAGTTTAACTTATATGATTTGAATCGATTTTGGAAACGATGATTTTTAAGAGTAAAATCTAGATTTTTAAACATGTATTGATTGTGTAATTTGGGGTTGAACGGGAACTGAGATTTCACCAATTTCTGGCGATTGGTGAACCTGGGGTGTTCGAGGTTGTGCCTGAAGGTGGCTGGAAGGGAGGAGGTCACGGGAAAAATGGTTGGAGTGTCCAACGATCATCGCGGCGGCGATACAGGGGCGTTGTAGGGTTTGGGAAGGTGTTGAGAGGCCGGCGAACGCGAGTCAATTAGGAGGAAGAGGCGCAACCGGAACTCGTGATTTTTGGCAGAAAGGTAGTGTAGTGGAAGGGCTTTCGATTGGTGAAGGAGGCGATGGGATCAGAGGGGTACGGCGTGAGCAGTTCGTCAAGTTCTGGGGTTCGGTTTCTTCGATGGTTCATCTGAGAATCGATTTTTGTTTGGAGTGAATTTAAGTCTTCGTCGACGTATCGAGGGTGACCAGTGAAGAAAAGGGGACTGATTCAAGAGGTCGCATGGTCGGAATGAACACCGGAGCGATGGTGCACGTGCACTGTGTGCATGAATGTTCGACCGTGGCAGGGAAATTGAAGAAGAAAGTGGAAGAGCTGTTCGATCCAGGCTGTGATGGCTGTGGTTACGAGAAGTTTGCGATGGAATATCGTTCAATTGATCGGCGTCGAGTTGTGTTTTGCGGCATCAGTTTGGGTGATGGGAGGATATGAATTATTTTTGGATCTGGAACGATGAGGAAAGGGGAGGAGGGAGATTTAGGTTTGGGCCGGTTAATTCCTTTGGGCCATGTTTCCCTTTTTAATTAAATAAAATGTAAATCAAGTTTCAAGAATTTTATCAAGTTTAAAGTTAATGTTTTATTTAGAATGGAAATATAGAAATTTCAAGGTTTAACTTAACCCTTAACTTAGGTCACTAACGATGCAAATTTAATTAGGTGAGATAACTATATTTATGTTAATTATTTAGTTAATTACAAATGATATTAAGTAAAGTTAATAATGTAATAGATAATGAATAAGATAAATGGTTAAACTTTTAGATTAATTAAGATCTTAAATAATTGGAAAGGGTAATTGCTTAATGAAATCAATTAAGGGATAACTCATTAATTAATGTAATTAAATGATCATTAATTAGTGGGATTAATTAATGTAGGTAGTTAGATATTAATTACTTAAATGATAATTACTTAATGTAAGTAATTAAGGATTAGTTTGTTAATAATTAATTAATTAATAATTAAAGGTTAATTAATAATTATAGGATAATTAAAGACTAATTAATTAAGGATAATTAACCAATGGAATAATTACTTAAATGAAGGTAATTATGAATAATTAATTTAGATAGATAATTAAAGGATGAGTAATTAATGGTTGTAATTAATTAATGTTTTGTAAGCAAGATTTAAAGAAATTAAATTAATTAGAAATGGTACAATTTATTTATCTTGCATATAGATGATTAAGATATTGTATGACTTAGATTTATTTGATATCTCTGATATATGATTTGTGATGTTTTGTGATATGAGATACTTTGGTTGAACTGTGATCTTATGGGTTACCTATCTGAGTTGAATTGTTGTATGATATCCTGAATTTGAATTGTATACTTTAAAACTTAACAACTTGGATTAGAAATAACATTGAATCCGAAGAGACCGGAGTCGGGTATCAGTAATACCCGAAACCACTTCGATTTATAATCTACTTGATTCTATATGAATTTGATGAGAGTAATCAATAGACTGACATGGGATAATATGGACTTTGGAACTAAGTAAGAATACTTAAATTTTGGTTGTGAAATAAGTGTTGAGCATAACAAGTAATGAACTCGTAGTGAAGTACGAGTTACCCGGGTTTTCTTTATGGTTTGAACTTAGTATTTCAAATAATATGGGTTTACTCACGCTGGTTTCCAGCCTGACCCGGGTGTTACTTTGATGTAATGCTCGGGTCAGACCGAGTATTACAGATTTCAGGTAAGGACGTTCTGGAGCTCAGGAGGCGAGCTGGATGGCAGGAACGTATGGAGTGTATTCCGCTGTATATATGAGACTGTGTAGTCTGTATAGATTGTAGTCTGGAACAAGTTGTATAACTGTCCAGTCATTTGTAAATGTATAACTCTGATGTATAATGTATAAGTGTATTGATACAGTTCTTTTTGTAAAACTGTTGTTTATGTGATATTATATTTTGATCCGCTGCGAATATGAGGTTTCTATGTCTTGTTCCTGTTTCTTCTTCTCTCTCTTTCTTTTCTTTTCTAACTATCTGGAATTTTCGGGATCGAAATTTCCGGGTCGTTACACTTGGTATCAGAGCGGAGGTTAAGCGAGAACCTTGGCTCTGTTGGGATTACTCATTAAGGATAGGGTCAATGGTACCCTAAGATGAGATGAGTGTATATATATATATATATGAGAGCGTATTTGTTATTTTCATATATAAAGATTTCAAATGATTTTTATATAAGATTATATTTGATATATAAAGCAATATTTTTAATAAATATTAAAGAAATTGGTTGTTGAATCATTAAAATTAAATAAAATAATGAGAATTAAGTGGTAATAGTAATACAACCAAATTGAAATTAAATGAAGATAATTTTGAAATGGATCCAAACTGAAATTAAAATCTTAAATTGTAGAAGTGTTATCAGAATAAAGATAATAATAAATTGGTTTCCAGATATGATAATCTTGGTTATTATCATAAATGGTAGTTGTGTTTAATAATGAATGTTGTTAATAATTAAGCAAAATGAAATGTTTTAGGGAAATAAACTTTTAGGTAAGTATGACTTATAAATTAGAATTAAAGATAAATTAAATTTTAAATCTAAATCCAGAAAACTTGAAATTGTTTTAAAGAAGTTTGTTTTGAAATTAAAAACCAAAAATGGTTTAAAATTTTAAGTATGACTTGAAGTGTAAAGGAAATAATATGTATAGATGAGAATATACATTATATTAAAGATGTTTGAAATAAACTCTAAGTATTGAATTTTAAATTTTCCTTGGGTTGTGATGTGAAACCCAAAGTGAAGTAAGTTTTTAAACTTAAAGGGGAAAGATTATTAATCTGAAGTTTAAAATTTGAATGGGAATTCAAATTGTGTAAAGTTGACCGGATTAAGTAAATTTAATTTAACTTGGAGGAAGTTAAATAAGTTTGAATGAATAACTTGAATTGGAAATTTCAAGATGAAATTTAAATTTAACTTGGGTAGTTAAATGGTTAATTTAAATGGGAGTTATGAGTGATCTCAAAATGGGTTTGAGATCTGGAAATTGAAATGGATAATAAATTAGAATCTGAAGATTAAATTGTTTTTTTCTTATTTGAACTTTGTAATAAGTTAAGTAAAGATAATTTTAAAATAGAATTTTGAAATTTGAATTTTGAATTAAAAGGTTTAAAGATTTAATTTGTTAAAATTAAAAATAAAGGTTGAATTAATTTAAAGGTAAAGGAATTGTGATTTAAGGAATTAAATCAATATTTAAAAATTTTAACTCAAATTTATATAATTCGAGATAGTTTAAAATTGATATTTAAATAGAATTAGTTCAAATTGAAATTGATTTGAATTAATTAGAATTGTGATTGAAGATGTATAAGTTTAAAAATTCAAATGGAAAATTTGAATTGAATTAATTTGAAAAAAAAAATTTTGAAGATTGAATGAGTTCAAATTCAAATGGGAATTGGGATAGAAATTGAAATAATTTGAAATTGAAGTGGATTCAATTTGAAATTAGTTTGAATAATTTGAAATTGTAATTAAAATGAATATGTTTAAAATCAAATGAAATTTGATTTGAATTAGGAAAGAAATTGAGGATTTATTCAACTTGAATTGAGGTTAAATCAATTTTAATGGAAATTGAAGTTGTTTAAATTGGAATTGAGTTAATTTAAAATGAAAGTAGAAATTTAAATTGAATTGATGGGGAATTGAACGGTTTGACTCTGGACTATTTTCAAAGTAAATTGTTTTAATATAAACCTATTTTTTTCAAACTATTTACTATACAATCTTTCTTCTTAAACCCCAAACTATCTTATACTTATTTTACAATTATTTTGGAGCTATTTAACTATTTTGAAACTATCTTATAAACTAATTACTATTTTTCAGTTACTTATATCTAATCACTGTTTTAATAACTATTTTGCAATTATCTAACTATTTTATACCTACTTAACTATATTACAGCTATTTTACAAACTAATAACTATTTTTCAACTACTTATCTACTTTAAACTTTTCCAAGCTATTTTTAAATTTAAATAGGTCAGAGTTCAAACTGTTTGTAATTAAAGTAATAACTCAATTGGAAATGGAAGCAATTGAGAATAAGTGAATAAAATTAAAGGAAATGTGAATAGAAAAGAGAATTGATTTGGCTAATAATCAATAAAGTTAAATACGTAGGATGTGCGTATATTATTCTATTCGCATAGTGATTTGATCCAGATTCGAACACAGAATTTCGAGATAATATTATCGATCCGAGTTGGGATTTTTCGCTCGATTTTCGACGGCGAACCTGGATATGGATTGTTGATTGGTTCTGGATATTCTCTATCATAGTTGTGACTATGCAAGGAGAATGACGGTTTCTGATCAGGAAACCAGATCTGAGTCCGCACTAGGAAGTCGGGAGGACGATACTAGTTCGAAAATGAAATTGTGTGATCGAGTGAGCGATCAGATTGGTATTGCGTACGAATGATATGAGTACATCATACGAGTTTAAATGAAATTGGCATTGA
Source organism: Allium fistulosum (assembly GCA_030737815.1). Lineage (NCBI taxonomy): Eukaryota > Viridiplantae > Streptophyta > Magnoliopsida > Asparagales > Amaryllidaceae > Allium > Allium fistulosum. Next base: position 903,383,441 of record CM060901.1, on the reverse strand, counting down.
AAATTTGTGGATAAGAAATTTGAAATGGTTTTTGAAATGAAAGGTATATTATGTGAAATATAATGGAATTGGATATTTCTTTGGTTGAAATTTACTTTATGGAGGTAAGTAATATGGTAAATAACTTTATAAAGAAATCAAACTTGAATATTTGATTTGGCAATAAATAAAGTTATATTTTATAATATGATAAACTTCCCTTATTGAATCTAGCCAGAATAAAAAGGGTTTTGAAATATTTGAAGTATAAAAGAGGTTTTATACAAAGTTTGAAATGATCCAAAGATTTTCAAAGTTATATATATCTATATCTATATATATATAAAGGATCTTATGAGAATGATTTTGGAAAAGGTTTTAGGAACCTATGGATTTTGGAGAGGGCTTTTGATTTTTGGGAAAATCAATTTTGCGAATTTGGAAAGCCTAGTTTGAGAATTATCGATTTTGGATATCGATTTGTGTAAAGGAGATTTTGATATAAATCATAAAGGATATGATTTGAAGATACTATAAATGTATAGTATAAAATGTTTTGAGTATAGCTCTGGGGAAAAAGGCGCTTCCTTGAAATGAACTTCTCAGGAGTGCCACTGGGTGGTACTGCCTTGAACCCCAAGGGGGGATTCTAAAGTTGATCCTGTGAGGAGTCCGGACAAAACTAGTTCCTGAGGATTATTTGTGTAGCGAAAGTCGAGGGGCTGGTGCCCACAGAGGCATTTGAGTTATGCTGTGACAACAATTTGACTCAATGTCACTGCGATCTACTGCAGACCATAGCGAAAGTCATGTGTGCCGCTGAGAGCCAACTGTCTACGTTTGATTTTATATCGGTAGACTGTGACACTATGGTAACATAGCGAAAGTCGTTTGTGCCGCTGAGAGCCAACAGTCTGCGTTTGATTTTATATCGGTAGACTGCGACCTATGTGGGAGAAGTTTCATTTTGACAGCGAAATCGTGTGTGCCGCTGAGAGCCAACAGTTACATGGACTTTTGCTGCGATGGCAACGTAACCCTGGAATGTAACTGCGATCTGTTGTGGGTTCCATGCTGTCATCAGTTACATGGACTTTTGCTGCGATGGCAACGTAACCCGTGATGTAACTGTGACCATGGATGGGGGTGATGATTTCCAGAGCATTCTCACCAAAGATATTTCCTCTATTTTCAAAAATGTTTTCTATATTTTCATAAATTATTTTCCAATATTTTCACTGGGTGTTGAAAACAGGTTTGCTAAGTCCTTATAGATTTTCAGTCCTACGTCTGATCAACGTATGACCGAATTTCTGTGAGAACAAGGATGGACTTGTTGAAACATCGAGTTATAAAAAGTATTTTTATAGATAATATTATGTAGATTTTTAAAATGTTTTGAAAAATTTAAATAAAAAGAGTTAAGAGTTAAGATGTCTAGGGAATAATTTAACTAATAATCAACATTATAATAAAATTCTTGCTTCGTTCCTTTTCGAGGACGAAAAGATTTTTAAGGGGGGAGGAATGTGATAACCCAGATTTTGAACAACTGTTAATTGGATGATCAACTGATTTTAAATTAGGGAGAAATACCGATATCTGGATGAATATTATAAATAGATATATGCAAAACTCTATAAAGTTGGAATTTATAAGTTTTCAAGTATATGAGTGTGTGTGTGTATATATATATATATATTGTCATTTGAAGAATGGGTTTGAATCCAATATAATAAATTTTCAAAAGTTATTTAAAGTTAACTATGTATTTTAAAAACTCTAAAGATAAATATTTATTCATTTAAAGGCATGATAAATAAAATAAGATTTAATAAGGATTTATTATGCTCTCTTTTAAAATTTCTTAAACTATAATGGTTTGTAAATATACATAGGAAAGTTTAAAAGAAATGATACATAACTTTGTATAAAACATTAGAAAAGATTTAAATAAAGAATAAATACTCTTTCTTTTATAATTATACATGAATAAGAATAATTTAAAATATGTATAGATTTAAAAACATACATATATAAATATAAATTAAATAGAAATATGATAAATATATATATAAATACATTTTACATATAAATATTTCATTAATACACATATATGACTTAAATAAATTAGTAAAACAAGAATTAACACTTGTAAGTATATTAAATGGGTTGAAGACATTTGTAAAAATAAATGTATATGTGTAAGCTAATAAACACATAAGAAGACAAGTGGCTTTATTTTCTCTTTGATAATTTAAGTTTAAAATTTTTTTTTTTAAAAGAAAAAATATAGAAAAGAGATCTGGCATTTCTTTCTTCAGCTCTAACTATCTTCACTTCTTCTTTCTCTACTAAAATAAATTCAAAGCTAAAATTCAAAGAAAAGATAAAAACTGGAAATGGAAATCACAGAAATGAAAATCTGGAAATGCAAACTTGAAGAAGAAATTGTAAGCTAAAAACAGTACCTCAACTCAAGGCAAAATTCAAACAGTAGTTTCAAAATCTCCTCAAAACAGTAATACAAGATCAATAGCTAAATGGAAATCAAACAGCAAGTTCAAATCCAACAAGCAAATAGAAATGCAAGTTCAAAACAAATAGCAGTCTGGAACATCAGCCTGGAAACAAGTTTCTATTCTCTGTTCTTAAGTTAAGCAGGTGAGTAAACACTCTTTTCAAAACTAAATTCTGGTATATACTTAAATGTATTGGTGAAGTAATGTTATAGATGTGATTGTATATATGAATGTGAATATGGATCTGCATGTCTCTGAATATAGTTAATATCTCTGTTCTTAGTTACAGACAAAAACTAAATCAAAGAAAATCAATATCTCCCTATATAAATACTTTTATGTTATGATCATTGAAGGAAATTTGTTAGTAATTGTCAGATTTGTTTTTTTTAAATAGTTTCAAGTATACACATGAAGTAATTATGTCAAAAATTAAAGTGTACAGTGGTAAATCGATTTGAATCAAAAATCAAAGTAGATAAATCTCAAGTTTAACTTATATGATTTGAATCGATTTTGGAAACGATGATTTTTAAGAGTAAAATCTAGATTTTTAAACATGTATTGATTGTGTAATTTGGGGTTGAACGGGAACTGAGATTTCACCAATTTCTGGCGATTGGTGAACCTGGGGTGTTCGAGGTTGTGCCTGAAGGTGGCTGGAAGGGAGGAGGTCACGGGAAAAATGGTTGGAGTGTCCAACGATCATCGCGGCGGCGATACAGGGGCGTTGTAGGGTTTGGGAAGGTGTTGAGAGGCCGGCGAACGCGAGTCAATTAGGAGGAAGAGGCGCAACCGGAACTCGTGATTTTTGGCAGAAAGGTAGTGTAGTGGAAGGGCTTTCGATTGGTGAAGGAGGCGATGGGATCAGAGGGGTACGGCGTGAGCAGTTCGTCAAGTTCTGGGGTTCGGTTTCTTCGATGGTTCATCTGAGAATCGATTTTTGTTTGGAGTGAATTTAAGTCTTCGTCGACGTATCGAGGGTGACCAGTGAAGAAAAGGGGACTGATTCAAGAGGTCGCATGGTCGGAATGAACACCGGAGCGATGGTGCACGTGCACTGTGTGCATGAATGTTCGACCGTGGCAGGGAAATTGAAGAAGAAAGTGGAAGAGCTGTTCGATCCAGGCTGTGATGGCTGTGGTTACGAGAAGTTTGCGATGGAATATCGTTCAATTGATCGGCGTCGAGTTGTGTTTTGCGGCATCAGTTTGGGTGATGGGAGGATATGAATTATTTTTGGATCTGGAACGATGAGGAAAGGGGAGGAGGGAGATTTAGGTTTGGGCCGGTTAATTCCTTTGGGCCATGTTTCCCTTTTTAATTAAATAAAATGTAAATCAAGTTTCAAGAATTTTATCAAGTTTAAAGTTAATGTTTTATTTAGAATGGAAATATAGAAATTTCAAGGTTTAACTTAACCCTTAACTTAGGTCACTAACGATGCAAATTTAATTAGGTGAGATAACTATATTTATGTTAATTATTTAGTTAATTACAAATGATATTAAGTAAAGTTAATAATGTAATAGATAATGAATAAGATAAATGGTTAAACTTTTAGATTAATTAAGATCTTAAATAATTGGAAAGGGTAATTGCTTAATGAAATCAATTAAGGGATAACTCATTAATTAATGTAATTAAATGATCATTAATTAGTGGGATTAATTAATGTAGGTAGTTAGATATTAATTACTTAAATGATAATTACTTAATGTAAGTAATTAAGGATTAGTTTGTTAATAATTAATTAATTAATAATTAAAGGTTAATTAATAATTATAGGATAATTAAAGACTAATTAATTAAGGATAATTAACCAATGGAATAATTACTTAAATGAAGGTAATTATGAATAATTAATTTAGATAGATAATTAAAGGATGAGTAATTAATGGTTGTAATTAATTAATGTTTTGTAAGCAAGATTTAAAGAAATTAAATTAATTAGAAATGGTACAATTTATTTATCTTGCATATAGATGATTAAGATATTGTATGACTTAGATTTATTTGATATCTCTGATATATGATTTGTGATGTTTTGTGATATGAGATACTTTGGTTGAACTGTGATCTTATGGGTTACCTATCTGAGTTGAATTGTTGTATGATATCCTGAATTTGAATTGTATACTTTAAAACTTAACAACTTGGATTAGAAATAACATTGAATCCGAAGAGACCGGAGTCGGGTATCAGTAATACCCGAAACCACTTCGATTTATAATCTACTTGATTCTATATGAATTTGATGAGAGTAATCAATAGACTGACATGGGATAATATGGACTTTGGAACTAAGTAAGAATACTTAAATTTTGGTTGTGAAATAAGTGTTGAGCATAACAAGTAATGAACTCGTAGTGAAGTACGAGTTACCCGGGTTTTCTTTATGGTTTGAACTTAGTATTTCAAATAATATGGGTTTACTCACGCTGGTTTCCAGCCTGACCCGGGTGTTACTTTGATGTAATGCTCGGGTCAGACCGAGTATTACAGATTTCAGGTAAGGACGTTCTGGAGCTCAGGAGGCGAGCTGGATGGCAGGAACGTATGGAGTGTATTCCGCTGTATATATGAGACTGTGTAGTCTGTATAGATTGTAGTCTGGAACAAGTTGTATAACTGTCCAGTCATTTGTAAATGTATAACTCTGATGTATAATGTATAAGTGTATTGATACAGTTCTTTTTGTAAAACTGTTGTTTATGTGATATTATATTTTGATCCGCTGCGAATATGAGGTTTCTATGTCTTGTTCCTGTTTCTTCTTCTCTCTCTTTCTTTTCTTTTCTAACTATCTGGAATTTTCGGGATCGAAATTTCCGGGTCGTTACAATATACACACTATTTAATACTGATCAACATAAATTAAATAAAATTTTATAATTAATATTTCAAAAATATTAAATTAATTTATAAAAATTAATTAAATCAGGTGGTAGTAGGAGTATTCAATGTTTCAATTATGTGACTCTTAGATGTAAATTCAGTCAACGATTAATATCAAAAATTTCGAATAAATTAATGCCCACACGTCATGTAGTAAGTGGTGTGACATTATGGCCAAATTTATTACTTATATAGATTCGGTAAAATTCAGTTTTACTTTATTTAAGCATTGCCGGGTAGCGACAATAATTTACACCAATTATCTTTGTCAAAACAATATCACATCAAGAATTATGGAATTTGGTTGTGGTCAGAATTCCAATGTTATCTATATTCAACTTTATAATCCAAACACAAAGTCCATGGTTCAATAATTATTATTATTATTAATTGAACCGCTCTGGGAAGAGATTTTGACTTTGACTTGATTTCAATTGACAGTGATACTAACCTTATATAATGGAGGAGACGAATTCTCTTTTGAATAGTGTCACAATTCAATTGCTTCCACTCGACCCAACTATAGTTATTCGATGGATGTTGTGCTACGATTTAACTACAGTCAAAGTGAAATTTCCACATTTAATCTTGATAGTATTCTCAAATCAAGGGAATTGTGTAATATTCTCATATTAATATTTTCTATCCGACCTTTGTTATATTAACCAACAGAAAACTATCGAGTGAGTCATTCCATAGTTATCCAATAACTATCAGTACATAACCCCTTAGTGCCCCTAGTAACCATGAGCAATACATTGTACAAAATTTGAAGAGCATTACATACTCAAATCTTAAGGGATGTATCAATATCCAATCTCGATACATCTTGACTAGAAATATTTAAAATAGTATGTTCATTTTATCATGATAAATCACTCATGATTACAACACATTATAACTATTATCGCAAACATACCATTTATGGATTTTCTATTAAAAATATTTTTAATTATATTAATTAATCAATATAACACATTATATCAAGTATATTATAGAAATAAAACACCTTTTATTTCGAATAAGATTACTCATCGAGTCAGATATATGTAACAATTGCATAATTGCTCCTAGTGCATACCCCTAACTTTATCAATCTCTCACTTGCTTTTGGAGCCAATTATAGACTTCTATCCCATCCCTTCGATAGGTTTGATGAGAACTGATCGAGTTAGACCCTTTGTGAATGGAATTATTATGTCATTTTAATTATCTACTCCATCAATCACCTCTCTTTGATGTTGATAAACTACCTTTATCGTACAGAACTAGTCAGAGTATGTTTCTCGGCTTCTAATGATCTCTTATTATTACAATGTTATCATATAACAATAACGTAGTATTCTCAATAATTGGTATCACCCTTACCTCAGTTATAAATTTGTGCATACACACACATACGCATTGCTTTTATTGTGGTGCTATTCAAGGCAATTACTTAGCATTTTCATTGAATCAACAATAATGCATCATTCAGAACATTTCCAACTTAAAGCTTCATAATTAAGATTTGAACATGAATTTAATATTGACATATCATACTTGATACACTTATAAAGTTCATGTTCTACCACTCCTTTATATTTAATTTGTTATTTCTGTAAACAATTCTCTATTATTTCGTAAATACTCGAGAACACTCTAAACTACCATTAAGTGATCTTAATTTGGATTTGATATTTGCTTCATACATCTAATACATAAGAAAAATACTATATTGTAAAGAATACAACTCGTATGATAATCCCTATTGTCAATACATAAGGAATTCATCTTACGTGTTCCATATTAAACATTTCAATAAGGTGTCACTGCATATCATTTGGGACATTCACAACATTATCTATAATTTTTTATGAAAGATATAATTTATATATCCAATATCTTGCATTAAGCAACCAAACTATTCCTGATTTTAACAAAAGTATTTCAGTAACAATCAACAGTATGTTGTTTACTTAAAGTTTTAGAAATATCTATGTACCTTTTATTGTTCTTTCTTATGGGCACATGCTTCCTGCACATTTTGACAGAAAATCAATACTTATATTTCTATCAAAATAATTATTTGATTTTTATGCTTATAGAATGATAATTTCGTATGATTACTTGGATCATATCCAAAAACCCATAAACTTAATATCGCTCACATTGACTTTGAGATACTTTATTTGTTATGAGCAAATAGTCTATTCTAAATCATTATTTAATTCTTTTTCAATACATATATACCAAAACATAAAGTCAAACCAAGCAATAATTTTGTGAGTAAAATCTTAATTAATTTAAGAATATTGAATGGTGAATCTGTTAAGCTAATTTCAATAACTGAAATTTCTGATATTATTCTTATCAATGTTGCTCTCTATACTCCAACTGCACTAGTCTTTCTCTTGAAGACACATTTACGACCGATGAATCATATCCCTTTGGGTATAGTTATCGAAATCATATTTTGATAAAGTACTTGGAATCCTTTTTGGATTTGTGCATCATACAATATGGTAAAGTCAATACTCTTAATGGTTTATTTTACAACCGAGGATTATTTATTCTCGAATTGATAAGAAACTCATAGTTTCTCTTTAATGTGCGAGAATACCTATTTGACACCCTAACGCGTTGTGTTTGTTTAGGTTTGGTTAATCCTGTATCATCCCACATAATCAATTTTATCCTTGGAACCTATCCAAATCCATTCTACTACCAAAAATTTCTAAAAGAAATGCCTTCGTTATGAAGTTGATATTTCTTAAATAGCAGTTGTTTGTTAGTGCAACGGAATAGGTATTCATAAACACTTTATGAATTGTCGTATATATAAAACTAATTTGGTTTTAATTTATGTAACTATGTTCAAAGCATAAATTGATCATCCAATGATGGTTGTTCCTAAACTTCTTTGGGGTCGATTCATACAAGATCCCTAATGTATAATTATTACATGCAGTCTTTCAACTCGCACAACCTGCCAACTTCTTGACTTAGGATATATTGGGATTTCTTATAAACCTTTATCTTGTATGATTTTGTAAACTATTCCATTAGATGAAATTAATTTTTACCTTGTGGACCACTCTTAAGTACTCGACCTTACAAAAAGAAGTTAACTTAGCTTCACTCACAATTAATCATACTTTGTTCAACAAGGTTCGATCACTCCTTATTGATACATCATTATGTATTATAGGAAGAAGTGATTTTTGAGATTGAATCTTCATTCATTTTTAGGTACATTCAAAACTCTTTCCAATAAACTCATATTCAATCAAATCGAATCATTTTATTTTCTTTCGCATGTTATTTTATTTAATTCCGTTTTATATTCTATGAACTTATCATAGACATGTTACATGTGTATCAAATACACATTTTCATGTTTGTGATAATTCATCGGGGAATTCAATGAAGTATGTGGAATCATTTTGGTACTGTTAGACTTACGATTGCAACATCTAAATGTTTCAACCCAAAGAGTTCTTCAACTCTTATGTCGCTCCCACTCAATGAGTGCTTTACACTTTATTGTTTGAGATATAATTCACCAGTATCATATGATTCATAATCATATAATCATTATTATTTCTCCAAACTGTATCTTAGTCTATAATCCCAAAATAATTGCAAATAAATTTATATTCTTCAATGCTTCACTTTTGTTATGATAACAAATAATACTAATAATGTTAAGTCTATTTTTCAGTCTACACTTAAAAACAGTATTATTTCATAAAAATGTTTGGTATGTTTTACAAAAACAATTTTTGTAACTAGATGCGACCAATAAATATTATATGGCATGCTCTCACTATTTCTGACATTACTATAACAACATATGAAATATGGATGTCCATTCAACCACTTAATACAGGCTATTTATTCCATCTACTGTAACCAGTTTATAGTGGAGAGTATTCTGATCAAATATCTTAAACATAAAGAAATAAATCTCATAGAAATTATTTTTTTATGTGAAATACATTTAGGAATAGAAAATACTTCTTATTCCATGTTATATATCTATTAATAGTTTATAGTTGTCATTTTTGATGTTTCTTCATGAAGCTGAAATGACTATTCGCTCTCTTCATCCCAATGGTGCCTTAGGTTATATCTACTCTTGTACATTCGCTTTCCTTTCTAAATGGTCAAGCCATTTAAAGGAAACCTTACTATGTGATCATAAAAAACATTTTACAAAAATGCATTTGGTCATCCTTAATATTTAAGGATATCGAACAAGTTGCATTTTCACATAAACTGATCAAACTGACTTTTCAATAATCAAATTCTTAGAACCATCTTATAGCTCTTGGTCTAGTGTAATATTTAACACAATAAGATCATGATTGTAATCAATCATATTAAATACGCAATCTCACACTATGGTTTACTTGTTTATTTTGAATAACTAATTTCATCGAGGTTTCATACATTATGAGTTGCGATTGTTCACCATATAATATTTATATGTGATTGGATATGGATCAAATACTGTATCCTTGTATTGCTTTTAGAGCTTGAACTAATTGAAGACAATACATATGCTCGAGTAAGTAAACACATAAGCGATCAAGTTATGAACGTATTTAGTAGTTGTATAATTAGGCGCTTGCATGGGTCAATATGCAAAAAATATTAATTAGTAAGTATACTTTATATTTCTGTATTTTAATATTAATTCAGTTCATTTTTATATTTTTAATTGATAAACATTTTATTAATTATCTTTAATGAACAAATTTATCGATGTGGATTAGTTTATTTATATATAGTAGATGTACTTACCATATTAAAAAAGGCTAAATGTTACCACTTCATTTTTCTGATAAGGGTCCCACTAGACTTTTACTTTTCTCAAAACCCTAAAAGAAACATGGAAATCTTTCAATTTCTCAAGTGGGTGTTAGGACTCGTATGCCTTGGGATTCTGACCTTAAGGAAGGCTCAACAAATCATAGGCCCAATACCACTAAAGTTGGTACCAAAGCTGGTTAATGCTGACAACAGCATGATAGGGGGTTATCATGTTATGATCAGTAGCGAAGCTTTGACTCTTGCCCCTATATGTTACATTTAGGGTTGGTTGTGATATTTGAGAGGTTGGTTGTAAAACTAGTATGCCTGAGGTACCGACAGTGGACAAAGCACAACCCATACCTATGAAAGACACTGTTGTAGTTGGTATCTAAGTAGGTTCAAAACAATACATTATATATATATATATATATGAAACATAAGTCTTGACCTTAGATGAGACTTAGAGTCCATGTCCGCTTGGGTGTGTTGGATAGTTAACCTATAGTAAGGGATGATAAGAGTATGTATATATATACATACATACATATATATAACATGGTGATTACTAGGGTTATCATCGAGGGATGTATTTGTATTTCTTACGATATAGTATTATCTCTTCTATCTTCGAAGAGTCAGACTTTGTATGAGATGCAAATCAGTAGATAAGAGTAGTGAAGATAGAAGTATTTGTCTGACCAATAGGGTTGGGCTTTGTTGATAAATTTTAGATCTCTAGTGGCTTGGTATTGAATTGTTGTATTCTGATCCGTTATTGATCAAACGACGTAGTGGAAGTAGGTGAATTGCTTACCACTGAGCACATTGGTAGCTTGTTTCTATATATGCTTGATGTTGTATGATGCTTGAATTGCTCAAAGTGATTCATTTTAATATGTCCACATCAAAACTGGTAGGGTTATATGGTAGTGCATTACGGAGTTTGGTTGGTCCTCTAAGTGAATATGCACATGTATGTTAAATTAGGACTGCATTATAATACTGCTAATGAGTTTGTGAAGGTTTTTGATTCTATGCCAACAAACATTGATAGTGTTCCTAAGGTGTCAACTACTAAGATATGGTTATCTCTTTTTACCAATAAACCATGTAATGCAGGTGTATATTACCTTAGATCGTTTGAGATCTTATCTGTTGATGGAGTAATGGTACACCGGTTAAAGTTATAGAGGTTGGTTCCTTTTTTTGGAAGGACTAACTAGTTAGATTCTTATTAGATGACAACCTATCTTATTGGGTCATTAGAAATCACTTGAAATGTGTATGGAAATTGAATGGTTGTATCACGATGAGATATGACAATAGTTTATTCTTCTTTGAATTCACTGACTAGGAAGATAGACAAAGAATCCTAGTGACTGAGCCTGTTGTCATTCAAGGCAAACTGTTTATTGTTAATAAATGGGCTCCTTCTGTTGACATAGCAAAGGAACATATATTTTCTATCCCAGTTTGGGATCATTTCATGAAAATCCCTTTGGTATTATAGTCCATGATTGGTATTGATTGTCTTGCTAATCTTATTGGATACTTGGTTTGTTTTGACTCAATTGTTTTCAAAAGGGAAAGGTTAGGATATGTGAAAGCATTGATTAAGATAAAGCCAGATAAGTTATTACCGATGATTCTTGCAGTTTAGCTAGCGTTGGCCCAAGTTGCCACTGTAAACATCGGCTACAGTTGGAAGCCTCTCATATGCACTACATGTCATCCTTTGCTCACATAGCCCCGTAGTGCAAACACTCTTCAGCAACTCCCCCTGCCGCACCATTAATGGTGTCCAATATCAAAATTCGTATCCCTGAAAAGGTCCCACTTTCATGACCACCGAAGCGCATATGGTTACCTAAGCATGACTCGACGGTTGGTAGTTTGGTAATTCCTATCGTCGAGTTAGATGAGACCAGTTGTAACGACCCGTAAAATTTAATGGTTTAAAAAGTATATTTAATTGGAAATTGTGAAATTTTAAACAATAAAATTTGACTTTAAAAATTTATTATTTGGAATACGTCTATTTTAATATAGCAACTGGTAAATTTTCATCTGATAATATTGAAGTTTATTTTCCTGTGAAATTTCATTTCAAATCAAATCGGTTAATAACAGTGAATTTAAAAGTTTTCCGAAACCAAAATATGTCAACAGGAGAAAATTTATTCAGACTATTCTGAATCAGACTGCGAAATTCGTTTTTCCAAATTTGGACTTCTACTGCTCCGTTTATCTTAATTCTGGCAAAATAGCAGCATTTCTGGTACCGGTTATCGACTTTTGATCGGATGACTGTACCACCAATATCTGTATACCGTTTTGATCGTCTCGTTATGCTGATCTCTACGGTATATTCATTTCCGTATTTTGAGACCCGGTACGCGACGAGACGATGAAATCGTACGTCGTATCGATACCAAAATTTGTGACTTTTGGAAGTTTCTTCCTTTTCAAAATTTGAACCACCGGCCACATCAATAAATTGCTTTAAATTTTTCGGCTGAATCAATGGGAGACCATTGCCATTTCCTTCCCTTTATCCGTTGCTTTTTATTTATTTCGTACGTTTTGCATTTTACATTTAGATCTGCTTTTCATTCTTCCTCAAATCTGGTTCTAATCTTCTTCTTCAATACTCAGCCTCCTACATTTTTGCTCTGCCCTTCCACCGTCAGCCTTCACCCGCGTCTCCCCCGCAGCTCCCCATTTTCCTCACACCGCCCCTGCTTTCTCTTCCGTTCGCCTGCTCCGAGGCCACCACGTCTCCGGCCAGTAACCGCCACAGCACTCCCCTCCCTCTCAACTCGACCACCACTTACCTGACCCTATCAGTTTTGCAAACAGCCTCACCGAGCCCATCACCCACATACTTCCATCTCCGCCGAACCCCTATTGCCGTAGCCTTTCCCCTCACCTCGGGCTGAGATCTCTCCTCCGCCTGAGAAGCTCGACTACCGACCAACCCCACTGGCCAAAGCCCACTCATCTCAGTACCAAGCCAATCACGCCTATTTCTCCACAAGCACACGTCCACCATCACATCACAGCCTGATCCGACCCCCTGTAGCTAGCACCACCCAGGGCACCCACTTCCACGCGCAAGCCAAACCACCTTTGGGCTTCCAACTCTGGCCCGAGCCCGCGAACCACTCCGCTTCACCATCTCCTCGCTTTCCAACCTCCATCTCAGTCGATCCCCACCCACTCGCCCTTCCATTTGCGCGAACAACAACCACGAACCCTTTGCGAACTGCCCCTCTCTCCATGGCTCAGCCGCAGCCTTGGCCTTCATCTTCCCCTCTTCTTTTTGCCTCTCTGGTGATACGCAAGGTATATATACATATTATGTTATTCTATATTATATTACATTATATATGTGTTGTTGATGATTGTATATATATATATATCATATTATGTATTAGTATTATATTGTTTTAATAAGTTAGACATGAATTTATGTTAGTGTATATATATATCATCAGCTTTATTCGCATGTTGCAAATATCTTAAACATATAGATAGTATAAGTATGTTAGTTCATACATCTGATATGCATTTAGGTTATATAAGATTTACAATCTATTTTTTTATGTATATATTTATATAAGTTATATATTATGTTTGTTTTATAGATAAGTTATTAGTTAGATATAATCTGTTGATCTATATTTATACTACAATACATACTTGTATATTGCTCTCGAATTTTGGAAAGAAAGATTAAGTGAAGGTTTATATATGTCAGTTTACAGATGTATAGTACACTTTGCCAAATTACGGTTCACTTTACAGTTTGTAAAAGAGAGTCTAAATTTTGAGTATAGGTTCATATGGTTTAGTTTATATTAATTTGTTTATAATAATTGATTACAATATATGTCTATATTAACGTTTGTTTATATAACCTTTAAAGTATCAGTTTGCATAAAATATATGTAAAGAATTTTATATAAGTTATACATATCTGTTACTTACATACATGGGTTTATGTAGGCGTATATGAGTTTAGTACGAAATGAAGTTATACAGTTTTATATTATTAAGTATATTTAGTTATGAAAATCTACTTCAGTCATTTAGATAAGTATATATATTGAATGCGGTTATGTTACAGGGTATATTAAACTGGGTATATAACTTATGATATTAGTTTTAAATCTTACCCATATATATATTTATGTATATTGATTGAGTTATATGTATATATATAATATAGTAATTTACATATAGCCGGTCAGTGAATGTTAGACGAGTAGTTTGTAACTTTTTATATATAATTAATATATTAAGTTGGTTGTAGACATAAGATACACAAGTACATATGGTATGTTTCGTTTTTATAATAGTCGCAGCTTATATTAATATATATATCCAGTTTTCTTAAGATTTTTGTAACGGTTAGTATATAGATATAAAATATGTTCTGCTGGCTTGCATATACAATACGTTTGGTTAATATTTCGAAAAGGTTTTTGTTTAAAGGTATATAAATAATATGTTTAATATTGTTTGAAACATTTTGTAGATTATGGACTTTTATAAATATTTGATTTTGATATACATATTTAATTAAATTTAAAAAGTGTGTTTGAATTTAAATCATGATTTTATATATGTATATAGTCATATATGTTTGTTCACTTATACTCTTGAATCAATCCAATTCTGATTTGATATCATCAATTCCGATCTATCAGCTTTGTCCGTCCAACTTCATGCCAATCTAGCTTTGATTTGGGATTCATGTTTGGATTCGTAACCCATCTCATCCCGTTCGTCTCTAACCACGAAAGGTGAGCAATCACTCACGATTAACGTTCTTGTATTTATTAAATTTGATTCCAATTGAAACGACAATTGAAATATGATGTTGTAGTTATTTAAATTTGTTTATATATGCTATTGTCTGTATATGTTCACATGTGACATCTGACACCAATATCTAGTATTTATATGCCTGTTATTACTATTATCTGTATATGTTCACCCATGACATCTGACACCAGTATCTGTTATTTTTATTGATGATATATGCCTGTTGTATGTTTTATATTATCTGTTATCACTCTGCAAGTTCCCTGTTAGTATAGAATTCACTATGGGTTGAAATGATAAATACCCGAACGGACTTTAGAATAGGAGAAAATCGTTATGGGTTGAAATGATAAACCCAAGCGATTTTCATGTGAATTGAAATTGGGATTACGGGTCGAAATGATATCTACCCGTATATATTTAAATTTCGGATTGAAATGATAAATATCCGTATCACTTAACCATATGATGTATATATACCGACACCGTTGGTCCATATATATAAATAATTTGAAAATGAATTCTATGGTTTTGGAAAGAAATATATGGTTTTAACAAATGTTGATTCTTAAAATTTTATATATATACGACAATGATATATATAGATTTAATAATGATATTTAATATAATGAAGATGGATTTAATACATATAATATGTTAAGTATAAAATTTATATTTCAAAATAGATTTTGGTAAAAATTTGAATAAGTTAAGGTTGGGAAATATAATTTGAATTTAGTAAAGAATTTTATTTAATTAAACCGATATAAAGCTTATTGAAATTGGAATTTAAGATATGATTTATAACTTGAGTTTGATTTATAAGTAATCTAATGAATATTTCTTGTTTAAAATAAAGTTAAAGAAATATTTAGTAAAAGTGTAAATTAAGGCTAGTTAAATGATATTGAATTTATTAAGTGAATACTCCCTGATTTAATAATAAATAAGTTAAATCAAGAGCTATATGAACGGTTAAATTTAACTTTGAAAATGTTGAGTATTAAAGTTCTGAATTGAATTAAAATGGGAAAATTGAGCTTTGAATAAATTTGAATTTGGAATTTGAGTTAATTTGAACCGATTTGTGAAACTTGAGGAAATTATAAACACTTTACTTTATAAATTATTTAACCTATATATACTATTTTGGAAAATAGTTATATTTGAAATGAAATGATATTTGGGTTTTGAAGTATAAATTAAATTGAAATGACCACGGTGTTATAATGTATATTTCCACCTTGTAGATAGTTCTGAAGATCCTTAGAGGATGGTTATCCCAAACATCCTTTAAGTTACTTGTATTTCAGTTGATATTTCACTTGAGTTGGATTTATTTATATAAGAATGTTAATCCTGACTCGAGTGTTTTGTGTTTTGCTTTACGCTCGGGTCAGACTGAGTGATACAGCATTTGAGACTTATCCTTGGAGTTTGGAGCTTCCTTTGGAGATCCAACTATCACCTCAGCTTTCAGCTCTTCTAGTTGATTTGTTCAGAGAAGTCATCTATTGTACTGGAGACTTCACTGCATTTGAGATATTCTGTTGTATTTTATTTCTAACTCTGATGTTTATATAGTAGCTTCATGAACTACTATTTTATCTATTCCGCTGCGTATTATTGTATTACTCTGTGTCTGTGACTCTGTGATTGATTTATTTACTGTGTATTCTGAGTTTTGCCAAATTTAAATTAACAATCTGATATTTTGAATTATTCAAGTCAGACATGTGTGGATTTATTGTCGATTTGAATGGTCCAAAATAGCGGGTCGTTACAGTTGGTATCAGAGCCAGGTTCTAGGCAAAGCTTAGCATATATAGTAAATTTATTTACAGAATCACTTTCGTTCGAGTTTAATCTCTTCCTTTTGACTCGATTTCCTTTGAACTTTGGAACGTTCCCTACGGTTCCAAAATTCATTCTTGTCTCTCTCTATTGGTATTCTTTTGATTCTGGAGTATCCTATAACTCCACTTCGAATGATCTCTGTAAGAATAGGCGATTCCGCCAATCTTTGAATGTTGTGTAAAGGGTGAAACTCCTTCACAATTGGCATTGATTCACCGGAGATTTCTATATCTTTGGTTTAGATGCCGCTAGCTCTTGCGATCGAATGTTGGTTTTTCTGGGAATTCTGCATCGATTTGGTTCTTGAAGTCACGGTTGACCCGGTTAAGGTTGCCCGCGATTTATATAAGTGTATTCATCTTCTATTTTGAAATTTAATTATCTCATCTTCGTTCGAGCTTATCTTCGAATCATAATTCTATTTGATTAAGAGTTCCTCTAAATTGAATCTCTATCTTTGTTTTGAAATCCATTCTTGAATCATCCTTTTAAAAAAATCGGGTTTATTCGTATTTTGGAAATTGTTTTATATATCGAAATTTTTATAAGTATGATTATATTCTATATATAAAAGTGAATTGTTTTCGATAAGGATTATATACCCTTTTTAAAATGAGAATTTGAGGTTTCGAAAGGATTTGTAATTTTGAAAAAAAATATATAAGAAATTTGATTTATCTTAAAATGATTTATAACTGAAGGATTTTAAATTTGAAATTCGAGAATTGAACCCCGGTGTTTTGAAATTGGTTTTAAGATTTTGAAATATATAATAATAATATGATTTAAAGGTATTTTCCGAATAAGAAATGTTTCAAATAATTTTAATAAGTTTCGAACGATTTCAAAGAAATTTCAAAAGAAGTTTGAGAAAATAGAAGTCCAGAACTCACTTATGTCGCTGGAAAATAATTTCGGTGATGAGTGCACGCATCATCGACATTGATTTTCGAGTTTCAGAGTGAGGGATAGGCCACTCTAGTAGCATTGCTACGCGAGTGATTTTGCGAAACCAATTTTTATTTCAAACTCCGAAGTAAGATTGATATTCGAAAGATATATGTATCTATATATATTTGAAATGATTTGAAGTAAGCCGGTGTTCAGTCCTCGAGTTTGGATTTGATATAACCTATCTTTTGAAATTGACTTACTGATTTGTTGTTGATTTCCAACTCCTGAATTTGAAAATGATTTCTTCAACTATTTTGAAGTTCGAGTACCTCCAAATCAAGGTTTAATTTTTCAAGCCAAGTAATTTTGAAAAGTATGAATTATTTGATAAAGTATATAAGTTTGGTATGTTTGTTAAAGTATGTAGTAATATGATTTAAATAAGTGGAAACTGTTTTGTTAAGTAAATGAATAAGGCAATTTTAAATTTTTCTAAATATGAAATTTAGATTTGAAATGCTTTGAAAAGAATTTGGTCTTCAAAATATTTTGAATAAAATTTAGTTTAAATGTTTTAACTGGGTAACATCTTTATGAAACTATATATTTAACAAGTTGGAATAAATATATAGGTTGTACGTATGCTACTCGCATAATTAATTTGATCCAGGTTTGAGTACACAAGTTCGAGGTGAATTACACCATTTAGTGTTAGGATTTTTCATTCGATTCTTGATGGCGAATATTTGATATGGATTTTGGGCTTGATTCTAGAATTCTCTATCGTAGTATATGACTATGCAAGGAGACTGATGGCTTCTAGTCGAGAAACCATATCGAAATCCGCATTAGGGAAGTCGAATGGACAATACTAGTTCGAAAGCGAACTTGTGTGATCGAGCGAGCGATCAAATGTAATTTTGCGAAACGATGACGTATGTACATCTTATATCCTAATATCATTGATATATTTTGACGCTGAAATTGAAAGCTGTCGAGTTAGAATATCTTTGCTTACTAAAAGAAATTTTCCAATTTAAATTACGAAGATATATAACCCATAAAAGCAAAGATATTCAATCCCATATGGCTCTTCATACAAGCGATATTTATTTTGAAAATTTTGATCCTTATATAAGATAGACCTTATGTAAATATAAGATGATTTTGAAAACCATTGATTTTGAAAATGAATTGTTTGACTTAATTATATTGATTTGGAAATTTGGATTTATTTCCAAAATTTATTATTTTGGAAACTTTGGAACTAAAGATATTTGATTTGAGAAGAAATAATTTGGTGAAATTGTATATGATTTTGAAATTGAACTGATATTGAAACAAATTTAAATTTGAGAACCTTATGTTACTAAAAACTTGATTTGGGAGTTGTCGAACTTATATAAAATTAATTTGTACAAGTATGAAATTGATTCGAAAACTATAGATTTGAAAAGGTACTCAATTTGAAAGTGAAATCTTATATAATTGAAGTCTATATAAGTATGATTTGACATACTATTGATTTTGGAAAGTATTTGATTTGAAAATTAAATCTTATATACAATGGATTTTATATAAGTACGATATTTGAAAGTGATTTGAAAAGGTACTATATGATACATATTTTCGAAATAAAGATATGGAAAGTGCCTTCTGCTTGATATCCGATTTGTGGCCACATCTTGGATTCATTCTATCGATATTTCTCTGATTTTTGGTTTTCCGGATATGATACTCGAGTGTCCTTCGAATTCCATGGCGTTACCCATGGTCTTATTGTTCTCTCGTGACTGCATAGCGCAACTGCCTGGTTGAGTCTTGCCTAGGGGTACGGATTGTTTCCTGGGGGATCCAGGCGTAACCATTGTGTATCCTGCAATCTGTGTAGGTCGCGAATAGTAGCGCAAATGCTTGGCTGAGTCTTGCCTGGGGGTACGGATTGTTTCCTGGGGGATCCAGGCGTAACCATTGTGTATCCTGCATTCTACTAGTCATCATGGCGTAACTCGCAGGGCTGAGAAAGCCTACGGATATGGATTGTTTCCTGGGGGAACCAGGCGTAACCATTGTGTATCTGCGAACCATGGTTAGACAAAGGTTTTGTTCGTTTTGTTGTTTGGATTGTACTTTCCATATCTGTTTTTAAAAGTTTTTCCAGTATTTTCATTGGGTGTTGAAACAGGTCTACTAAGTACCTGGAGAATTCTAGTTTTGCGCCTGATCAACGCACTACCAGAGTCTACAGGAACAAGGATAAACTTGTTGAAACATCGAGTTATAAAAGTATTTTCGAAAGAAAATTTGTTTCGTTATAAAGGTATTTTATAATAAAAGTATTTCCAACAAAGAAAATTTTGTATAAATATTTGGAATCAAAACCCTTATGGTTCTAAATTAATTGTTCGTGCCCGATGCTATTCTTTTGAATCCACCTTATCTGCTCAGCTTTATTTATTCACCTATAATATGCTTTTCCAAATCCTTCTTCTTTTCCTGGTTGACTATATCCTTTTTAAAGATTGTTTATTTATATACTATATGGTAATAGTAAATTTTAGTGTTATAAATATTTTAAAAAAAGTTATTAATTAAATAAAACATATTTAAAGTAAATGATTATCGATTTATTAATAATATTTGAAAAGTATTTTAGATAGAATTAATAAATTATGAACTATGGATTTAATGTTTTCAAATAGCTTCTTTGTAAATATAAGTAATAATGTAAATAATTGTTTTCAAATGGTTTTCATACATTTATAAAGGCGTCATTTAAATATATAAATGGTATTTATAAAGGAAGCAAGAAATTTTACAAATGGATGGTTGAAAGGTTTTAAAGTATATAAGATAATTGAATTGCAAATGAAGTTTTCAAATTTTAAGTAAAATTTATATAGTTTAAATTAATTGTTTAATCTTGACTTTCAATCTATCTTTTCTGTCTGGTTGTTTCTATTCTTCTACCTCCTTCCTTTTCGGGGACGAAAAGTTTTGAGTGGGGGAGAGTGTAACGACCCGTAAAATTTAATGGTTTAAAAAGTATATTTAATTGGAAATTGTGAAATTTTAAACAATAAAATTTGACTTTAAAAATTTATTATTTGGAATACGTCTATTTTAATATAGCAACTGGTAATTTTTCATCTGATAATATTGAAGTTTATTTTCCTGTGAAATTTCATTTCAAATCAAACCGGTTAATAACAGTGAATTTAAAAGTTTTCCGAAACCAAAATATGTCAACAGGAGAAAATTTATTCAGACTATTCTGAATCAGACTGCGAAATTCGTTTTTCCAAATTTGGACTTCTACTGCTCCGTTTATCTTAATTCTGGCAAAATAGCAGCATTTCTGGTACCGGTTATCGACTTTTGATCGGATGACTGTACCACCAATATCTGTATACCGTTTTGATCGTCTCGTTATGCTGATCTCTACGGTATATTCATTTCTGTATTTTGAGACCCGGTACGCGACGAGACGATGAAATCGTACGTCGTATCGATACCAAAATTTGTGACTTTTGGAAGTTTCTTCCTTTTCAAAATTTGAACCACCGGCCACATCAATAAATTACTTTAAATTTTTCGGCTGAATCAATGGGAGACCATTGCCATTTCCTTCCCTTTATCCGTTGCTTTTTATTTATTTCGTACGTTTTGCATTTTACATTTAGATCTGCTTTTCATTCTTCCTCAAATCTGGTTCTAATCTTCTTCTTCAATACTCAGCCTCCTACATTTTTGCTCTGCCCTTCCACCGTCAGCCTTCACCCACGTCTCCCCCGCAGCTCCCCATTTTCCTCACACCGCCCCTGCTTTCTCTTCCGTTCGCCTGCTCCGAGGCCACCACGTCTCCGGCCAGTAACCGCCACAGCACTCCCCTCCCTCTCAACTCGACCACCACTTACCTGACCCCATCAGTTTTGCAAACAGCCTCACCGAGCCCATCACCCACATACTTCCATCTCCGCCGAACCCCTATTGCCGTAGCCTTTCCCCTCACCTCGGGCTGAGATCTCTCCTCCGCCTGAGAAGCTCGACTACCGACCCACCCCACTGGCCAAAGCCCACTCATCTCAGTACCAAGCCAATCACGCCTATTTCTCCACAAGCACACGTCCACCATCACATCACAGCCTGATCCGACCCCCTGCAGCTAGCACCACCCAGGGCACCCACTTCCACGCGCAAGCCAAACCACCTCTGGGCTTCCAACTCTAGCCCGAGCCCGCGAACCACTCCGCTTCACCATCTCCTCGCTTTCCAACCTCCATCTCAGTCGATCCCCACCCACTCGCCCTTCCATTTGCGCGAACAACAACCACGAACCCTTTGCGAACTGCCCCTCTCTCCATGGCTCAGCCGCAGCCTTGGCCTTCATCTTCCCCTCTTCTTTTTGCCTCTCTGGTGATACGCAAGGTATATATACATATTATGTTATTCTATATTATATTACATTATATATGTGCTGTTGATGATTGTATATATATATATCATATTATGTATTAGTATTATATTGTTTTAATAAGTTAGACATGAATTTATGTTAGTGTATATATATATCATCAGCTTTATTCGCATGTTGCAAATATCTTAAACATATAGATAGTATAAGTATGTTAGTTCATACATCTGATATGCATTTAGGTTATATAAGATTTACAATCTATTTTTTTTATGTATATATTTATATAAGTTATATATTATGTTTGTTTTATAGATAAGTTATTAGTTAGATATAATCTGTTGATCTATATTTATACTACAATATATACTTGTATATTGCTCTCGAATTTTGGAAAGAAAGATTAAGTGAAGGTTTATATATGTCAGTTTACAGATGTATAGTACACTTTGCCAAATTACGGTTCACTTTACAGTTTGTAAAAGAGAGTCTAAATTTTGAGTATAGGTTCATATGGTTTAGTTTATATTAATTTGTTTATAATAATTGATTACAATATATGTCTATATTAACGTTTGTTTATATAACCTTTAAAGTATCAGTTTGCATAAAATATATGTATAGAATTTTATATAAGTTATACATATCTGTTACTTACATACATGGGTTTATGTAGGCGTATATGAGTTTAGTACGAAATGAAGTTATACAGTTTTATATTATTAAGTATATTTAGTTATGAAAATCTACTTCAGTCATTTAGATAAGTATATATATTGAATGCGGTTATGTTACAGGGTATATTAAACTGGGTATATAACTTATGATATTAGTTTTAAATCTTACCCATATATATATTTATGTATATTGATTGAGTTATATGTATATATATAATATAGTAATTTACATATAGCCGGTCAGTGAATGTTAGACGAGTAGTTTGTAACTTTGTATATATAATTAATATATTAAGTTGGTTGTAGATATAAGATACACAAGTACATATGGTATGTTTCGTTTTTATAATAGTCGCAGCTTATATTAATATATATATCCAGTTTTCTTAAGATTTTTGTAACGGTTAGTATATAGATATAAAATATGTTCTGCTGGCTTGCATATACAACACGTTTGGTTAATATTTCGAAAAGGTTTTTGTTTAAAGGTATATAAATAATATGTTTAATATTGTTTGAAACATTTTGTAGATTATGGACTTTTATAAATATTTGATTTTGATATACATATTTAATTAAATTTAAAAAGTGTGTTTGAATTTAAATCATGATTTTATATATGTATATAGTCATATATGTTTGTTCACTTATACTCTTGAATCAATCCAATTCTGATTTGATATCATCAATTCCGATCTATCAGCTTTGTCCATCCAACTTCATGCCAATCTAGCTTTGATTTGGGATTCGTGTTTGGATTCGTAACCCATCTCATCCCGTTCGTCTCTAACCACGAAAGGTGAGCAATCACTCACGATTAACGTTCTTGTATTTATTAAATTTGATTCCAATTGAAACGACAATTGAAATATGATGTTGTAGTTATTTAAATTTGTTTATATATGCTATTGTCTGTATATGTTCACCTGTGACATCTGACACCAGTATCTAGTATTTATATGCCTGTTATTACTATTATCTGTATATGTTCACCCATGACATCTGACACCAGTATCTGTTATTTTTATTGATGATATATGCCTGTTGTATATTTTATATTATCTGTTATCACTCTGCAAGTTCCCTGTTAGTATAGAATTCACTATGGGTTGAAATGATAAATACCCGAACGGACTTTAAAATAGGAGAAAATCGTTATGGGTTGAAATGATAAACCCAAGCGATTTTCATGTGAATTGAAATTGGGATTATGGGTCGAAATGATATCTACCCGTATATATTTAAATTTCGGATTGAAATGATAAATATCCGTATCACTTAACCATATGATGTATATATACCGACACCGTTGGTCCATATATATAAATAATTTGAAAATGAATTCTATGGTTTTGGAAAGAAATATATGGTTTTAACAAATGTTGATTCTTAAAATTTTATATATATACGGCAATGATATATATAGATTTAATAATGATATTTAATATAATGAAGATGGATTTAATACATATAATATGTTAAGTATAAAATTTATATTTCAAAATAGATTTTGGTAAAAATTTGAATAAGTTAAGGTTGGGAAATATAATTTGAATTTAGTAAAGAATTTTATTTAATTAAACCGATATAAAGCTTATTGAAATTGGAATTTAAGATATGATTTATAACTTGAGTTTGATTTATAAGTAATCTAATGAATATTTCTTGTTTAAAATAAAGTTAAAGAAATATTTAGTAAAAGTGTAAATTAAGGCTAGTTAAATGATATTGAATTTATTAAGTGAATATTCCCTGATTTAATAATAAATAAGTTAAATCAAGAGCTATATGAACGGTTAAATTTAACTTTGAAAATGTTGAGTATTAAAGTTCTGAATTGAATTAAAATGGGAAAATTGAGCTTTGAATAAATTTGAATTTGGAATTTGAGTTAATTTGAACCGATTTGTGAAACTTGAGGAAATTATAAACACTTTACTTTATAAATTATTTAACCTATATATACTATTTTGGAAAATAGTTATATTTGAAATGAAATGATATTTGGGTTTTAAAGTATAAATTAAATTGAAATGACCACGGTGTTATAATGTATATTTCCACCTTGTAGATAGTTCTGAAGATCCTTAGAGGATGGTTATCCCAAACATCCTTTAAGTTACTTGTATTTCAGTTGATATTTCACTTGAGTTGGATTTATTTATATAAGAATGTTAATCCTGACTCGAGTGTTTTGTGTTTTGCTTTACGCTCGGGTCAGACTGAGTGATACAGCATTTGAGACTTATCCTTGGAGTTTGGAGCTTCCTTTGGAGATCCAACTATCGCCTCAGCTTTCAGCTCTTCTAGTTGATTTGTTTAGAGAAGTCATCCATTGTACTGGAGACTTCACTGCATTTGAGATATTCTGTTGTATTTTATTTCTAACTCTGATGTTTATATAGTAGCTTCATGAACTACTATTTTATCTATTCCGCTGCGTATTATTGTATTACTCTGTGTCTGTGACTCTGTGATTGATTTATTTACTGTATATTCTGAGTTTTGCCAAATTTAAATTAACAATCTGATATTTTGAATTATTCAAGTCAGACATGTGTGGATTTATTGTCGATTTGAATGGTCCAAAATAGCGGGTCGTTACACCAGTCCCGATCCTAGGACTACTACTTATCATCGTTTCGCCTAGGACTCTTCGCCCTCCTCTCATTTGGTTCTCTAAGGAGAAGTCTTGGGTTCATTGCCATTCACATATATGTTTTTCTCTTGAAGAACAGTCCCACTACAATTATGTGACAGACAATGAATGTAACGACCCTAGATTTCCAAACCAATTTAAAAATTTAAATCCATTATTTTAATATAAAATTTGAAATTTATATATTATCTCAATTTATGTCCAAACTTCGTTTATAAGATGCGTCTAGTTAGTTATGGATATAGGAAAAGTTTCGTCGCAAATTATCACAGTAAATTTCGTTCGCATTTTATTGTATATCAGTTCATTTTAAAGTGCGTAAATTTCATCTTCCGAATCAAAATATTTTTACACAATAATGTTGTAAAAATTTATCTCATTTAGACGTCGCATTTCGTTTCATCTAATTCCGTCATCGTCTGCTTCATTTAAATTGTTTTGCCAAACGAACAATTTAATCGGCGTAAATTTCGAGTTTTGATAAAACTGTCGTATCGCAATTATCTGTGTACTGTTGGAAGCGCCTCGTCGCGTTGATCAAAATGGTATATACATTTGTGCAAATCAAAGTCCGACGTAAAACGTCGTGTTAATTTAACCGTTCCAGGCGAACCGGTTAAACAATACTCAGTCCAAATTAGCAGCAATTTGCGTTCAAATTTTGAAGAGAAATTCTTGGGCTGAGGTGCATTCATTAGGGTAGTTGGCAGATGGTAGTTGTGACTTAGAAATGGGAATGACGTTTCGAAATTCGTAATAACATAACTGCTGCGAATCATAAAAATAAAATAAAGAAACTTAGTCTCCATAGTAGCCATTTCATTTGAAAATTGTAGCTACAGGTACGATTCTTGCATCCTTCTCTGATTCTTCTTCCTTTTCCCCATTCTTTCTTCTTCCTTTTCCTTTTTATTCACTGATGGAAAAAAAAAATGTTGCAAAAGGAAAATGAACCCAGCACCAAGGCATGCACACGCCCTCCTCTCCCCACATGCGCACGACCCTTCCACCACGCGCAACATCCCACCAGCCGCGCCACACACCACTCCATTTGCCTGAATCCTCCACCAAGCGCAACGACCTTCCACCCCTACTCCAGATCGCACGTCACACCCTTCCACCACCTACGCGCGCGTACGCCACCTCCACCTCCTTCAACCGACACCGCACCACCCAGTCACCAAAATCCAGCGACCAAACACCGCCCATCGACCCTCTGAACCACTCCATCGAGCCTCCTCTGCACGCATCACTACCAGCGCCTGAACCGCTAAAGTTTTCCCCTGCCTTTGTTCGCCACCTCACTTGAACCATTGTCGCCACTCCAGAGCTCATTGCTCCGCCACTTTGCTCGTTTGCGCCACCCAGACCTGTGCGTGTGCATGCTCTGTGTACACAAATGTGTGCATGCGATTCATTTGTAGTAAAAGATGAAACACTCTCTGTTCAAAAAAAAAGATGGAAACAGTTTTGTGTTATATAAGATGATGAATGGAGCTGTGTTAATTTATAATGGAGAGCGTGATGCTGTCACTTTCAAACTGTTGCAAAAAGAATATATATATGCGGTGTATATATATTTTGGCTGACTAAATAATAGTAACCACTCCTTTTACTGTTGTGTATAGTAGCAACCAGCTGAAGTTTCCATTTTGCAACAGCATCAAAATTCTCAACTTTCTTCTTTTTCTTCGTCGTTGGTAAGCGCATATATATAATTTTATAAAATATATATGAACGTTCATTTTGAATTAATATCATCTTCTTTTGTCGATGGTTGCAGTGTTCCATTGTTCGTATTTGAGCTGCGTTGAACCAATTCCATTCGTGCCTTTCGTGCTTCGCCATTCAATTTCTCTAACCATGGAAGGTGAATAAAATTTTCACGACTTATATTCTTATACAATGATAATCAAGTTAGTTGATAAATGGTTGATTGTTTGATGTTGATATTGGACGTTAAATTTGTAAATGCATGAAGTGATGAATAACATAAAATTAAATTTGACGTAGGGTAGTTAACATTTTGAAATTAACATATGTGCTTGAATTTGATTAGAGAAAATTTGTATAATATGGCCCTTTAAATGTGTAATTAATTGACACATAGGATATGGTTAAATACACCTTGAACCATTTAAATGTATGTTGTGTAAATTGATGTAGTATGAATTGAATAAGTTGATACCAAGTGTAGGAACCGCATAAAATAATAGTGTAATAATCTTTAATTTACATGAAATGATAGTGTAGATTCTAGAAATAATTATATTAATTTACATAAATTTCAAATGTAAATTAATACGATTATTTCAGGATTATTTGAATTGATTATTGGATTGTTATTGATTGTTGTTATTGCTTGTTTATTTACTTTGACACCATCCCAGTTATCACACTGAAAGTTCCCTTTACTATGTTTTTGATTTTGAATTGAAATGGAATCGGGTTGAAATGATAAATACCCTAATAAAATAATTGACTTAGGATAGAGAATTAAATGAAAACCTGATTGGTCAAAAAAAATTTGATTTAAATAAATAAATAAAGATTTTATTTGAATGAAATAATAAGGGTTTTAAAGGAAGTTTGAAATTTGGATTCTAATGGAATTTAAAATGTTAATATTTAATAATTTGAAACAATTATTAACAAACTGTTTGATGGAAGAATGTTGATTAAATTTAAGTAAATTATTAAATTAAGTTTTTAAATTTATTTAATAATTAAGTAAAATTGAATTTCGTTAACAAGTGAAATTGCATTTCTTTAATAATTAAGTTTTGAAATTTGTCAAACTAGATAAGCAAATAAGTGGAATTTCAATTTCTTTAACAAGAAATAAAAATGTGGTTTATTGAAATTAATATAGGACTCGTAATTTAGAAAATTTAATTTGACGAATTTAGTTTAATTAAATTTGTAAGTTGATATGATGTAAGTAAACTTAATTTGATTTAATAAATTAGAAATTAAATCGAAATTGTTTGAATTTTAAAATTAACTTAATTTTAAAATGATTATGGAATGAAACCTATATATGAATTTAAATCAATATTTAAATTCGTTTTAAATTAAAATTGAAATTGAATTATAGAGTTTTGGAAATTGGAAATTTGAAAATTTTGAAACGTAAATTTTGGAAATTGATATAGAAAGACAAATGAATCGCTGACTCTCGAATTCTAAGTAAAATTGAAATTGATTTGGTTTTCAAATTTATTAAATGACCAATCGGTGTAATAATTACGAAAGTTATTAAAGAAATCGGAATCGGTTAGGGGCATACTCACTGTCTAAACTGAATACCACTTTAATAACTATACGCGGAGTGTGATCCAGAATGAAGTGGTTGGAATGATGTAACGAACGCGATTTTCGTCGTTCGAAAATCGACAATAATACATTCACTGTATCAACTGCCGAGCAATCGAATGCCGGAAAACCGAATTGTTATGGAGAAAAAGAAGAGGTAGAGGAAAATAGAAGAAAAGAGAAAGAAGAAATAACAAAAAAAACACAGAAACAGAAACAGAATCTCACATTCGCAGCGGAACAACATATAATAGATAAATGAATAATCTTGATAACAAAGAACTATATTATTTTATACATCACATCATCATCAGAGTTTAAAACAACAATATACAACACAACTGGACAGTTATATGAACTTGTCCATATACAGAATACACAACGGAATAATACTATCATATACAAGTGGTACGTCTCGCCATCCAGCTCGCCACTAAGCTCCACAGCACTCCAAAATCTAGAATAATCTAATAACCTAACTCTAGACTGCCCATGTGGAAAATGATGGGCACCCAGAGTTTAGGAAGGGAACAATAAACTCCAGGTCAGTCATGGTGACTGGTGTGAGAACTAAAACAGTTTATCTTTAAACAATCAGCAACAAAAAAAAATAAACAATTTCGCAATGCTTTTGGAAAATGAAACTACCATAAGGCCTCCCGCACACACACACAATGCAAACGCAGAATCGGAGGAGATTTCTCCTTATGATAGTCAAAGATGCTTACTACGCAAAATCATTGGATTATTATTATTAGTGCA
Source organism: Allium fistulosum (assembly GCA_030737815.1). Taxonomy (NCBI): domain Eukaryota; kingdom Viridiplantae; phylum Streptophyta; class Magnoliopsida; order Asparagales; family Amaryllidaceae; genus Allium; species Allium fistulosum. The sequence goes on along the minus strand of CM060901.1, from coordinate 903,353,834 downwards.
TAGTGCAGAAAAAACATTTCGAAAGTATAATATTAATCTTAGCCAACATACGACCATTATCGTATGCCTACTATAGCTACTATGTTCAATAGCAGGTTACCGCCACATTCTATAGCATGTAATACAACTAAAACCGTACAAGGTTCGTATTGTTTCTTTGGATTTTCCAACAAATGGTCAGGCTAAGGAACTTCCTTTCCTCCTGCCGAATGGGATCGCCTCTGGCTGGACGTCCCGAGAGACAAACTGCTCTCTGCCAAACAAGGCCGGGTTACCCCTGTAATAGGTAACTCACGAATATGTCATCACCCGGTCCTTTGGGACCTTTATCCGAGCGCTCGATAACCATCATCACACATAATAAATAAGTGTATCCACATGAGTAAGTACCTGGGCTCCATACCATGATACCACCCCTTTCCAGAAGGAAATGACATACCCTAAAGGGCGCGACCCTCATAACCTTGCCGCAACATTCCTGTTTCGACCATTTCCGGGTTGTTGAGGCTCTGACGAAGTCTCGTCCACAAAGCTACGCTTTTTCACAAAAGCTATGCTTTGGGTCAATAAATGATCAACCTATGATCACAAAGATAAATGATCAAACAAATGATCATATCACAAATGATCAAACACTGATCATTTCACAGCAACACTCAGCATGCCACATTACCAAATTGGGAATATATTGCTGATAAATTTCAACTACATAACCTCTGAGCTCGTACGTCTCAGAGAAGGGTGTTAAGCTAAGAGAATAAATTCTCCGCCACCAACAGAAATGTATTTGAAAGAAATTGGCTTTATATCTCAATTTGTAATGTCAGACATACAATCCATACAAGTCTGTTCCGGGATCGAACAGAACCAAAGGCACTTCTCACGAAGCCCTTGCAAATCCGGATAATTTTCAATCACGTCCGGACTTCCCGTCACTAAGGTGATAAAACCTCTAAATCAAAGATCAGTCGATGTAGAGTAACTCGACGGTAATCCTTCCATTTTCAAAAATATCCGGTCTTCAACACCGGTCATCAAATGCGATTCATAACGACGTATCACATATTCAGAATGGGTTATACGATCCCATGGTCCTTTCCCGGCTAACCCGAATAGTGAGCGCTTATTCAAAAATAAGTGTGGCATTCAAATTCAAGCAAATCACAACAAATACCCATTCAAGGTAATTATTGATAGTCGGTTATTTAACTATCAATAAAGATGCGCAACATCATCAGATTCCAAATAATTTTCCCAATTATTTATCTTTCAAAAATATCTTTACAAGATATATAATTTCCACACTTCAACTATTTGAAAACAATTTCAAATCAATTTCCACATTTCAATTTATCTTTGAAGATAAAATCTCAAAACATTTCATTTCATATTGGAAAAACATTTCCATACCTATTTAATAATAGGTAATTCACAAATCCATTTATTTTCAACATTTGAAAATACTCAATATACTTAAATCAAAATTTAGTATATATTTCATTCTTTAAGGAAATCATTTTCTTTCACAATTTAATTTGAGTCAAAACGAATGTTGCGTAAAACATCGTTACAACAACCCAAAATCACTAGTATAGGGATTCGAAATTTAGATAGATATATAAATCCCAATACCATATAAAACATTTCCTTTCAAAAACCATTTACTATAACAACAGTGTTATAGTCCACTATTTCCTTATTCCTCAAAACGTCTATTTCAACAATAAATGTTGAAATCTATGTTTCGATACTTAACACGTTTTAAAAACATCCTTTAAAACAATTACTTCATTTCGTACTATCACTTCTCCAAAACATATCCATTTTATTTACTAATATATTCACTGTCCAAAATCGTGAATAAAATCCCCAACCAACTCTTATTATTACAACATTTAACTTAACGGATAATTCGTTGTCCAAAATCACGAATATATCTCCTTTATTAAACTTCTATGTTTAATTTATCAAATTCAATTGATTTCGAATTTATAAAACAACGTTTATAAATTCCATTTCTTTTTATAAAGCTTCGATTTATAAAAATCCCTGAATTAACAAATTCATATCATATTTCATTTCAATTCTAAAATCCGATTTATAAGAAATTTACTTATAATTCTATATTTACTAATTCGTTTTATAACTTCACGAATCTAGATTCATATTCTCGTATAAATCCGTTTATAACATCATTTTAAACGTCTTTGAAACTCCTTTATAATTCCATAACTTTGATTTATAAAAAGTCGAATTCTATAAATCTTATATATAACGTTTTTATAATAAAGTCAAACATCTCTATTTAACTATTTTATAAAAATCATTAACTCCATATTTCAAAAAATCACTTTGAAACCCTTTAAAATCAAACATCGTTATTTTTAAACTTTAAAAATGGATCTGCTGATGCAACAGCACCAAATAGTCAATCACAACATCCAAACATCATATACCATCATATGATAACAGAATATACAACAATATCTGTAAATAAATCACTACGGTAAGGAATCCAGTTGGATCCCTCCAACCTGTTTCCTTGCATCCAAAGATGTTAGCACAATACCAATTCCGCTCCAATACGGAATTATCGCGGTATATGGGTTTAATAAATATTATCCGCTATTATGCGGCGCAATAGGGTCTCATCCGCTAAACAATGCGGGAAAATCAACAACTCCAATATATATATATATTCCAATATATATATATATATATATTGCTATGTATATAATACCGATTTCACTTCAATGTGAAATTATCGCGGTATATGTTTTAAATAAATAACATCCGCTTAATAACGGCGTATAATGTCTATTTCAACAATACAGATAACAATTTATCATCCAATCACACAATCAAGCAATTTTAAATCTAACTATTTAAAATTTAAATCAAAACAAAACATTCGATTGAGTGAGGAGTTCTCACCTTGATTTCAATTCTGTTCCAGCTTTTTATTTCGAATAAAATTAAACGTGCGTTTAATTTTATCCGAAATTTTCACTGGCTCCAAACGATTCCAATTCAGTTGCATCGCGTAGTATTCGCAAATATGATTCCAACGCACTTCGTTTTGAAATTTTTCGACCTCGCAGCAAAAAGATATGACAGTTTAAAGTTTAACCGAATTTATATTACAAAATTTAATAATAATTTCCATACTTCAATCTCGGCCGTGAGATCTCATCCCCACACATCAGGGCTGCATATTCCTTCTCTTCCCACTCACGAATGTTTCCAGTAAACATCGTTCAAGCAACACAACCCATAGCCGCCCTAGGGTTCGAATTTTTCGAGCCTCCTCGTCGACATCCACTCCGATCAACCACCTTCATTTGAAAGCCACCACTTGACTCCACCTTCGGCCAGAATAGCTTTAAGCTCGGCTTCGCCTACTCGTGGAAAAACGCGTTTGAACATGCGTCGTTCCTCAGTTGATTACGACGAATCCATCATTCCAAACGCCATCAAGTCCGTATGGATTTAAAGTGCTCACCACCCTCTACAATTTCTTAGTTGAAATCTTTTCGAATAGATGAACGGATTGGAAGAGATTAAGTGATGAATTCTGAAAAACATCGGCCATTGATATTGTAAGTGGCGGCCAAGAGAGAATGAATGAGGGTTTCATCTTGTTACGTGTATATATATATATACGTATATAAATAATAAAAAATTCATTTTAAACTACTTTTTCAAACGATCTCCAAATTACACGTGCCGCCTGGCGTTCGTAAGGTTTATCCCATGCTCCAAACAAATGGAACGTGTTTCGGAGGCTAATTCGATCATATGTGTGAGATATGACAATAAACGATCAATTTAAATTAAACCGATTTAAATCGATTTCGAGGCGTTTTGGCTTGCCATGGACAAACGGTAAATCCGATTTAACACAAAATTTGAAACCTTACAATAATATCACATTACGGATCCGATGAAACTGGTTTCGTCGAAATCCGAGACTTTTTGAAAAATGACTATTTTAACTCGCCAAATTAATATTAAAACAATTTCGATGCGTTTCGAGCTGCCACAGTCAAACGACAACTCTGATTACTATGAAAATTGAAATCCGATAATAACAAACTATTATGGATCCAATGGAACTAGTTTCGTCTAATTCTGAGACTGTCCAAAAATGGCTAATTTCCCTAGTCAATTAAATATTAAAATATTCAATTTTTACAAATTAACTTTAAATTCAATTTTAAAAGTTCTATAACATCACTATAACTTCAACATGATTTAATATAACTTCATAAACCATTTTCAATCACATTAAATCCAGATTTCAATTATTTCTGGAATTTCACATATTACTTTATCGATTTAATTATCCAATTAAATCCAGAAATTCGAATTTTTAAATTATTTGACTTATTAATTCTACTTATTTATATTTAAAATTAATTAAATATTCAAATTTCAAATATCAGAAATTTTGGGTCGTTACAAACTTCCCCCCTTAAAAGAATTTCGTCCTCGAAATTACCAAGTAAGAAGAAGATACAAAATCTATTAACTTTCTAAAACAAACCATTCAAATTAGATTTACAATCTCTTAAGTGTTTAACTTCTCTAAGATTCATAGTTAAACTTCTTACAAAAAACTTTACTAAGTTTCCAAATCATACTTAGTCTTCAAAATTTTCCAATTTTCCCAAAAATATTCTAATGCCTTAAATTTTTAGAAAAATTCGCCGGAGTCTCCTTTGTGCGGCTCGATCCGAAAAAAAAAGACAGTGTATATATATCACAAATATACATCTCATCAAGTGATGAGGCATCCCGTAGGGAAAAAAATGTAAAAGTACGATATTTAACCCGAGATATGTACCTTATATATTATTAGCGAGCGTATACGGCTATTATAGCGCGAAAGCGAGCTACAAATGCGAAGCAAACGCCATCCGCACCTACTAAACACTCAATCAAACAAATGAGAACATGTATATAGAAAATAATATCGATATACATCATATAGCAACATAATAACTACATGTGCTAACATAGCAATGCAACAAAAGCAATAAATGCAACCATCATCCAATAAACATTCAACTATCATCCAACAAATTCGTAACCAAATCAGTTTACTTTCATTTCTCATTAACATTCAATGAATTGGTTTTCAATTTAATCACATTTGATTGTTGACATTGAATTTTACTAATATTCATTCGTTCAAATTCAATTAGTTTACATTCACTAATTCACATTTGTTCACTTACAAATCAAATTCAATTTATATTCAAATTTATTTACTTTCAATTTGAATTCAATTACATAGCTTTTAATTTCGCTAATTTACTTTCATTAATACTTAATGAATTTATATACAATCAACTAACACCCATATAACAACCAATATATATTCAATACAACCAAATTATTTAATTTCATTCAATTTGGTTCAACACCGTTAATTCCAATTGGTTTAATATTAAATTGACTGATATTCAATTTATTCAACTAGCTTTAATGAATTAATACTTATATTCATTGCTTCATATCAATTATTTACATTCAATTGATTAACATCCAATCCATTTATTCAATTCAATTGCTACTTTATTTTACAAATAAAATTGAATTTCATTTATATAACTCAAATTCATATTCATCACTTCACTTATTTATAACAATTTCAACTTCATCACTTAAGTTATATTCCAGTTAAACATCTTTTGTTCAAATTAACTTAAGTTTCCACTTATAATTTAAATTTTGATTCCCATTCTAAATAAATTCTATTCAACTTTTACTTAAGTCAAATTCATCACTTATTCAAATTCACATCTCATTTTGCTTAACAAAATTGTTTAACCATTTTTAACAATCTGTTTTACTTACAATTTCTCACTTTTAATAAGTTATACAACTTATATATTTAAACTTCCAAAACTGATTAATCTATTTAACTTTCTTTTAGTTAAATTTCACATCATATTTCATTATGCTACTCAAATTCATTAACTTTACCAAAGTTAAATCTATTATCTCATATTATAAGTATAAATCTTATTTCACTTATATTTATCACTTTACAACTTGGATTTTAAATCAAATTTGTTTATCACAACAAAACTTCAATTTCCAATTTACTATGGGTAGCAAATCAATCACACAGAAACTCGAAAATGATACTGATGATGCTGCAGTCATCACCCTTATTATTTCCCAGCAACATAGTGAATTCAGTGCTTTAAATTCTTTCAAAAATTTCCTTGATTTATAAATCTCATTACAAATCTTTTACTTATAAAATTTCTCTATTTATATATAAGGTTATTTTACCATTGTAAATCATTTTAATTATAACTTCACACATTATAATTCATTTGATTATACAATTCATTCTTTTACAATTGTTCATTCAAACAACTTTTAATTAACTTATATATATTTACATTTTTAACAACCAAACAATCCATTTATTGTATACACTTTAATAATTCTGAAAAATTATTTCCTTTATATACAAAATATAATAGAGGTAAAATTATTTCATTTACCCAATTTATACAATATCGTGCCGAATTGTTCTGAACAAGTGTTTAGAGATCCCTATCGATAGAGTTGTACAGACTATGCCGACCAGAATCCATATACCACTCAACAAATCAATCATCACAATATAAAACAATTTTATATTCACTAACAAATACGCACTCATATCTATTATTACACTCAACTCATTCTAGAGTACTACTGACTTTATCTATAATGAGTAATACCCAACAGAACAGGGTTGTCGCTTAACCATATGCTCTGATACCAAATGTAACGAACGCGATTTTCGTCGTTCGAAAATCGACATTAATACATTCACTGTATCAACTGCCGAGCAATCGAATGCCGGAAAACCGAATTGTTATGGAGAAAAAGAAGAGGTAGAGTAAAACAAAAGAAAAGAGAAAGAAGAAATAATAAAAAAACACAGAAACAGAAACAGAATCTCACATTCTAAGCAGAACAACATATAATAGATAAATGAATAATCTTTATAACAAAGAACTATATTATTTTATACATCACATCATCATCAGAGTTTACAACAACAATATACAACACAACTGGACAGTTATATGAACTTGTCCATATACAGAATACACAGCGGAATAATACTATCATATACAAGTGGTACGTCTCGCCATCCAGCTCGCCAATAAGCTCCACAGCACTCCAAAATCCAGAATAATCTGATAACCTAACTCTAGACTGCCCGTGTGGAAAATGATGGGCACCCAGAGTTTAGGAAGGGAACAATAAACTCCAGGTCAGTCATGGTGACTGGTGTGAGAACTACAACAGTTTATCTTTAAACAATCAGCAACAAAGAAAATAAACAATTTCGCAATGCTTTTGGAAAATGAAACTACCATGAGGCCTCCCGCACACACACACAATGCAAACGCAGAATCGGAGGAGACTTCTCCTTATGATAGTCAAAGATGCTTACTACGCAAAATCATTGGATTATTATTATTAGTGCATAGTGCAGAAAAAACATTTCGAAAGTATAATATTAATCTTAGCCAACATACGACCATTATCATATGCCTACTATAGCTACTATGTTCAATAGCAGGTTACCGCCACATTCCATAGCAGGTAATACAACTAAAACCGTACAAGATTCGTATTGTTTCTTTGGATTTTCCAACAAATGGTCTGGCTAAGGAACTTCCTTTCCTCCTGCCGAATGGGATCGCCTCTGGCTGGACGTCTCGAGAGACAAACTGCTCTCTGCCAAACAAGGCCGGGTTACCCCTCTAACAGGTAACTCACGAATATGTCATCACGCGGTCCTTTGGGACCTTTATCCGAGCGCTCGGTAACCATCATTACACATAATAAATAAGTGTATCCACATGAGTAAGTATCTGGGCTCCATACCATGATACCACCCCTTTCCAGAAGGAAATGACATACCCTAAAGGGCGCGACCCTCATAACCTTGCCGCAACATTCCTGTTTCGACCATTTCCGGGTTGTTGAGGCTCTGACGAAGTCTCGTCCACAAAGCTACGCTTTTTCACAAAAGCTAAGCTTTGGGTCAATAAATGATCAACCTATGATCACAAAGATAACTGATCAAACAAATGATCATATCACAAATGATCAAACACTGATCATTTCACAGCAACACTCAGCATGCCACATTACCAAATTGGGAATATATCGCTGATAAATTTCAACTACATAACCTCTGAGCTCGTACGTCTCAGAGAAGGGTGTTAAGCTAAGAGAATAAATTCTCCGCCACCAACAGAAATGTATTTGAAAGAAATCGTCTTTATATCTCAATTTGTAATGTCAGACATACAATCCATACAAGTCTGTTCCGGGATCGAACAGAACCGAAGGCACTTCTCACGAAGCCCTTGCAAATCCGGATAATTTTCAATCACGTCCGGACTTCCCGTCACTAAGGTGATAAAACCTCTAAATTGAAGATCAGTCGATGTAGAGTAATTCGACGGTAATCCTTCCGTTTTCAAAAATATCCGGTCTTCAACACCGGTCATCAAATGCGATTCATAACGACGTATCACATATTCGGAATGGGTTATACGACCCCATGGTCATTTCCCGGCTAACCCGAATAGTGAGAGCTTATTCAAAAATAAGTGTGGCATTCAAATTCAAGCAAATCACAACAAATACCTATTCAAGGTAATTATTGATAGTCGGTTATTTAACTATCAATAAAGATGCGCAACATCATCAGATTCGAAATAATTTTCCCAATTATTTATCTTTCAAAAATATCTTTACAAGATATATAATTTCCACACTTCAACTATTTGAAAACAATTTCAAATCAATTTCCACATTTCAATTTATCTTTGAAGATAAAATCTCAAAACATTTCATTTCATATTGGAAAAACATTTCCATACCTATTTAATAATAGGTAATTCACAAATCCATTTATTTTCAACATTTGAAAATACTCAATATACTTAAATCAAAATTTAGTATATATTTCATTCTTTAAGGAAATCATTTTCTTTCACAATTTAATTTGAGTCAAAACGAATGTTGCGTAAAACATCGTTACAACAACCCAAAATCACTAGTATAGGGATTCGAAATTTAGATAGATATATAAATCCCAATACTATATAAAACATTTCCTTTCGAAAACCATTTACTATAACAACAGTGTTATAGTCCACTATTTCCTTATTCCTCAAAACGTCTATTTCAACAATAAATGTTGAAATCTATGTTTCGATACTTAACACGTTTTAAAAACATCCTTTAAAACAATTACTTCATTTCGTACTATCACTTCTCCAAAACATATCCATTTTATTTACTAATATATTCACTGTCCAAAATCATGAATAAAATCCCCAACCAACTCTTATTATTACAACATTTAACTTAAAGGATAATTCGTTGTCCAAAATCACGAATATATCTCCTTTATTAAACTTCTATGTTTAATTTATCAAATTCAATTGATTTCGAATTTATAAAACAACGTTTACAAATTCCATTTCTTTTTATAAAGCTTCGATTTATAAAAATCCCTGAATTAACAAATTCATATCATATTTCATTTCAATGCTAAAATCCGATTTATAAGAAATTTACTTATAATTCTCTATTTACTAATTCGTTTTATAACTTCACGAATCTAGATTCATATTCTCGTATAAATCCGTTTATAACTTCTTTTTAAACGTCTTTGAAACTCCTTTATAATTCCATCACTTTGATTTATAAAAAGTCGAATTCTATAAATCTTATATATAACGTTTTTATAATAAAGTCAAACATCTCTATTTAACTATTTTATAAAAATCATTAACTCCATATTTCAAAAAATCACTTTGAAACCCTTTAAAATCAAACATCGTTATTTTTAAACTTTAAAAATGGATCTGATGATGCAACAGCACCAAATAGTCAATCACAACATCCAAACATCATATACCATCATATGATAACAGAATATACAACAATATCTGTAAATAAATCACTACGGTGAGGAATCCAGTTGGATCCCTCCAACCTGTTTCCCTGCATCCAAAGATGTTAGCACAATACCAATTCCGCTCCAGTACGGAATTATCGCGGTATATGGGTTTAATAAATATTATCCGCTATTATGCGGCGCAATAGGGTCTCATCCGCTAAATAATGCGGGAAAATCAACAACTCCAATATATATATATATATTCCAATATATATATATTGCTATATATATATATATAATACCAATTTCACTTCAATGTGAAATTATCGCGGTATATGTTTTTAATAAATAACATCCGCTTAATAACGGCGTATAATGTCTATTTCAACAATACAGATAACAATTTATCATCCAATCACACAATCAAGCAATTTTAAATCTAACTATTTAAAATTTAAATCGAAACAAAACATTCGATTGAGTGAGGAGTTCTCACCTTGATTTCAATTCTGTTCCAGCTTTTTATTTCGAATAAAATTAAACGTGCGTTTTATTTTATCCGAAATTTTCACTGGCTCCAAACGATTCCAATTCAGTTGCATCGCGTAGTATTCGCAAATACGATTCCAACGCACTTCGTTTTGAAATTTTTCGACCTCGCAGCAAAACGATATGACAGTTTAAAGTTTAACCGAATTTATATTACAAAATTTAATAATAATTTCCATACTTCAATCTCGGCCGTGAGATCTCATCCCCCCACATCAGGGCCGCATATTCCTTCTCTTCCCACTCACGAATGTTTCCAGTAAACATCGTTCAAGCAACACAACCCATAGCCGACCTAGGGTTCGAATTTTTCGAGCCTCCTCGTCGACATCCACTCCGATCAACCACCTTCATTTGAAAGCCACCACTTGACTCCATCTTCGGCCAGAATAGCTTTAAGCTTAGCTTCGCCTACTCGTGGAAAAACGCGTTTGAACGTGCGTCGTTCCTCAGTTGATTACGACGAATCCATCACTCCAAACGCCATCAAGTCCTTATGGATTTAAAGTGCTCACCACCCTCTACAATTTCTTAGTTGAAATCTTTTCGAATGGATGAACGGATTGGAAGAGATTAAGAGTTGAATTCTGAAAAACATCGGCCATTGATATTGTAAATGGCGGCCAAGAGAGAATGAACGAGGGTTTCATCTTGTTACGTGTATATATATATACGTTTATAAATAATAAAAAATTCATTTTAAACTACTTTTTCAAACGATCTCCAAATTACACGTGCCGCCTGGCATTCGTAAGGTTTATCCCATGCTCTAAACACAATGGAACATGTTTCGGAGGCTAATTCGATCATTTGTGTGAGATATGACAATAAACGATAAATTTAAATTAAACCGATTTAAATCGATTTCGAGGCGTTTTGGCTTGCCCTGGACAAACGGTACATCCGATTAACACGAAATTTGAAACCTTACAATAATATCACATTACGGATCCGATGAAACAGGTTTCGTCGAAATCCGAGACTTTTTGAAAAATGACTATTTTAACTCGCCAAATTAATATTAAAACAATTTCGATGCGTTTCGAGCTGCCACAGTCAAACGAAAACTCTGATTACTATGAAAATTGAAATCCGATAATAACAAACTATTACGGATCCATCGTCCAATTCTGAGACTGTCCAAAAATGGCTAATTTCCCTAGTCAATTAAATATTAAAATATTCAATTTTTACAAATTAACTTTAAATTCAATTTTAAAAGTTCTATAACATCACTATAACTTCAACAGGATTTAATATAACTTCATAAACCATTTTCAATCACATTAAATCCAGATTTCAATTATTTCTGGAATTTCACCTATTACTTTATCGATTTAATTATCCAATTAAATCCAGATATTCGAATTTTTAAATTATTCGACTTATTAATTCTACTTATTTATATTTACAATTAATTAAATATTCAAATTTCAAATATCAGAAATTTTGGGTCGTTACAAATGATGTACGTTGATGATTGAAGGAAGAGAACGATAATGGATGACTCTGACACTTGTGTCAAATTGGAAATGACTAAAACAGGAGCTGTGCCGGGCGAAATGGGGTTAGCTACCTCGAGCGAACACACTTCTTCGTAAACTACTCCTTACTTGTTATTGATTGGTGCGCACCCTTGAATTTGGAGTGTTGTATCGCGGTGTTGTGATCGTTGCGATGATGCGTTCTCACCAATCTGGATCAGGCAAATTGTAGTTTCACTACCTTGGGTATTGCCTCATGTGCCTTGTCAAACTTGTATCCCTATACGCGACCACTATGAATTTGTTTTGTATTATACCTATGGGGTATTCCCTGATATCCCACTAGTTTACGGTGGAGTTACAGTGCTATATAGACTATGATACTATATAAATGTGTTAAGGGGAATAAATGGTAACGCCTTAACGATATTTTGATACTTTTTCTTACTGATAGGCATTATCTACTTAGCGTAAACTATTACATGGTAGATAGTTTAACGGATCCTGAAAGATGTTATTCCATTCATCTTTGTGTTATTGTTATTTCAAATTTGAACCATATTATTTTGTATAAGAATATATGTCCCAACTCGACTGTTTGTTTATGCTTATGCTCGGGTCAGCCTGAGGATTTCTGTTGCTATGCTGCTTAGGAGCTGAAGACTTAAAGACTATCATTTATCTTTATTTTTATCAGTATTTCTCTATTCTTTTTTGATATTGTATCGGACATCTATGTATTTCTATTTCACTTTTTGCTTGAGACATTGTTGTATTTACTTAGTAGCTTCATGAACTACTATTATGACATTGTTGTAATTCCACTGCGTTATTCTGTTATTGTATCTGTCTGTGATTCTGTGATGATTCTCATTTATATGCATATACTCCATTAATGATTCGTGTTTAGTACTATTTAAGTTGACATATGTGGATTATTGTCAATTTAAATGGTCCAAATATACGGGTTGTTACAGTTAGTATCAGAGCTTTGGTTCCCGAAAACCTTAGCCTTTAGAGTTTTAAGCTCATTAGAGATACGGTAACCATACCCTAGAATGAGGAGATTCATTTCAGAATCCACATCCTTTTGATTCCATCCTCCTTATTGAATTTGTTTGATTAGAATTTTCTTTAAGTTCTATAAATTTCTATCTTTGATTCTAAATCACTTTTGGTATTCCAAGATGAGTACCAGAAGGAACGCTAGAGGTGGGGGTAGAGGAAATGCTCCCGCACCACGTGCCCCAGCTCCAGCAGTCAAGTTCTCTACTCTTAGCAAAGAGTACACCCAGCTTGGTGGCATAAAATTCTCTGGATCCGAGAGCATCATTGGAGCGCAACAGTGGCTGAAGAGCCTGGAAAGGATCTTCACTGGTCTTGAGATTACTGACACACAGAAGCGTCAATTGGCCGCTTGGCAGCTTCAGGATGTGGCACAGGATTGGTGGGAGTCAATAACCTCCCATACTGACGGGGAAACCATCACCTGGGCCCAGTTTAGGTAAAATCTAACTGAAATTTCATTCAAATAATTCCTTCTTTCTCTTAGAATCTTGACTCATCTTTGTCTCGCTTGTGAATAGGGGTTCATTTTCGGCTCAGTGGATGCCAGCAGCCGGAAAGGCTCAGCTTTACCGATCATTTATGGATCTCAAACAGGGTAACATGACTTTCTTTGAGTATGAAAGGAAGTTTACCGAACTCTCCAAGTTCAGACCTGGCTTGATTGATATACCACTTCTGAAAAACGAGAAGTTCATTCATGGAGCATGTCCAGAGTACTATGATCTCCTCACAGCCCATGTCCATGGCACTTTCACCGAGCTGATGGATTATGCACTTAGATATGAGGGAAAGCCGAAGGGTGCATCAGCCACCAAGGCGCTAGTTGTTCAGCCATCCTCTAGTCAGCCTAGAAAGAGGAAGCCGAATTTCGAGCTTCAAAGGAAGAACTAGCAGAAGACTACCGGGCTTGGCTATTCTCAGAACAAGCCCATTGACTTATCCTCCATCACCTTTTTCAAGTGCGACCAGAAGGGTCACTATGCCAACAGTTGTCCAACATCTATCAGTGCCGATATTCCTCCACCTCAGGATATCAGGAACAACCTATGTCATGTCTGTTTGCAGCCTGGCCATTTCAAGAAGGATTGTCCCATGCATCAAAAGGGCAAGACATTTGGAGTATTTGATATGACTTCTTCCACCCATGCTCCACCTACCCCACCTGCTCCTAGTGATACCCAAGGTACATTACAGAGTACTTTTATGTTGCATACTTTACCCGTTAAAGTTCTATTTGATACTGGAGCAACACATAGTTTCATATCTATTGATTTGTGTAATAAACTTGGATTGGAACCCATCCTTGCATCTACTTTCTTATGTGTATCAAATCCCATTGGAGGACCCGTTAACCTCAAAAGGGTTTGCAAATATGTCACGCTTATGTATGGCATGCACCGTTTCACTTGGGATTTCTATGTCCTTGGATTCGAGGCATTCGATATCCTATTAGGTGTTGATTGGCTACGAAAGTTCGAAGCCGTTATCTCTTGCAAAGCTCGAACCATCTCTCTAATCGACGACAAGAGTAAACCTTTAGTTATTAAAGGAAAATCTCCTTAGGATTGTGCTGGAATTTTTATATTCTCTCTTGACTCTCATCCGAATGATCAAAGCTCTACCCCGATCGTTCAACTCTTTTCTGATGTGTTTGGAGAAGTCAATTCTCTACCACCTCCGTGGGAAATCGAATTCCGCATTGATCTTATCCCTGGTGCTCGACCAGTAGTTCTCCTTCCCAGGAGAATGGCTCCTAAAGAGAAGGCAGAATTGAATGCTCAAATTGAAGATTTATTTGCTAAAGGCTTGATACGGCGAAGTCATTCAGAATGGGGAGATGCAGTTGTATTCGTCACAAAGTCTGATGGCTCTCTCAGAATGTGTGTGGACTAAAGAGAGCTGAACAAGCTCACACACAAGAACAGATATCCAATGCCCCGCATTAATGATCTATTCGACCAACTCCATGGAGCTAAAGTTTTCTCTCAACTCGATCTGGCTACCGGCTTTCACCAACTCAGAATTGCTGAAGAGAGTATTCCTAAAACAACATTCCGCACTGAAAATGGTTTCTTTGAATGGCTGGTTATGTCGTTCGGTCTTACTAATGCTCCAGCCTATTTCGTCGATTTGATGAATAGAGTTTTCTGTGATGTTCTTCACAAGTTTGTTCTTGTTTTCATCGATGATATTCTCTACTTCTCTAAATATGAGAAAGAGCATAAGTCACATTTAGCTTTGGTTCTTGAAACTCTTCGTAGTCATCATCTTAAAGCCAAGTTCTCAAAATGCCACATTTGGAGAGATGAAGTTCGATTTCTTGGCCATATTGTTTCGGAGAATGGGATTTCGATCGATCCAGCTAAGATCGCCGTAATCAATGTAAGTTCTAACCTTATTCGTCGTTTCTATCCGAACATCTTATCTCTATCTAAATTCGAATACTTTGAATTTGCAGGATTGGGAGACTCCCAAAACTCCTACAGATATTCGTAGCTTCTTGGGCTTGGCTGGCTATTATCGCAGATTTATAGAAAATTTTGCTCGGATTGCCGCACCGCTCACCGCACTGACCAGGATGAATGTAAAATTTAATTGGAGTGAAAGGTGTGAATCAGCTTTCAATGAGATGAAGCGAAAGTTGACCTTTGCCTCGGTTCTTACATTTATTGACGGAAGCGTAGGATTGACCGTCTATACTGATTCCTGCCGTGATGGATTAGGAGCAGTTTTGATGCAGAAAGGAAAGGTGATTTCCTATGCTGGTCGTCAGTTAAAAACCCATGAAGCAAATTACGCAACTCATGATTTAGAGCTTCTTGCGGTTGTATTTTCTCTTAAGCTATGGAGGCATTACCTTTTTGGAACCAAATTCAAATTATTCACAGACCATAAGTCACTGAGATATATTTTCTCATAAAAGGATTTGAATCAGAGACAAGTCTGATGGCTCGAATTCTTAGTTGCATATGATCTTGATATAAACTACACCCCAGGAAAAGCAAATGCCGTAGCCGATGCTTTGAGCAGAAACCAAGCAATGGTATGTTGTAATCTTGTGGAAGGGATGTTATTCCAGCTCGTCGTCTCCCCAGCCCTTATGGATCGCATCATAGCCAAGCAATACGAGGACACTTTGCTCTATCATATCAAAGAAATAGTTCTCGGTAGAGTCGGAAATGTTGACAGTAAAATGGGTGCACAAGTAGATAGTAAGGGAGTTTTGAGGATCGACAATCGAATTTGTGTTCCTAATGTTGATGGTTTAAGACAGGAAGTGCTGAGAGAAAACCATCAATCCTCGCTTTCATTTCATCCAGGAGTCACAAAGATGTATCAAAATATGAAGAAATTATATTGGTGGAGTGGGATGAAGCATGATATTTCTACCTATGTTAATAGATGCACAACTTGTCAACAAGTTAAGGCTGATCACAGAAAGACGGCAGGTTTGCTTCAACCTCTGGAGATTCCAAGTTGGAAGTTGGAGCAAATTTCTATGGACTTTATTGATGGGCTACCAAGGACCAGAAGAGGTAACGAGAGCATTTGGGTGATTGTCGATAGGCTGACAAAATCTGCTCATTTTATTCCGGTCAAGACCACTCGTACTGCTTCGAGTTTGGCCGAGATATATATGAGGGAAGTTGTTAAACTTTATGGTGTACCATCTAGTATCGTATGCAATAGAGATCCTATTTTCACTAGTAAATCCTGGAAGGCATTTCAAGATACTTTGGGCACTAAACTGAATCTGAGCACAGCTTATCATCCTCAGACAGATGGCCAAACAAAGAGGGTGAATCAGCTTCTTGAAGACCTTCTCCGAGCTTGTATTATAGACTTTGGTGGATCTTGGGAAGACTATCTCCATTTGGTTGAATTTACCTATAATAATAGTTATCAGGTAAAGAAATCAAATTTCAAATTTGAATAAGTATATTTGAATTGGAATTAATTATCTTAAATTAAATCAGGCAAGCATTGGTATGGCACCGTTCGAAGCCTTATATGGATGGCCATGCAAATCGCTAGCTTGTTGGATTGAGTCTGGAGACCGATTAGTGCTTTGTCCGGAAATGATTATGGAAGCTTCCGAGAAAGTTGAAGAAATTAGGAGAAAGGTAAAGACGACACAAGACAGACAGAAGTGCTACATTGACAGGAGAAGGAGAGATCTCGAATTCAGTGTAGGAGATGAAGTATTTCTCAAAGTGTCGCCTTTGAAGAATGTTATTCGATTTGGAAGGAAGGGAAAGCTTGCTTCCAGATTTGTTGGCCCGTTTGAGATTACGGAAAGGGTTGTAACCTTGGCCAGTAGAATTCCATTGCTAGAAAAGTTTGCCGGTGTGCACAATGTGTTCCACGTCTCACATCTCCGCAAAGTTGTGCGCGATCCATCTATGACCATTCCCACTGCTTAATTGGAAGAATTAGTTATCGAGGCTGACTTGACCATTGAGCGGAAGCCACTTCGGATAATCGACTGTGAGACGAAGCAACTTAGAAGGAAGTCGGTCAATCTCGTCAAAGTTCAGTGGAGTGCAGATGACCGAGACTGCACATGGGAAACTAAGGATAGTATTTGGGATTCAAACCGCGAATTACTAATTTCACGTATAATTCATTTTTCTCAAGATCTAACTTGACTTTTCTGCTTGTTCTTTCCTACTTCTTCCGTCTCGTTCCTTTTCGAGGACGAAAAGTTTTGAGTGGGGGAGATTGTAACGACCCTGGATTTCCGACCCAATTTAAAAATTTAAATCCATTATTTTAATATAAAATTTGAAATTTATATACGATCTCAATTTATGTCCAAACTTCGTTTATAAGATGCGTCTAGTTAGTTATGGATATAGGAAAAGTTGCATCGCAAATTATCGCAGTAAATTTCGTTCGCATTTTATTATATATCAGTTCATTTTAAAGTGTGTAAATTTCATCTTCCGAATCTAAATATTTTTACACAAAAATGTTGTAAAAATTTATCTCATTTAGACGTCGCATTTCGTTTCGTCTAATTCCGTCGTCGTCTCCTTCATTTAAATTGTTTTGCCAAACGAATAGTTTAATCAGCGTAAATTTCGAGTTTTGATAAAACTATTGTATCGCAATTATCTATGTACCATTGGAAGCACCTCGTCGCGCTGATCAAAACAGTATATTCATTTGTGCAAATCGGAGTCTGACGTAAAACGTCGCGTTAATTTAACCGTTCCAGGCGAACCGGTTAAACAGTATTCAGTCCAAATTAGCAACAATTTGCGTTCAAATTTTGAAGAGAAATTCTTGGGCTGAGGTGCATTCATTAGGGTAGCTGGCGGATGGTAGTTGTGACTTGGAAATGGGAATGACGTTTCGAAATTCGGAATAACATAACTGTTGTGAATCATAAAAATAAAATAAAGAAACTTATTCTCTAGAGTAGCCATTTCATTTGAAAACTGTAGCTACAGGTACGATTCTTGCATCCTTCTCTGATTCTTCTTCCTTTTCCTTTCTTCTTCCTTTTCCTTTTTATTCACTGATGAAAAAAAAGAAATGTTGCAAAAGGAAAATGAACCCAGCACCAAGGCATGCGCACGCCCTCCTCTCCACACATGCGCACGACCCTTCCACCACGCGCAACATCCCACCAGCTGCGCCGCACACCACTCCATTCACCTGAATCCTCCACCAAGCGCAACGACCTTCCACTCCTACTCCAGATCGCATGTCACACCCTTCCACCACCTACGCGCGCGTACGCCACCTCTACCTCCTTCAGCCGACACCGCACCACCCAGTCACCAAACTCCAGCGACCAAACACCTCCCATCGACCCTCTGAACCACTCCATCGAGCCTCCTCTGCACGCATCACTACCAATGCCGGAACTGCCATAATTTTCCTTTTCCTTTGTTCGCCACCTCACCCGAACCATTGCCGCCACTCCAGAGCCCACTGCTCCGCCACTTTGCTCGTTTGCGGCACCCAGACCTGTGCATGTGCATGCTCTGTGTACACAAATGTGTGCATGCGATTCATTTGTAGTAAAAGATGAAACACTCTCTGTTTCAAAAAAATAAATAAAAAAATATGGAAACAGTTTTGTGTTATATAAGATGATGAATGGAGCTATGTTGATTTATAATAGAGAGCGTGATGCTGTCACTTTCAAACTATTGCAAAAAGAATATATATATGCGGTGTATATATAGTTTGGTTGACTGAATAATAGTAACCACTCCTTTTACTGTTGTGTACAGTAGCAACCAGCTGAAGTTTCCATTTTGCAGCAGCATCAAAATTCTCAGCTTTCTTCTCTTTCTTCATCGTTGGTAAGCGCATATATATATATAAAATATATATGAATGTTCATTTTGAATTAATATCATCTTCTTTTGTCAATGGTTGCAGTGTTCCATTATTCGTATTTGAGCTGCGTTGAACCAATTCCATTTGTGCCTCTTCGTGCTTCGCCGTTCAATTTCTCTAACCACGGAAGGTGAATAAAATTTTCACGACTTATATTCTTATACGATAATAATCAAGTTAGTTGATAAATGGTTGATTGTTTGATGTTGATATTGGACGTTAAATTTGTAAATGCATGAAGTGATGAATAATATACAATTAAATTTGACGTATGGTAGTTGACAATTTGCAATTGACATATGTGCTTGAATTTGATTAGAGAAAATTTGTATAATATGACCCTTTAAATGTGTAATTAATTGACACGTAGGATATGGTTAAATACACCTTGAACCATTTAAATGTATGTTGTGTAAATTGATGTAGTATGAATTGAATAAGTTGATACCATGTGTAGGAACCGCATAATATAATAGTGTAATAATCTTTAATCTACATGAAATGATAGTGCAGATTCTAGAAATAATTATATTAATTTACATAAATTTCAAATGTAAATTAATACGATTATTTCGGGATTATTTGAATTGATTATTGGATTGTTATTGATTGTTGTTATTGCTTGTTTATTTACTTTGACACCATCCCAGTTATCACACTGCAAGTTCCCTTTACTATGTTTCTGATTTTGAATTGAAATGGAATCGGGTTGAAATGATAAATGCCCTAATAAAACAATTGACTTAGGATAGAGAATTAAATAAAAACCTGATTGGTCAAAAAAATTCGATTCGAATAAATAAATAAAGATTTTATTTGAATGAAATAATAAGGGTTTAAAGGAAGTTTGAAATTTGGATTCTAGTGGAATTTAAAATGTTAATATTTAATAATTTGAAATAATTATTAACAAAGTGTTTGATGGAAGAATGTTGATTAAATTTAAGTAAATCATTGAATTAAGTTTTCAAGTTTATTTAATAATTAAGTAAAATTGAATTTCGTTAACAAGTGAAATTGCATTTCTTTAATAATAAGTTTTGAAATTTGTCAAACTAGATAAGAAAATAAGTGGAATTTGAATTTCTTTAACAAGAAATAAAAATGTGGTTTATTGAAATTAATATAGGACTTGTAATTTAGAGAATTTAATTTGACGAATTTAGTTTAATTAAATTTGTAAGTTGATATGATGTAAGTAAACTTAATTTGATTTAATAAATTGGAAATTAAATCGAAATTGTTTGAATGTTAAAATTAACTTAATTTTAAAATGGTTTTGGAATAAAACCTATATATGAATTTAAATCAATATTTAAATTCGTTTTAAGTTAAAATTGAAATTGAATTATAGAGTTTTGGAAATTGGAAATTTGAAATTTTTGAAACGTCAATTTTGGAAATTGATATAGAAAGACAAATGAATCGCTGACTCTCGAATTCTAAGTAAAATTGAAATTAATCTGGTTTTGAAATTTATTAAACGACCAATCGGTGTAATAATTACGAAAGTTATTAAAGAAACCGGAATCGGTTAGGGACATACTTACTGTCTAAACCGAATACCACTTTAATAACTATACGCGGAGTGTGATCCAGAATGAAGTGGTTGGAATGATGTACGTTGATGATTGAAGGAAGAGAACGATAAAGGATGACCTTGATACTTGTGTCAAATTGGAAATGACTAAAACAAGAGCCGTACTGGGCCAAATGGGGTTAGCTACCTCGAGCGAACACACTTCTTCTTAAACTACTCATTACTTGTTATTGATTGGTGCGCACCCTTAAATTTCGAGTGTTGTATCGCGGTGTTGCGATCGTTGCGACGATGCGTTCTCACCAGTCCAGATCAGGCAAACGGTAGTTTCACTACCTTGGGTATTGCCTCATGTGCCTTGTCATACTTGTATCCTTATACGCGACCACTACGAATTTGTTTTGTATTATACCTATGGAGTATTCCCTGATATCCCACTAGTTTATGGTGGAGTTTACATTGCTGTATAGACTATGATGCTATATAAATGTGTTAAGGGGAATAAATGGTAACGCCTTAATGATGTTTTGATACTTTATCTTACTGATAGGCATTATCTACTTAGCGTACACTATTACATAGTAGATAGTTTAACGGATCCTGAAAGATGTTATTCCATCCATCTTTGAGTTATTGTTATTTCAAATTTGAACCATATTATCTTGTATAAGAATATATGTCCTGACTCGAGTGTTTGTTTATGCTTATGCTCGGGTCAGCCTGAGGATTTCTATTGCTGTGCTGCTTGGGAGCTGAAGACTTGAAGACTATCATTTATCTTTATTTTTATCAGTATTGCTCTATTCTATTTTGATATTGTATCGGACATCTATGTATTTCTATTTCACTTTTTGCTTGAGACATTGTTGTATTTACTTAGTAGCTTCATGAACTACTATTATGACATTGTTGTAATTCCGCTGCGTTATTATGTTATTGTATCTGTCTGTGATTCTATGATGATTCTCATTTATATGCATATACTCCATTAATGATTCGTGTTCTGTACTATTTAAGTTGACATGTGTGGATTATTGTCAATTTAAATGGTCCAAATATACGGGTTGTTACAATGAAGGCGAGGATATATATCTTTACTATGAAATCTCTAAAGGTGATTTTATTCTATCCACTATAGGTGAACTTGGTGAAAACAACATTGAGATTCTTGGGGATACCATATGGTGCAGGAGCTTATTTATACCATTGAGTTGCATGTGTATACCCCTGACTTAGTCAGAGACTCTAGGATTACCTCTATGTGATTGGCCCCGAGTTATCCTCTGATGAGTGGGGTTAGCCTTATATTGGTTGTTGTTGGTAGTTTGGGTCTCCTGCCCAATTTCTGTGCTTTATTTTTATTTTTCTCATTTTTTTAATAGTTACTAAGGCATTTATGCCTCATACCTGTAATTTCCTTTGTAAAGTTGTACGACCACTATAACCAGCTTGCACATGCAAAATAATAATACTTTTTTTGCCTGTAAAAAATATTTTGTACAGTGTTAGAATTTATGTATTGAATAATAAAAATCATATTTTGTAAAAAAAATAGTGTTTGGAGAAGGATAAATTATTCTGGAAATAAAGCGAATGCTTTGAGGAAAATATCTGTAATTATCTTAGAAAAGATGTTTTGATGGTATAGTTATATTTTTAAAAGAAATATTCTGAGCTATAATTTGAAAGAAGAAATTATATAGTGTTTTGATATATCATATAAAGGTGTTTGATATGAAAGTATATATATTATTTGAAAAGAGAATAAAAGCATTATTTGGAAAGATATTTTGGTAAAAAATTGGAGGTGAGAAATCATTCATTATTTTGTTATAGTAAGATGTTGTTCTAAAATTAATAAGGATGTTTTATTATCATAGATATTATAAGCAATAACTACAGTCATAGGACATTATTAGACAGTTGTGATCAATGGCGAGGAAGTGTTGATCAACCGTCAACATTGCAGCTAATCGGAAAATCGAGTCGGTAAAAAATTATTGACAAGGCAACGTCATTATATTTTATAGTATTTTTGAATTCGAAATATGTATATATATACCAATATATATATATATATATATGGTATGGTGTATGTCAAAATATACTATGAGTGAAGTTTTTGGATGATTGTGTGTGATATGGAGTGGCTTGTATAAATGTCAAATTATGACTGTATTGGTGTGTAGTGAGAACTAAAGCTCATAAATGTATGTTTTCACAATTGAAAAGAGAGTTAGAACAAAATTATAACATATTCATATTTTGGATAAATTATCGATTTTGAGTACTTTGATTTTGTGTAAAAGAAATATTTTCATAAAAATATAAATTTTATCAGTTTGAAGCTTTGAGATTAAAAAGAATTTTTCAAAGAAATTGTGTATTATTATTGACAAGTATGCGTAAATATTTTTTTCATCAAGATGATTTATAAATGTGATTTATGAGAAATGGGATTTAGATAATTTTAGTAAACAATAAATTAGGAATTTAACATGAAGTTTGGAATGATGAAATATTTTATTTTAAAGGAAAGAGAAATCTCTTTTTGTTGTACAAATATAGCTAATTATTAGAAAATCCGATTTTTTTATTTTTTTATTTTCAGAAAAAGAAATGTAATTTGAATGGGAATTGGTGTTGATTAGTAAATGAATTTTATTAATTTATCTTGTGAATAGAAAAGGAAGTTTTGAAGAATAAATTTTGTGGTAATAAGTACTTTGGGGATTGCAAAGTTTTTTATATTTAATGAAGATATTTATTAGAAGACTTATTTTGATTAGAAAAATAGTTTTATTAAAGCACTAATTTGGTAAATGCATTTAAAATTCCTTTATAGTAAGAAATTAAATATGTAAACATCTTGAAATTTTTGTATCTTAACTTGAAATGGTGTTTATTTTATAAATGAATATAAGTATTAAAGTAAGTTAGTTTTTAAATTTTATTAATTAAGATATAATTAATGAGAAAGCAATTTTGTATAGTTGTATTATAAAGTTAAAGAATATTATTGATGTACATTAATAAAGTTTGTTTGGAAAGCAATGACTAAATAAGGTTTTGGTGAAATGAGTTATTAGGAAGAAATATTTGAGAAATGTTTATACTATTTATAAATTGGGATTTTGAGAAAATTATTTGGAAAGAGTTTTGTTTAAAATAATGAGAATTTTGTGATTAAATAAATGATAAATAAATCTCTATTGTTTTTGCATTTGAATTTTCGTTAAAGAGATTGAATTTTATAAATTATAATTTTTGGGAAGTGAATTTGAAATTTAATATTTTTGAAATGAGTTAATCTTTACTCAATTTTAAGATTTTAAAGTGGGATGTTGATTTTGAATAGTAAATTATAAGTTGATGTTTTAATATTTTGAAGATAAATAAGAGTATGGTATTTATAAATATAAAATAATTTATTTCATAATTGATATGACGTTTTATATTGTGCTTTGAGTGTTGAAGGTTAGCAGGATACACTTCGTGCCATTTAGATTACTCCAAAGTTTCCTGAAAATATCTAAATATGAAAAATATTTCGATTCTTTTGCCAAACATTAGAGACTTCCAAATGAGTCCATTCGAAATCATGTTCCATAATCATAAGCAATAGGCAAAGAAGATAAAAATTTGAGTCTTGTGTATGTCACTGATGAAAGGTCTAATCATTAATTCTATGTTGCTCTATTTATATGCTTATCAGGACAACGCAGATCATATTTTATGCTAACTCGTAATAGTGAAGGTAGAGCAATATGAATATGTTTTGATGGTTGTTTTTTTGATGTGTGTAAATTATAAATGATGTAGTTAAACTAGTATTTATTAGCTTAGTTATAGATTTCCCTAAGAAGAAATTACGAGAATGAAATTTTCTTTAGGAGGGAGTTTGTAACAACCTGATGTTGAGGAGCCACTAACTAAGTCTATCAATAGTGATTTAATTAATTAAAATGGATTTTTAATGTTTAATCGAGAATAATTTTGAATTTTGTATGAAAATATTTAGATTTAATAATGAAGTATTTTGTGGAAAAATGAGAATTTTATGATAAATCATTTTTGGGGTAAATATTCTAAAGTTGTGAATTATTAATAAATAAAGAATTTAATTATTTTTTCAAAATGTTGATATTTTAAGATTAAAATGCTTTTAAATATTTTAAAAATGATTATAATAATTTTATAAAATTAGGTAATGATAACAAATATTGAAGTTTACTTTAAAAAAAGAAATATTATTTTATTTAAATAGGAAATTTTGATATTTATTTGATAAAGGTACTCAAAATGTAATTAAGAAGTTGAGTAAAATGAGTTAAAATATGGAAATAGTATTTTATAAAATTATGTAATGGGTGAAAAATATTAATTTGAGTAAGAAATAATTTTTAGGTGAAATTTAAATTAGTTTTTGGGTTAATCAATGAATTTTATTAAAGTGGGCAAAAAAATAGACGTTATGATATAATTAATTAAAATAAGAGAATTTATGAAAAATAAATTCTATAAAAAATTTATAATGTTGAGTACAGATGTGTGATGCAAATATAATTTTTATTTTAAATTTTATAGTGATTTGGTTAAGTAGGAAACATATTTGTAAAAGGGAAGGAGAAGTATAAAATGGAATGGATTAATATTTGTGTAAGGGCTAATTGTCAAATCCCAAATCATATTTCATAAATCCTAAATCTAGATAAATCTTTATCAAGAATCATCTTCTTAACTCTCAAAAGCAATTCACGTAAACTCCTCTTCTTCATTTTCATCTTTGCTTCAAAATTTGTGTAATCCCTCCACCTCCTTTTAAAAATCAAAATAAAATAGAAACAAATTCTTAAAAATCCCTAAATTAATATATATGCATCTCAACATCACAACACACCACTTTCCACAAAGAAGTTAGGATTTTGCTTAAGTGTTGGAGTCATGGAATTTTCAAGTAAGGAGAAAAGTAGAGAATGTTGGAGCTATGAAGAACTCGGGGCTTAGTAGACCTATGGTGAGTGTTTATTCACTCACGTCTATGTTTAAATTGTTTGAACTCTTGTTGAATGTTTATGTGTTTGAATTATATGATGTACATCTATCTTGAATCCTATTCATGCTTTTGTAGCATCAATTTCACCCTAGAGGGGGGGTGAATAAGGTGATACTAATAATAATAAAAATTAATGCGGAAATATATATAATAATTGCAGCACAGATAATAGAAGAATAATAAAAGCATAAATAGAACAACACAGATTTACCCAACTTCGGCAATAACCTGCCTACGTGCTGCCACCAAGGTTTCTACTAGAAATTAAGTAGAAAAACGCTTACACACATAAACTTGCGACACCCGTTAATAACTAACCTAACTCTACACTCAAAACCCTGTCACAACTCAGTCACTAAGTTGTGAATTCTCGAACTACACCACCATAGTTCGTAACCTTGTCGCACGACTAGAGAGTTACACAATTTAAAATATAAATTACAAAATAAAAAAAAATTAAACAAAACCCTATTTAATAAATTGTAGCCCAATAAAAAAATTGAAGACCGGCCTAACTAAATAATAAAGAAGAACGCTCCCTTTTCTTTTGTAGTATTTTCGGCCGTTCTTTGTTCCTCTTCAAAAATTAGGGCTTTGTTCGATTGAAGCTCTAATTCGAAATTGATCGATTTGAGTGATGATTTGAGTTGCCTTCCTAATCAATTCCTTGGCCTTGATTATTCGCGGCGGCTTAAAGTTGTGTCGAGCTTCAATGCTATGATTTGGTACGTGATTTTCTTGTTCGATTTTGATTTTGCTCGACTTTGATTCGAGTGATAAATTTGTTCGTGATTTAGCTAGCTTTGATATTTTCTTGAACTCGAATGCTTTGTTGCCGATGATGAAGTTAGGTCAAATAGGGATCGAAGCCTTAAATATACGTTCGTATTTTCAATTAGAATTCTTCAAATAATTTTGTTCGGCCGTTAGTTTTTGCTTGAATGCTTGAGATATATTTTGACTTGTTCGTGTTGAATTTGCTCGAATATTTTTCTAAGTAGGTTCCGTCCTTTTCTCCTTCGATTTTGGTATTTGAATATTTGAGATAATGCATTGGGTTGACGTGATTTTTTACTTCGACTTGTTTATTCAATCAGTGAATTCAAATATTTCTTTGACTTGTTCATCTGTTCCTTTCACTTCTGATTTTGTTCAAAACTTTACTCACGGCTTCACAGTAACCTGCTGACCTTGTTCTTGACCCAGGGCATGCTTTTCCATATGACCTTTTATTGAAAGTATTTGACTTTGTTTTGAACTGTAGCTTATTGCTCTGCTTCGAGTTAAATTGGTCTTCTTGTTGCTTTGAGTTGTTTGGAGGTTTCATGAGTATGTTTTCATCCCTCAATGCTTGCATGAGAATTTGTTTCTACTGTTAGTAACTGTGCACATACAAACAGGTATATAAATACATATATATGTATGTATATATGTGTATAATTATTGTGCCTATCCACTTGGTCGAGACTTGAACTCTGTTGTAGTTTTGAATTCTTGTTGCATCGTGTTATTTGTTGCTCTTGAAGCTGGTTCACGTTTTCATTATCTGATTTAGCTGCTTTCCACTTATGTACATGTTATGGTCATTCCCAGTTGCAATCTAGTCGTCATTGATCACTTGTTGTTCGATGTGTGTACTTGTATCTCATTGTATGTAGCTTGCCTTTAACTTGTACATGTACATACTGCTGTCCAACTTGATTTGTTGTTGCCTCTGGTTATGATAGTCTATGGTTCTACTTTGCCATGTCGTACTGATCTGGTACACTTTTTTATTGGGTGGTGTGGCATTTAATTCTTGTGTTGCTTTGATCCTTGACTGGTTGTAGTTTTCTCCTCTGTTTTATTGTGTGTTGTCCACCACTTTTTGACATATGCATTTTGGAGTCTGGATTGTTGCATCATGGAGTTTTCACGTGTGTCGAAACTGAAATGTTGCATTCCTTTTTTTCAGCTGCATGCTTTGCAAACTTGTGTTGCTTGCTTCAAGTAGCTTATTGAGTTCATGTTACCCTTGTGAGTTTGGGCTTCTATCTTGTTGCCTATCACCTGAGCACTGTTGCTTGGTTTCATGTTGTATGCATACATTTCTGTTGCATTAGTTTGTCACTGTGTATATACATGTATATATGTATGTTGAGGCTTTTCTATTTATGCAGAGTTGTATGTATGTGAACTTGCTATTGCACATTTCTAGTCTGGTTTCCTTTTGAAATCATGTGTACATCTGAGCACTTTGAACATGTGGTCTGGTGCAGTTTAGTTCTGAACTGTTTACCTCTGAATGTTTGCATTGTACATGTCTGGTTCGATGTTGAAGTCTTTTGGTCTTCGTGTCTAGTGGTTTTGGTCTCCACTATGTTGATTGAGGCTGTTGTATGTTTGGTGCACATGAGTCGAGCTGCTGGTCATCTCAATGTTGCCTTACTAGTTCCAATTGTTGTTGATAACTTTGTGCCATATGAGGTCTGGTGTGTGTGTGATTTTGTACATTTTGATTATGGTTCACCTGAACTACATGTACTTGTCCTATTCTGTTTTTGTTTTTGTATTGCACCTGAGTTGAATCCAGCCATGGCTCGGGTTTGACCTTGTGCTCACATGTCCCTATAGTTTTATCAAGCAAGTGTATCGGTGTGCATGGCCTAGTGACATGTACAGTGATACACTGTGCATGTTACAAGTTGTTCGTGTATGATGGATTAAAAATAAATGATGACAAACAACCCAAATAACTAAGGCAAATAATATTTTCAAACACACACTTCATTATACACTACAAAATATTTCTTTTTCAATTTTACTGTGCCAATATTTATTTTGCAGATAATTCAGATACAGGATACAAGCTGGATTAGAGTTGAAGATCAAATACGAGTGATGAGTGAATGTAGTGAGGTGAAAATGTATGTAAAAATTGTATATTGAAAATCGCGTTGTAATTGAAATTGTATTGTAATTGACAATGTGTAAATGTATAGTGAGAACTTAAATTTGTACTATTCGAATTTATAATAAAATATTTGTTTAAATAAAATATTTGTTTGAATATGAATTCTGTGTTATTTATTTTATTCAGCAAATATTTATTTAACTATGTGGAAAATAAAATAGTACAATAACAAATACATTTAAAGGAATATATATATATATGTTTATTATCATTAAACAAAAATCATATACTGGCATATTCTACAGCTTTCATTCTTGATTAATTTTGGATTGATTTGTTGATGTTTGGACGGTTGGAATGTGATATAATGTGCTATGTTAAGGTAAGAGTCGAGCGGAGGGGAATCGTGTGGCCGAAACCACCCGAAATAGCATTCACGACCTGGAACATCTCTGTTCCAGGCCATGGACTAGTGGAATCCAGGAGGATTGGTGCACTGGTGGGGCTTGGAATAGAGATGTTCTAGGCCGTGTTTGAATAGTTGATGTTATTATTTATATATGTATGTATGTATGTATGTATGTATGTATGTATGTATGTATGTATGTATGTATGTATGTATGTATGTATATGTGTGTGTATATATATACACAAATAATATATATACTGAAAAATTAAATAAAAATATGTTGTAAGTAGAAAATTGACTAATTGCAAATATGAAATTATTTTGTGAATTTTAAATTTTAAATTGATTAATAATTATTTTATTAAAGACAGTGATTTATCGAAGAAAATTTATTTTTGATTTTTAATAAATCTTTAAAATTCCTATAAAATTCTTAGAAAATATAAAATGGTTTCTAATTATTATTTTGCGATTTTTCAAGTCTATTTCATGAATTTTGAATATAATCTAAAGTTTTGAAAAATATATTTTATGGATTTGGAGCAAAAGAAATTGATTGCAGATTATAAATTTATTTAAAAATAGTATTTATCGTAGAAAATTTATAAATGATTTCCAGGAGTAATATTTAGTTATATGAGATATTCTTTCTAAGATTTTCAAATATAGAAATGAGTCCTCAAAAGTTATTTGTGAATATTAAAATTATTATTTATTTTTATAAAAGGTTGAAAAATAATTATTTTAACAATTTAAAATATATATAGTTTTTATTTAATATATTTCTTTTTAAACAAATTCGTTCGTTAGTTGCTCTAATTTTATGTAGCGAGAAATTTGAATAAATGGATTAGAATTACTGTTTGGTATGTCACTTTTGGTAATACTTTTCCGGTTATTATTAGACCATTGTATAAAATAATATTATTTGGAATTCTAGATTATGCGAAATTTGAGTAAAAGATTAATAATATTGTTTGGTATGGGACTCTCAGTAATATTTATCTGCATGCTTCTAGGACTTGCATTATAGAATATTATGCGAGTGTAATTTACAAGCATTAAGCAAATGTTTAAATAACACCAGGTGGTATGGGATGCCAGAGTTGATAATTGTTCGATTACCTTATGTGAGTAGATATCACCTATCAGGGTCAAGTCTAGGGGGTATTATATTTATGGTGATGTGAACTGAGAGTAAGCAGGTTGGGAGCCATAAATGTGTCTATCTTTTGGGTGTACTTTTATTATACAATGTGGAGTAAACTAGATTGGCTAGTATCCATCCTAGCGGCCTGATTGCGGAGTCACAACCCGAATCCGTGACATGCCTTTGATGTGCATATGGCTGAGAGGTACCGTTCTTGTGTCACGTAGGCCAATAGTCAGTTACTATTAGGGCACTTGTAGGGTCGTGACCATTGTATAGCATTGTCTTGCATTTGATGGATATTAGGTCACAATGGCTATCGAGGTAACTGATGACTGTAGGAGCACCATTGCAAGCATGTAAGGAAGGCTCCGAGAATAGGCTGAGAGCAGTCAATTATTCGTCTGGTTATTATCGACATAGACATACTTATTCACCTTTATGAGATCATTATAGATATGGGTGTGAGCTGATTGGGTCATTTGTTAAGGCTGATTCTGTGCAGTTATTTCTAGTGCTGAAAGCTCATAGGACCGAGAGTCTAGATGATTATCTATAATACTGAGAGTTAAGTAGGTTGGTAGAGGTCTGAGAGACCATATAATTAAATCACCAGCTGAGAGCCAAGCCGATTACTATAAAGCTAAAAGTCTAGCTAATCATTACGTGATTATAGATCTCTTTAATTATTTAGTGGGTTGTGTATCCATGTACTTGTGCAACTCCATACACATTGATAAATGACCTTGGCTACCGACGATATGCCATATTTGTATTGCTTTTAACTTTGATTTGGATAATCATTTAGGTATGTTTTCATATATGTTGAGTATGATGGATCCCGGGTATGTCTACTATACGATTATCTGAGAGATAATCATGGACATTGCTGAGAGCATGTCCTGTGTAGTTACTGATCTCTTATATTTGTAGATAATTGGATGTATGGATGATTTAACCTTGACATTATACTCCTAGTATGTTGTTTGACCTGACTTTTTTTATGAATAATATTACTGGACCATAGTTTTGGGTTGTGATGCTATTATTGTAATATATTACACCTGCATTTAGACATAGTCTGACCCGTGTGTTATTTATTTTATACTCGAGTCGGTCGGAGACTTTTCAGGTTTAGAGACAAGATGGCATGTTTGTGGATGCGGGCGTAGATGGAGAGTAGAGTACTAGTGTATATCATTATACATTTTCCGGTTTCATGTATGTATGTCATTGAGTTGTATATTGGACATGCATTGTATTTATTTTTGAGGTAGCGGGAGTTTATTCTATTTTGTATCCTTTAAGATTTATTAATGTTCATATTATATATTATTTCTGCGAATTTGACATTGTGTTCTCATATCATGTAACGACCCGCATTTTGGACCATTCGCATCCATTAGAAGTGTACAGGTAGACACTCATGCCGGAGTTGAATTGCTCAAAATACCGCGTTGTTAATTTAAATTTGGCAAAACTGAACATATACAGTAAATAAATAATCACAGATCACAGACACAGAGTAATAAGTGCAGCGGAAATAAAAGAGATAGTAGTTCATGAAGCTACTATATGAATATATAAAATACATCAGAGTTTACAACAGAAGAGTAATACGATACATCAGAGTTAAACCAGATACAACGGAAGAGTAATATGATACATCAGATACAAATCCGACTACATCGCTGGAATCATCGAATACTGAAGCAGAATAGATGGCTGGATCTTCAAGCAAAGCTCCAACTTCAAAAGGCGAGTCTCGAATACTGGTACACTCAGTCTGACCCGAGCGTAAAGCAAAAACACAAGACACTCGAGTCAGGATTAACATTCTTATATTAATAAATCCAACTCAAGTGAAATAGCAATTGAAATACAAGTAACTCAAAGGATGTTTGGAATAACCATCCTTTAAGGATCCGTTAAACTATCTACTAGGTAGTAGTGTACGATAAGTAGATAATGTCTATCAGTAATATAAAGATATCAAAATAGCGTTAAGTCATGTCCCATTCCACCCTTAACACATTTTTATTCCCACAAGCATATACAAGACCGTAGTTTCCCCAAAACCGGAAGTCACCAGAGGGCAATCCATATACTCAAGGTACAAAACAAATTCGTAGTGGTCGCGCATAAATGGAATACAAGTATGACAAGGCACATGAGGCTATACCCAAGGTAGTGATACTACCGTTCGCCTGATCCGGACTGGTGAGAACGCAACGCCGCAGCGCCCGCAACACCGTGAGACAACACTCCCAAATCAAGGGTGCACCAATCGACAACAAGTATAAGTAGTTCGAAGAAGTGTGTCCACTTGAGGTATCAATCCTCCATTGGCCCGGCACAGCTCCTGTTTTAGTCATTTCAAATTTGACACAAGTGTCAAGGCTATCCATTATCGTTCTCTTTCTTCAATCATCACGAACATCATTCCAACCACTTCATTCTGGATCATCACTCCGCGCATAGTTATTAAAGTGGTTTCGGTTCAGATAGAGAGTATATCCATTGCCGATCCCGGTCTCTTTAATAACTTTCGTAATTATTACACCGATTGGTCGTTTATATATATCAAAAACCAAATCAATTTCAATTTCAAATAGAATTCGTAAATCAACATTTCATTTGTCTTTCAAAAACCAATTTCCAATAATTTACGTTTCAAAACTTCCAAATTCACAATTTCCAAATCTTATATTTCAATTTCAAATTTATTTAAAACGATTCAAATATTGATCCAAGTACGTACAAAAGTTTCATTTCGAAATCATTAGAATCAATTCAGTTTTACCATTCAAATCAATTTAAACTCATTTATCGATTTCATTCAATATTCGTTAAGTTACTTTATCATTCAAAACAATTTCCATTAAATTTCCAATTCATTAAATCAATTCTTAAGTTCAACTTCATTAAATCAAAACTTACAATTTAATTAAATTAAATTCATCAAATCAAATCCTTTAAATTTCAAGTCTTACATTAATTCCAAAATATCACATTTTCATTTCTTGTTAAAGAAATTCAATTTCAGTTATTTACTTTCATAAATAATTTTCCAAAACTTAATTAATAAAGAAACTCAATTTCAATTATTTACGAAGTAAAATTTACTTATTCAAAAGTTAAATCTTTCTTATTAAAGAATTTCAATTCAATTTAATCATTAAATAATTCAATCTTATTTAATTATTAAATAATTCAAACCTAATAATTTCAAAGTTTAATAATTTCAAACTTAATTATAATTTCAAACTTGATTATTAAATCATTTCAAAGTTTAACAATTTCAAACTCAATTACAATTATTTCTCAAATTAAACAACATTCTTTCATCGATTATATTGTGAATATTTTGTTTCAGATTTATTAAATATTACAATTTCCTTTCATTAAAATTCAGATTTCAACTTCATTTCAAAACCATAGTATTTATTCAAATAAAATCCTTATTTTATTTTTAAATCAAAATATTGACCAATCGGGTTTTATTTAATTTTCTATATCCAAGGTCAAAGTTCAATTTGGGTATTTATCATTTCAACCCGATTCCAATTCAATTTAAAATCAAAACATACAAAGGGAACTTGCAGTGTGATAACTGGGATGGTGTCAAAGTAAATAAACAAGCAATAACAACAAACAATACAATCCAATAATCAATTCAAATAATCCCGAAATAATCGTATTAATTCGCATTGTTATTTGTACGAATTAATATGATTATTTCTAGAATCTACACTATCATTTCATGTAGATTAAAGATTATTACATTACGGTTTTTCACTTGTCATCTATTTACAATTTCCTACATTATCAATTTAACAACATACATTCAGTGGTTCAAAATGAAATTAAACAAATCCTACGTGTCGATAATTTCAACAGTAAAAGGGGTCATATTATACAAATGTCAGTTAATCAAATTTAACATTTAATTATACTATATCAAGTTCAATTTCATACTATTTATCATTTTAGCATTAACAATTTAACGTCCAATACAAACATCAACAATCAATCAATTATCAGCCAAACTGTATTATCAACGCATAAATAATTAACAGATAATGGTGTCAGATGTCACAGGTGAACTGATACAGGTAATAGCATATATAACAGTGTAATTAACTAACAGCAGTATATTTCAATTGTCGTTTCAATTGAAATCAAATTTAATAAATAAAAGAACGTTAATCGTGAGTGAGTGCTCACCTTTCGAGGCTAGATAGATTAGACAAAAATGGAAGCGATTTGTAGATCCAAACACGAATTCCAAAACAAAGCTGAATTGGTACGAATTTTTACGGACGAGCTGATAACAGAAATCGAGAACCAGTCAAAATCAATTAGATAGAACCAAAATATACCTATTTTAAAGCCAATATTAAAGATTTTTTTTTCTTTTTTTTTTTCTTTTTTAAAACGTTTGCGTATATTTTAAAAGTCACAATAAACGTGTATACCCATATACTTCAAAAATCAAACCATACCTATGTATGAAATTCAAAATCAATACTAACCAAGATGTGCCGACATGAAAATTTACAGCCCCCGGTATATATATAAATACACGTAGCATATATATTAATAAAACAACAGTACTTCACTACAAGGTATATACATGCATACCTATATTGGTTCCTAAACATATACATTACCAGAGGTAGCTTATATGTACAACAGTTCCTGTACACATCAACAAATTTAAATATATATATATATATATATATATATATATATATATATAACTCGACACAAATGTATGAATATTGTACCATGCCTTTATGCAAAATATATACATAAAACTGTACTATACTACAGTTACACTTTGTAAACAAATATGACTTTATGCAATAAAACAACTAATATATGTATCAGTTTTATGGCTAATATTGTGAACCAACAGGTCAAGTATATATACTAATATATATGTGAACACGAAAATATATAAAATCATATAGTAGATCCAAAGTTCATGCAGACCGAATTAAACAAATGGTGCAAACAACTAAATATATATATACACACACATGTACAAACTTCAACCAAATAATTTCAAACATAGGTTGATAAAATAAACAAACACTCTAAATATATTACACTTATATAATATGACACCTTTAAACAAAATAGAACACATAAAACTGGGTCCGCATATATAGATTTAAAGATCAAAGTGCTATATTTCAAAACACGTTATACTTAAAATATTATCCATAACTTATATAATTTGCATATCAACTAGGTTTCAATATACTCTTTATATATATCTATATACAAAACTAAAAAAAAGTTTGTTTACCTTTTTATAAAATACGGAAGGAGAGACAGGGAAGAAGGCTGGTTCACGCGAGCCGATGCGTAGGTGGAACAGTATGTTGAGGCTGACAAGGCAGTGCAATGATGATGGGTGGACGACCAGTTTTTTTTTGTTTGATGGCGGATATAAGCAGGCGGGTCGGAGGCTGAGCAAGGTTCGGCGAGGCAGTAGAGAAGGCGGAAGGTGGAGTTGGTCGGCTATTGGCGAATGGACAGGGCTGCCACGGTAGAGTTCGAGGGGAGGAGATATGTTGGGACTGGATGACGGGCTTGATGGCTCGGATAGAGACAGAGGGTGGAGCTGACGTGGAGATGGTCAGTGCGTGGGTAGGTGGGTGATGGATCAGGTTGGTGGGTTCCGGCGATTGCGCGTCAGGTGGGTGAGCAGTGAGCGAGTGGAAGGGGACGTGTTGCAAAATGGTGGGAGCGAGTAGGTGGAGCACGTCATCTTCATGCAATTTACATATATAAACCTTAATTTGAATTCTTAGAAACCATAAACAACAAAGAAAAAAATAAATAAATAAAAGAGATGGAAGAGAAGTGGGTGCTGTCAACAATGGGAAAGCAAAGACAAGGTGATACATGCTACAGGAAGAAAATGAGGACGTTCTGTATACCTTTGTATACATATTTCCTTCATAATGAAAAGGTGAAAAGTTGAGCAGGTTCAAAATTTGAAAGTAACGGCAAAAGTAAATCTCTGGAAAAGATTAAAAGCAACGGTTAGTTGATTAATACTGTAGAAAATGAATGGACCCAGGGAATGTTGAACGAACGAAACTTTAAATTTTGACGGTTGGGAACAGTGAAAGATGAACAGTAAATATAAAAGTAAAATAAGAGCAACGGTCACAAGCTAAGATTTTAGCTGAGCAATCAAAGCAATCGTTGGAGAATGAAAGATCACGACATCAGTTTCCAAAGAAATATTAATTACAATTGACTGTTTGTTTGAATAGTTAGATAGACAAAAGAACGAGAAGCTCAAAGATTGAATTGGATACCGGTACGGTTAGGCGTTACGCAAAGTGCAACGTACAACGGAACTCCGAATTTGACAATCGAATATACCGTAGAGATCGGCACGACGAGACGATCAAAACGGTATATAGAAATCAGTGGTACGATCATCCGATAAAAATCGATATCGGTACCAGAATGCTGCATTTTGCAGAAAATAAGAACGACGGAGCAATAGATGTCCGAATTTGGAAAAATGACGAACTGACATCTTGCTCAGAAGATGGTTTAGAATTTTTCTATGTAAAAATATTTGGTTTTGAAAACGTTTTATTTTCATCGCTTTTTAACTGATTAAATTGAAGTAAATTTACGCGCGAAATAAACTTTCGTATTTTCGGACGAAAATTTACCAGTTGCTATGTTTAACTAGACGTATTCCAAATATCAAATTTTATTTCAAAATTTTATCGTTTAAAATTTCACAAAATTTCAACTAATTACGTTATTAAAACAGTTGAAATTTACGGGTCGTTACACTCTCCCCCACTCAAAACTTTTCGTCCTCGAAAAGGAACGAGGTAGGAGAATAGAAACAACCAGAAAGAAAACAGATTTGAAATACAAAATAACAATTAATTTAAACCATATAAATTCAATTTAAATTAATTGATATTCAATAATTGATTTAATCCATTTGATTTCACTAAAATCAATCTCAGCTATTTCTAAATTCATTATCTTATTATCCAATTATCTCAATTTACAATTTCTAAAACCATAAATTTGAATAGTCTTTTATTATAATCATATTTTCTTCAACAATTTTAAATTCTTCTTTATTCCAAATTACTATTAAATTTATTCTACTTAATATATCTTATCACATATATTTAACCCAAATAAATTAGTTTAAACCATATAAATTTCAATTTAAATTAATTTATATTCAATAATTGGTTTGAATTTAAGGTATTTCCATAAGTTGATCTAATTTAAATCTATTAATTCTTTCAAACAAATTTATTAATTCTCTCAAAACAAATTTATTTCATTATTAACTGAGTTTACTTATTATCCTATCTAACCCTTGTTAATATCTTTATAATCAAAATTTAATGTATAACATTTATTATAACCACTCAAATTTTATTTATAAATTCAATTTATCTTATATATTATCCAATTACGTATTCAACTTTTGAATTATTTAGGTAAGTTGTATTAGAATGCAGTTGAACAATATACCAATAAAAATTTCCCAATTCAATTATTCAAGTTCAAATATTAATTCCAAAATTTGATTTTATTTATAATTAAAATCATCCTTTAACAAAATTTTAGAATTAGATTTCAGATTAACTTTAAACAATTTAGAGATATATATAATATATTATTATCAAATCAAATTAAATTTTAAAATAAGATACCTATATATATATAAATCAAATTATACTGAAGAAATTCAAATCAAAATATTTTTCAAAACAAAACCGTAGCGAAGCTACAGAATAGTATCTCCACTTCGAAACTCGAAAATGAATGTCGATGATGCGGCCGCCATCACCGAAATTATTTTCCAGCGACAAAGAGAAGAGCACTGATTTCAACAATTAAAATTCTTTGGAAACGATTTCTATTCGAAAATACTTTCAATACCATATACTTTAAAATTTTAAAACCAAAGTTCGAAATCACCGGAAACTAATTTCTCAAGCTTCTGAATTAAATTCATTTCAAATTCCAAATCAATTTATAAACCGTATTTATAAATTTATTTAGAACAATAAATGGTAATCAAATATTATCATTTCAACAAACAATTTAATTAACCTATTAAATTCCAGAAAATTTTTACTTATATTTTTACAATATAATCAAACAAATTTATTTCATTTTCCAGATTTGAAAATAATATTGTGTCAGTTTGCTCTGTTCAAGTGTTTTGGAAATCCTATCGATAGCGTTGATCAGACGAATCGATCGGAAACCCAAATCAACATCAACAACTCAACAACACAATATATAAAACATTTTTATATAAATTTACAAATACACTTCTTTGCTCGACGATACAGGGATGAATTTTCAAAATAAGGATAGGGTTTCAAATTTTATGGACTCAAGTTAAAGAGAATTCTGATTTAAATACAAGTTCGAAAGAAAAGATAAGATGATTCAATTAACAGAATCGGGTTGGATAAGCTTATTTAATTCACGGGCAATCTTAACCGGATCGTCCGTAACTTCAAGAATAAGACCGATGCTGAATTCCGAGGTAAATCAACACTCGATCTCACGAGATGGAATTCAGGTATAGCAGGGAATAGACAGCATCGTAAACCGAGGATACAGGAATCTCCGGTAAATCAATGCCTATTATAAAGGAGTTTACTCCTTTACGAATCGTTCTAAGATTGGCGAGACCGCCGATCTATTATAGATAACATTCAGAATGGAGTTATGGGGTGCTCCATGATTGAAAGAAGACGAATAGTGAAGGACACGAATGAATTTCGGAACCGAGGGGAACGTTCCAAAATTCAAAGAAATTGAGTCAAGGGAAGAGATTGAAACTCGAATGAGAGTGATTCTGTAAATACATTTACCCTATATGTTAAGTTTTGCCTAGAGCTACCAAAGCTCTGATACCAACTGTAACGACCCGCATTTTGGACCATTCGCATCCATTAGAAGTGTACAGGTAGACACTCATGCCGGAGTTGAATTGCTCAAAATACCGCGTTGTTAATTTAAATTTGGCAAAACTGAACATATACAGTAAATAAATAATCACAGATCACAGACACAGAGTAATAAGTGCAGCGGAAATAAAAGAGATAGTAGTTCATGAAGCTACTATATGAATATATAAAATACATCAGAGTTTACAACAGAAGAGTAATACGATACATCAGAGTTAAACCAGATACAACGGAAGAGTAATATGATACATCAGATACAAATCCGACTACATCGCTGGAATCATCGAATACTGAAGCAGAATAGATGGCTGGATCTTCAAGCAAAGCTCCAACTTCAAAAGGCGAGTCTCGAATACTGGTACACTCAGTCTGACCCGAGCGTAAAGCAAAAACACAAGACACTCGAGTCAGGATTAACATTCTTATATTAATAAATCCAACTCAAGTGAAATAGCAATTGAAATACAAGTAACTCAAAGGATGTTTGGAATAACCATCCTTTAAGGATCCGTTAAACTATCTACTAGGTAGTAGTGTACGATAAGTAGATAATGTCTATCAGTAATATAAAGATATCAAAATAGCGTTAAGTCATGTCCCATTCCACCCTTAACACATTTTTATTCCCACAAGCATATACAAGACCGTAGTTTCCCCAAAACCGGAAGTCACCAGAGGGCAATCCATATACTCAAGGTACAAAACAAATTCGTAGTGGTCGCGCATAAATGGAATACAAGTATGACAAGGCACATGAGGCTATACCCAAGGTAGTGATACTACCGTTCGCCTGATCCGGACTGGTGAGAACGCAACGCCGCAGCGCCCGCAACACCGTGAGACAACACTCCCAAATCAAGGGTGCACCAATCGACAACAAGTATAAGTAGTTCGAAGAAGTGTGTCCACTTGAGGTATCAATCCTCCATTGGCCCGGCACAGCTCCTGTTTTAGTCATTTCAAATTTGACACAAGTGTCAAGGCTATCCATTATCGTTCTCTTTCTTCAATCATCACGAACATCATTCCAACCACTTCATTCTGGATCATCACTCCGCGCATAGTTATTAAAGTGGTTTCGGTTCAGATAGAGAGTATATCCATTGCCGATCCCGGTCTCTTTAATAACTTTCGTAATTATTACACCGATTGGTCGTTTATATATATCAAAAACCAAATCAATTTCAATTTCAAATAGAATTCGTAAATCAACATTTCATTTGTCTTTCAAAAACCAATTTCCAATAATTTACGTTTCAAAACTTCCAAATTCACAATTTCCAAATCTTATATTTCAATTTCAAATTTATTTAAAACGATTCAAATATTGATCCAAGTACGTACAAAAGTTTCATTTCGAAATCATTAGAATCAATTCAGTTTTACCATTCAAATCAATTTAAACTCATTTATCGATTTCATTCAATATTCGTTAAGTTACTTTATCATTCAAAACAATTTCCATTAAATTTCCAATTCATTAAATCAATTCTTAAGTTCAACTTCATTAAATCAAAACTTACAATTTAATTAAATTAAATTCATCAAATCAAATCCTTTAAATTTCAAGTCTTACATTAATTCCAAAATATCACATTTTCATTTCTTGTTAAAGAAATTCAATTTCAGTTATTTACTTTCATAAATAATTTTCCAAAACTTAATTAATAAAGAAACTCAATTTCAATTATTTACGAAGTAAAATTTACTTATTCAAAAGTTAAATCTTTCTTATTAAAGAATTTCAATTCAATTTAATCATTAAATAATTCAATCTTATTTAATTATTAAATAATTCAAACCTAATAATTTCAAAGTTTAATAATTTCAAACTTAATTATAATTTCAAACTTGATTATTAAATCATTTCAAAGTTTAACAATTTCAAACTCAATTACAATTATTTCTCAAATTAAACAACATTCTTTCATCGATTATATTGTGAATATTTTGTTTCAGATTTATTAAATATTACAATTTCCTTTCATTAAAATTCAGATTTCAACTTCATTTCAAAACCATAGTATTTATTCAAATAAAATCCTTATTTTATTTTTAAATCAAAATATTGACCAATCGGGTTTTATTTAATTTTCTATATCCAAGGTCAAAGTTCAATTTGGGTATTTATCATTTCAACCCGATTCCAATTCAATTCAAAATCAAAACATACAAAGGGAACTTGCAGTGTGATAACTGGGATGGTGTCAAAGTAAATAAACAAGCAATAACAACAAACAATACAATCCAATAATCAATTCAAATAATCCCGAAATAATCGTATTAATTCGCATTGTTATTTGTACGAATTAATATGATTATTTCTAGAATCTACACTATCATTTCATGTAGATTAAAGATTATTACATTACGGTTTTTCACTTGTCATCTATTTACAATTTCCTACATTATCAATTTAACAACATACATTCAGTGGTTCAAAATGAAATTAAACAAATCCTACGTGTCGATAATTTCAACAGTAAAAGGGGTCATATTATACAAATGTCAGTTAATCAAATTTAACATTTAATTATACTATATCAAGTTCAATTTCATACTATTTATCATTTTAGCATTAACAATTTAACGTCCAATACAAACATCAACAATCAATCAATTATCAGCCAAACTGTATTATCAACGCATAAATAATTAACAGATAATGGTGTCAGATGTCACAGGTGAACTGATACAGGTAATAGCATATATAACAGTGTAATTAACTAACAGCAGTATATTTCAATTGTCGTTTCAATTGAAATCAAATTTAATAAATAAAAGAACGTTAATCGTGAGTGAGTGCTCACCTTTCGAGGCTAGATAGATTAGACAAAAATGGAAGCGATTTGTAGATCCAAACACGAATTCCAAAACAAAGCTGAATTGGTACGAATTTTTACGGACGAGCTGATAACAGAAATCGAGAACCAGTCAAAATCAATTAGATAGAACCAAAATATACCTATTTTAAAGCCAATATTAAAGATTTTTTTTTTCTTTTTTTTTTCTTTTTTAAAACGTTTGCGTATATTTTAAAAGTCACAATAAACGTGTATACCCATATACTTCAAAAATCAAACCATACCTATGTATGAAATTCAAAATCAATACTAACCAAGATGTGCCGACATGAAAATTTACAGCCCCCGGTATATATATAAATACACGTAGCATATATATTAATAAAACAACAGTACTTCACTACAAGGTATATACATGCATACCTATATTGGTTCCTAAACATATACATTACCAGAGGTAGCTTATATGTACAACAGTTCCTGTACACATCAACAAATTTAAATATATATATATATATATATAACTCGACACAAATGTATGAATATTGTACCATGCCTTTATGCAAAATATATACATAAAACTGTACTATACTACAGTTACACTTTGTAAACAAATATGACTTTATGCAATAAAACAACTAATATATGTATCAGTTTTATGGCTAATATTGTGAACCAACAGGTCAAGTATATATACTAATATATATGTGAACACGAAAATATATAAAATCATATAGTAGATCCAAAGTTCATGCAGACCGAATTAAACAAATGGTGCAAACAACTAAATATATATATACACACACATGTACAAACTTC
This sequence comes from Allium fistulosum, assembly GCA_030737815.1. NCBI lineage: Eukaryota > Viridiplantae > Streptophyta > Magnoliopsida > Asparagales > Amaryllidaceae > Allium > Allium fistulosum. The sequence continues at coordinate 903,310,760 of CM060901.1, read as the reverse complement.
AACCAAATAATTTCAAACATAGGTTGATAAAATAAACAAACACTCTAAATATATTACACTTATATAATATGACACCTTTAAACAAAATAGAACACATAAAACTGGGTCCGCATATATAGATTTAAAGATCAAAGTGCTATATTTCAAAACACGTTATACTTAAAATATTATCCATAACTTATATAATTTGCATATCAACTAGGTTTCAATATACTCTTTATATATATCTATATACAAAACTAAAAAAAAGTTTGTTTACCTTTTTATAAAATACGGAAGGAGAGACAGGGAAGAAGGCTGGTTCACGCGAGCCGATGCGTAGGTGGAACAGTATGTTGAGGCTGATAAGGCAGTGCAATGATGATGGGTGGACGACCAGTTTTTTTTTGTTTGATGGCGGATATAAGCAGGCGGGTCGGAGGCTGAGCAAGGTTCGGCGAGGCAGTAGAGAAGGCGGAAGGTGGAGTTGGTCGGCTATTGGCGAATGGACAGGGCTGCCACGGTAGAGTTCGAGGGGAGGAGATATGTTGGGACTGGATGACGGGCTTGATGGCTCGGATAGAGACAGAGGGTGGAGCTGACGTGGAGATGGTCAGTGCGTGGGTAGGTGGGTGATGGATCGGGTTGGTGGGTTCCGGCGATTGCGCGTAAGGTGGGTGAGCAGTGAGCGAGTGGAAGGGGACGTGTTGCAAAATGGTGGGAGCGAGTAGGTGGAGCACGTCATCTTCATGCAATTTACATATATAAACCTTAATTTGAATTCTTAGAAACCATAAACAACAAAGAAAAAAATAAATAAATAAAAGAGATGGAAGAGAAGTGGGTGCTGTCAACAATGGGAAAGCAAAGACAAGGTGATACATGCTACAGGAAGAAAATGAGGACGTTCTGTATACCTTTGTATACATATTTCCTTCATAATGAAAAGGTGAAAAGTTGAGCAGGTTCAAAATTTGAAAGTAACGGCAAAAGTAAATCTCTGGAAAAGATTAAAAGCAACGGTTAGTTGATTAATACTGTAGAAAATGAATGGACCCAGGGAATGTTGAACGAACGAAACTTTAAATTTTGAAGGTTGGGAACAGTGAAAGATGAACAGTAAATATAAAAGTAAAATAAGAGCAACGGTCACAAGCTAAGATTTTAGCTGAGCAATCAAAGCAATCGTTGGAGAATGAAAGATCACGACATCAGTTTCCAAAGAAATATTAATTACAATTGACTGTTTGTTTGAATAGTTAGATAGACAAAAGAACGAGAAGCTCAAAGATTGAATTGGATACCGGTACGGTTAGGCGTTACGCAAAGTGCAACGTACAACGGAACTCCGAATTTGACAATCGAATATACCGTAGAGATCGGCACGACGAGACGATCAAAACGGTATATAGAAATCAGTGGTACGATCATCCGATAAAAATCGATATCGGTACCAGAATGCTGCATTTTGCAGAAAATAAGAACGACGGAGCAATAGATGTCCGAATTTGGAAAAATGACGAACTGACATCTTGCTCAGAAGATGGTTTAGAATTTTTCTATGTAAAAATATTTGGTTTTGAAAACGTTTTATTTTCATCGCTTTTTAACTGATTAAATTGAAGTAAATTTACGCGCGAAATAAACTTTCGTATTTTCGGACGAAAATTTACCAGTTGCTATGTTTAACTAGACGTATTCCAAATATCAAATTTTATTTCAAAATTTTATCGTTTAAAATTTCACAAAATTTCAACTAATTACGTTATTAAAACAGTTGAAATTTACGGGTCGTTACATATCATATCTTGTATGCCGTGTATTGTTTTGTCTTGAAAACTCAGGTGTTTATTGCCTTGTGTCGATACTATGTACGTATAGGTAAGTTGAGTATATGATTTTCGAATACGTACCGGTATTAGCCCAAGGGAATATTCATGTGAGATAGCCTATTATCGCCTCACTTTTCATATTATCAGACAATATTAACTAGTAATACTCTTTGATAGTATTGGTTTAGAGGTTAGGTATTACAATACCATTGTTGGAAATAGGCCAATAGGCAGTAGGGTAAATGGATAAATTTCAAAAAAATTATTCTATTTTGGATGGACCTATAAAGTCTAAATTCATTTTACATAAAATTAATATTTTATTTAATTTATAAATAATTTTTTCTGTATTCTAATTTTATAATATATATTATAACAGGCGCACCACGTACACATGTGTGTGTTCGTGCATGTGTAGCATAAATAAGGTACATGGTTTTATTTGTCCATGTATAAGTGTTGTGATTTACACCACAATAGACATATTAGCACCTCTATAAACTTGTGTGTTGTCTAATATATATATATATATATATATGTATGTATGTATGTATGTATGTATTAAAAAATAGTGTTTATAAATGCAAGAAAGTATATAGATAAATTTACACATACACACACATTTTTTACATTATAACATAAAATAAATATAAATTTAATATAAAAGACAATGAATATTAAATTCAAATTTGAAGTTCAGATCTAGATTTGTAAAATAAATATCTAGTAGTTTCAAAGTCAAATTAATATATTAATTTCAAATAAATACATATCTAATAAGTATGTATATTTTTCAAAAATGATTTTTTTAGACATCTACGTATAATATATGTAACGACCCGATATTTTCAACCATTCGCATCCATTATAAGTGTATAGGTAGACACTCATGCCGGAGTTGAATTGCTCAAAATATCGCGTTGTAATTAAAATTTGGCAAATCTCAGAATATACAGTAAATAAATATAATCACAGATCACAGACACAGAGTAAAATAATGCAGCGGAAGTAAAAGAAATAGTAGTTCATGAAGCTACTATATAAATATATCAGAGTACATAAGATACAGTAGAAGAAATAGAGTACAACGGAAGTATAAATAAGATAACCAAGTACAAGCTGAATAGAGCAACATAACTGAAGTCGATAGAACAAGACTAGCAGATAATCTCCAGCGATTCAAATCTCCAGAAGGTGGAAATCCAAATCTGTGAATACTCAGGCTGACCCGAGCGTAAAGCAAAACACAAACACTCGAGTCAGGACAATATATACTTATATAATATAAACCAACTCAAGTGAACTGTAATAAGGTACAAGTAACTTAAAGAATGCTTGGGACCGCCCATTCTTTAAGGATCCGTTAAACTATCTACTATGTAGTAATATTCGCTATTATAATAATGTCTAATCAGTAAAGTATAATCATATAGAAAATAGCATTAAGGGGATGGAGAACCTTAACGCGGTCGGATCTTAAAATCATAATCGTAGTAAAGCTCGATATGGTAGGTGACACGGCACAACTAGGCAATGCCAGGGTAGATATACCAATTACGCATCCGGACTAGTGGTGACGCATAGCAGCCACTACCGCCCACCTCGAACAACACTCCCAATCAAGGGTGGCCACCAAATCAATCACAAGTAATAGAATGGTATCGAAGAAGTGTGTCCGATAAGAGGTGCTACCTCCTTGGTCCGTCAATCGCTCCTGTTTTAGCCACCTTATGCCAACTCACGGGAGTTGGGTCCACGTAACATACCTTAAGAACGTCGCCACCATCCTACTTCATTCTGGAATCTCCACCGCGTACACGATTGTCAAAGTGGTTTTCGGTATCGACAGAGAGTATGTCCATATCCGATCCCGGTCTCTTTGCCAACCAATCGTTATTATAACCCGTGGTTATAACCTTTAAAAACAATACTTTACTTCAAAATAAGATATCATTTCAAAATCATGTCTTTATCAAAATAAAGATTTATCATTTCCAAATCATTTCAATATTCTAAAATATCGTATCCTTTCAAACTTCTTTTCAAATCATTTTATTACATCAAAATATTATATCTTTTCAAACTTTATTTCAAATCATTTTTATATATCAAAATATCATATCTTTGATAGTTATACTTCGAAACCAAAATCATTTTATTTCAAAACTATGTTCATTTCAAAACAACATCATTTCCATTTCAAACGTATATTCACCTTTCAAATAGTCTATACTTTCAAAGTTATAACTCTTTTGAAACAAAACATTTGAAATCATTATACTTTGAAAATCACAGCATTTCGAAATCATATATTTAAAATCATCTTTTAATTCTATACATTTACAAACTTATTAAATTCAAACCATCAAATTTCAATTCAATTACAGTTTACCAACAAACCGTTTCAAATCTTATCAATTCCCAATATAGATTAAATCCACAAAATACAATATTCAATCTTTAGTATATTTCAAAACTTTAAATCTCCGACATTTCATAAATCCAATATCATTTAAATAAACTCAATTGATATATACTTCAAATATTCATTTATCAAATAAATTAAATAAGTCAGAAATCAAGTATCATTTCAAACTCATTTCACAATATCAAAATATTATTCAAAACACCATTCATTTTTATTCATTTAAATACCATTTAAATCCATTCATTTTATTAAATTTAAATACCATTTTAAACTCACATTAGAAATCAAATTCTTCCACTTAAATATCTCTTCATTATCTTTAGAAATTTAACATTTAATTTCCCAAAATTATATCATTTTCCAGAGATTATTTTTCATTAAAATTAATTTAAAACAACAAAATATAGTTTCCGTTGCACTTATAAAATGCTACGTAAAGTTATAGTTTAAAACAGTTAATTAACAAAAGACAGCGTTAAATGCTGTAATAGATTTCTTTTAAGTTTCAATTAACTTACATGTTAAGTTTAACCACTATAGCACTTACAAAGTGCTATAATAGCCTTTATTTCAAATTAACCCTTTAGTTCATTTAAAACACTACAACATTTACAAAATGCTGTAATATCCTTTACATTACATTTCAAAATGCTGTTAAATCATATTCAGAGTTTTATTTACAATTCCACAAATAATAAACTTTTAATATAAATCATTTTAACTTATAAAATCATATATTTCACATTTAACACAATCATTTAAATACCTTTATTTCTATGATTTTATAAAGTCAAATTTCCATACAAAAATCAAATTCAATAACAATTAAATTTTCATTTCTTTAATTAAATTATTAACTTAACAACTAAGTTTAAATTTCCAAAAATATAGCTTATTTCCATTTATTTTACTTAATTAAAATTTCACTTTTAAACAAATTTCACAAAATTCAATTTAAGTTATATTTCCAAATTCAGCTTAAATGTTCATTTATTCCATATTTTAATTTATACAAAATCATTAACACCTTTAAAACATTATTATTACTTAATAAAAATCATTAAATTCATCTTTAAATCAAATTTTTCATATTTTCTTACTTTACAAAAATTCCATTTATAAACAAAATCATAAATTCCAAAATTAACTTATATTTCAAATTCTACTTCACCATTTACTTAATTCACTTATTTAATTTGTAGAAAATCACAAATACTTTATAGAAATCATTTTAATGAAATTTAAATCAAAATACCATAATATTTACATTAAAAAAAGTATTTTAAAAATTTCAAAAAAATATATAAACCACGGGTCTGTATATAATTTTCTAGCCTAGGTCAAGTGATACGGATATGTATCATTTCAATCCGCAGTTTACAAAGAAAAACCGGGTTTTATCATTTCAAACCCGCAATCCCAAGTAATATAAATAAATAAATAAAAACCGTTCAGGCCTATCATTTCAGCCCATAACGATTTTTCCTTATTCTAAAGTCCGTTCGGGTATGTATCATTTCAACCCATAGTGATTCTAATCTACAGGGAACTTGCAGTGTGATAAACTGATATAAATAAACAGAATAGCATGAGATAACAGTAATAGATGATATAACATATGTAATAACAGGGGTAAACATTATATGATCATAATATAACAGTTACAACATGATGATATAATTTTACAGATTCAAATGGTGTCAGTTTACTAGTTATATAAGTACACATTGTCTGGTGAGAATTACTCACTTGTTCAAGCTGGAGATGACAACCACAAACGCACAACAAAGATTTCCAGAGGCACGAGAGCATGATAATTATTTGAGTGTGGGAGAGCCAAAGCTAATTGCCTTGTCACATTCAAACCAAACAATTACAAACAACATAAGATTTCAACCCAAAAATTCAATAAACAATGCTAGAAATGGATGCATAAACAAAGTCAAAGTGTTTGCACTTGCTTCCTACCACCTATGCTTCAGCTCCAGATCTGAAATGGCACGGCTAAAGGCATGGTTTGGATCAGGTATGGTCTGGAAAAGGTGCGGCTACAAGGTGATGAAGGTGAGTGGAAGTTACAAGGTGTTGAAGGCAATGGAATACCAAAGGGTTTCAAGGCAAAGTGTGGCTTTTGTTGCACCATAGGGTTCGGCCCCTTGCTGATGTGGCTTGGCCATGGTATGTGGTGGTCAGGTGGTGGCTGGAGTGTGGGCCAGAGGTGGTGGAAGGTCAGGTCAGAGGTGGTGGTGGTGGTGGAGGTAGTGGTGGCAAAAGGTGGTAGAAGGAGGAGATGACAATTCTAGGTCATAAGTGATAGTTTGTGATGGTTTTTGGTGGATTTTGTGTAGATCTTGGACTTGGATTGGTTAGGCCTGAGGAGGAGGGTTGCTAGGATGGGTGATGGTCAGAGGAAGGGGGTCGTGGTGGTCGGCCAAAGCCTGGAGGAGGAGGAACCAAACTATGAAGGTAGAGAGCATATGCAGTTTCAATAGAAAAAACATAGAAAACAAGGAAGAAAGAAGGAATTTTTACCCAAAATTTTGAAGCCATGGCCGTGATTTTTTTGGAGGAGAAAGAGAAGTGTTTGCGTGAAAAAAATGAAAAGAAGTCCGCTGAAAAGAATAGGGTATGCATGGCCAAAAACATTGAAGAGAGGAGTTGAGAAAGTGAAAGGTCGGAAGGTGAAAAGCCATAGGAATTTCAATAGTTTAAAACTTTTCATATTTCCTCTAATTTCTTTTTAAGTTTTATATAACTGAAATATATATATAAACTCAGATAAAATACGAAAATTTAGTAAATAAACAAAAATAAATTAATTAATTATTAATTATATAAAATTTAATTAAGTAAAACAGCAGAAATTGCAACTAGTCTTGAAAATATGAAAAATAAATGCAATGAACTTTGGAAAAAGTTTATGGACTTGTAAAACATTTATAAAAAAAGATAATAACATAAAATAAAAATGCATTCACAAAATGAATAAATAAATTTTAATTAAATATAATTTAATTGAAGAAAATAGCAGAAAAATAGAAACTAGCCTTTAAAAATAGAAAATAAATTCAATACGCTTTGGAAAAATTATATAATCACTTTAAATTATTTAAAAGACAAAATTATACATAAAATAAAATACTAACACATATTAGAACAAAATATGACAAATAAAATATAATTTAAAATAGACAATATTGCTAAATACATCAGTTTACACACAATATTGAAATATACATAACTTTCACAATTTAACTCCGTTTCCAACGAAACGAAAAGCTGTATCCATGGAACTAAATCTATTTTCATAATAAAAGATAAAATTTAAGAATTTGAAATATTTAAATTTAAAGTTCAAAAGTCAAAGTTTGACCAGTTTCAATAGAAATTCACTTTTCAGTGAAATATCCAATTTATACTAGTTTGAACTATAAATCACTTAATAGTCAACATTTATATTTAAAATGAAATGTTTGAAATAAAACAAGTTTAAAATAATTTAAAATAAAATAAAGTCAAAATTTAAAATATAGGCCAAAATCTAGGGTTGTTACACTCTCCCCCACTCAAAACTTTTCGTCCCCGAAAAGGAATGAAGTACGGGAAAACACAGGAAAGATAAAATTGAAATGAGATTAAGACAATATGACAAAAGATTGAAATTATACCTGATAACTGTGGTTATAGGTAAGTTTAACAAGGTGGAGATGGTCTTCCCAAGATTCTCCAGAATCAGGAACACAAGTACGAAAAGATCCTCTAGAATCTGATTCACTCTTTCCGCTTGACCGACAGTCTGTGGGTGGAAAGCAGTGCTTAGATTTAAAATGAGTACCAAAGATTATAAAGATTATAGAAAGATTTCTAAGCAAAAAGATTATAGATAGATGCCTATACCAGTCTGTAGCAAGATAAGAAAAAATAAGGACAACTAATAGACAGTTTGAAAAACAAAATTAGGTAATAAGTTTGAAAAACAAAATAAGATAATAGGTTTGAAATTTCCATGGTTTCAGCTTAACTGATAATTAATTTTACACAAGTTAAATAAATCTTAACTATCTCTAATTTCATTATCTTATCATTAAATTTTCTTAAACAAACAATCTCTAAAATCATGATTTGATTAAAATTAAGTGTATAACATTCAATAAATTTAATTCTTCTTTATTCCTAATTATAATTAAATTTATCCCCCTCAAATATTTTATCACATATGTTAAATATGCTTACACTTATTATAACTATTTTAATTTATTCCTAATTCCCTTAACATCATTTGTATTGTAAATTATTCAATTAACCTTTTAGTCTATTTACCTGTGTTAATCTTTTTATAACTAAAATTTAAGTGTATAATATTTATTATAACCACTCAAATTTTATTTATAAAAATCTTTTTATATTGTATATTATCCAATTACATTGTTAACTTCTAAAAATTAAGGTAAGTTATATTGGAATGCAATTGAGAATTATACAAATAAAACTTTCTAAAATTAATATACACTATAAACATCCTAATTCAATCATTTCAAGCTTGAATATTTATTCAAAAATTTGATTTTCTTTTTATACTTGAGGTTATTATTTAAGATAGAATTTAAGAATAAAATTTCCGATTCTTTTCAAACCATTTAGAGATAAATAAATGTATGCACATAATTTGTCAAATCAAAGTTAAATCAATATATATATATATATAATAAATCAAATCATCTTTTAGAAATTCAAATCAATCAAATTTCCCAAAACAAAGCTGTAGCAAAACTACAGAATGGTTTCTTCACTTCGAAACTCGAAACTGAACGTCGATGATGCTGCAGTCATCACCGAAATTATTTTCCAGCGACAAAGAGAAGAGCACTGATTTTTTTTTAAAACTTTAAAATTCTTTGGAAACAAATTTCTATTCAAAAATACTTTAAATAATATATCCTTTTAAAGCTTTAAACACAAAGTTCGAAACCATCGGGAATTAAGTTCTTAAATTTCTTGTTTTAAATTTATTTCAGTTCCCAAATAAATTTATAAACAACTATTTATAAATTCATTTGTAGAACAATAAATGATAAATCAAGTATTATCACTTCAAATTATCAATTTAAATCAATTTATTAAGTTCCATAAATTATATATCAAAATTTATTTCATTAACCAATTTTTTTTTATAATATTGTGTCAGTTTGTTCTATCAAAGTGTTTTAGAAATCCTATCGATAGCGTTGATCAGACGAATCGATCGGAAACCCAAATCAACATCAACAACTCAAACAACACAATATAAAACAAAATATTAATTACAGATTTACAAATACAATTCAAAATGTTTTGAAGGTAGGTTGGAAACAAAAGACAAGATGATTAAATAACAAAGTAGGGAGATGGGTAAGCTTAGATAACCGCGGACAACCTTAACCGGGTTAACCATGAGTTAAAGAATAAGATCGATGTGGATTTTCCTGGGACAAATCTATGTTCGATCTCAAGAGATAGAGTTTGGGAAAAAAAAATATTAGCATCTAAACCAAGGATAAATATAAATCTCTGGTGAATCGATGCTGATTGTAAAGGATTTTCACCCATTTACAAGAAAATTAGAATATTGGCGAGTCCGCCAATTCACTATAAAGATCATTCGAAGTAGAGTTATGTGATACTCCAAAATCAAAAGAAGATGAACAGTGAGGGACAAGAATGAATTTTGAAACCGTAGGGAACGTTCCAAAAATTCATAGGAAATTCGAATCAAGAGGAAAAGATTCAAACTCGAACGAAAGTGATTCTGTAAATAAATCTACTCCATATGCTGAGTTTTGCCTCAAAGCCAAAGCTCTGATACCAACTGTAACGACCCGATATTTTCAACCATTCGCATCCATTATAAGTGTATAGGTAGACACTCATGCCGGAGTTGAATTGCTCAAAATATCGCGTTGTAATTAAAATTTGGCAAATCTCAGAATATACAGTAAATAAATATAATCACAGATCACAGACACAGAGTAAAATAATGCAGCGGAAGTAAAAGAAATAGTAGTTCATGAAGCTACTATATAAATATATCAGAGTACATAAGATACAGTAGAAGAAATAGAGTACAACGGAAGTATAAATAAGATAACCAAGTACAAGCTGAATAGAGCAACATAACTGAAGTCGATAGAACAAGACTAGCAGATAATCTCCAGCGATTCAAATCTCCAGAAGGTGGAAATCCAAATCTGTGAATACTCAGGCTGACCCGAGCGTAAAGCAAAACACAAACACTCGAGTCAGGACAATATATACTTATATAATATAAACCAACTCAAGTGAACTGTAATAAGGTACAAGTAACTTAAAGAATGCTTGGGACCGCCCATTCTTTAAGGATCCGTTAAACTATCTACTATGTAGTAATATTCGCTATTATAATAATGTCTAATCAGTAAAGTATAATCATATAGAAAATAGCATTAAGGGGATGGAGAACCTTAACGCGGTCGGATCTTAAAATCATAATCGTAGTAAAGCTCGATATGGTAGGTGACACGGCACAACTAGGCAATGCCAGGGTAGATATACCAATTACGCATCCGGACTAGTGGTGACGCATAGCAGCCACTACCGCCCACCTCGAACAACACTCCCAATCAAGGGTGGCCACCAAATCAATCACAAGTAATAGAATGGTATCGAAGAAGTGTGTCCGATAAGAGGTGCTACCTCCTTGGTCCGTCAATCGCTCCTGTTTTAGCCACCTTATGCCAACTCACGGGAGTTGGGTCCACGTAACATACCTTAAGAACGTCGCCACCATCCTACTTCATTCTGGAATCTCCACCGCGTACACGGTTGTCAAAGTGGTTTTCGGTATCGACAGAGAGTATGTCCATATCCGATCCCGGTCTCTTTGCCAACCAATCGTTATTATAACCCGTGGTTATAACCTTTAAAAACAATACTTTACTTCAAAATAAGATATCATTTCAAAATCATGTCTTTATCAAAATAAAGATTTATCATTTCCAAATCATTTCAATATTCTAAAATATCGTATCCTTTCAAACTTCTTTTCAAATCATTTTATTACATCAAAATATTATATCTTTTCAAACTTTATTTCAAATCATTTTTATATATCAAAATATCATATCTTTGATAGTTATACTTCGAAACCAAAATCATTTTATTTCAAAACTATGTTCATTTCAAAACAACATCATTTCCATTTCAAACGTATATTCACCTTTCAAATAGTCTATACTTTCAAAGTTATAACTCTTTTGAAACAAAACATTTGAAATCATTATACTTTGAAAATCACAGCATTTCGAAATCATATATTTAAAATCATCTTTTAATTCTATACATTTACAAACTTATTAAATTCAAACCATCAAATTTCAATTCAATTACAGTTTACCAACAAACCGTTTCAAATCTTATCAATTCCCAATATAGATTAAATCCACAAAATACAATATTCAATCTTTAGTATATTTCAAAACTTTAAATCTCCGACATTTCATAAATCCAATATCATTTAAATAAACTCAATTGATATATACTTCAAATATTCATTTATCAAATAAATTAAATAAGTCAGAAATCAAGTATCATTTCAAACTCATTTCACAATATCAAAATATTATTCAAAACACCATTCATTTTTATTCATTTAAATACCATTTAAATCCATTCATTTTATTAAATTTAAATACCATTTTAAACTCACATTAGAAATCAAATTCTTCCACTTAAATATCTCTTCATTATCTTTAGAAATTTAACATTTAATTTCCCAAAATTATATCATTTTCCAGAGATTATTTTTCATTAAAATTAATTTAAAACAACAAAATATAGTTTCCGTTGCACTTATAAAATGCTACGTAAAGTTATAGTTTAAAACAGTTAATTAACAAAAGACAGCGTTAAATGCTGTAATAGATTTCTTTTAAGTTTCAATTAACTTACATGTTAAGTTTAACCACTATAGCACTTACAAAGTGCTATAATAGCCTTTATTTCAAATTAACCCTTTAGTTCATTTAAAACACTACAACATTTACAAAATGCTGTAATATCCTTTACATTACATTTCAAAATGCTGTTAAATCATATTCAGAGTTTTATTTACAATTCCACAAATAATTAACTTTTAATATAAATCATTTTAACTTATAAAATCATATATTTCACATTTAACACAATCATTTAAATACCTTTATTTCTATGATTTTATAAAGTCAAATTTCCATACAAAAATCAAATTCAATAACAATTAAATTTTCATTTCTTTAATTAAATTATTAACTTAACAACTAAGTTTAAATTTCCAAAAATATAGCTTATTTCCATTTATTTTACTTAATTAAAATTTCACTTTTAAACAAATTTCACAAAATTCAATTTAAGTTATATTTCCAAATTCAGCTTAAATGTTCATTTATTCCATATTTTAATTTATACAAAATCATTAACACCTTTAAAACATTATTATTACTTAATAAAAATCATTAAATTCATCTTTAAATCAAATTTTTCATATTTTCTTACTTTACAAAAATTCCATTTATAAACAAAATCATAAATTCCAAAATTAACTTATATTTCAAATTCTACTTCACCATTTACTTAATTCACTTATTTAATTTGTAGAAAATCACAAATACTTTATAGAAATCATTTTAATGAAATTTAAATCAAAATACCATAATATTTACATTAAAAAAAGTATTTTAAAAATTTCAAAAAAATATATAAACCACGGGTCTGTATATAATTTTCTAGCCTAGGTCAAGTGATACGGATATGTATCATTTCAATCCGCAGTTTACAAAGAAAAACCGGGTTTTATCATTTCAAACCCGCAATCCCAAGTAATATAAATAAATAAATAAAAACCGTTCAGGCCTATCATTTCAGCCCATAACGATTTTTCCTTATTCTAAAGTCCGTTCGGGTATGTATCATTTCAACCCATAGTGATTCTAATCTACAGGGAACTTGCAGTGTGATAAACTGATATAAATAAACAGAATAGCATGAGATAACAGTAATAGATGATATAACATATGTAATAACAGGGGTAAACATTATATGATCATAATATAACAGTTACAACATGATGATATAATTTTACAGATTCAAATGGTGTCAGTTTACTAGTTATATAAGTACACATTGTCTGGTGAGAATTACTCACTTGTTCAAGCTGGAGATGACAACCACAAACGCACAACAAAGATTTCCAGAGGCACGAGAGCATGATAATTATTTGAGTGTGGGAGAGCCAAAGCTAATTGCCTTGTCACATTCAAACCAAACAATTACAAACAACATAAGATTTCAACCCAAAAATTCAATAAACAATGCTAGAAATGGATGCATAAACAAAGTCAAAGTGTTTGCACTTGCTTCCTACCACCTATGCTTCAGCTCCAGATCTGAAATGGCACGGCTAAAGGCATGGTTTGGATCAGGTATGGTCTGGAAAAGGTGCGGCTACAAGGTGATGAAGGTGAGTGGAAGTTACAAGGTGTTGAAGGCAATGGAATACCAAAGGGTTTCAAGGCAAAGTGTGGCTTTTGTTGCACCATAGGGTTCGGCCCCTTGCTGATGTGGCTTGGCCATGGTATGTGGTGGTCAGGTGGTGGCTGGAGTGTGGGCCAGAGGTGGTGGAAGGTCAGGTCAGAGGTGGTGGTGGTGGTGGAGGTAGTGGTGGCAAAAGGTGGTAGAAGGAGGAGATGACAATTCTAGGTCATAAGTGATAGTTTGTGATGGTTTTTGGTGGATTTTGTGTAGATCTTGGACTTGGATTGGTTAGGCCTGAGGAGGAGGGTTGCTAGGATGGGTGATGGTCAGAGGAAGGGGGTCGTGGTGGTCGGCCAAAGCCTGGAGGAGGAGGAACCAAACTATGAAGGTAGAGAGCATATGCAGTTTCAATAGAAAAAACATAGAAAACAAGGAAGAAAGAAGGAATTTTTACCCAAAATTTTGAAGCCATGGCCGTGATTTTTTTGGAGGAGAAAGAGAAGTGTTTGCGTGAAAAAAATGAAAAGAAGTCCGCTGAAAAGAATAGGGTATGCATGGCCAAAAACATTGAAGAGAGGAGTTGAGAAAGTGAAAGGTCGGAAGGTGAAAAGCCATAGGAATTTCAATAGTTTAAAACTTTTCATATTTCCTCTAATTTCTTTTTAAGTTTTATATAACTGAAATATATATATAAACTCAGATAAAATACGAAAATTTAGTAAATAAACAAAAATAAATTAATTAATTATTAATTATATAAAATTTAATTAAGTAAAACAGCAGAAATTGCAACTAGTCTTGAAAATATGAAAAATAAATGCAATGAACTTTGGAAAAAGTTTATGGACTTGTAAAACATTTATAAACAAAGATAATAACATAAAATAAAAATGCATTCACAAAATGAATAAATAAATTTTAATTAAATATAATTTAATTGAAGAAAATAGCAGAAAAATAGAAACTAGCCTTTAAAAATAGAAAATAAATTCAATACGCTTTGGAAAAATTATATAATCACTTTAAATTATTTAAAAGACAAAATTATACATAAAATAAAATACTAACACATATTAGAACAAAATATGACAAATAAAATATAATTTAAAATAGACAATATTGCTAAATACATCAGTTTACACACAATATTGAAATATACATAACTTTCACAATTTAACTCCGTTTCCAACGAAACGAAAAGCTGTATCCATGGAACTAAATCTATTTTCATAATAAAAGATAAAATTTAAGAATTTGAAATATTTAAATTTAAAGTTCAAAAGTCAAAGTTTGACCAGTTTCAATAGAAATTCACTTTTCAGTGAAATATCCAATTTATACTAGTTTGAACTATAAATCACTTAATAGTCAACATTTATATTTAAAATGAAATGTTTGAAATAAAACAAGTTTAAAATAATTTAAAATAAAATAAAGTCAAAATTTAAAATATAGGCCAAAATCTAGGGTTGTTACAATATATATAATAGAATAATATTAAAAAATGTATATACTTATATGATATATACGTTTTAATGGAAATAATAATTAAAAATATATATACATACATATTTGGCAATAAGAAAAAAAATAATTTTTTAATTAGTGGTTTTAAAATTATTTTAATTAAAAAACTTTTCTTAGAAACCAATGCAAAAAAATGATTTTTTTTGTAATTTCTAAAAATAATTCTTAACTTACACATATTATATTAAATGTTTATATACATATATTTTATGATATATATATTATATGTATAATTAGATGCAATATTTAAACTAAATAAGATTTATATTGTATTTGAAATTTAATATATATATATATAATTTAATGTTCGTAAACTATAAACATACATACATACATATATATATATGTATGTATGTATGTATACATACACACACACGTTAATAAAATATAAAACATACTTCATCATATAATAATGTTTATATCAAAATCAATTTTGTTATAAAATCATTTTAATATTATAATATTGAAAAATTTTATTATCTGACCGTGAGTAATATGCATGTAAATACATATACAATTTTTTTATATGCACATATATAATTTCATCCAATGAAGACAACACCGATATATCTAGAGTTCTGATAAATGAAAATACTATCCAAGCATATAATGACATATTAACAATTTTATATAATTTTATATGTGGAAAAAGAATTTACCATATTTACAGCCTTGATGAAACACATTAAAACGTCGAATACAATAACTCCTTGAACAGGTATCCAATCCTTCAGAACGAGCTTCCAGACTAAAAGCTGCAACTACAGATATATAGATTGTATTTGAATTTATGTTGGAAGTGCTTGAAAATGATAAGGATGGCAAGGGAGCTTAGCCAGAAATATGGTGGAAAGGAGGCAAAAATCAAGTAGCAAAATAAAGGGATTATTACTGTTTAAATAACAAAAGAGGATGTGAGTTAAAAGTGGATCCGGATTCACTTATCTTTCTTGCTATTTCAAAACTCACTTTAATTATTTAAATCCTTGTTTCCACCTTAGTGTGGTTGGCAATGATTTACCCTTATGAGCCTCCAAATTGCTTCAAGCTTGATTAAATAAGTATATATGCAAATCCAATTCAAATGCACACCGATATAGTATATCGATACATGAGTTTATGACTTTATATACGCACTATTTAATATTGATCAACACAAATCAAACAAAATTTTATAATTAATATTTTATAAATATTAATTAATTTAATTAATTTATAACAATTAATTAAATTAGGTGGTAGTAGGAGTATTCAAAGTTTCAGTTGTGTAATTATTAGGTGTAAATTTGGTCAGTGATTAATATCAAGCAATTCGAACATTGATGTTCACACATCATTTAGCAAGTGATGTGACATTATGACCAAATTTATCACTTACGTAGATCCGATAAAATCCAATTTTACTTTATTTAAGCATTATTTGTTAATGACTAAGTGTTATCCAACCTTTTGACTAGGAAATATTTAGACTGACTTGATGGGTAGAACTTGAAAGCTATCGAGGTAGAAGGCTTGGAGAGATAGCCGTAAAGTCTAAAAACCAAATACAATCGAGATCATAAGACAAAACCAAAGCCAACCCAAGAGTTCGACAACCAAATCCATCAATTTGATGGATCGGTACCAATCCATAGTTATGGATCAATGCCGATCCATAGAATCTCCCCAAACCACTCCATTTTCATCATGCTACTTCGCCTCGATGCCAAAAGTCTATTCCTTTGATCCATAGATCGTTCACATATCAATGGCTATCGAATGGTCCAAGCACTAGAAGCTAACAAGTTTGAACCTCCACCGATCCATCCAATTGACTCAGATTCAAGCTCATAGCGCTACAAACAAGTCTGGAAACACAAAACTAATGATATATCACTTCGATCAAAAGTGTCTAGAACCATCCATAAGTTGATCTTATGAATCGGTACCGTTCCATGCCTTTGGATCGGTACTGAACCATAGCTACTTGCTGATGATGCCACATCTTCTCAAGTACAACTGCTACTACATCATGGATAACGTGAAAGAGGACAACTGGAGCTTTTCCCGATGACCTACAACTATAAATAGGCATGGAGGGGCATCATTTTAGGGTTCTTTTAGCTCTTTACTAATCTTTTACTCATTTCTTGTAAGTGGCTATCGAGTGGTATCAAACCATAAGAACATCACCTATAAAAGAATAATATCATCAATAAAAATCTCAAGTAGACATAGGCTACGATTAGCCGAACCACTAGAAATGCGTGTTGTTCCATTTCTACTCATTTTAATTTACTTTTTATCACTTTTATTCTCTGCATGATCTATTGGGTGTTGGTGCCACATTTTGGTGCATTTACTGAAAAACGAGTCTCAGACCTATTTGGAACCATCATCTACTATTGGATTTACTCAATCTAAGAGATAGATCCAGTTTCCTTTGTTTTTTGGAATTTCTAACTACTCCGATTTTCAAGAATCTACACAAGAGCTTTCTATCATGGCCCTTAGAAGAAACTGATCCACCACTTTGCGTGTTGTTGAAGATGTTGAGGAAGTCGATCCTCAACATGTTGTAGAAGTTACGTAGCCAGATGCTCTTGATGTTCAAATCCCAGCGGACATGATTACTAGGGTCGTGATGAACCATACAATGAAATAGATGGAAGACAAGCTCCAGAAAAGCCACAATGAATTAAATGAGCAGATGAAGCAGAGCTTGGATTTGATGAACCGGTTGACTAGCAGTCGCACGAGAACCAAAAGAGATAGAACACCTTCTGATTTAGGATCTGACAGTTCCTCGTCATTGGAGCACAGGTGGAGGGACGAAAAGCAAGAGATGTTCATGAGGAATACTAGGAATTCGAAGCAAAAGATGAGACCGAACCATGGCCAAGGTTTATTGATCGATACCAATCCATCAAGATGGATCGTAGCGAACCATCCCACTTGGGTGCAAGTGGTTGATTCATGGACGATCGTGCTATCTTGGCTACTGGAAGTGCTGTAGATGCCCAGGATGTTGGAGGTCAAGCGGCTACTATGGATCCGCTTCAATGAAACAATGTACATGGAACTGGTGAATGAATGGTTCTCCCAGAGTTAAGGGAACCTAGGTATCATAAGACTAACCAAAAGCGTTTGCTGGGCCAAACACTTAGGGCAGATTATGATTACCATCGTTCCGTCGATCCACTCGAGTCAGATTTGACTAAAATGGTCAAGAGACTAATTAATGAGAGCCAGCATCGGAAAAATGATGAGTGAGACACCTCCCAGAGCTGGAATCCGTTCACGGATGAGATCCTGCAGGTGAAGTACACAAGGAGATTTGTAATGCCAATGATGCCATTGTATGGTGGGAAATGTAACCAAGGTAACATTTGTTGAAATATGAATGGCATATGGATTCTACCAGAGCTACTGATGCGGTAAGATGTTGTTGTTTCCCGATTTTCTTAAAAGGGGTGGCGATGATGTGGTTCACTCGGCTACCGCCGAGATCCATACCATCATTCGAGCAACTATCACGATAGTTCATTGAACAATTCTACATGCATTCAACCCATCCGAATGATCTTATATTACTTTCTAACCTCTTCCAGGGAGCGGGAGAGTCTTTGAAGGATTTCTTACATATATTTCATACTACAACGGCAGAAGTAAGCAATGCTCTGGAGGATATCATATTGATTTCATCGATCAGGGGGATTTATCCCGATACTGTTTTAGTAAGATGCTTGGAAATGAAAGCCTCGTCGACGATGGATATTTTTTACAAAAAGGCTAATCGGTTCTTGCACCTGGAGGAGGCACACACTCATACTCAAAGGGATGATGTTGAACATTCAGCTAAAGTGATACAGAGTATTGTCGCTGTGAAATAGTTTGGAAGGAGTTCTGGAAAAGTTGATGTGAATGTAGAGAACCAAAGTGGTGGACAGGGAAAGGACAATTACAAAAATAAATATAAGAAGTCGGATTCAGGGAGACGTCCAAGAATCCCAAAGTTTGAAAACTATACTCCATTGCAAAACTCAATTGAAAACATTTACTTGGCTACCTAGGACAAAGAGTAGTATAGGAAGCCAGCTCCTAGAGAGTCGACTGAGAAGGAAAAGAGATATGGTGAGTTTTGCAGATTTCATAAGGCATACGGTCACAACACCAAAAAATGTAGGCATTTGCGTGATGTGATTGGGGAATTGATTCGTAAAAAGTAACTACAGCAGTTTTTGCAAGCCCCGTAGGATGGCAGGGAGGTGACTTCTAACCCATAGCAAGGGGAAGCAGGGCCTGGTGTTGACGAGCCTAGGCGACTTGAGAAATGTCTTGTGATTAACACTATATTTGGTTTTCCGCATCCAGCTGAGAAGAGTTGGAACAAGATGGAGTGTTATGTTGGTGCTTTAAAGCATGTTATGAATGAGAGTTGCTTTGTCGTCGAATACGGTGCTCCGACAAAGTAGCTCAGAAGTGTGACAAATGATATTGTTTCTGTAACTGAGATGTTGATGGGGTAAAGGCCTCGACTATTGATCCGCTTGTTATTTCGGCTATGATTGGCCCTGCTATTGTAAGAAAACTTTTGGTTGACTATGGGAGTTCAATCAACATTCTGTTCAAGGGAGCTATAACCATATGATTCTGGAGGGAAAGGACTTAAAGTCATATAAATCACGGATCCAGGGATTTAATGGGATGGCTACTAAGCTAGTGGGATGCATGAATCTACTAATGGTTTTGGAGAAGGCGATCGCAAGAGAGTGCGGGTCGTGCCCTTTTTTGTGTTGGATATTTACTCTGCCTATAATGCTTTTCTGGGCCAACTGGACCTTGTTCAATTCAGAGCGACCATCGTTCCTTGGTGTTTAACGATGAAATTCTCGATCGAGAATGGTGTGGGGATTATCTAAGGGGATCAGGGGCTTGGTCGCGAATGCTGGCAAGGCGAAGAGAAAAAGAAAAGGGTGTAGAGAGGATTCTCTACATCAAGGATTTGGATGCACAGTAACAACCGCCTAAGCCTGGCTCGGGAAACACAGTCAATTCCATAAGGATATGTATTCGAGGAAACAACCGGTAGATGAAAGGGCTGCACCAGCCAGACTAATGATTAACAACCCTGTCATCCAGGATGATCCTACATGGGCCTTGAAGATTGGATCGCAGTAGGGCATGGGGATGATGAAGGAATTAGTTGGTTTTCTTCAGGTGAACCTGGATGTGTTCGTCTGGACTCACTCAGATATGTGTGGAATATCGCTGGAGGCAGCGAGCCATGCATTAAATGTAAATCCAAAATATGTTCCTGTGAAGTAGAAATGCAGCAGCTTGGGTCCGGAGAGATCCACTGCACTTAAAGAAGAAGTGGAGAAGTTGAAAGATAACAGCTTCGTCCATGACATCCTATACCCGAAATGGCTATTGAATGCAGTCTTGGTGATAAAGTTAAATGGGAAGTGGAGCAAGCATCGACAATTCCGATCCGAATAATGCATGCCCAAAGGATAGGCTCCAGCTCCTGAGGATAGATCAGTTGGTAAATTCGATAGCTAGACATGAGTTGCTTCGTTCATGGATGCATACGTGATACAATCAGATCTTGATGCACATACCAGACCAGGAACGCACCAACTTCATAATCGATCTCGGACTGTACGACTATCTTGTCATGCCGTTTGGATTAAAGAACGCCATAGTGACTTACCAGAGGCTAGTGAACAAGATGTTTAAAGATCGGATCAGACGCTCGATGGACGAATACATGGATGATATGCTCGTGAAGTCACGATGATCGAGGAACCACGTTGATGATTTGGCAGAGATGTTCGATGTTCTTCAAAAGTATGAGATGAAGCTTAACCCTTTGAAATGCTCATTTAGCATTGCATTAGGGAAATTCTTAGGCTTTATCGTGAACTCTGGTAGGATCGAAGCTAATTTGGAGAAGATCAAAGCAGTAAGGAAAATCCAAGTCTCGGAGATGATCATAGACGTCCAAAGCTTGAATGGGAAGGTCGTCGTCTTGAGTCAGTTCATCTCCAAAGCCACTAACAAACACATCCCTTTCTTCGATGTGATCAAGAAATGGAAATGAAATTTCGCTTGGATGCAAGAATGTATAGATGCATTATAGGCTCTGGTGGATCACTTAGAGAGACCTCATATTCTATCGAAGCCGTTAGATGATGTGGACTTGTTTATTTACCTAGCAATGTCGTTGCATGCTTAAGCGCTGCACTCGTGCACGAGGAGTCCCGAATCCAAAAACTGGTGTACTATATCAGTAAGTGGTGGACAGGAGCAGAAATAAATTACCCAAAGCTAGGAAAACTTGCATACTGCTTACTGATTTCTTCAAGGAAACTCCGCCCCTACTTTTAGGCTCATATGTTCAAAGTTCTAACCAACTTGCCTTTGAGACAGGTCTTCAATGACCTGAGACCTCAGGAAGGCTGTTGAAATGAAACATTGAATTGAGCCAAAATGACATAACCAATCATCCTCAGAGGGCGATCTAGGGACAAGCTTTGGCAGATTTCATTGCTAATACACTGTGTGAGATGACACTCTGGAGAGCAATGGAGAACATAATGCCAGGTAGAAGATGTACATGGACAGTGCATCTAATGAACATTGTTCCGACGTCACAGTCATGCTAGTGGGTCCTAAGGAACACCTGATTTTTATGCCTTGAAACTTGACTTTCCCACAACAAATAATGAAGCAGAATACAATGAAGTACTGTCGGCTCCGAGCATCGACTGGATGGATGTCAATCAGACATTTGAGGCTAAACCTTAGATAGAGTCATGGATGACTCCGATAAAGAACTATCTACAGAGAGGAATCCTTTCGGACATAAGAACAAACAACGGCAACTCCTTCGTAAAGCTGTAAGATTTATTATGCAAGAAAGAGCACTTTACTAGAAATGATTCTCCGTCCCTATGCTTTAATGTGTTGCCAACGGCAAGGCCAAGCAAGTCCTGAAGGAAGTACATGAAGGGGTCCTGTGGCGACCACACCGGGGGGGGGGGAAACCCTAGCAAAGAAGATTCTTCGTTGCGGGCATTTCTAGCCAATTGTTAACAGAGACACAACTGATTACACCAGAAAGTGTGACAAGTACTAGAGACTCACCAAGATACTAAGAGCCCCACCAATGGATATTACTCAAATGGCCAGTCCTCTGCCGTTTGTAGTCCGGGGAATCTATATCATTGGCATATTGCCGATATCTAAGGGTGGTGTGAAGTACGCCATTATCGTAGTTGATTACTTCACCAAATGGGCTAAGGCGGAGCCGTTGGCCATAATCACCACAAAGAAAGTAATCAACTTTGTAGTTAGAAACATTATCTTTCATTTTGGGGTTCCACAAAAGATAATTTTTGACAATGGTACCTAATTCGATAGTGTCGAGTTTAAAGATTTCTGCCCAAGCACCATATCGAAAAGAGGTTTGCTGCGGTGGCGCATCCTCGGGTGAATGGGTAGGTTAAAGCGGTAAACAAGGTTATCAAGTCTATTCTGAAAAAGCGGTTGGAGAAGGCTAAAGGAAGTGGGTAGATGAATTACCGTTAGCACTTTGGGCTTATCGAATGACCCACAGGTCAATGACTGGCTACTCTCCATTCACCCTAGCTTATGGATAAGAGGCTATGATCCCAGTTGAACTTAAAGTACCTTCCTATCATGTGACTCGGTATAATCCATGGAAAAATGAGGAATTCCTGCCAGAGTCTCTCGATATGATCGATGAGAAGTGCGACGAAGCTGAGTTAAGAACAGCTGCACACCAAAACCGAGTCGCCCGATATTGCAATACCAAGGTTAGTACTCAGACCTTTGAAATCGGCGACCTCATTCTTAAACGAATCTTCCCTGGCCCTAGGAACTTGGGCCTGACTTGGAAAGGTCCATACGCAATCGAGCGAAAACTTAGAGATGACAAGTTTAAGTTGGCAATGGTGGATGTGATCTCACTCTCGTGGGTGTGGAATAGCAAATACATGCGATGCTATTTTACTTGAATGTAAATTTGTACATACTTTTCATGTAACCAAACAAAATCGATAATTTCTGATGTTTTATAAAGGGAATGACTTCCGAAGTTCATAAATCCATCGGTACTCGATTTTACTTTGTCAATGGTGTTATGTTTAAATAAACTTGCATGTGCAAAATGCAAGTATGTAGGTGCCCAAAGATAGGTACCTACTAAATTTCCACAGTCCATGATCGAACGCATGAAGTTCAACCACATTTGGTGTCTGATGATAGAAGCTAAACCACTCTTTAACCCAGGACTTGAGGGCAGGATCGTAAATTCTCAAAGGCTGAATGAGATAGTTTGCCTTTACTTCTCATTCCTAGAGTTTGTAGAGCATCCACACCTTGCTCGGAGTAGGCAAGATGAAAGGTCTGCGTCTGGAGATTGGCGGGATCTCATTTAACTTCGATCAAGGTCCAGAGTTAGGCTTGATCGAAGATAAACATTCTGGATGAGAATGTTTAAACTGCTATGCTAAGCGGTTAACTCCGACCGATGTCTAGAGTTCAGCTTTGTCATTACATGCAATTTAGGGAAGGATTTCATGAGAGACATCTGAAGGTGGATTACTACGATTGACACCTGGAGATAGGCGCGATCACACACGAAACAACCTTGAAAAGGATGTTAAGTTAATCTTTAAAGTAATTAGAATTTGACCCAGTTTTGGAGTTGAATATGGACGTATGATGATGACTTCCCAGAGATCATTCTTTGCTTAAAAGTAACAAAATGGACTAACAACTTAGTCCGATAAATACAACAAGAAAATGGATCGTAAACACATTGAATGTAAAGCGCATTTCTCAAACACTTAACAAATTCACACGAAGTTCAAATGAAACAAAAGGCTTTATTATTCACGTTAAGCCAAGTTTAAAGGAAATACAAGTGTTATTGACATTGAAGCAAAAAACCAAAAACAAAGCAAGTCCTACAATAGCACAAGCAAAAACATGAAGGAGACAAGCGATCATTTTTTGGTCTTCCTCTTCTTATATTTTCCCTCCTTCTCTTCAACAGAAGATGGAGCACCGATCCCTCAAGTTGCTTCTTTATCCTTCCTTTGCTCCCTTTACCCTTTGAAGGTGTGATATGCAAAGGAACAACATGTAAACTTTGAGTAACTATGGCCATAGGAATCATGACCGGAATGAAAATAGGATCACTGGGTAAAGCGATGGATAATAGAGGAGGGAAGAAGTCCGCCATTTCTTGCTTAATTTTCTGTCGTCCAGGACTTGTTCATCGTGGATCTTCTACATGGTGAGCTTTATAACAGGCCTTAAGGTTACCATTATTAAAGCATCCTCATCAATCTGAATCTCTTTAAACTCACCGGTCCCTTCTTCATCTAGAGCTTGGATCTTCTATGCACTGGGACCGGGAGTATCGCTACCTGGAATTCTTAAAGTTGTTCTGGGGATTGTCATAACTGTTGAATCGGTCATGTTGCTGTTGGCCCTAGTTATGAGCTTTCTTTAGGAAAAAATGGAATTGCAGGCTGACTTGAAATTTGAGAAAGATGAAATTAGATATTAGCAACGTCGACCAACGTCATGTGTGCCCTCTCAAATATTGGTAAGGTCAATGATATACCTCCACCAAAATGAGTCTCAGTGCGAGCAGGTGTACCATCCGATCTTCCCTCCTGGATGGGAGATAGCGTGTCGGGCTTATGAAGTTGCGGTGCATCTGGAGTATACCCAAGCTTTAATGAAATGATAATGGTAGCTGGAGACTTGGAGGTAAGACCTGTTATGATATCTTGAGGAGTGATGTTGAAACCTTTGGCTTGTTTCTTTGAGCTGTGTCAGCCAACTCTGGATGCAAGATAATCTCACCTCCTCTGAGCGTCTCGATCTCCTCTGCACTTAAAATCTCCTTCTCTAGCTCCACTAAGTCTATTTCAACCCCTTCTGAATGTTCGCACTCATCCCACGCTAACTTTTCCCATGCCATCACTATGGTGCGAGGATAAGCTTTACCGAGTCATGCCAAATCTCGATACTTAAGAACATTAGCATTGTAGTTGTTGATAAGTGGATCGAAGCTATCCTTAATCCATCTCTCTGTGGATGTCACCAACTCATCCACTCTTCATTCTTTATCTAGCGCTTCATGTCTCCCCTTGCACGCATCATCTCTTTCCTTGCATGCATTGAGTAGTTCTTCACAATGGTTGTGAGTGGTTTGAAAAGCCTCATCCTTCTCTTTCTTTTCTCCTTCAAGTTGTGCCTTTAACGCTTTCACCTCTTCAACCAAATCATGGTTTCTATGGTGAACGGGCCCCAATTCAATTAGATAATTCTTTCTTTCTTGCTCGATCGTAGTTTTTAAATCCCTAACTTTTTGATTGGTATCCTCTTTGGTCTTATTTAACTCAAAAACTTCTTGGTTGAGATGGGCGATGATCTCGTCGTTCTGGTCCGCTGTGAGCTTCATTCCTGCAATTTCAATCTCCAAACTTCCAGTATATTCCGGGATCTGCTCAGTCAGCCTTTTTCAGTTGAAGTACTTATTGTACACTTCATCAACATAGGATATCATTTGCTCCCTAATATGAAGAGGAATGTCTGTTAGATTTGGGACAAATTCGATTCCTTTGAAATTGATCTTTGGAAACTGATGTTGTAACTCGACGATCTGAGGACTTGAAGCGATCGGTTGTTCTTTTTCAATGGCAGGCTATTCAACCGGCTTCTCAATAGGCGCTTTATCAGATATGCATCGAGAGGAATGGAAATAGTGGATTTCAATGGACGATGAGACTATTGAGAAGTATGAGATGACATTGGCTGCTTGGTTGAGAGGGAAGCTCGAGAGGGGTCACTTTGTTCAGAATAAATGATTATTATCACATGGACGTATCCTAAAGACATTTATTTACTTATTCAAAATTTTCCTAGTATTCCTTCATTGTCTCCATATTTATTATCTTAATAATCTCATTAAACAGCTCCATTACTCCACTTACACCCTATTTAAACTTTTGTAACTCCTAAATTTATTCCACATTGATCTCCTATTTATTTGGAGTTACAATATTCCCATCTTTATTTCATAATCCTACCTTTTATTGCGACTTTTATTCTGACATTCTAATTTTAACTAATGTGAATATTGCACGTAAATCGTCATATTAGTTAAGTTTTCATTTTCTTGATTAGCGTGGTTAAATGTTTATATATATTTTTATTAATTACATTTCTGCTTATCAATTCCTAACTTGAATATTCTTTTCCATATTTTAATTTGTTGGAACTATATTTCTATAAAGGTTTACCACTATAATTCCCATAAATTAGCCTATACTAAGAGGTTTGCTGTGACGACTCACCTTTTGGACCCTTGAGAACGACACTTAACACATCCTTGGTGTTCGTGCCCCGTTACCTAAGCATCCGAAAGGCGAGTTGTCGTGGGATAAAAATGAAATAATAGATTAGAACAAAATAGAAAAGTATCACAACGGAACGGTCACATATAGTACATAAGGTTACTCCTAAACATGGAGTTATAAGAGTTACACAAAAGTACTACAACCATCAGACTAAGCAGTTATACATTCTGCCTTTATACATATTGATAAAAAAATACATACATAATTATAATAACATGTAGCGGAAATAGATCACTAGATATATAAAGGATCCCCCTGCTCGTCCATCGTCTTCAAAGAGTCCAAAGAAAACCTGCTACTCTTGGACAACTCAAATATAATTGAGTACACGATAGAGTTTACAAAAAAAACTCAGGTTAGCCAATAAATCTAGTATGAGCAAATCTCTCAACAAAAGGGTGAAAATAAATAAGGTATGTGAGACCACGCCGCCAACTGCGGAGCGAGTTTCCCCTCACAATAGTAACATCCACTCACAATAACAGATAAAAATTATTAAACATCGTGAAGTTCTTACGACACTTCCCAGTGCAAATGAGAAGGTAAATTTAAAAGATTTGGAATCAAAGGAAAGATGGGAAATTTTTCAACAAATGACTAAGAGGGTGAGCCCCGCTTACCAAAAAGTATATCTCTAGTCAATATACTTAAGAGGGTCATTCTCTCCTGTGACACCTTTCAGGAACTCCTATCCAAACCCCACCAACCTTACCGAGAATACGAGTATTTCACATTTTAGAGCACGTATAACCGAAACCAACCTAGAGTAGATGTGAATATACCCTAATGGGAGCAACAACAGATAACTTGGCACCCACTCGCTTTTTGGTTTTAGTCCTTTTTAACAAAAGATAACGAAGCTCAAATGAGCAACAAATTGTCTAAAACCGACGATATCCAAACGAGAAAGCTGAATTGATTGTTAATAAATCAACTATCCGGGATAATTAAAACCAATCATATATGGATAATAAATCTCATAATCCTACCACTACTCGTTGATATCAAACTTGTACTATTTCTTAGTAAAAATGAAGTTAGGCAAGTGAAGGTAGTGTTACTTCTAGGCATTACCTTGACGACATTTTTAACTTTCGAGATAGTGGTAAGCTCCCATACCTCGACGTTTAGTGTCAGGAACATGACTATATTCTTTCCATATAAGTGATATCGTTTACGGAAACTTATTTTCCTTAACCGATTCGATACTTTACTTTTTCAAACCAAACTTGTGCTGTGGTTTCACATTTAAAATAATTAAAATAATCACTTAAGATAATTGATCAAATTTAATCGATGGTTAGTTACTTCAAAACATCTTCATTTAAAGTAATTAATTAACTGTAATCCTAATTAATTACTTTAGATATCATTAATTAAATGATTAATTAAACTCAAATATCATTAATTAAAATGATTAATTAAACCAAACATCATTAATTAAAATGATTAATTAAACTCATATATCATTAATTAATTTTAAAAAAACCATTATAAAAATAATTAATTGATTTTAAATCATTATTATTAAAATAATTAATTGATTTTAAAAACATTATTACTAAAGCAATTAATTAATTTTTAAAAAATTGTTATTAAAGTGACTAATTAATCTTAAAACATCATTAATAAAATAATTAATTAACTTTAATACATCATTTATCAAATAATTAATTAGCCCTAAACATCATTAGTTAAATGGTAATTAATTTTAAAACATCATTAATAAAATGATTAATTAATCTTAATGACAACATTATTTAAAATGATTAAGTAAATTTAAAATATCATTATTAAAATAATTAATTAACCTTGAAGCATCATTATAAAATTGATTAATTAAAGTTTATTCATCATTAATAAAGTAATTAATTAATCTTGTAAAACCCAAACGCGCGTTTTAAACCAATGATTCTAAAAAAATAGATTTTGGTTTCAAAAGTGCTAGTATAGCTAAAGTCGCTATACAGACACTTCCTTAAACGAAATGCACATGTCATTTAATTATCCAAGCATCACTTAGTATAGTATAAGCATTTAAACAAAAGTAAATAGAAACTTATACAACACATAGATCAACACTTGTAAACAAGAACATAACTTTCCAACTAATTATCAAGATGTCAACTTTTCAAGGTGGTTAACTAACCAATACATCCAACATACTTAGCACATACCAAAATAAACAAATAACATGTATTTCCACTAATATAGTAAAAGTCAAAACTTTATTTAAAAAGGCAAGATTTTGCTCACTAAAAAGTAACCAAATTAAGACAAACTATCATTGAACTCTCGATTGACACTAGACTAAGCTTTAACTTGTACAAGATGGGATTTTGGAGCCTTATAAGGACTAGGTACTGCCTTAGGGGGTTTTGTGCTCGGCCAAACTTTGTTTATGGAGTATGGGTCTTGTTTTGGTTAGTGAAGTGATTAGAGAAGAAAGATGGTTGTTTTATTGATTTTACTTAAGGAAGAAATGAAAAGATTGAATTTTTAAACTTTGAAACCAACTTTGGAAGCCATGAAAGTTTAGAGAAAAATTGAATGAAGGTTTGAAAAATGAAGTTGAAATGACAAAAGATTAGGAAATTTTTTTATATAAAGTGAAATAAACAAATTATTAAACTACCCATAAAGTACCTACCCTCCACCCATTTTCCTCCACATCATCACATCCCTCCTCCATGCCTTCATTTACATGTTACCCCACCCCCTCCTTCTATTATCCAACATGTAAAGGCTTACATGTACTTGTGTGTCGTAAGATGTGACATTTGTTTTTCCTTATTTCATTTTTGATTTAAATTTTTAATAAAATGTCACATCTTCTTCCTTTCCACTTAGGTAAATAAATGTCTACCACTTATTTTTACTAACCATACTTAAGTTATTTAGTAAATGTAGGTGTATATGTGAACTATAATGTACACACAATGTTTCCGATAAATTTTAGACATCGAAAAGTTGGAAATTTGAAAAACGATTTTCAGCCACATTTTCTATTTTTCTTTGAACTAATTATTCTTGTAAAATTATTTTGAAAATCATTTCTCGACCATTAATTATTTTTTAAAATATTTTTATCCGTGTTATAATATTTATTGATTAATTATTTAAAAATATATTAAATATTGAGATTTAAAAGTGATTAAATTACGGGTCGTTGCATCCTCCCACCTTAAAGGAAATTTCGTCCCCAAAATTTATCATACACAACAATAGATACCAAAAGAAGCCCAAATGATATCATTCAATCAAACAAGTACAAAGAAAGTGACTCCACCACTGCAGACGAGTACACTAAAAGACATAACAACATACAAACCACTATGAAAACAATTCGGGATATGAATCTCTAATATAATCCTCGGTTTCCCATATACGGTCTCTATCATCCTCACTCCAATAGACTTTAGCAAGCATTATTTCCTTCATCCTCAATTGCTTTACATCTCGAGTGACGATACGAATAGGCCTCCTAAAATTGTTAGGCAGAACTTTCAAATAAACTTGTTGTGTCGGTTCCACTACCGTCGAAGGGTCGTGTACATACTTATGTAAATGAGATACATGAAATATGTTGCGCATATCCGACAGTCTATCTGGTAACTTCACTCTATAAGCAAGCCTACCAATCAGGTCTAAAATAGGAAGAGGGCCAATAAATCAAGGGTCTAGCTTTCTTGACTTCCCAAAGATCACAAAAGTCTTCAATGGAGAAACCTTCACAAACATCGAATCTCCCATTGAGAACTCAAGATCCCTGCGCCTTCGATCCGCATAACACTTCTACCGATCCTGCGCCTCCTTCATCTTCCTTCTGATATCAGCTACCTTCTCACTTGCTTCTAAGATCATGTCAGGTGCAAGAACAATTCTATCGCCAGACTCAACCCAACATGAAGGAGAACGACATGCACGACCATAAACAGCTACGAAAGGGGCCATGCCGATACTTTCCAGATTGCTTTTGTTGTAAGTGAACTCGACCAAGGGTAAATCATCTTCTCAAGAACCTCCAAAGTTGAGAATGCATGCTCGTAATAAATCCTCCAAGATTAGGTTCACTCTCTCCATTTGTCCATTTTTCTAAGGATGGTAAGCTACATTCAGATTCAGCTCAGTCCCTAAAGCAGTTTGGAATCCCCCTTAGAATCTAATAGTGAATATCGGGTCTCCCTCACTTACAATATACAAGGAATACCATAAAGCCTCACAATCTCCTTCACATACAAACTTGCTAGACTTTTCCAGTCCTAGTCGACTTAACCGGAATGAAATGAGCACTCTTGGTCAGCCGATCGACTATAAACTAAATACCTTTGTTCCCTCTTCTTGACCTTGGAAGTCCATCGATAAATCCATAGAGATCTGGTGCCACTTCCACTTTGGGATCTCAAGCGGTTGAAGCAGTCCAGCCAACTTCTAGTTGGTCACTCTTACCTACTGGCAGTTTTCACACTGACTCATAAAGATCAAAACATCTCGCTTCATCCCCTTCCACCAGAAGACTCTCTTCATATCCTTGAACATCTTGGTCACTCCTTTGTGGATAGATAACTTTGAACAGTGACATTCTGCTAACACTTCTCTTCTAAGACCATGAACATTCGAAACACAGATAAGCCCGTTCATTCTCAATACTCCTTGGGGATCAATCCCATAACTAGAAACAATACCTACATGGACATCCTTCTTGAGTCAAGCCAAAATAGGATCATCCTCTTGACTAGCCGCAATCCTATCCATCAACACTGGCTTGACTTCTAAGTTAGTAACCATCGCAACATTCCTACTCAATGCATCTGCCACAGCATTAGCTTTCCTAGGTGTGTAAAGAATTTCCAAATCATAAGAGGCAAGAAACTCCAACCATCTCTGTTTTCTTAAATTCAAATCCTTCTGGGTAAAATGATAATTTAAGGATTTGTGGTCCGTGAATAACTTGAATTTTTCACCCAAAAGATAGTGCCTCCATATCTTCAGTCCGAAGACAACGACTAAAAGCTCTAAATCGTTCATAGCATAATTTTTCTCATGTGGCTTCAATTGTCGAATCGTATAGGCAATAACCTTCCCATGCTACATTAGAACTGCTCCCAAACAAGAACTACAAGCATTCATATATACCGTTAAATCTCTACTCCCAAATGGAATGGTCAAAACAGGAGCGCTAATCAACTTCTCCTTCAATTCATTGAATGCTTGGTCACACTTAGGTGTCCATACGAACTTAACATCTTTCTTCATTAAATTCATCAGATGAGAAGAAATCTTCGAGAAATCTTTGATGAACCTACAGTAAAAGCTACCTAATCCCAAGAAACTTCTAACTTCCTCGGGCTTTTTCCAGTCTTGAGCTGCAACCACTTTAGTTAGGTCAACTGATATGCCTTCTCCTAAAACAACATGCCCCAAAAACCTAATTTCAGACTTTTAAAAATGGCTCTTAGCAAACTTAGCCTTCAACACATGACTCCTTAGAGTGTCGAGTACAACTCGGAGATGGTACTCGTGCTCCTCTTCCATCTTTGAATAGACAAGAATATCATCAATAAAGACAAGTACAAACTTATTAAGAACATCTCGGAATACACGATTCATTAAGTCCACAAAGATAGGCGGGTGCATTAGTCAACCCAAACGACATTACTAACCACTCGTAGAAACTATATGGAGTCCTAAAAGCTGTTAAGTGCACACTCTCCTTTGCTACCCTTAATTGGTGAAAACTGGAGGCAAGATCCAATTAGGAAAATATCCGTACACCGTGGAGCTGATCAAACATGTCGTCGATCCTTGGCAGAGGGTATTTATTCTTAATGGTCCTTTTATTCAACTCCCGGTAGTCTACACATAATCTTAAAGTATCGTCCGCCTTGGTAACAAAGACGACCGGCGATCCCCAACTAGAATTATTACGCCTTATCAATCCCTTCTACAACAAGTCGAATGTATGACTTTCTAACTCTCTCCTTTCTTTTGGAGCCAATCTTCACGGATGTTGAACAATAGGTTTGGTTCATGGAATCAAATCAATTTGAAACTCCACTTCACGATGGTGAGTTAAACCTTGCACTTCATCGAAAATATCTATGAAATCCCAAATAATAGGTATATCCCTAAGCTCTTCCTTAGATACTTCAAGTGAATACAGAAAAATACCCATCAACTTGTTTGGCTCCTCGTAAAATATATCTATGCCTACATCTCCAGAATCTCTAAATCTAGCGATCCTTTGATCATAATTGAAGATTGCTCTAAACTTAGAAAACCAATCCATCCCTAACAACACTCTAAAACCCATGAACCCAAGAACAAACATATCAAAGGGAAAGGAATAATTTCAAAAAGAAATAGGCACATTTAAACACATAGTGTCAAGATTTGTTGGAGCCATAGTTGGGTTTGACATGCAAAGGGGATTATTCAAAAGGATGGGTTTGAGGTTAAGCCTACCAACAAGATCAACATAAATAAAACTATAGGAAGCACCCATATTGAATAATATCCTAATAGGAAGTTCATGGATGAATAGTGTACCTTGCAACACTTGCTTCCCCTTTTGTCCTGAAGAGGTAGATGGTATCTCCTCAATGGAAATAGTATGTCCTTGTGACCCCATCTTTGGAAAAGGGCACTCATTCTTCATGTGTCCTTGCTTATTACAATTGTAGCAGATTGGATCGCTAGGAGGGTTAGTGCAATGATTAGCAGAGTGACCCATCTTATTGCATTTGAAACAAAGAATTTTGGACAAGTCCCACTGCTTCTTCTGTGCTAAGGCTCTACCTCCCAGTTTCTTCCCCGACCACTGCTTATTTTCTTTATGCTTGAAATTTGGCTTGCCACCAACTGGTACCACTGATAAAGACTTGGCATTGATTGTTGGAACTACTCCTTTCTAGACTCCTTCCTCAATATCGAGAGCCTCAAACCTAAGAGCCATACTGATAAGGTTGATGAATGTACCATTGGCATGATTAGTCATCTCCTGATGGAACTCTAGTCGCATCCCTTTTACTAACATTTTGTTCTTTTTAAGCGGTGTATCTATTAATCCAAGTACAAAACGAGAATGCATTAAACTTGTGCTCGTACTATGCCACCGTCATATCACCTAGCTTCAAATCTTGAAAAGTTCTAAAAAAACTACATCCTTCTGACTTTAGGGATAAACTGCACTTCAAAGACTTCCTAAAAGTGCGCCCAAGACAATTCCTCCTTTAGAATAATGGCCGAAATAGAATCCCACCAATCCATCACCGACTTCGGAGGTTGTCGCGATGCCAACAGACGCTTCTCTGCATCTTCCAAACTAAGGTCTCCAAATATCCTTTCACAGGACCTAAGCCAAGTCCGCACACCAAGAATATCCTCAGTACCATATAATAATTTCCCACCCAAAGTGGTGTAATTCTTGCACAAAGTTGTGAAATTCATAGGAGGTTGAACTTGCGCTACCACTTCCTCTACGAGACCTACAGTTTGGCTATTTCTAGCTGCTCTGTTTGTAGTTATGCTAGTTCTAGATCCACCCCTTCCTCTTCTTGTTGTATTCATCTTTTATCACCTGGACATATAACTGGTATCTTTAGAACACAAGAATAAGATCAAAATAGTTTTAAGGAAATCAACACTAACGGATAATAGAACTACACTTAAGAGGATAGATATTATTATAAAGAAAATTAAAAATATGCTCTCTCAAGATTAACTCATTCTAGGGAATCACTTACCCCATGTCTAATGTGTTGTATCCCAATCAGGTTAAGGTGTTCGCTCAACCAAAGCTTTGATACCAACTATGATGACCCACCTTTCAACCCTTGAGAATGGCACTTAACACATTCTCGGTGTTCATTCATCATTTCCCAAGCATCTGAAAGACGAGTTGTAGTGGGGCAAAAATAAAAGAATAGATTAAAACAAAATAGAAAGTCTCACATCGGAACGATCACATATAAAACAAAATAATATAGTACATCAGGTTGTTCCTAAGCATGAAGTTATCAGAGTTACAAAAAAGTACTACAACCATCAAACTAGGCAGTTATACATTCTGCCTGTACACATACTGATACAAAATACATACATAATTATCATAACATACAGTCGAAATAGATCACAAGATAGCTAAAGGAGCCACCTGCTCATCCATCGTCTTCAAAGAGCCCAAAGAAAACTTGCTACTCTTGGACTACTCAAATATAATTGAGTACTTGAGAATTTACTAAAAAAACAACTCAGGTTAGACAATAAGTCTAGTATGAGCAAATTTCTAAACAAAAAGGGTGAAAATAAATAAAGTATGTGCGACCACGTAACCAACTGCGGAATGGGTTTCCCCTCACAATAGTAACATCCAATCACAATAATGGATACAAATAATTAAACATCGTGAAGTGCTCATGACACTTCCCAATGCAATTGAGGAGGTAAATTTAAAAGATTTGGAATCAAAGGAAAGATGGAAAATTTTCCAACAAATGAATAGGAGGGTGCATCCCCTTACCGAAAAGTATACCTCTAGTCAATATACTGGAGAGGGTCATTCTCTCCTATGACACCTCTCTGGAACTCTAAGCCGGACACCATCAACCTTGTCGAGAATCCAAGTATTTCACATCTTAGTGCACGTGTAACCGAAACCAACTTAGAGTATATGTATAATGGGAGCAACCACACATAATTTGGGCCTCACATGCTTTTTTATTTTAGTCATTTTCGACCAAGGATAACAAAGCTCAAATGAGCAACAAATCATCAAAAATCGACGATATCTAAAGGAGAAAACTGAACCGATCATTAATAAATCAACTATCGAGGATAATTAAAACTGATTGTATATGTATAGTAAATCTTATATTCCCACCACTGCTCGTTGATTTCAAACTTGTACTATTTTTTTTGGTTAATAATGAAGTCGGGCAAGTGAAGGTAGTGTTACTTCTACGCTTTGCCTTGACGACACTTTTAACTTTCGAGATAGTGGCAAGTTTCTATACCTCGACGTTTAGTGTCAGGAGCATGACTAAATTCTTTCTATATAATTGATATCATTTACGGAAACTTCTTTTCCATAATCGAATCGATACGTTTACTTTTTAAAACCAAGCTTGTGCTAGGGTTTCACATTCAAAATAATAACTTAAAATAATTAATCAACTTTAATCAATGATTAATTACTTTAAAACATCTTCATTTAAAATAATTAATTAACTTTAATCTTGATTAATTACTTCAAATATAATTAATTAAAATGATTAATTAAACTCAAATATCATTAATTAAAATGATTAATTAAATCAAATATCATTAATTAAAATGATTAGTTAAACTCATATATCATTAATTAAAATGATTAATTAATTTTGAAACACCATTATTAAAATAATAAATTGATTTTAAATCATTGTTATTAATTGATTTTAAAAACATTATTATTAAAGTAATTAATTAATTTTTAAAACATTGTTATTAAAGTGATTAATTAATCCTAAAACATCATTAATAAAATGATTAATTAACTTTAGTACATCAATAATTAAATAATTAATTACCCTAAACATCATTAGTTAAAATGATTAATTAATTTTAAAACGTTATTAATAAAATGATTAATTAATCTTAATCACATCATTATTTAAAATGATTAATTAAATTTAAAATATCTTTATTAAAATAATTAATTAACCTTGAACCATCATTATAAAAATGATTAATTAAAATTTATCCATTATTAATAAAGTAATTATTTAATCTTGTAAAACCCAAACACAAGTTTTAAACCAAAGATTCCAAAACAAAGATATTAGTTTCAAAAGGGCCAATATAGGGATAATCGTTATACAGAAACTTTCGTAAACGAAGATGTGGAAGAATGAGAATTTGATGATAAATCATTTTTGGGATAAATATTCTAAAGTTGTGAATTATTAATAAATGAAGAATTTAATATTAGAAATGTTGATATTTTAAGATTAAAATGCTTTTAAATATATTAAAAATGATTATAATATTTTTATAAAATTAGGTAATTATAACGAATATTGAAGTTTACTTTAAAAAAAGAAATTTTATTTTATTTAAATATGAAGTTTTGAAATTTATTTAATAAAGGTATTCAAAATGTAATTAAGAAATAATTTGAGTAAAATGAGTTAAAATATGGAAACAGTATTTTCTAAGATTATGTAATAGGTGAATAATATTAATTTGAGTAAGAAATAATTTTTAGGTGAAATTTAAATTAGTTTTTGGGCTAATCAACGAATTTTACTAAAGTGGGCTAAAATAATAGAAGTTATGATATAATTAATTAAAATAAGAGAATTTATGAAAAATAAATTCTATAAAAAATTTATAATGTTGAGTACACATGTGTGATGTAAATATATTTTTTATTTTAAATTTTATAGTTATTTAGTTAAGTAGAAAACAGTTTTGTAAAAGGGAAGGAGACGTATAAAATGGAATGGATTAATATTTATGTAAGGGCCAAATATCAAAGCCCAAATCATATTTCATGAATCCTAAATCTAGATAAATCTTTATCTAGAATCATCTTCTTACCTCTCAAAAGCAATTCACGTAAACCTGTCTTCTTCATTTTCATCTTTGTTTTATGTAAACAAAATTTTTGTAACCCCTCCACCTCATTTTAAAATTCAAACTAAAATAGAAACAAATTCTTAAAATTCCCCAAATTAATATATATGCATTTTAACATCACAATACACCTCTTTCCACGAAGAAGTTAGGATTTTGCTTAAGTGTTGGAGTCCTGGAATTTTCAAGTAAGGAGAAAAGTAGAGAATGTTGGAGCTATAAAGAATTCGGGGCTTAGCAGACCTGTGGTGAGTGTTTATTCACTCACGTCTATGTTTAAATTGCTTAAACTCTTGTTGAATGTTTATGTGTTTGAACTATGCGATGTACATCTATCTTGAATCCTATTCATACTTTGATTCATGATTAATTTTGGATTGATTTGTTGATGCTTGGATAGTTAGATATGATATAATGTGTTGTGTTAATGTAAGAGTCAAGCGGAGGAGAATCAGGCGGCTGAATCCACCTGAAATAACATTCATGACCCGAAACATCTCTGTTCCAGGCCATGGACTAGTGGAATCTAGGAGGACCGGTGCAATGGTGAGGGCCTGGAATACAGATGTTCCAGGACTAAGGAATCAACTTTTGGGGATCTGCTTGAAAGATGATTTTATGAGGGGATGAACAAAAAATTGCACCCAAAATAAAGAGAATGTTGGATTTAGCTTGAGATGAAATGTGGTTAAAGAATGCAAATAGTCATTTATTTTACTTTATATATAATATAATAGATTTCACATCTTGCTCTTTTCTTAAAATATCCATTGAACATTGGTTGACCTTGTATTCCTTGCTCCACTTTTTGAGGCCTTCTTTAGTTTTTTTAAGTTTTGATATTAGCTGAAAATGAGGGTTACCATAGAGGTTTGAGTTCCATCATGTTTTCACTAATTACATCAAATCGAAACACTTCCATATTGCTTCTTTCATTAGTCATCATCCTCCATCACACTACCACATCTTAACCAAACATCGAATGAACGAAAGAACTCCTCTAGCACGACCCCTAGGACCTCCTCAGTATCCCTCAGGAGTTTGGCTATAATTTGCCACTCTAATTCATGTCAGTATCGAAATGAATGGGATTATGTTGGTACCGATATGAATTGCTTAGCCAAATATTAGCAAAGTACTTCATACTCGATCACTTCCTCTTTTGTGTGCGTAGAGCTCCTTCTCCCCATACCTTA
The DNA here is from genome assembly GCA_030737815.1 of Allium fistulosum. NCBI lineage: Eukaryota > Viridiplantae > Streptophyta > Magnoliopsida > Asparagales > Amaryllidaceae > Allium > Allium fistulosum. The sequence goes on along the minus strand of CM060901.1, from coordinate 903,272,212 downwards.
ACGACCCAAGCCCTTTGTCACTCCAGTAGCCCAAAAAGATGTCGGTATCGGAAAAAATGAGTCGGCATCAAGTTGTAGAACTTCACCAGATTTTGATGTTAAGTCCTCAAGCTCCTTCCTTACCTAGTCCTGACGTTTTGTAGCCGAAGTCCTGAAGCACTTCATCCGTCGATCTAAACTACCACTTCCACCGACCACTTCTTAGATCTTCACTAACATGATTTTAAGTATCCAAATCAACTCTAATCAACTAGCGACCTGAACTATAGACTCCCCAAACTCCCCTTAACAACATACCCAAATCGCATTCGATTCTGAGCACTATTGACGTCGTTTTGCCCAAATCGACAACCACATCCAACACTAAAAGCACTAAAAACACTTCAAAAAATACAAGCAAGGGAAAACATCAATCGATAACATATATACAACATTTATAGACATTTTATTAAGGTTAGAATAGTGTTTTAAAAATGTTTTAACATCAAAATCATCATTTTTAACTATATAAACATGCATAGAATAGTGAGGAGTATCTAATCACTCGCCTAATACCCAAAATTACCAATTTAATCCCCAAATATAAAGTGGAAAGGAAGAATTCAGATTCCAAAGCAACTAAAATGATAGATCTACAATCCCTTTTATCGATTACTCTTCTAATGATGGTTTAGGCTAGGATTAATATGAAAATTAGAAGCTTTTTGATGAAATCTAGGTTTATAGAGGTTTAGACTTGTTTTTGGGAAGTGGAAATTAACATAGATTTCTCTCACCAATCCCAATTAGGCACAAACCCTGAAATGGGTTAATGGGCTTATGTTTGGGCTTAACTAATTACCCACTAATCTGGCCAGCAGTAGTATAAATTTAAAATGACCATATCTCCTAAATGGTAAGACTGTTTTCTCATTATGACCACTCTATAGAAAGAGAAACCATAATCCTAACCCAACGAAGTAGTTTTAGACCCTATTCAACTCTTATATAAAGTTATAGGTTTTAGAAGAATTATTGGGCCTAAATTGTCCGACGAAAATTCAAAGTATGGAACATGTCCTTAGTAGCCTTTTCCAAAATTATAGAGTCAAACGACCTCATATGAATTAAATGATAATATTTTACGACCTTTTGATACGTAAAATACGGGTTGTTACACTCAATGTTTAAACATTGTCCATCTACTCACTCTCTGGTAAAGGGACTTACTATCCAATGAAAGCTAATCCGCTCACTCTCAGACGAGGGGACTTGCATTTCATGGTTTGCGACCTAGTCTCTTCAGTCAGGGGACTACAATTTATGAGTTTATCTATCAATTGTAAGGAAAAACTAGGTTCTAATAGCATCCCGTAACAATATCAAAGTCATATATTATGTTCAATCAGCATACATTATCATATTTTTCAAACATCACTATTCAAATCAAAGTGCATCGAAATCAAAATATCTAATCCAATGAAGGATTACTCTTGGACTTTGACTTAGAGCATGCCTATGGGATCGATAGAGATCTCATTTTTGTACAAGTAACATAGTAGTAATCCTTTATAGTTTATTTAAAGCAAAAAATAGAATAAACCTAACTTCTATTCATCTCGATCGTGGGATAACCATACCCAACCAAGATCCTTGATGGTGGCTGGGTATATCCGCTACAACGGGTGGTCACTCCTACTCCACCGCTATGGTTTTAGCAACTATTATATAATTTCCCACATATTGTTGTAGCCGGTTACTCCAAGCCTGTTCTTCAATCAAATCCCTCAAATGACTATATTTGTTAATCTCATGCCAATCCAATTCAAGGAATAGGCAGTGCTTTCCAAATTTCCTCTCCTAATCTATAGGTTCTCTTTTTACAGGTTTCTTATTGGGAATCAACCCCCTTATATCAAGATTGATCATTTTAGGGGTCTCACTCAAATCAATGTAGGAGGAAAACTTTAGCTCCTTTTTTTGTCACTTTCAATGCTTTGAAACCATCATCATCTTTTGTTTCCCCTTTCCAGATCATGTCTTGGATGGTTCTCCATCCTCCATAGCATCCACTTCACCGTGCTCGGCTTTCACATCTTCTTGATTAATTATCTCTCAGGTCGATAATAGAAACATGCCAAATCCACTGGTAGGTCCCTCTCTAATGCCTTCTTGAAATCAGTCTTATTAGCAACTCCAAAAGCCACTGCGATCAGAACTATTAACGGTTTTGGTCTCTAGACTGTAGCGGCTACTGTGTTAAATTTAGTTAAATAGCTTTTCAAAGTTTCTCCTTTCCTCTGTTTTAGCCTGTATAGCATCATCACGTTCCTTGACTGTATGATATAATTAATCTCTAAACTAACTCATAAATCTTTCTACTAATTTGGTCTACGTGCTGATGGACCCATTATCCGATTGGCGAAACCACATTGCAGCAAAATCAGCCAAGTACAAAGGGAAGTACCATTATATCACTTCCCCTGACTATCCCAACACTCCCATTGTTGGATGTATTGCATCAAATGGACTATAGAATCAATCCTCCCATTATACGACTCCATGGTAAGTAGCTTGAAATCAGTTGGATTCCTAGTGTAAAAGATGTTTTGGATGAAAGGATTTTTGTTTACATCCTCCAAACTCTGATATGGAGATCCACCTCGATGTACCTACCATATCATCTCAGTTATTCGCTCATCAAGGTTCAGTTGAAATCTCTGAGGCTCCGCAAGCCCTTGATTTAAAGCCTCTTCATGCCCACATGTTCCCATAGGGACCTTTCGGCTCTAATCCTCACAGTTGCAAGTTTGCATTTTGATCTTGATTCCAAGGCTCGACCTCATCCATTTGACATACCTTTCCATGTGCAGCATTCGGATCGACCATGTCTGTTGACCAAACATGTCGGTACCGATTGGTTTGGACCTCTCGGTACTGGCTAGTTGGCGTGCTAAAGGGTCGGTTCCAGCATATTCTATTCCATTTCCTTGTGCTCTATTCCATTTCCTTATGCATCTACTCTACCTTTTGGCTTCCTATTCTGATTTCTAACAACTTTGGCTACTCTTTACTGTTCCATCCTTTGGAAGAATCCATGCATCATCTCCTCTTTTAGAGCTATCAAACTCTCTTTCATACTTATCATCATCCCATCCATCTCCTCTCTAGTCACATAGACGGAAGGTAGATTTGAACTTGAGGACACCTCCTAGCTGTCCCCATGCTTCGGTTGACTTAGTCCAACAATAGCTCTTGTAGTAGCCTCTTCATCTTCAACAGTATCATATCTAAATCCATTTTAATCTAGCATGAATTTCGCCATTTCAAGTTTAAATGAGTTAATTTTTCCAAATCTAAAGTTCTATCACAAAGTTCAAGTGGTCGCACATGTTTCTCAAGGTAGGCAAACAAGTCGGTACTAATCAAATCATGTCAGTATCAATATGGTTTTTGAGCCTATTTAATTTGTCCATTGTAACTCGAGTCTCAAGCCTCCATAGTATCCAAACCAAGAATATTCCAGTTCTGACCAAATCATTCGGTACGGACATGTTTTTGTTATATAAAAATCTATTCAAATTTGGTGTATTCTTTCCTTTTTCATTTTTGATGGTTCCCAAATCATGTCTGTACCAAACATGTCGGTGCAAAACATATCAGTACCAAACATGTCAGTACTAACCTGTTTTGCATTTACAAAACTTGGCCAAATTTTTTATTTCTTCAATCTTGACATCTTCCAAGCTTCTCGACTCATTCCTTCATCATTTTGTAGTCCAGTTTCTCTTATCTAAGTTAATTCCGAGATTGTGGTAAATTTTCTAGAAACATTGAAATGCAAAAGGGTAGGTGTAAGGCCTGAAGTGACAACCAAAAAATGAAAATGAAGTAGGCATGAGGCTAGGTATAGCAGACGAAATACTAAAACGAAGGTGTAGGGCCTAAGTGGGAATCAGAATTGGTAATAATTTTAATGAAATTAAGGAAGTAGCAAAAGCATGAGACCTTAGTAGTAGCTGTGTGCTTAGATTAAAAAGTTTCATTTATTATAGAAGGTTTAAGGCCTTGGTGGCAGCCTAGAATAGAGTATTTTAGGTTTTGATTAGAAAGTATAAGATAATTAACAAAAGGTTGGATGAAATAGCTATTTATCCAAAGTAAGACAACCTTGACCTTATTTATGTATTACATTGTTTTAAATGAATGGTTGTAGTGAAGGAAAAACCAATTTTGTGCTTTGGCGGTGTGGTCTTGCAATATTTTGTGTTTTGGTAATATGTCACTCATACTATACTTTATGTCTAACCCATTTTTTATCATTGTTGTCCATATAAACTCATAGTTTCTCATTTGAGTAGGCTGCGCTTATGAGTTTATACAAGTTACTTTTAGGCAGGAAAATAAAGGAGTAGAAGAGAAGTAGGAGATTTGGGAGTATGTTGTTATTTCGATTCCACTCTACTAAGTTTTATGCCAACATCTTCATATGTTGGGCATAACATTATTATTTATGTTGTATTATATTTTTGACCCTGTGTAGAAATGAATATTGGGAAATAAATTGTTAAACCTAAATTGTAATGATGTCTTTGTAACTTTTAGTTCATATTTGCTTTATTTACTTAAACCACATAATTTAACCGATCTCATCTCTATCACCAAAAGGTAATTCCAAGGTGACTGCAGTACATTGGAGCTCCATCTTTGGGTTTTAGATTGAGGAACATTACAGTTGATATCAGAGTTTAGTTTAGGGGCCACTTAAGTGAAGCATAGCTAAGTAATGGTTTAGGTGAAACTATAAAACAATACCTTTAGGAAGGAAAACGCCATGATATAACGTACTTGTGATTGATATATATATATATATATTCACTACAGGAAAAACTATTTTTAGTGGCATATCTTAGTAGCATTCAACACTAAGTGTTACCACTAATCATATAAAAAGGTAAAAGTAAATAACTAAACATGACTAAAATATCCCACCAACAATTCGTCCTAAAAATTTTCGTGGCTGCTCAAATCTCTTTTTCTTACCCTTAGCAAAATACGCTGCTAACATTTTTATTTCCCATCTTCTTTTGAAGAAGGAAGATTACCCTAAACAATCCTCTTTAATCAGTTCTGTACCTCCCATATTCACTCTCTCAAACCCTTATCTCTCATAGAAGTAACAATCACGATGATAACACTAAAGAAGAGCAGGTCCCTGTTTGTCAAAGACGGTGAGATCGAATCACTCGAAGATATCTACCTCCATCGACTCGCTGTGAAGGAGTACCAAATCATCAATTTGCTCTTTCTTGGCTTGAAGGATGAGGTCATGAAAATCATGTCGGTACAAAAGTAGACATGCATTGGACAGGGAATCAGGTCAAGGCGTTCGTGGTCGTCGATGATGGTAATGGCAGTTTGGTCGTCGATAGCAAAGAGATTCTGTGAGTATTTTATTCGTATATAGCACTTAAAAGAATTTTATTATTAGATAGAAAAAAAAAGAAGTGCTTGTGTTCTCACAGAATCTAATTTGGGATCTGGAAGTATTTAAATGACAATTTTATTTTATTTATTCATTTTTGTTTTTTGAAATAATTGGGTTCGAACTATCCAGAACGATTGGAGATTAACTGAATACCGAGTTGTTGATTTCAAAGTTATTTTTTCTTAACTAGGAATGATTTCAAAGATTATTGTCAAATATGCTTCCAAGAGTTTGGGGATAGAGTCAAACATTGGACAACATTGAATGGGCCATACACATTTTAGTCGCTTTGGTTATTCAACTGGAAAAACTACACCAGGGCGCTACTTTGGAAATGAATGCCCTATCGGTGACTCTCTCACTAAACCATACACTGTTTCCCACAATCTCTTATTAGCACATGCAACAGCTGTTCAACTTTATAGAAACCGCTACAAAGTATGTTTCTCGGAGTTAATACATTTATAATGATTAATATTTAAGAATCTGATATTAAAAAAACAAGTTTAAATTAATAAGAATTGGGATGATTTTATGCTTTAAGATATGAGTCTTGTTTTCATACATTGTGCTGTTTTATTTTCAGTTGATATAGGGAGGGGAAATTAGAATCGGTCTAAATTGCACGTGCCATATTCAGATTCACTTAAGGATAAAGATGCAAAACATATGGCACTGGAGTTTATGCTTGGATGGTCAGTAAGCAATAAAGAAGCTTATACATATATATAAACCAGTTATGATTCATGTTTAAATCACAATATTATTATGTGGACCAAGGTACATGGAACCTTTAGTGAATGGAGAATATCCATATATTATAAGAGAATTGGTCGGACATAGAATTCCAAAATTCAAAATGGAGGAGTCATACATGATAAAAGGATCGTTTGATTTTATAGAACTTAATTATTATACATCAAAATATGCAAAAAAAGTTCCAAAGACATTTTCTCCAGCTAAAAGCGTCGATGACTCCTGGGTAGAAGAAACTGGTATGTTCAGTAGTATAATATGCACGTTTTATGCTTTGTGATGTCTAAGGTGATTCGAACAAGGTGCAAAAACAAGATTAGTATCCAAATTTAAATGTTGTTGAACAGTACTTATAACTTGAGGAAACATACATTAGATTGTGTGTATGTGTGTACTCTGATACTCATTATTGGTTCATCTTCTCTTTCTTTCTAACTTTTTTTACAGCAAAAAACATAGATGACATGGAAATCGGTCAATGGGTAAGCGCGGCAACTTTTATTATTCTTCTTTATGTCAAAATATAAAATTTCGATCGAATGTTACCTATTCACGTTTACTTAATTTGATTTCCATCATACTTTGCAGCAAGCACTACAAGAAATTTGATTTTTAGTGGCGCACAAAAAACGCTACAAAAAGTTTTGGTGGCGTTTTGATAAACGCCGCTAGAAAACATGCGACTAAAAATCCATGATTTTTTGTTGCATTTATTTTAACGCCGCTATAAATGCGTTTTTGGCAGCGTTTTTCAAACGCCACCATAAATATTTTTGTAGCGTTTAAAAAATACCACTAAAAGATTTTTTGGCGCTACTAATAGAATTTCCAACTTTACCCCTGCTTTACGGTTGCATTTACTCAACGCCACTATATATATTTCGGTAGCGTTTTTGAAACGCTACTAAAAGTTATTTATTATTTTACACCATTTTTTCATGCTATTATTTCCTGTTAATGGTCTATTTTGGTTCTATTATATCAATCAACAATCACTCACATAAACATCATATTCAAATAAGTTAAAAAACACATTAACCATATAATCAAATAAAATATCCATAACCATTCCAATATAATAGTTTTTCGACAAAATGACCTAACTCACAAACAATAACCATTTGTATACAAATTTACACATCGGATACTAATAAATGTTATATCTAACTAGTGCCTACGGGAGGGGTTGTCACCTTCTAAAGTTGTTTGTGATGCCTACGGCCTACCGGAGTTGCCGCACCTAATTTTCACTCACTGTCGATTTGGAGTTCTGCCATTTTTTCTTTCTCCATGCGCTTGTTGAGTGGTGCTCTAGTTTTTGATGAGGCCCAAAGCAGATGCTTCTCTTGCTTTACCGAAAGGCCAGGCTTGACTGTAAATGAAGCAAGGACAACTGAATATAATTGAAGTAAGGTGGTAGAAAAAATGTAAATACCATGAAACTAGACAATAGGTACCAGAAATAATAATTAAACTTTTACCAAGCAGACTGAATATATGGGCCCTGATCAAAATGAAAATGACGGGATCAATAGTAACAAAAGTGTAGCAATAGCTTCAAAACTTGAAGAAGAAGAAGAAGAAACCGAAAACCATGCAATGTTTTCATCAGAGCAAGCAACCAGCCAGGGAATGCACATATCTATAAAGCTACACGCAACAACAAAAATAAGCCAGGAAGTCAAAGAATTAGAAAAAGGAAAAATCCATATCCAAATCATCTCAACTTACAGAAGAGGAAGTCACTCAATATTCAGATTCAATGGCCATTTCAATTCAAACTGAGAATCTTTAGTTAATCATTTGAAGCCAAAATAAAAAAACATCTAAGAAGAAAGCAAGATGTAAAATCACCGTTTCATAAGCATGGTATCAGTCCAACAACCTTATTACAACATAAATTAAGAAAAGGAAACATACATAATTTTGTACGTAATAATGCATGCAATTGATAATACCTGAATAATAGCTACTGCATTGTTCTTGTAGCAACTGCAGCGCTTTGGCAATGCTTCTACTTAGGCATTGTTTGGGTTATTTTTACTGCGGATACTTTACTTTCTGCTGTTATTACTGCTGTGTGTATACCGATAACTGAAGTACTGGGTGTTGTGTTTTACCATGAGAAGTTCACTAGCGAGAAGGGGATTTCGCTTGCTCTTGCTTTATGGGGTTTGGCTTCTTACAGTTATGGGGAGTATTTGCATAACAAGGACATGGAAAAAGAAAGAGTTGTTCTTGAAGAGAACTTGATAGAAACCTAAACTGGTCTGAGATATAATTTTTCTCTGTTTTTGGAATTTGTTTATGGATGTCTTACTATGTTATATTACGGCTAAGAAAATGCAACCCATCAATGAACTGAACAGAGCTAATATGAAAAGATACAACGCATCTATACTAATTAATTTGTATTACCTATGATACTGGCCTCCTTTAAAACAATCGACTTCTTCTTCTTGTCAGCTTTAAACTCACCATAGAAATAAGAAACAAATCCCCATACAGACAGCGCAAGAGCAACACCCTTCCCACTATCAAACTTCTCATGAAAGAAGATCACAGCAAGAACTTCAGTTACCGGAATAATAACTGCAAAAATAAATTGATAAACAAAATAAATTGATTAGAAAGTACATTTACGTTACCAACCCTCGGCATGAATTCACGACTTTTGGTGGCGTTTTGAAATAACAAAATAAATTGATTAGAAAGTACATTTACGTTACCAACCCTTAATAAGAGCAAACTCAGCTATGCCCAACATCTAGGCCTAACACAAACAGTGCCTCTATGAAAATTACTAAAGATGTTGTAGCAAGTTTCACAACCTGAAAAGTATCCAAATGTGTTCCAGTCTATTTGTAACAACTGATCTTATGATATGGGTGCCTTATGGATATCAAATATTTGAATCCACGTATATCGGAGGAAGGATTGGATTTCATCCTATCCACTCATGGTTAATAAATCTAAAAGAAAAATTATGAAATTTTTGCCCAATAAATTATTTAATTCATTACGGATGCTTATCAAATCATAAGAAATAAACAATATGATGATCCAAACAGTTTCAAAAACATTGGATTTTAATGTGTACACATAATTTAAATTATTACGTTGATAAAACGATAAAATTATGTGGATCATCATATTAGGTGCGTGTCCATCTCTTGTGTGCACCGCATCACCTTAGTTATTGGTTAAACTCATTCCTTTCATAAATTCAACACTTTACTCACCTTCGCCTCTGACATGAGCGACATGGTTATACCCACTGGTAGGTTCTTGTTGTCGTTATCATAAATCACAAGCCTAGCTACATGAATGAAAACATCATAAAATTTAACATATTTCCAAGATATCCATGCTAGTATTCCATAATTATTAAAAATAACACAATCAAGCAGTCAAATTTTTTATTTTATAATATGCCATGTATAATTAGTTAATGCATCATGTCCAACTAGTGCAATAAAGGTGCCACTATTACCATATATTTCGCGAGTAACAGATCTGTTAGTTGTGGAGAATGGATCCGGTCTTAGGGTCGAGGAGGATGGCATGGTTTTTGTCGATAGGAAGCTGTTTCCACCCCGGGAAAGGTGGGCAAACAAGTAGAGGTTTTTTTCAAAGTTGTCCTTGTTTCTTTGAGGAATGGGAGGGGATGTTGCTGGTTTTGGAGGTTTCAAGTGGGGAGGTACTTGTAGTTGAACATGCCACGGTGTTAAACTGACCTACCTCTATCTTTCCAACTACTGGTTGATACTAAGGTTCCATCTAAGCTGAATCCTCCAGATGAGCACCATGTATTTGTGATAGTCTGAACCAAAAAACCAAACAACATAAATAGGTCAGCTGAATGAACTCCCTTTTTTACATGCAAGCAAACTTAAGTGAAAAATGAATGAGTTTTTGAAAGACTGACATTAAAACATATTTTATGTAGGGCAATTTTTTTTCTTCTCTTTCCTTTCTTTACGTATATGATTTTTTCATCAGAATTTGGGCTTTCAACCTCAAGAAAGTATCTTCAATTTTTTCAGCAATAATTCTCAAAATTCCCAAGGGGCATACCTGCCCTCCCCAGCCACAAGGTGACTCTGCCTTGCCTCCACACACTAAAAGACATCTTGCCAGTTGAATATTTTGTGTATTAAAAGAAACGTGTAGACATATCAAGACGGCAAAACAAAATTCTATTTATCTACTTTTTAAGTTTACCAAAGGTGGTAGACAGATATTTCATCTCTGCAAAACAAATACTAGCACACAATCTATATTGTTTTATACTAGGATAGGTTATTTGAGACAGTTTTCCTTTGCATCATTGAACGTCATGAAGTGAGAAAAAGGACAACACCATGTAGTAATGATAATAATGATTATGCTAACGCGTCCAGCATTAAACAAATACGTAGCAGCAACATAGTGATATGATGCTCCAGCGATATTTGATGATTGAGTGATTTCCTATGTATTATTGGTCACTGTTATATTTGAATTATTATGTCTGTGAATTATGATTTTTCCTTTTCATCTTCGTTCAACTGTCAAGATAAAATCTTGATTCTTTTGCATTTAATTTGTGCTTTGTTTGTTTGTTTACTAATTTCCATCCAAGTATCGATTCTTTTATGAAGCGTCTCACACTTCTAACCTGGAATCCCCTATAGCCTTAAGTTTATATATTGAAGAAATATACAATAGGAAACTGCAATTCATGAAAATGGCGAAACAATATTCATTTAAATGTAAAAATATACAGATTTATATAAGCTACATACAAGCAAGGCAACAAACAACTGAAGGTTTAACAAATATAAAATATAACATGAAATACATAAAAAAAATTCCATGCATCTAAACACTCTGCACGTACAAGCCTGGCACAACACCATCACTCAAGTATACACCCACCCAATCTACACTCACTCACTCACTCATTCAATAAAAATATATGTCTAAGTGTAAAGTGAAAATCTATCTTACTATGGTTATTGGCATTTGCGTTTATAATTGGTAGAGCATGCAATATAGGGTGAGGCCAAAGGAATGTGCTACTACTGAATAATTCCTACAGAGATAAATAGTATGCTGCTAAGTCCAAGATTTTCATGCTATAAGCCTAAAACATGGACAACAATAAAGCTAGGCATAAAAACATGCGGACACACTCACATACAAATGCTCATTCACACATCCCACACCTATGTATATAAAAATTATGCTAAAAAACACAGACACCAAGATATGCTACTGCTCACGCATATCACACGCACACTATATTCTTTGACTTGCACCACTACACAAACAACAACCTTTTCCCATATTCAATAGAAAAATTGCATTCACCTAAGACACACACCCTACAAACACAACACAAATGAATGGAAAAGCATACATAAACTCACGAACCGAATCACACATACGCACAACACACCACATGTTTACATATAATCACACTCGAATGCACAGAAGAGTCCAGGCTTATCAATGACTTAAAAGAAGTCCAAATATAAATTGAAATTTGTCTTAAGTTGTTGTAGGCATATATGTGTACAAATGGATAGGCACTAGCAAAAATAAATTGAGGTATGGAGTATACTACAATAACATGATAATGATCTATTCATTTCAAAATTGGGCACACAATTGTATACATGAGTTATCTTGATTTCAACAAGATTCATGAGAGAAATCGTGCTTATCTGCAACAACTTTCATGTCCTAACACCCACGCTCCAACACTCCTTCTCACATCACAGATGCTCATAAGTATAGTAATGTACGTATTTAAGTTTGGTTAATTTTGTTAGTTTATTTAATTTGCTATTAGTTCTATATATATTTCGCTTTAAAATTTTAGTTCTATGTCTTTTCATTTTCTAATACACACAACCAGTTCAACAATAGAAGAATCATGACTGATTAAAATCCAAGTTGATGATACGTTTTCTAATACATGCAACGAATTCAACAACGAATTCAACAATACGGATCATTCGAGTAGAGATTAGAAGTAAATAAAGGAGAAGGAAGCTCGAGTAGAGATTACCATGGTAAATACGGATCATTTGAGTGATTCTTCTTAATAGGAATCGGAGGCCAGCCTTGTTGCTTCTGGAAATTGCCTTCTTATCATGGATTAGAATAGCTGAGCACTACGAATTTGGATTGGATAACGTATTTGATTTAGGGATGCTTATTTTGGGGGAAAGAGTTGAATTTTTCTAAGTAGCATAGGAATAACAAGGCGGTAATCTTTTAGGTTACGTTTATTTCGGTAGGCGTGAAACTTTTTTTACGAAGGCGGGAAGTGAAATATTTTTTGTTACGTTTATATAATAAGGTGAAATATTATTAGTTGCATTTACATTCAAATGCCACCAATTTTTGCAACCAAAAGCTGATTTTCTTATAGTGAAGGTACATGGATATACATGGTCCCAGATGGATTACCAAATCTGTTAACTTATACAAAAAAGAAATATGATGTTCCTAAGTTCTAAGTCACAGAAAATGATCAGTATATTCAAATGCAGGGGAATCCAAAAGATTTTTTTAATAAACATTATAGCATATCATGTTATCAATAAATAAAAAAATTCAATATGATAGATTGAAGAAGAATAAAACTAAAAATATACCTCCTTTCTCGTATTGAAATTTTACAGGAACAATGCAGCTTGATTACCATGATAACAAGTTACCATTAGAAAGTGCAATCTCCGACAAGGATAGGGTTAATTACATGATACTTCATCTTAAAGAACTTCAAGATGTATCAATCGGTAAGTTAAAATTACATGCATGGCTAGACTTAAAAAAAATGTAGACATCGTAACATGATATTTTATAAAATGGAAGTGAAAAATTAGGATAAAAAGAGAAGAGTTACATACAGTGATCTTATCTTGTACCAGCGAGGGACCTAAAGTAGAAGGATATTTTATGTGGTCGTTGATGGATAACTATGAGTGGATGTCAGGATACACTAATCTCTTTGGGCTTCTCTACATCGACCACAAAAATAATCTTGCAAGAATCCCTTAAAAATCGGCCAACAGGTATACTAAATTTCTTCACTCATGAATATGGGAGTGAATTCAAGAAATTGGGTTCAACCTATAATATGGCTTATATTGATTATAGCTGGTTTTCCTTTTATGGATGTATTTTCCATTTTTAGTGTTTATGGCGCTTTATCTAAGAATCACTGCTTATAAAAGTCATGTATCCTATACGTATGAATAATAAAGCAGTTGCCCTCGGGTATGATAGCTGGTGTCTCCGATTCTGGTGCAGTTGCTAAAGTCATTACAGAAGAGTTGTTGATCAGTTTGAATGTGTCAAGTCTTTCGTCGAGATGGCTGGGGTTAATGGAAAATATTTTAAATGCGAAACATGTATTCTTCTTCTAGTCTATGTGCGAATGGGATTATCGTGAGAAGAAATTTGCTGAAGTCCAAGGAATTATTAAGAGGTGGATACAGATGTTAGCTCTTTCAAGTACGTAACCCTTTCACATGATAGCATATCCGACTGATCCTATTCTTGCATTAGAAATAAGATATGGCATATAAGTTCTCTAATGACATCCATTCATTTTAATATTTTGGTTCTTAGCATTATGGATCTACTGACAATTGTTGCTTATAGCTTTTATTTTAATATTCACGAGAGATCTACATTTTCTTTAATATCTTCATTAATTGCTTATAACTTTTATTTTTGTTGACATGTTTGTTGATATAGGTGATAACAATATGAGATGGACTGCAAATTTACAAATGGGAAGACCCTTATGGTGCTAAAGGTATTCCACACACATAACCTTTGTTTAATCATATAATGTTATATATATATGTACGCATGAATTAGCTGTTGCCAGACTTAGTGCCCTCTCTGGTATATTTTCATGCTTGCACGTGTTGTCAATGGGTGTCTGTGTGTGTGTGTGTTATTCCGGTAGTGTGTGCGCACTAGTGTGTGAGTGTGTGTGCACACATCAGTGAGAGCGAATGTAGGTGCATGTATAGGTAATTATATATTTTTACTGTGTGAGTGTATACATGTGTTTTGTGTGTGCGTACACTTTTACGAGAAGGTGCTGTACACTTTTAGGTCAGTCATATTATTTTCATTTTATTTATTTGTGTTTCCCTTAGTTTCAGAGTTGCTAAGTGATCCGCTCACTCTACTCCTTTTTCTTTTATGCGCTTTTGATTTGATTTGTGATACCAGGTTGGACCATGCGCTTATGGTGGCTTTGAACTCAAAAGCATTCTCCTCGGTCCTGCATCTTCTGGTAAGTATACTTGGCACTTGTATGAATTCTGCTTTTTTATTACATATACTACATGTAGCTGAGTCAGTTTTAACTTCATCTTTATTTGTGCCTTTCCCAGTATCCATCCTGCTTTTGTTAGCTTAATTGCTATGAGTCTCTATGATTTTTTTCCACTCTACAGTCTATCACTGCACTTGCACTTATGTTGCAACTGGAAAATTGTATGAAGATGGACACAGCCTTGAGCTTGCTTTATAAAGCTACCAAACATCAGGTAAGTAGTCCTCTACCATAGTATTGAATTTGCAGTATATTGTTTCTTTTTACTAGAACATGTTGCTCGTGTGTTTCCTAATTAACATGTTACCTGTTGAAGAATGCTAGTTGGCTCATCTTTTTCCATTCATCCTTCACATTTGTATCATAAACTTATCTATGATACTTGGACATTGTACAAGCATATTAGATATAGACAATATTATTAAGTTTCTTGCTAGATCATTATATAGGTCGTATCTCTTATGAATGTTAATGTAGTTACTTGCTATTTAACTAATCACTGTTAGTTTTTTTTACTTGGAGTAGACAGAATGGCAGTTATCTTAAAGGATGCAGATTCTATAAATTTATGGTTTAATGAATCCCCATTTCACTTAGTTAATATTAAAACAAAAGGTCAAAACTATAGATGAATTTAAGGTCAAAGTCCTGGTTATGTGTAAATATATTTCGTTTAACATAGTTGAATTTAAACTAAAGTTCCATATTAATAATTACAAACTTTTAACAAAGTTTTATAAATAATAATAATGACAATGATGATGAATTAACTAAGTTTATAACAACAACAACAACAATAATATAATTAAGTTAATCGAGTTTTAATAATAATAATAGTAAATTAACTAAGTTAACTAAATTTTATAAATAATAATAATATAACTAATTTAACAAAGTTCTATAAATAATGATGATGATGATGAATTAACTAAGTTTATAAAATTTAACTATGTTTATAATAATAATAATAATATAATTAAGTTAACTAAGTTTTAATAATAATAATAATAATAATGAATTAACTAAGTTAACCAAGTTAATAAAAATTAACTAATTTTTGTTAAAATTAAACAAATTTTATAAAATTAACTAAGTTTAAGTTAACTAAATTTTATAAATAATATTATAACTAATTTAACAAAGTTTTATAAACAATAAAGATGATGATGATGATGATGATGATGAATTAACTAAGTTTATAAAAATTAACCAAGTTCATAAAAATTAACTAAGTTTATAATGATAATAATAATAATAATAATATAATTAAGTTAATCAAGGTTTAATATTAATAATAATAATAAATTAACTTAGCTAACCAAGTTAACAAAAATTAACTAAGTTTGAATTAACTAAATTTTATAAATAATAATATAACTAATCTAACAAAGTTTTATAAATAATGACGACGACGACGATGAATTAACCAAGTTCATAAAAGATAACTAAATTTATAATAATAATATTAATATAATTAAGTTAACCGAGTTTTAATAATAATGATAATAATAGTAAATTTACTAAGTTAACAAAGTTAATAAAAATTAACTAAGTTTTGCTAAAATTAAATAAGTTTCATAAAATTAACTAAGTTTAAGTTAACTAAATTTTATAAATAGTAATAATATAACAAATTTAACAAAGTTTACTAAATAATAACAGTGATTATGATGATGATGATGAATTAACTATGTTTATAAAAATTAACTAAGTTTATAATAATAATAATATAATTAAATTAACCGAGTTTTAGTAATAATAATAATAAATTAACTAAGTTAATCGAGTTAATAAAAATTAACTAAGTTTTGTTAAAATTAACTAACTTTAAGTTAACTAAATTTCATAAATATTAATAATATAACTAATTTAACAAAGATTTATAAATAATGATGATGATGATGATAAATTAACTTAGTTTCTAAAATTTAACTAAGTTTATAATAATAATAATAATATAACTAAGTTAACTAAGTTCAAAAAAAAAATTAAGTTACCAAGTTAACAAAAATTAACTAGACTTTATTAAAATTAAACAAGTTTTATAAAATTAACTAAGTTTAAGTTAACTAAATTTATAAATAATAATAATAATATAACTAATTTAACAACATTTTATATATAACTGTAAGATTGGACTTTATTTATTTCATTTCGTTTATAACTTTGATTGTGTATATGACATTATTTATAATATGATATACTCGTACAAGATGTTTGATATTAGATTTGAAGTCCTACGAATTAACATAATTGTTTGACTATTTGTTGTGCTTTCACTTGTCCACGCATTGGATTTCCGAAGAAAGCAACGTTGGACTTTTATGGTGCAAGCTCTCACTTATGCATGCAACAAAAAATTATGGGTAATCAAGCGTTTTGTTAGTACCATTTTGGTATAACATTTTATTAGTACTATGTGTGTAAATTTGTATACGAATGGTTATTATATGTGAGTTTGGTCATTTTATCAAAAAACTATTGTATTAGAATGGTTATGGATATCTTATTTGATTATATGATTAATATGTTTTTTTAATTGTTTGAATATGATGATTATGTGAGTGATTGTTGATTGACATAGTAGAAACAAAATAGACCATCAATAGGAGATAAAAGCATGACAAAATGGTGCAAAATGATCAACAATTTTTAGTAGCGTTTCAAAAACGCTACAGAAATACATATAGTGGTGTTGAGTAAATGCAAGTGTAAAGTAGGGGTAAAGTTGGAAAGTCTATTGGTAGCACAAAAAACCTTTTGGTGGCGTTTTAAAAACGCTACAAAAAGATTTATGGTGGCGTTTGAGAAATGCTGCAATAAAAGGATTTATAGTGGCGTTGAAATAAATGCAACTAAAAATCATGGAATTTTAGTTACGGGCTTTCTAATGGCGTTTATCAAAACGCTACCATAAGTTTTGGTAGCGTTTTTTGTGCGCCATCAAAAATAAATTTTCTTGTAGTGATTATATGCCCGCGCACGTATGCGTGGATATAACTATTCTTTTATTGATATTTCACTCTCTTCCTTTCTATTTCTAGTAAAGACTTGCTTAGTAGAAATGGATTTAGGTGGTGGAAGAATCAAGGTAGGAGAAGCTAATGCTAGGATGGAGAATGATAGAATGCAAAGTTTCAAAGGTAATGGAAAGCTGGTGCCTCCAGCATTTGAGAATGAGGTAGTCCTACCTATTGTCGCAATGGATGTCAATGTTTTGTTTAGATAGATCATGATGAAGGCGATTAGAGAGAATATGCCAGAAGTAGTAGTGCCAAGATCGGTTGTAAGAGAGGATTTTTCAAAGTTTAATCTAGACTACCGGAACCTAAGAGGAAAGACGTTTACCGTGAGGGAGCCAACAATGGAAACATTGGATTCAGTGAGCGTATCTTCATGGATTTAGGGCTGAATGGTGCGCAGAAGGGAAGGCAAGGTTCAAGGTAGCTACATGAAGATGCTTTGGATTGGTGGGAGAATATGATTACAGAGATTCTAAAAGAGGAGATCACTTAGGAGCAGTTTAGGGAAAGATTCATGTATAGTTCATCTCCATGTCTCAAATAAGTGTGATGTTAGGAGAGTTCATCGATCTCAAGTAAGGGGATCTTTCTATGGAAGAGTATATCTAGATGTTAAATGCCTTAGTGAAGTATGGTCAAGAGTTGGTGAATTACCCATTGAGAAGAATGATAAATTTATCAGGGGTTTAAAGCAAGGCTAGATTCATAATGTGATGTTTCACTTAGCATCTCATTTTGAGTTTGTAGTGGTTATGACCCAAATGTATGATATTATGTCCTGAGAGGAGAGGAGAGTGGAAGTGAAGCTGAAAAATGGAGCACAAGAAGAGGTTTTCCCAACACCAAAAAGGGAGGAAGGAGCGGCAACCAAAAGGTATGGCCCGAGAGGGTGGAGGACGAAATGATAATTTGGAGTTTACTTGTTACAACCATGGGCAGAAGGGGCACTATGCTTCAAAGTGCTTGCAATCGGCTAGTGTGGCCAAGGTTAAGTGCTTTAATTATGATAAAAAGGGCCATAAGAAGAAGGATTTTCCAAACTTGAAGCAGACAAGGCTGTTTCCCTTTGGGGGACCAAAAGGAGTACCATTCGCCAAAGAGAAGGAAAAGAATATTGTGATGGAATGTATAATTTCCATAGCAGTGTTTCAGTTAGATTTCTGTTTAATATTGGAGCTACACAATCTTTAATTTCAAAAGATGTGGTTGATAGGGTAGGGGTAGATGTTACCTACCTAGTTACATCCTTGCATGTGGTTAATCTGAATAGGGGTACGCCACTCACCAATTAAGGTGCACCAATCTGGAGTTTTTTTCTATTTGACCATTTTTTGCTTACGAGGAATTTGTGCTTGACTTCATAGGGTACAGGGTAATTTTATGTATGGATTAGTTAGTTTAGAATGGCGTTGGAATATATTGTGCCAAGAGAACCATTTCCTTATGTAACATAAAAAGAAAGGGACATGTCCTAGTATATTTGGACGAGACGAAAGGAGGGTTCGGGGTTGCCTTTATGTGTAATAGAAAGCCTGAAAAAGGAGATGAATAGAGTTTGTGTCGTTCAAGAATTTGCGGATGTCTTCAAACTAGTAATGGGATTACCTCCGAGAAGGGCTATTGAGTTTCGCATTGATTTAGTATTAGGGGGCTAGCCTATTAGTTGACCATTAGCAGAATGACACTTAAGGAGATGGAAGAATTGAAGAAGAAACTAGTGGAGCTTGAGCATAGGAGTTTCATTAGGTTGAGCAGTTCACCATATGGAGCTTCTATGGTATTTGTGAAGACAGATGGATCACTTCGAATGTGCATTGACTATAGGAAGTTAAATGAATTAATAGTGAGGAATCATTGTCCCTTGCCAAGGATAGCTATCTATTCGATCAGTTGAGTGGAGCTAGAGTATTCTCATAGTTAAACTTGGCTATGGGATTCCATCAACTAAGGGTGGTCGAAGAGAGTATTCGTTTTACCACATTTGGGACATGGTATGGTTCATATGAGTGGTTGGTCATTCCCTTTGGGCTAACCAACATTCAAGCAATCTTCGTAGATCTTATGAACCAGGTCTTTCACGATCAGTTAGACAGATTGTGTTAGTCTTTATAAAAGATATCTTAGTGTATTATAAGGATGTATAGGATCATGAAGTTCATATTAGGTTAGTATTAGAGACCTTTATGCGGCATAGGTTGAAGGCAAAGTTTTTCAAGTGTCATTTTTTAAAGCAGGAAGTTAAGTTCCTAGGCCATGTAGATTCGAAAGAGAGACCGACATTAGATCCTTCAAAGTTAGAAATCGTGAATGATTTGAAGAGACCCGAGACTCCTACCGAGATAACAAGTTTCTAGGGATGGCCTGATACTATCGGAGATTCAATAAGGACTTCTCTAGATAGCAACATCATCGGTAGAATTGCCCAAAAGAATAAAAGGTATGCTTCGATAAGGGAGTGTGAGATAGCATTTTGAAAGTTTATACTTTAGTTGAAAGAAGCTCCAGTTTTGGTAATGCCAGAAGAAAAAGGTGATACGGTGGTGTACATAGATGCTTCAGATTTTGGGTTAGGAGCAGTGTTGATAAAGAGAGGCAAAATGATAGCATATGCATCGAGTTAGTCGAGGCCCCATGAAGTTCGGCATCAAACCTATGACTTAGAGGAGCAGTTGTTATCTTTTCAATGAAGGTTTGGTGACATTACCTTTTGGTGGAAAGGTTAAAGTTATTTATTGACCAGAATATCCTGTAGTATTTGTTCCCTCAAAAGGAGTCGAACGTGAGGCAATAGAGGTGGTTAGAATTTTGGCATCATATGATTTCGGGATATAGTGTACCACAGGAAGGGTAACAAAGCTGCCATCGTTTTGTGCTGTAGAGTTGTGTTTAGGCTATGATTGAGGAATGGAATGTCTTAGATACTCTGGCTACTGGTAATATACATTTTCAATTGAGTGCTGGTCCAAGTAAAATTTAGAGCAATTGTCATGCTTGGAGGTTTATCCAGGTCTCATGGAGAGACACCGAGGGACAAAAAGAGGACCCACTATATGCCGAAAGGATTAATGGCTTAAAGAGTGGTACTGTAACCGAAGAGCTGAAAGACCTCGGTATCGATATAAGGGATTGGCTTTGGAAGAAGGGAAGATTGTGCGTTCCAATTGGTAGAGACCTTCAAAAATTGGTTTTGAAAAAATTATGTCGTTTAAAATATTCTATTCAAGTAGAGGGTACTAAGATATACCGAGACATGAAGCAAGCTTCTACTAAAAAGGGATGTAGAGAGGTTTTGGTAAAGTGTGAAGATATGCTTCACATGACAATAGGTTAAGGCAAAACACCAGAAGCCTAGTGGGTTGTAGCCTTTGGAAGTTCCACTGTGGAAGTGGGATTCAGTTTCTATGGACTTTGTTGAAGGTTTGCCGAGGACGATGGTAAGGAATGAAAGTATATAGGTCATGGTGGATAGATTGACTAAGTGTGTCCATTTCATTTTGATAAAGCCCACGAGGATGACAACAAAACTAGCTGAGATATATGCCAAGACTATAGCGAGACTCCATGGAATTCCAAGTACCATAGTTAGAGACCGAGACCTTTTGCTTGCCAGTGAGATTTGGTGGAGCCTTTGAAGTGCTTTAGGTTCGAAATTGTGTATGAGTACTGCTTACTACCCAGAGACAGATGGTCAGACCGAGAGTGTCAACCGGGTACTTAAAGATTTGCTAAGAGCATGTGTATTATACTTTAGTGGATCTTGGGAAGATAATTTAAACTAAGTAGAATTTTCATACAATAATGATTATCAATTCCAGTATACGGATGAGACATTTTAAGGTGTTGTATGGAAGACCCTGCAAGTTTCCAGTAAGTGGATGCGAGATAAGAGATAGACTTGTTCTCGGACTGGATCTTGTAAGAGAAACTTTGGAGAAGGTTGAGTTGATTCAGTAATAGATAGAAGATGCTTAATCAAGGTGGAAGTTCTACGCCAATAGGAAGTGAAAGAGTTGGAATTCAAACTAGGGGATCATGCATTTGTTAAAGTGTCGCCGATGAGAGGCACTATGAGGTTTGGAAAGGCTAGAAAGTTAGAGCCAAGATATGTTGTGCCCATTTCCGATACTTGAAAGAATCGGCAAAGTGGCTTATAGAGTTGAATTGCCGAATTTTTTTACCACGGTTCATAACGTGTTTCAAGTGTCATATCTAAGGAAGTGTGCCTGGGACCTTAGGAATGTTGTGGTTCCAGGAGTTCTGGAGGATTTGGTGGTCGAATCAAATATGACCTACGAAAGGAAGCCTATTTGGACCTATGAAAGGACTTATCAAAAACTGTTTGTTTAGCATAACATGTGTTTGCTTTATTTTGTTGTTAACCATATATATGTGTTGACATTTATGGTTGATTTTGCTATATATTGGTAGATGTACTACATTTTATTTGAGAAGCATGGATAAGGAAATTATGTGTTTATGCTAGTGTAGGCATGGGAAAAGTTGATGAATCACTATCGTACCTTATTTAAATTTCGAGGACGTAATTTCTATATGGCGGAAGCCTGTAACATCATATAAATTAATAATTAATCAATTAAAGGGTTAATTTTAAAAATAATGATTGAATTGGTAACGTTATATGATTAACCAATATAAGGTGCTAAGTAGTCTAGAGTACATCTACTTATTGTGGCTATTATTTAATAAAATTTCGCTAAAAGGAATTAAGTAAATAAAGGGTGAAAGGGGAGCGGTGGACCGACGATCCATAAAGAGGAATAATACCTTTCCAAATCCTCACCATTCCTAATGTAACACCCCACTATTTTCAACTTTTTAAATCAATTACAAACGTTACAAAATATGATTGCAACTAATTTCTAAAATTAAAAATAGTAGGTCGTTGGTTTTATAATTTAATCGAGCAATAACTAAGAAAGGAAAAGGAAATCTCATTGCAGAATCAAACATCACTATGAATGAATATTAACTCAATAATAAAATTATTTTACAACATTGTCACATCAATTTACATTTTAACACATCGATTATCATTAACTCATAAATGATATAACCATGATATAAAAGAATATGCAAAATCAGTTGTCCGCGATATAGCCTAACAATCCACACTTCCATGCACTACAAGAAATTTTATTTTTTGTGGCGCTCAAAAAATGCTACAAAAACTTTTGGTGGCGTTTTGATAAACGCCGCGAGAAAACATGCGACTAAAAATCCATGATTTTTTGTTGCATTTATTTTAACGCCACTATAAATGCTTTTTTGGCAGCGTTTTTCAAACGCCACCATAAATCTTTTTGTAGCGTTTAAAAAACGCCACCAAAAGATTTTTTGGCGCTACTAATAGAATTTCCAACTTTACCCCTGTTTTACGGTTGCATTTACTCAACGCCACTATATATATTTCGGTAGCGTTTTTGAAACGCTCTAAAAGTTGTTTATTATTTTACACTATTTTTTCATGCTATTATTTCCTGTTAATGGTCTATTTTGGTTCTATTATATCAATCAACAATCACTCACATAATCATCATATTCAAATAAGTTAAAAAACACATTAACCATATAATCAAATAAAATATCCATAACCATTCCAATACAATAGTTTTTCGACAAAATGACCTAACTCACATACAGTTACCATTTGTATACAAAATTACACATCGGGTACTAATAAATGTTATATCTAACTAGTGCTAACAAAACGTTTGATTACCCATAATTCATTGTTGCATACACAAGTGAAAGCTAGCATCATCAAGTCCAAATTTGCTCTCCTCAAAAGTCTGATGCCTACACAAGTGAAAGCACAACAGATAGTCAAACAATTACGTTAACTCGTAGGACTTCAAATATGAGATCAAACATCTACAACATTATACAAGTATATCCTACTATAAATGATGTCATATAAATTATCAAAGTTATAAAAAAATGAAATAAAGTCCTTTCTTGAGCTTAAATAGTAGGAATCAATTTTGCACACTTACGAACCCTCCTTTGATAGAATGGTGAATCCAACAACCTGAGCAAGAAAAATGACAATGTAAGCACCTAAATTCATAATACTTTTGTAAATTGTAATTTAATGCATAATATGTAAAGCAATTAGTTAACAGTAAAGCAATTAGTTAAAAGTTTAGTTGAAGGTACTAAAATTTTAAGTTTTAAATTTAATTTAATTTAATGTTCTAAGTTAATTTAAAGTTTAAAATTAAAGTTAATTTCAAATTAGAGTTAATTTAAAGTTAATTTAAAGTAAAATTAAAGTTAATTTAAAGTTAATTTAAAGTAAAATTAAAGTTGATTTAAAGTTTTAAGTTTAAACTTTTAAAAGTTAATTTAATTTTGAATTTAATTTTTAAAAGTTAATTTATTTTATATGTTTTAAGTTTTAAATAAATTAAATTATAAGCTTTGATTTTTAAGTTTGAAAAGTTAATTTAAAAGTTTTAAGTTTTAAGTTTTAAAATTTGAATTCTCACAACAATTAGATATGATATCTAAAGAGATTTTAGTTGTTTGAAATTTGAATCACTTGTAAAATATAAGATACAGTATTCTTATACTAACATAATATATATACCTAAGCGGCTTTGCAAAGCATAAGGGCTATGCCACCTGCTCCATGAGACCACTGCACTAAAAGATCGTTCTTACTGCCCTCACTTGAAGGGTAGTTCCCACCATGTCCATACTGACATAGACCATGGCTGTATTGAAGTCAACAAAAGTAGATACATATAGAGTCATAGACTGAAAGTTATGCGAAGAACTCACAAGGTAGACAAATCCTTCCGAAGCTTCAACAATCTCTTGGGCTCTCTAACTGGAGATGCTGACCTACTTTTTGGGCTTCTGCTACCGTCCGGTGAAGGGCTCCTGTATTTTCTAGATTTTGGCAGAGGGCTTCTTGACCGTCAGGTGAAGCAAGCAACCTCATCACTTCCTCCTCAATCCATACATTCGACCACACCATTCCCTACATTCTACAATGATATACATGTTAACTTATTGTTTTCTTCACCTTCTACTGAAGGAAAGTAGATGTTGAATAGCGTTAGGTGTAACTACAACATTATAGTAATTCAAAGATTGCACCAAACCACCGACCTACATGAAAGTGGTTGAGAAAATTGGATCTACTTATCAGGATAAGATAAGATAACATTAGATGAGCAATTCAAAACTTAATCATCAACTCATTGATTAATATGCCCATCTTTGCTGGACTGAGAAATAATTGTGAGCTCTTATGTTCATGAGTGATAACTAAATTAGAGGAAAGTGGAAGGTACAGTCATCATATGGTTGTAATCATGGACAATTAACATGTTATAAGGATCATTTAAAGTTGACAATCACATTAGTTTTCCATTGCAAATGAAAACATATGAATTAGCCAATGCAATGACAGTTAGCATAAATTAGGAGTTATTTACTCATATTGTTTACATTATTAGGCTAGTTAGTATAAACGTAGACATCAGTCGGTTTGCAGTTGAAACTAACAGTTGGATACAAGAAAAAAGGAAGAAAAGTGAGATAGGTCATGTAGGAACTTTCACTTTATCAATTGTTGAGTGTTGGTACATATACCGTATTTCTTCAATAAAATTTTATTTATACTATCAATTTTTTTGAACATTGCAAGCAATTGCCTCATTAAGGCTTGCAAAATGTACTTAGAGAGTTAGACTTATGGCATTTAAAGAGAATGTGTGTATTCCACTTCATCAACTACAAAAATGAACAAACCAACATTTTAACATGATAAGTGATTGCTGTTATGCAATATGCAGAGCAACGTGCAAAGAACAAAGTGCAAAGTGCAAAGAGCAAACTGCAGTCTCCCATATCAAGCAATATGCTAATTCTCTCTTTCGCTTTTCTTTTCATTTTAAAACCACAAATGATGCAACTACTTCAACCTCGTATTCTCATGTTCATTAACTATTTTGCACTAGAACCTTCCAATTTACCAAAAATTATGACTTTTGTACTACTCAAAGAAATTAGCTATTCATCTAAGTCGCATATTTTCAAATAATCATAAATAGCATGACAAATATCTAACCTGTAAATAGCTTAAATGCAGTTGGAACACTCCTCCTTTGGGGAATCCAAAAGACATCCTGCTTCTTCGACATATATAGGCCCCGATCAATTATAACCGGCTTTGCCCTCTGATACCTAAAAAGTCATTCTAAACTCATAAATACTAAAACATTCAAATACATACATATAAAATGTAATCCAAGGAATAGAAATCATTACTCTTTCCATCCAATATCACTTGTATGATCAATGAAATTTAAATCTCTTGGAATCCTTGAAAATGTCTCCAACAAATCTACAGCGAACCAAAACATTACACCACAAATTGATTCAACTGAATTATTGCAGATTAAAATCAAAACTGATAAGTTTACCATCCTGAGTAACCAAAGGATAATCCGAAGCACTCAAATTAATGAACCAGTCCCACTCATCAAACTCCCTTAACAAAATGGTTGCGGCATGCAAAGTGTTCGCAACCATAATAGGCCCTCTATAAGTAACCAAATTCGCTTTCTCGATCATCCTCACATTCCCAACAGATCTAAAGACCTCATTGGCAGCCACATACTCCTTCAAAACCAACCTCTCGCTCTCCAGTGATTCCAGATCCAAATGCACGACGTAGTAGTTGTTCGGGTGGTACAGAGCGAGCAGAGTGCGGATCAGAGATTCGGCGTTGCCAGAGGATCTGGAGATGAGGTAGGCGAGGCTGGGGAGGCAGGAGGAGGTAGAAGCGGGAGGGATAGGGCGGAGCTTGGATTCGAGGAAGGAAGAGGATGAGAGGAGGGAGAAAGGAGTGGAAAGGAAAGAGAAGTGGGGAGAGATGGAGGAGACGAAGAGGATGAGGAGGACGGCCATCGACACGAGGATCGTCGCCGGAATGATGTACTTTCGGCGGTCGGTGGCTGATGCTACAGTGAATGAAGGCTTTTGTGGAGGAATGCGGCAGTTGCCACTGTTGTTGGATTCTTCATCGCTTTTTAATTTGTTGCAGAGAAGAATGATATTGGATTATGACATTATAATGATTTTGGAGGAGGAGGAGAAATGTAGAGCTGAGTCGATTTTGATTCTGCAGTCATTAAAAAGTGGTAAAGGAAATTTGAGCGGCCACAAAAAACTTTAGCAAAAAATTCCACGAATTACTGGCGGGAGAATTAGCCGCGTTTCTTTGTTTATTTTTATATTGTAAAATTACCAACAGTTGCACAAAATTTAAAATGCCACCAATTAATGCAACTAAAAATAGTTTTTCTTGTAGTGATGTCATCTTTTGCTCCTACCTATAACTTCACAACTATAAATACACACACACACACATCTCTACTAATAATACAAATACTTTTGTTTGGTGAAGCTTTTTAGAACTTCCCAACAACTCCCTCCCTCTACAACAACCACAACCACACATATTAACTTAACTGCCCGGGCAAATGCGTCCTTTTCCACGTCCACTTCTCATTCCCACAGCACTACCCGTTCTCATCATCCAACTTCTCTCATCTCCCCCACTTTCTCCTCTTACTGTTTTCCACAACCTTTCAACCGCACTCCCCAAATTCTCCTCCTCAGCCTTTTCTCCTCCCCCTCGCCCCACATCGACTCTTCGCCCTACATACAACAATCACTGTCCAACTTACTGGCGACCTTCACCTTCCCGAAGGGAAATTGAGCCCACCTCCAACAGTAACCGATGTCACCTCGCTGCCTCAATTTCCGACTGCTGTTCGAAACTGTACTTCCAATTTCACTCGAGTCGACTCGGTTTCAACGGATATTCAAACTGAAAGGCTTTCTTCCCCAACCAACACCTACGGATTCAAAGCAGGCGATTTGGTTTGGGGCAGTTACCCCCCGTATTCTTCATTTTTCTTCGGTAAATCCCTTAAACCTACAACCGTACCAAACAAATATTATTTCCTCTCATAATTTTCATGTGCGATTTCCTTGCTGGATCCTGGAATTTACTTTCTGTATGCCCCTACTAATTTTCAGGTATGCTATTTATATCTATTTGATTTGTTATTTTAAGTTTTAATATAATTTGATTTAACTTTCACATGAGAACTGTTTCCCTGCAATGTCGATGGCAGATTAAAATCTTTTCCCGACATGATAATTCAGTGGATTCACCGACTGTACACTCTTTGATCAATTCATTTAGGTGAGTTCTTATTTTATGGTTTCCATTTATTTTCCCACTTTTGTACATCGATGATTGTTGATGCTTCCTATATACGAATGTTATTTTGTTCTGTGACTGGGGATATAGTTTGTAAATAGGTAATTTCTATGATAAAATAGAAATAGAGGATTTGGTCACGTGTTCAACGAGTCATTTGCATCTTCATCGGTTCGACGAACTAAAAGCAAAGTTTTTTTTTGTAGTCGCTTTTTTGGGTGATAGTAGATATGGATGGTTCGATCCATTTGAGTTGCCCTACTTCTCCGCTTCTACAGTCCAAACAACAATGTTGCTCCATTTCTATGACAGTAGTTATGCATAGTTAAACTAATCAATGTTTGTCTCTTTTACACCACTGCATTATTTTTAAAGATATTTAACCCAATTATGTTAAAATTACATCACTACATAGTTAAACTAATCATTGCACAGTTAAACCAATTATTAAAAGAGTTTCCACTGCAAATCTCATTTACATCACTTCATTATCAAACAGATTGACAACTAGATGTTCTACTCAGCCTTTTACATCCACCAGGTAATACCATTCAGTTGTTATTTGTTACTAGCTGTAGGATGTTTACAAAAATGTTTTCAACATGCTAAAAGTTATAGCTGCTGACTTAGCCGCACTTGAATAGTTCCATCTCGGTTCTGAGATCTATGAGAGTAAGGAAGTGGATGCTAACAGACAAGAGGTGCTATAACAAATAGACAAGGTGAACTGTCATTTACTTCCATTTGCTATTGATAAGTTGATCTTGAGTGCATGTTCTTCGCCGTCTAAGGATACGGTTTGGATGAACAGTACTTAGATACCTGAATTTACTACATTGATAATTAATATTTTTGCTGCTTTTATAAAGTGTTACAGATAGTTAGAGGTGGGTGAAGACACTGCCTCGCATGAAAGGTTATACAGGTAAGTTGGTTGAGGAGGATAATGCCATTATTCTGACGCTTGGTTCTTATAGGTTGGGGGTAAGTATTTACATATTTTCTCAGTTATGTCAAATAATTTTTCAGCCTGTAATGATGAAGTTTTTCTGTTAACATGAGCCGAAGGCTATTTTGATAGAAACATAAAGTCGAGTATTTGCTACTGCTGCATACTAATGGTTTGATAGTTGATGTGAGATTTGTACCTCTCACCACAGCTGGCCTTAACTGTTTTATGAATTTAACAAAATATACTTTATTCAAATTACCCCTACTTGAAGTGGAATGTTGTCTTTCCCCCGATTGATTTGAGGTGTATTATCGTCAGCAGTGGTTTTTCTCAAAATTTATGTCGTTTACTGAATACTTTAATTAATTTAGCATTACGGTATATGCTCTGATCTATACCATTGTTTAATTAAGTGCACTAATATTTTCATAAATCTTAAGGCAAGTAAACATACAATTGTTTAGTTCATGATGACAGTTTTTCATATATCATGGTTATTAGATGCACAGAGTATTCATTAATTCACACTATCATTGCTTCATAGATCAAATATTAAGCTCTTTATACTCGCTTTCATCTATGTTGCATGTGTGCATATATTGTTTTACAAAAGATAGGAGTTGTTAGCTATCGAGTTTGCGGTATTCTTTCAATTTGTCCTTTTTAATTTTCTATTCAGAAGTTTATCTGGTGATTGAATGTTGGCACAGGTAGAAAATTTCCACGCTGTTAACTCTGTTTGGTCCTGGATGATCCTAGCAGCAGGACGGCTAAAGTTAGGAGGTATGTAACGGGTTTCCAAACCCAAAATGCTTGGAGCAATGATTTTTATATTTTATTTCCCAAATTATATGCTTGGTCAAATAAGAAGGGATGGTGTTAGATGATCATTGTGATCTATTTTTAGCAAACCTTGCTAACATTAACATTTTGCCAACCTAAATTTAATTTTTTATTTTACTTATGTTTAAATATACATTTTTCCATTTAGTTTTCCAAATTTAAATGATTTAGAATAACGTAATTTAATTTGAATTGACTAGGCAATATGACAATATTTGCTTTAGTATAATTTTAGATACATTATTCAAGTAACAACCATGAGTTGTTGAATAGGTCATCAAGTCATTCATCCTTAACAAAAAACTTGGTTGAGCGTTTTTTATACTTCCAATTAACCTGATTTTTCAAACTTTCATCCTTATGATACTTAAATTTTCCAAGCATGACATTTGAGTGTTGCAAACCGCTAGCACTTCATCAAATACTTGGTGTGGAGGTCTGGGTTCATTATGTAAGGTATAAAACTTTCCTTAAGCAGTAAGTTACTTTTTTGTTTAGTTAGCATATGTGATGATTGTCAAAATTAAGGTTATGTTTTGTCTTTTAGTATTTTCCTTCTCATATTTCAGATATTCATACCAAGGCAATGATGTTTGCTTTGAGTGGATATGATAATATTGGTTGTTCCATTTTTTTTTGACCTACTGTAAGTAATCATCATTACCAATACAGTAAACATGTAATTACAGGTTATTTAATGTACACAGTAAATATGGTTGATTAACTTTCCATACAGATAAGCAAGTCCACAAAACATCATTTCTTTGACTATATTCCTCTTTTTTTTATATGATTACTTTTGTTATTTTGTTTATGCTCTTTTAAGGTTTGGTGGCTAATCTTATATATGAACTACATGTTAAATGTTAATATAGGATACGATCTAAACTACGTGTTAAATGTAACAGTAGATGTGCATAGCAATGGCTCTTTAATGCAGCCTCTTGATTGTTTGAATGTACTATGCAGTGGTAGCTTTACAAAAAAAATTGTTAGGAATTCTTGCATTCGAATTCATTTTTTCAGGAGAGTTTTGTCACTGCTTATGTATATGTTTTAAAAAAGGGAAACATCCATTAGCCACATATGTTGAGTGCTTCCAAGTAGATGTAATAGTTTTAATACAACTTTTATAAATTTATACTACTGAAATGGTTACATTTTGAAAGCATTCACATAATGTATTTGCTTCATTAGTATCATATTTATGTATTTTTCTGCTTATCTTTTCCACTGCATGCAAGGGAGGAACGCCAGTCATCCTGCTTCATTAAAGTTGAAAGAAGATGCCTTTTTGAATGATGAAATGATGTGGCATAGTGCACATGGGGCTTCTAATATTTTATAAAAGATATGTACTTAATTGATGGCCAAGTGAACATGGAATGCTGACAGCATCTCTTTTGGGACATCTTCCTAAAAGTAGTAGTTAAAAGAAACAACATCATATTCGAGCTTTACTTTTCAAAGCTATACAAGAAGAGACACCTTCGATGAGATATTGAGAATAGCTAAAAGAAATTGGATTCTCATGAGATATTGAGAATAACTTAAAGAAATTAGATTCTCATGTTTATGATTATTAATGTTTATTGAATAATGGTTCTTATAATATATTTTATTAACATTGCTTTATCATATCACTACGTCCAGCTAACAAAAGATGTCAAACAATTTTATCTCTGTACCTGAAATGTATTAAACATACGGTCATTTCTGGAGATGAAATAATGGAGTTGGCGTTTTTACCTTTAATTTTGTTCTTAGTTATTAGGTTTTAGCTTTTGATGTCCATAGTCTTAATGTGAAATTCAAGTAAGGAAATGTTTAACCACCCATTTATGGATCAATAAGTTAAATATATTTAAGGATTGGGAGTTACTAAATCTATACAACAATAAGTAAATGCATTTGCATTTGTGTACCGCTACTTACAAAATGTAACTCAATTAGCATTTATAATACATTATCCATAAACCAACAATTTCCCACAAACCTGTTGTACGTCCCAACGGATTAGTTTTAAAACGTCCATTACGTTCCGTCACAACATTATTACCCACTCTGTAATTTAAGAAGGTATTTTACATATTTCAAGCAGACATCGCCAAACCTTTAATCAATCAACTCTCTTTTTTACAACTATATTCAAGTAAAATAACAGCCGTTATCACGCCTGACAAAGATACCAGCTAACTGACTTGCGGTACTTTTCTTTCATCATTCGCCCCACATATTTTCGATACGAAAAATGACAAAATATGCATACTTCACAACAACATGAATTCGCACCGTAATATTTTTCCTCCCCATTAAACATTTCCCCCAGCTCTCATCACACCCTACCAATTTTACAACAACTTGCTTTACTCACGTCCATCGGACGTGCCTTCATACTTGTATATAATAAAGGAAAATGATGTCAACTATTTTTGGACTGGGCCTAACCCTATACACAATGGCCATGGGCTCGATGGCTATGCATAGGAAAAGACCGTCTACTACCCTTTTTAAGGGATCAAGCCCACGTAGTTCTGTTTTTTTACTCTTATCTTGCATCCAAATAGTCGTTAGCAAACAACAACCATAACATCCATGCAATCATTACTACCAAAGCAACCAAAGCAACCAAAGCAAGTAGGAAACACTACTTTGACAAAACCATTCCAATCAATCATCATAAATATGAGGTAATAACAATAATAGCACACTTAATCATTAAATATTACAAACATTTGACAACATACAATGTCAACCCTAATCATCAAATAAGCTAATCATAGCGTATATATACTCACATATACTGATTATCAAACATTAGTAATACACCATCAATGTAAGTAAATCAATCAAATGTGTGCTAAACTATTATATTATTAACACAAATACCAAAACAATAAAACCATAGTTAACTACACACACGTAGCAATAAAGTAAATTGTTACACACACAACCAAACATGATTTCATCAACATATGTGATAAATTAAATCAACCATTAATCATATATTACATCTATCCAAAATATTGTATTTACGATCATTATTTTTGTTTAGTATAAAATCATTTTATTACTGTTTATTATAAAAGCACCTTTTACTAATCTCAAAATAATAACGTTTCTTCCCAAAAATGACAATATACTTCAAAATACTTTATTGTAATCTCGTTACTTCAATTCTCTTTAATATTTTCCAAACCAGTTCATACTATTTATCTCAAAACCGTGTAACTTTCACAAAAACCATATTACTATTATTGTTTACAAAATCTCATTTTATTAAATAATAATAATAAATACTTCAGATTAGTTTGAAATATATTTTCTGTTATTATTTATGAATTTCCCCAAAAATCCATAAATAATAACTTTATTAAGTTTCTTCCATTAATTTTATTCTTATTTCATTCAACCACTATTATTTATAAACATTAAACAATGACTATGTATAATCACATCTATCATTTGTTTATCTTATTTTCCCTCTCATTACATAATTTCACCAATTTTATTTTAGTGAATTATAGTTATATTTAAATCCATAATTAATTACAATCAAGAACACAAAAATACAATAATCAATAATAAATAATCAACTCAAGGCTCAACATATCCAAAATATCAACAGTATCTAAACAATCACCAATATATCACAACACATAATGATAATTGTGTTTTTTCATCAATAGTTATCTATTTTATATTTAAAAATTCAATTAATTAAATTAAACAGTTCATACCAACACGCTTTTACTAACAACCTTCAAATTCAGCAAACCAAGCTCAAAAATGTTCTTAAATTTCCTATGACTCCATTGGAAGCAACTGCTCATGCATCGGAGTTCGTATGCAAAAGTTATTGTGATTAGAAGATATAGGGACAAATTCTTAATTATTTAATTCACAGAAAAATAATAAATAAAAAAGCATCACCTACATTGTTCGACCCCCCAACCAATTCAACCACATCCATTAACTACCACAGCACGTCGCTTGGAGCCACCGACCCTTAATCTAACATTTCCAACGACTTTGCTACATCAAGCTATCCCCACTACCTATGGCCTAGCTCCGGTCACTTGAAATGGAGCCGCTACCACCACTCCACAAATTTTCTAGCCGAATCTATACGGTTTTGACATGATCCAACCATATGGATCAACTCCGCTTATCCTCCTCTACAACAAGGTACCTTCTGATCAACAATTGGTGGTCATTTCACCGTTGAATCGAAAACCGTAGATTCAAAAGTCATGAATAAATCATCAATTTTTGGTCATCCGGAGCGTTGAACGGAAAAACAAATCTTAGATGCCTCTTTGCCTAATCAAAAGCGTCGAATCCATATATAATTTGATAGGATTAGATACTTTGGATTTTAATAACTTTTTCGTTAATTTGCTAATCATCATTAGAGAGTAATTAATTTGATTTTGGGATTAGGGAAGAACACTAAAGATAGAGAGGATGGTTAGGGTTTTGTGTTCTCACTTATATCATCCTTAGGCTAGGTTATGGGTATTTATCTGGTTTTGCACGAAATAACTACATAAGCTATTTAAACACCATAACTCATTCATTTCGCAAACCATAACTCTAAATGCATTGAAACTATATATCAAACTGATCATCTCGGAATGACCTTCACAATGGTTATAAACTTGATACCCAATTCATCTTTTTATATAAAAAAATCACTTTTAATTAATTTAATATTTTGTACTGTCAAATTTATATGTTGTTACATTCTTCCCGTTAAAAAAATTGCATCCTCATAATTTTCCAAATACAACCATCGATCAAATCAATATTGTCTTAATGTAGTACCTGACATCTGCACAACACAATCAATCATGACACAACAATTCATCACCAATAATGAATTCAACACACATGCTATAGTAACATCTACAATTCTTCAATCGTGCAATCCAAACTATAGTATGTTAAAACAACACTCTGTTAATAAAAGGTGAAACAATCTCAACCATAGATCAACTCCACACATAAGTCACAACATGCATTTCAACAATCCAAACACGGCCGTCCATAGCAAAAATACACAAAAAAAATTAGGTTGGTTCAAACAAGCATGCATAATAAGAATACATAATTCGAAAATCAACATAGCTCATTAAAATAAAGCGTGCACGCACCCAAAAATGGTAATCATCACACCATCATACCAACAAATAACACATGTGTGCTAACCCATATGTTGACTACCCTTCCACTATAATATGTATATCTTCCAACCTATCGATGAACGTCTTCATAGTCTCATCCTCATAACAATCAGTGTACCATCCCATACATACACTTTCCAAAATAATATTTCTCCCTACTAATGGCTACCTCCTTAAAATAATGCCGCGTTTGCACCAATCCTCAATTTCTCAGTCCCTCAACTATAGTCAGGAAATATATAAACCATTATTAAGGTAAACTAAACCGACATCAAAGTTGTAACGACCCAGAATTTCAGTCATTCGAAATTCGGATATTTAATTAATTTTAAATGTTCACAAGTTAATTTTATAAGTTGAATAACTTATATTTCAAATATAATTATTTATTTGGATAATTAAATTGTTAATTTAATATTTGAAATTGCAGAAATAATTGATTTTGAATTTAATAAGAATGAAAATGATTTATAAAATTGATATAAATTCTATTTGAATTAGAATGATGTTGGTAGACTTTTGAAATTGATTTAAAAGTTAATTTATAGAAATTGGATATTTTAATATTTAATTAATGTGTAAAAATAGTCATTTTTGACACAGTCTCGGATTTCGACGAAAATAGTTTCATTGGATCCGTAATGTTATATTATTGTAGGATTTCAAATTTTATGTCAATTGGACTTACGGTTTGGTCGTGCGAAATTGAAACGCATAGAAATTTATTTAAGTGAATTTTTAATAAAAATAATTCGATTCAAAAACCTATCTTCCAAATACGATAGAATTGGCTCTCAATATATATATCATTGCATTCGGAATAGGAATAAAACGTTATAAATGGCAGGCGGCAAGCTTCGATTGGAGTTCGAAAAATTTTCGGATGAATAGTGCGCGAAAATTTTCTATAAAAGGCCACACTTTTTTCTATTTGCAAAACCCTAATTCCCCTAAGGCTAGCCGCCGTTCTTCTATTCAATGGCCAGAAACTTCACATTTTCTCCTTCAAAATCTCTCAATCCATTAACAATTACGAAATACTTTCTAAAGCAAAAGCGTAGAGGGTGACGAGATCTATAAATCCATACAGATGTGATAGAATTTAAGGTGATGGATTAACAAAAATTTCATTTTGAACTCCGTTCATTCGAGCGCTTTTACCGAGATAATGGGGTTGCCGAGCATGACCGGTCTTGGGCTAGGGATGCGTGGTGGAGACGGCTACGACACGGTGGTCTCCGATCATCTTCAAGCGTCCTGTGGTGGGCGCGAAAATCAAAGGCAAATCGGCGGCTATGGGTTCTTCGACCAGGAATCTTGAATGGGGAAGAAGAAAGAAATAGCGGCCATGGTCTGAGATGTAGGAACATGCAGCCCTGATGTAATGTAAGGTTTAATTAAAAAATTTTGTAAATTATTATATTATTAATTGTATAAACTTTAAAACGTTGTAACTTCTTCATACGAGGTCGAAATCGAATGAAACAAGTTGCGTTGGGTTCGTATACGCGAACACTACGCGATGGAGATGGATTGGAGCTAGTGAAAATTTTGGGTAAAATTAAATGCCTGTTTAATTTTATTCAGAATAAAAAGCTGCAACGGCTATTGGAATCAAAGTGAGTACAACTCACTCTATCTGACTCGCTTATATTTTTATATAAGTGAGAATAAATTAATTTTATGCTAATTGATCATTGTTTGGGTGATATATGATATTATATATATATATATATATTGATTGGTTTGGATATATTTCTGCCTATTGGAGCAGACGAGACCCTATATGTTCACGTGTATGAGCGGATGTCCTTTTGTACGCGCATCTGCCTCAAAGCGGACATTGTACCTATTTTCTCATATGTATATTTGTTGCAGGTGATAGGTTGGAGGGGTCCAACTGGATTCCTCACCAGTGTTGATTTTTATTTACAGATATTGTTATATATGTTGTTATCATATGATATATGATGATTTGGATGCCATGATGGATATGATTGATGTGAATCATCTTATTTAGTGCAGTTGTAGCATTGGGCCATATTCTAGAATTTTAAAAATATTAAAATGGTGATTTCAAATTTAAAAGGATTTCGAAGTGATTTTGAAAATATACGTTTTAATAATTTTTAAATTTTTAAAGAAATGAATTTATTTTAAATAAATGAAAAGTTATAATTTATGTTATAAAAATTATGATTTTTGTGAAATATACTTAAATATGATTTTTGAAGTTATATAAGTTTTAATAATGATTTGTAAATTATTAAAACAAGAAGTTTATTTAAATAGAATCAAAATGTGATTTTTGAAATATGGAGTTAACTATTGGGTGAAATTAGTTAAAGTGAGATTATGAATTTATTATAAATGGTTTTTATATATGTATAAGATTTATAAAATTGATATTTTATAAATAAAAATAATGGCATTATAATGAGTTTTATAAGTGTTAAAATGAAGTATAATTGAATCTTATAAGTAAATAAGATTTATAAATTGATGAAGTTATAAAAGAATGAATTTGTAAATAAGAGAATTATAAGTGATTAACTTATAATTGGATTTTGACATATAAATGAGATATAAATAGAATTTGTTAGTAAAGGAATTTTGTATATGGAAGTTTATAAAATATAAATGGAATTTATAAACATTGTTTTATAAATCCAAAATCAACGTATTTTGATAAGTTAAATATGAAAGCTTATTAAAGGAGTTATATTCACGATTTTGGATAGTGGATAATTCTTCAATAAATGTGTAGAAATAATGAATTTGGTAAGAGAATTATATTCACGATTTTGGAAAGTGAATAATCCTTTTAATTAAATACGTAGAAGTTTTGAATTTGGTAAGAGAATTATATTCACGATTTTGGACGGTGAATAATCCTTTAAATAAAATAAATGTTTTGGGAAATTATATTATAAAATGAAGATTGAATGGTTTGAAAATAAAGTAAATTATGAATTCACTTATTACTAAAATAAGTATATGGAAATGTTTTCCAAATAGTGGAATATTGAAACGGTTTTGAGAATATATCTTTTTAAAGATAATTTGAAGTGAATATTTGGAAAGTGGTTTAATTGATAAAAGGTTGATTAAAAGGGCCCAGTGATTGCTTATGGTGCTAAATATTTGTTTGTTGCTTTGATAGTTAAATAACCGACTATCAAATTTGGCCATTTTAGTTCCTCGACTTGATGTGGGAACTATTTAGTCGTACACTTAGTATGTAGCCATCTGTGCAGGCTATTATCGTTTGTGTTGAGGATGTTGATTCGTGTAGTATGGAGTGATTACTCCAATCTATCGAGCTTTCTTCTTGGCCGAAGGATAGCAAGTTGAAAGTTAGAGACGTGATAAATCTATGAGACTTAGTTTCTGTGTGAGGTTGAGAAATGCTTTTGCGTTGTTGATGCGAAGGGACCGGGATCGGTTTATCCGAAAACCACTTCGGACCAACGTATATGCGTTCGAATTGCGCAGGTTATTAATGATATTGATATTGAGGATTTTCATAGTGAAGGACTTCTTGTTGGTCATTTGGGGTTAAATCCCAATATACATATAGGAGCAGTAGTCTCTTCGTTATGAAATATCCATTGCAAAGGCTGTCGCTACTAATCCTAGGGATTTCCCGATAGGATGTGGTAGGAAAGTACATTTGGTTTGTCTTGTTCCTGGACAACTTATATGGACGAGTGTTTGACATTGCATTTCTAAGATTACGTACATTGGTTTTTACAAACGTATATTAGTGGTGGTGGCGAAGGCAACTTCTCTTAGCTTAACACCCTCATTGAGACGTACGAGCTCAAGGGTTGTATTTTTGTGGAAGGCAATTAGTAGTCAACGGAAATGGAAATGTGGAATTCAAAGTGATGTGATATGTGATATGTCAAAGGAAATCGTTACCTCAGGCCTCATCAATCGAAAATTACCGAAACAGGGTTAGATGTAGCAGGGCTAAGTGGGTCATTCCCAAATAGGATATGATCATCCTCTTCTAGATATATTTCTTCCCGCTATGACGTTCGGGATGTAAATTAATGTGGTTTGTATGCTATGAGGGCCCTCGGAAAGGTCGGTAACGACCTGGGGATGATATATTCGGTACTACCTAGTTATAGAGGTAGGCCAGTCTTGTGTTGGTAGAGGTTCCTTTGTGATGTTCCTCGGTACATTCCTCTAGAGATGTACTACCGAAAGGTAGTCCCTTCACTTGGTCAATTGTATGGAAATCCAAACTCCACTATGTGTCTGCCATTTTGTTTGTAGAGCCTAGTATGATGGAATTTAATAATGGTAACAATTTCGGCTAGCTTAA
The DNA here is from genome assembly GCA_030737815.1 of Allium fistulosum. NCBI lineage: Eukaryota > Viridiplantae > Streptophyta > Magnoliopsida > Asparagales > Amaryllidaceae > Allium > Allium fistulosum. Next base: position 903,233,029 of record CM060901.1, on the reverse strand, counting down.
TATTATTTGTGCAAAAGACACTATTATAATATATAAGAGAATTTGATATGAAATGTTTTAGCTATCGTAAGGTTTAATGTCCATGTTTATGTGTGGGCGTGTCTTACGAGATACTTTTGTTTTGAAAAGGAAAAGTTTGGTAATTTAATAAATTCAGTTGAGTGTGTTTCTCACGATGGTTTACCAGACTGATCCGGGTGTTCTTCCCTTTCAATGCTCCGGTCAGACCGTGTATATTTACAAGTTCAGATTTGTGCATTTGGAGCTTCAGCAGGAGAGCTGTATATCTTCATTTTCGTATACACGTATCTGTTTATTTTCTGCTGCATTGCTTTGTTGTTTATATTATTGGCAATCATAAGGACATGTTATTATAACTGTCCATGTTGATGATTAGTGATTGATTGTTGAACTCTGATTGATGTATGTATATACGTTTTCCGTTCTGTAAAGATCATTGATATGATATTATATGTTATTCCGCTGCGATGTGAGATTCTGTATTATTCTGTTTTGTTCTCTCTTCTCTCTTTCTTCTCTTCTCTTCTTCTCTCTTCTTTTCTTTCTCATGACTTTCCGTTATTCTGTGCTTTTTGGATCGGACATGTGTGGTTTATTGTCGATTCAAATTAGTCATTACTAAGGTCCCAAGGTCTATACCAAACACTACTCACCACCACTAAGGCAAATTAAATCATCACCAAGTCTTCACATCATATTAGTCATTACCAAGGTCCCACCAAGTCACAAAAGTCCTATACCAAACACTACTCACCACCACTAAGGCAAATTAAATCATCACCAAGTCTTCACATCATATTAGTCATTACTAAGGTCCCACCTTGCCACGCAACATTATTGAAGTCTCACATCACCAAGATCCTCACCGTAGCCTCGATCCACCACAATCATCAATGAAGTCTTACTTCACCATGATCATCATTAAAGCCTCACTTCACTATGACTTTCTAAAAGTCTCCTGCTACCATGACTTTCCTAAAGTCTTGCTTCACCATGACCTTCCCAAGGTCTTCATTTCTGCGACTCCCTAATGTCTTGTTTCAACGTGACCTTCCCAAGGTCTATTAGATAAATGATAACTCTTTCAATGACCTCCAAAGCCGGTGACACCCGATGTACCAATTGGATCGGTGTTCATTTGGATATGTATCTCATAGATACTACTCTCCTAAGACAACATACCCTCCCACAGTCAAGGGTACATATGTGAGCGCCCTCACATAACCTTACCCCACGAAACACCATAATATCTAGAGTTATCAATGATCCCTTCAGCACATGACTTGATTTGAAATATCGCATTCCCCATCACATCGCTCAAACTTGTCGAACATGCCCCCACAGACTACCCTAGTCCCATGCTTACACTTCCCATAAGAAGTACTAAATAAAACGCCTCACATTATCGATTCATCAAAGATCAGAACATTTCACTTGGCACTTTGGATTTCCTTGCACATGATCTGAAGCAAACCACTATTTTTCCAACGCATGCCACGAAGTCAACTAGAGAAAATCTCACATCATCCATCATAACTGATTCAAATATATCCATAATCATATCAATAGTATTTCCGGTGCATTCCCCTGGAAAGTTAACATTGGGTAACTAACCCATCATAAGATTATTAACACTAATAGACAATGTATCCTACCGCATAATGTAAATAATCATTACAAGGAAAATAACAAATAACCAACAACTAAACGGATTGAGCAAAACAAAAAATTAACAAGATTATTATGCAAGCAAAAATAATTAACTAAAAATGCATAATTTAACTAATGAACGACCATTATCAAAATACTATATAAAAAATACAAGAAATATAGAATAATTTAATTCAAACAATCATGCTATATGCCATAAAACAAATACAGTTAAGAAAAAGTCAAATTAATATAACTAATGTCAACAAGCAATAGAACAACGCAACCAATTCAACCAAAATGAACTAATACTACTGATGTAAATATCTCAATCCCATACACCAAAATGGGTAATCATAATCTCATATCCCTAATCTTTCTCCAGAAGGGAATAACTAGATATCCCAACACATTAGAGTAAACCACACAAAACAGGCATATAAATTTTTTGCCATCATAATGGGTTTTAGACAAACTTAAAACTCATATCATTAGTCCTCCTATATCCTAGTTTAGTTTTACAGTCTTCAAATAGAGTTTTCCAAATAAAATACGCTTCTAGAATTTTATTCAAATTAAATATCTTACTTCTTTTCTTTCCAAAAAATTCAATTTTGAATCAGTTTAATTTCATCCTTGTAAAATATTTTCCTAATATATTTTCCCAAAAATATCTAACGGTGTTTTAAAATACATCCATTTCTTTCGAAAAGAAAAATTAACACATGTTCTCAATAAAACATTCACTTTGAAAATTTTGGTACTTACCAAATCAAAATCCTTCATGTAGAAAAATGATTCCCCATCAAACATTGTTTATCAAAATAAATATTATTCTCACGAAAATTCTTCCAATTAAAATTAGTTTCTCCACAAAAGCTTTTCAAATTTCAAGGGTGTTATTTTAAACAAAACACATTTTCTCAAATAAAAATGTTCCTCTCACTTTGTACTCATATTGATATTTGTCCAAACATTTCTAACAAAAATACTTTCAAATGTTTTCTCTATTAAAATAACTTCTCAAAAGTATTTTTCTTTGTTCCAATATCTTTTAACTAAAATAGCTTTTTCCGCAAAACACGGCCAAGACAAGTTAATTAAGTCAAATAATTATTTTCACCTTTTTAAAATTTCACTAAATCACTTTAAGGCCAAAACATACATTTTTTACTTATTTATTTTAAATATAACTTTTCAAGTCGAAATTTAATAAAATTAAGCCCACTATTGAAGGTTGGGTTTTTAATGTCACACATGTGTCACTTGGATTATAATCATCACTTAGCCCTCCTATAAGTGCTCATCCTACTTTATGCCTATAATATTATTTCTCGTTCATAGGTTACTATAAATAATTAACATCTTGTGATGAGGTAATGGTTGTTATGCACACAACCCATACACACAAAACATACAACCATTAATAAGAATGCTCTCTCATTTTGTATTTTTAAACCAACCAAAAGTACAGATTAGCCTACCCTAAATGGTTAAGTCAACCCAAGGCTCAGTGAGTAGCTAAACCTCAACTCTAATACCAAAGTGTAACGCCCCACTATTTTCAACTTTTAAAATCAATTACAAACGCCACAAACTACGATTGCAACTAATTTTTGATATTAAAAAGAGTGGATAGTTTGTTTTATAATTTAATTTGTCAATAACTAAGAAAAAGAAACCTCATGGCGGAATCAAACATTAATATAAATGAATATTAACTCAATAATACAATCATTTTACAAAATTATCATGTCAATCGACATTTCAATACATCTATTACCATTAAATCACAAATGATATAACCATGGTGTAACTGAATATACCAAATCAGTTATCCATGATATAGCCTACAATCCACACTTCCATTTCCTCTTTTGCTTCTACATACAATTTCACAACTATACAGCTATACATATGTTTACATATATATGTGTATGTGTGTGTATGTATGTATGTATGTATGTACGTACGTACATATAATAAAGGAAAAAGGTGTCAACTATTTTTGTACTGTGCCTAACCCTCTACACTATGGCCATAGGCTCGATAGCTATGCATAGGAAAAGACCGTCTACTACACTTTTTAAGGGATCAAGCCCACATAGTTCTGTTTTTACTCTGATCTTGCATCCAAATAGTCGTTAGCACACAACAACCATAGCATCCATACAACCATTGCAACCAAAGCAACCACAGCAAGCTGAAAACACTACATCAACTAAATCATTCCAATCAATCATCATAAATATGAGGTAATAACAACAATAGCACACTTAGCAATTAAGTATTACAAACATTTAACAACACACAATGTCAACGCCAATCATCAAACAAGCTAATTACAACACACACACACACACACATATATATATATATATATATTAACATATACTAATTACCAACTATTAGTAAAACACCATCAATGAAAGAATAAATCAACCAAATGTGTACTAAACCACTATATTAGTAACACAAACACCAAAACAATAAAACCATAATTAACTACACACACGTAGTAATAATGGAAAAATATCACATACATATCCAAATGTAATTTCATCGTCAACATATGTGATAAGTAAAATCAACCATTAGTCACATATTACATATAGCCAAAACATCATATTTACGATCATTATTTTCTCTTATGTATAAAATCATTTTATTACTGTTTATTACAAAAACGCCTTCAATTAATCTCAAAACAATAACATTTCTTCCCAAAAATGAAAATTATACTTCAAAATGTTTTATTGTAATCTTATTACTTCAATTCTCTTTAATATTTTCCAAACCCGTTTATTTCTAATATCAACATAGTGTAATTTTCAAAAAAAACATATTATTATTATTTGTAAAATCTCCCTCTATTAATAATAACAATAAACATTTCAGATTTAGTTTGAAATATATTTTTGTTATTATTTATGAGTTTCCCCATAAATCCATAAACAATAACTTTTGTTAAATTTCTTCCATTAATTTAATTTTTATTTCATTCAACCACTTTTAGTTATAAACATCAGAAAGAGCTATGAATAATCGCACCTATCATTTATTTATCTAGTTTTCCACCTTATTACATAATTTCATCCATTTTATTTTAATGAATGACAGATATATTTTAAATCTAATTAATTACAATTGAAACTCCAAGAATACAAAAATCAACAATAAACAATCAACCCAAGGCTCAATGTATCCAAAATATCAACAATATCGAAACAATCACCAATATATCACAATTCATAACAATAATTATGATTATTCATCGGTAGATATCTATTTTATAATTTAAATTCAATTAATTAAATTAAACAGTTCATACCATTGGACTTTTACTAACAACCTACAAACTCAGCAAAACCAACGCTAAAATATTCGAAATTTTTCTATGAGTCCAATGGAAGAAACCATATATGAATCGGAGTTTGTATGCAAAAGTTATTATGCTTAGAAGATATAGGGACAAAATCATAATTATTTAATTCATAGGGAAATAATAAAAAAAACACCACCTTCATCGTTCAAGCCCTCCACCCATAACCTATTAACCACGTCCATCAATTACCGTAGCATTTCGTTTGGAGCTACTATCCCTTGATCTGACATCGCTACCGACTCCGACACATCAGGCTGTCCTCACCACCACCTCCATCCTAGCTCCAATCACCTGAAAAGGAGTCACCATCACCACCATTTCTTGAATTTTCTAGTGAATCTAGACGCTTTTGACATAATCCAATCATATTGATCGACTCCACAAATCCTCCTATATGACCTAGTGTCTTCCAATCTATAATTGGTAGTCATTTCATCATTGAATCAAAAACCCTAAAATCAACGGATATGAATAATTTTTGGTCAACCAGAGTGTCCAATAAAAAACAAATCTCAGTCGTCACTTCGCCTTGTCAAAAGCTTTGAATCCATATACATTTGACATAGTTTAGACACTTTAGATTTTAATCACTTTTTAATTAGTTTGCTAATCACCCTTAGAGAGAAATTAGGTTAATTTCAGGATAGGGAATAAAAATAAAGATAGAGATGATGGCTAGGGTTTCATGGCTTCACATATATAGTCATTATGTTGGATTTGGGGTTGTTTATCTGGTTGGTCTAAAATAGCTACGTGCGCTATTTAAACATTATAATGTCTCTATTTCACAAATGATAACTCTGAATGCCTCAAAACTATATAACAAATCGATTAGCTTGGAAATACCTTTGCAACGGTTATAAACACAGTACCAAATTCACCTTTTTATTAAAAATTCACTTTTAGTTAATTTAGTATTTTGCAGTGTCAAATTTATGGGTCGTTACAACTATATAATTCATTACTCACTTTGAATAAAAATAAAAAGCATAGAGCGCTTTAATGATGGTTGCGGCCTAATCAAGAAAAAGAGAAAAAGAAGAAGATCAAAGCTAAGAGAACAAGGAATGCCAATCAGCTAAGAAATCCATGTGAGTTGTATATTCTTATTTTCTTCCCTAAACTTCTCACGGTTGAAAATATTATAGTCATTCTCATGCTTCTTGCAATTTATACCATCAATAATTTAATATGATGTTAAGGAAACCTTTTTAGAGATCGGTTTTGATTTATTGAATTTATCAACTAGTAAATAAATTGATATGAATTATTAGAGGACCGAATTTTATGGAAAATGGTTAAAAATATGGAATTTTAGAAATTATATATAACAAACCACAAATACAAATTTTTATGATTTTTCATAAATAAAATAAGTAATTTGCATGGCCGAAGGTATAAATTAGGAGATGGAAGGCAAAAATTAGGGCCGAGAGTTTATTTAATTAAATAAAGTATTTAATAATAGGTTAAAGGACTAGGTCTACATTTTGTTTGAGCATGTCTACATTGTAACAGTAACTTAGGACTAAGTCAAAAGAGTCAGAAGTCGATGCATATATTAGCAATGTTAGACATGCAAAAATAGTTTCCAACTTATACCGAGATGGGGTACCAAAGACACTGGAGCTGAACTGGAAGTAAAATAAATAGAACTTTGAGTTTAAAAGTCTTTTGTGTCCGAAGCTAAGTAATGCTAAGTATAAGGTTAGTTTTATAAAATCGAAGGAGTTAGCCAAAGTACAAAAGGGGATGAGGTTTAAGGATTGAACTTCGGGAAGGGGAGGCCATTTCCAAAACCTAAGGTTGAATTTTCAGCAGACAAGATAATTTCAAAAACATAAAGATTTAAATATCATAAGTCACTAAAGTCGAACTAAGATGGGCTTCCCCAAACGAGACTGGGGATAGTGATTGTCGATGGTTATTTAGCTCTTATTAAGATGATTGAAACCGGAACTATGTGATGTACCAAAAGAGAATTTATGCTAAGGCTTAGGATGATAAGACTCAATACTTAGAACATTAATGATAATGTAGTAAGTAGTATTTTTAGCCAAAAGGTGGCCAAACAAAGGATTAGCTTAATGAATAGCTAAATAAGAAGCCTAATAGTGATGGTTAAGTAGTGTCTTCGTTAGTAAACGTAAGGCTTGAGGTGACAGTTATGGGACCAAAAGCGAACGAGTAAGGATTTTGTGGCATTCGTAAACAAAAACACAGGAGTAAGGCCTTTGTGGCATCCGCAACCAAAGTGAAGAAGTAAGGTCTCTATGTCATCCGTGGCCGAAAGCGTTGCTGTAAGGCCTAAAGTAACAACCATAGTTGAAAGTGTTAGAGTAAGCCTAAGGAGCACTACACCAGAAATAGCTTTTAACAGAGTTCAAAAAAGGCTGTAATAGGTTACTACAGCGTCAGGTTTGCTATATAATGACATGCTATAGTAGATATATCACTTGTAACAAACTATAAAGCTATTAAAAATGTATTTGACTACATTTATATTGTGTTGTTAATAGTTTTCTACGGCGTTTAGTATCTTACTGTTTTAAACTTTTTGCAACATTAATATTTTCTTTAATATATTCATAGATTTGTTTTACATTTTCGTCAGCAATTGACAAATGATGTTATTAAATTATTAAAGCATTTACAATTCGTTTTCAAAAGTATATGAGTTCGTGTTTTACATTTTCAATAGCAATCGATAAATGTTGTTATTGATTGCCACAGTGTTTATTGTTAGCTATCAAAATCATTCACATATTTTCAACAGTAGTTGATAAATGTTGTTATTAACTTTTCACATTATTGTATTATGCCATCGTATTAATATACATTAGCTCTTAAAAATAATGACAAATAGATCAGATGTTGTCTTTTATTATTGTGCTTTTACTGGATTTATATTTTATGGTACTTTTAGAAACAGCCACTTCGCAATGCGAGGGAAAGACCATGTATATTATCGGCCTCCCTAGAGCCGGCTATCATGCAGAAGCATCGTGTACGGGGTTCCACCTTTATATTTTATGGTACTATCACACTACTAATATACACACATATTGTTAAACTGCATTTGAATATATTTCAATAAGTTAGTATACAAACATATTCGAATCAAACTCAAAACCTATCATTTAAACACAACTATTAATTATTTTCATAAAATAAGTGCAAAATAATATTCATAAACAAAGCCAACATTCATAAACCAAGTTTACATAACGTCTATAAATGAAGATAACATCCATAAACATTGACAAATATGGATAACAAAATAGAAAATATTTAGCATTTATACTTTAGTGTAGTAATGCTAGTTTTATTCTTTTAAATTTTCTTAGTATGTTTGATTTCAATTTAACAAATTGGGATATTAATTGTGATATATATTGGCATACTTTTAGATTTTATTATAAAGTATATGATAAATTTTTATTAGATACTATTTACATAATTATATGTTGGTATATTGGTTTGAAGAAAACAAAGAGTGTTTAATAATATTAACATTGACTTAGAAAATTTGATATATATATATATATATAATTACTTCATTTTGTTTTAACTATGTTTCAAATCCTAATTATAAATTAAATAAAGATGAAAATTTTAAAGGACTCTTTAAAAAAATAAAATTTTCTATTGATCTTTTAAAGGGAAAAATCAATCTTAATAATAGAAGAAATAGTAATAGTTTAAATTTAGTCTCATTAGACATTTTATCTATTGACATATTTGATATTATGCTATTACTAGAAAATTAGATTTGAGTTAGAAGTATCGTTATGCCTTTTTATAATTTCCAACTCACAAGATTTTGTGTAATTGGATCTATATTGTAGCTTTTATTGCTTCTTATCTAGATTATTCATCTATTGCTTTTTTTATTATTATTCATTTATTAGAAGTGTATTGGTCTTACACATTTTGTAGTCTTTTTTGCAGCTTTAGATATGCTCATGGTCAGGATGGATTCAACTAATTTGAGGATATGATCACTTATCCTTTTAGTGAATTATAGTTTTATTTTGTTTTACTTTATTATGAACCTTTCTTTTCTAGGATTGGGGGGTTTATTATTATTATTATTTATATTGTACGTGGTGGGTATCACTACCATTCAGGCATGTTGATAGTTATATTTTTTAGTGTAGAATAAAATACATGAGTGCTCTCCTCTTCTAATAGAGGATTGCTCAATTCTTTAAAAAAATAACATCCATAAACCAACTTCACACAATATCCATAAACAGAGACACAACATCTATAGACATAGCCACAATATCTATAAAGCATGTTCGCACCAGATACTAACAAAAAAATGTAGAACCAAAATGTTTCATATGCTTACTAAGCCAAAATGAGCTTCAAAAACTTGAAGAACGTGTCATCCCATACGTTTTGCACTCAAAAATCTTTAATTGCTTATAATGAAGAAATTTAAAAGTTAGTGATCAAATACAAATTTAAAATAACACATCTAACTTGCAGCTGAAACCAATGGCAGATATACAAATCAAATACAATGTTAGTTCTTGCTATGTTTTTCTTTTGTTTTTGAAAATTTTAGCTCAATAAATGAAAGTGCCAAAGGTACTCCATTACCTTAAACCTCTGAAACTATAGTTTTATCAAATCGAGTAAAATTCTAGATTTGTCATTGTATTCAATTGAGTGAAAATTTAGATAAACATAGAGTTTAGTGACAGAGTTACTGAAGATACCAATGATAACTTATAAAACCAAGTGACATTTAAATCTAAAAAGGGAAAAGAAATGGTTGAAGTGTACTGAGAACATAAGAAGATGATATCAAAACTCTGGTGGAGTTTCTAGATAAAATCACATGCATTTACCTTCAATTTTTGCATATAAACAGATTCGACACTGATACTACTCGATGCTTTTTGTTATGTTTTGAGATCATGTGTCTTATACTATGCACATATTTAAATTATCAGTGTATGGAATAGTTATAGGCTACTGCTTATCATCTTCCTCCTTTCCATATAACAAATGGGCAGTAATGAAACTTGCATATCCCGGTGCCGTAACCGCTTTACAGTACTTTAATAGCATATTAGGTGTCCTTATATGCAGCCAACTAATAATTATAGTACACGACCCTCTAAACCTTCTAACCATGTGAAAATTCCTGCTGCTTCCTTGTTCTACCTCTTGATCTTCAAAAATAGTGAACTACCACTCCGTGCAAATGTGGACACATTCATTTTCTTTTGCTCTACAGTTCCCATATTTGTGGCCATTGGAGAGACTCTCTACTTACATCAGCTATGACCTTCACTACCAACATGGCCATCTCTTGCCACTATATTTATAGGTAGCATAATTTACATGATTTTAGATTACTAGTTCACTCTCTCTGCTTACACATGGGATGTCTCTTACCTTATATGCATGACAATAGATTTCATATACATAAAACATGTAGTTATGACTGTAGGTCTAGACAATTGGGAAATGGTTCTTTATAATAACCTCTAATCCTTTATGTTGTTTCATTTAGAGCTGCGAATAATAGGAGAGTTACGTTGAAGAAGATAAAAGATGAGGTTAAGGACGATGAATTGCATTGGCATTCATATGGAGTGTTGTTGCTTGTAGGGCTTTCTTGTGTGTTTGGTGGCAATATCATTTTTTGAGTTTAATATTAGTAAACAAGTTTAAAAACCCAAGGATTTCCAGAAACACATGCTGCAAGTTGTTACATCATGTAATATTTTTATCTCATTTCTTACATAATCTATGTTTTTACTTTGGAAAATACTAATTCTTTTTGTTACAGCCTTATTTCATTTAAAAAATGACTAAGTACTTGCCTAATTGACACCTTAAGAAGAAAATAAAAGAAATATATAATTTGTCTTAACAAATATCATATTATGTAAGATACAGGCTTGAAGTAGTGTTCAAGCATCAACAAATCACTAAACATACAATATGTTATATTGTTGTAAGGAATAAGTTATGGTAATTTATCACGTACTTGATGGAGCATATGAAGAAATGACACTACAATGCATTGACCAAGAAATTCTTGTAGATGGCAAGCTTAAAAATCCAAGATACAATGTTTGGCTAGAACTAATACCCTTTAGACAATCTGAACCATTATACAAGACACCTATTAGTATTTAGTTTTTGGTTTAGTTATATTTATCATAAATTTAGAAGCTAAGATTAATTGAAAAAAGGTAAACAAAAATCATATGACTTAGAATTATTTTTCTATATGCTCATGACTTACGCCATATGAATAAGATGGATAATTACCAGTGCTTCCATTGTTAGTATATGGTTTGGTATAAATGCACTTGAATTTTCACATTTGATTTAGATAATAAGGTTTATTCTTAGATTCGGTATTTTATATTAGAACATGAAGAATGATGATGTAATAGTTTCTTTGTGGTGACAATCAATGTTAGAATACTGTACTTACATACAATTTGCATTTACTTTCTGTGAATTAGTTTTCCTCCACAAAATGAAAAATAAATTTATTAAATTGGTGTTATATACATGAAAATTTATAAATAAAACTTTTATTAACACCATTATTCTACATCATGAAGTTTTCATATATCAAACTAATTTTATTAGTCAATAATTAGCTTTATATATTCAACTATATACCATATAGAAATTATTAGATTATAAACTAACAAAAAAATAATGATGATAGTTAAGAGTTTTAGCATCTATTTAATACCTTGACGTTTGAGCACATTAGACTAAAAATGACAGAACTCGACAAATACCAACCGTTCAAAACCTACACACATACAATAAATTTGTTATTAGCTACTTTACGGACATCATATAAAAGAACAAATAAATTATTTAACCTTAAGGTGTGTGTGTGTGTGTATATAAGGCCTTCATATTAAATCCTTCCTATGGAGAAATAAAAAGTATATTGGATACCAGGGTAAACATGTGTGTACACAAACACAATTTCTTACAAATAATGATATGCTAAAGCATTCCCATTTTGACATTATGATAAGCATGTATAAAGTTCTATAGGGGATATATACAATACATGACATCATTGAAAATTATTTCACTGTTTTGAACCATCAATCCTTATTATGACATTTTCTAAATATATCGAACCATATGGTATATGAGAACCTTTATTGAAATTTGTTTATGAATTTTCAAAGTTTGGTTTAATTTGTATAGATTCACATGTATATACATATTCTTCTCAATCTAAGCATTTTCACTGAATATAATACTTCAAGTAGGTTTGATTTGTACAAATAAATTAATAGAAGTTATATCCTATGCATAACACTTAATAAGTAAAAGCTATAAATGTTTATAGGAGAACATAGTGTAAGTTCTCAACAAATATCTACATGCTCAAGGTTTACTTACAGAATCAAAGTTTAACTTAGTTAAAAACATTTGAATATAGTGTGCTCGTCATTTTATACTAAACATTACAACAACAACTAAGCCATTATTCCCAAACAAGTTGGGGTCGGCTAGAGATGGAACCCAAAACTAAATGAAAAAATCAATTTAAAGGTTATAATAATAACAATAGCAATAACAATAATAAAATAAAGTCAAATAAGTAAATTAATAATAATAACTAAGTAAAGTAAAATAAAATAAAAATATATATGTATATATATATAAGAGGAATGATAATAATAATACTAATAGCGATAATGATACTAATAGTAATATTGGTCAAAGACCAAAACCTACGTCTTAGGCTCATGTTTCCTAGTCCTATAATCTAAAACTTATAAAACTCAACGCTCATGGTTCTGGTATGTGAATCGCTAACTTCCACTTGCTCTGATCCGTCACCAGCTCTTCAGATATACCCCAATCCTTCAAATCCCTTTTTACTACTTACTCCCATGTCAACCTTGGTCGACATCTACCTCTCTTTGAGCATTCAACACGACCTATAATTTCAACACGCACAGGTGCCTCAGGCGGCCTTCGTTGAAGATGTCCAAACCATCTTAAGCGATGTTGAATTAGCTTCTCCTCAATTGGTGCTACTCCAAGTTTATCACGTATACCATCATTTCTAATTCAGGCTCTTCTTGTATGACCACAGCTCCATCGTAGCATACGCATCTCTGCTACGCTTATCTTTTGGGCATGTTGGATTTTAGTAGGCCAACATTCTGCACCATACAACATCGCAGGCCTGATTACCGTTTTGTAGAACTTTCCTTTAAGCTTTTGTGGGACCTTCCTATCATAGAGAATCCCAGACGCTTGTCGCCATTTCACCTATCCCGCTCGAATTCTAAAACTAACATCTTCATCAATCTCTCCATTTTACTACAACATTGATCCTAGATATCGAAATGATTCATTCTTGGGAACTATTTGTCCAGCCAGAGTGACATCTCCATCTTTCGACCTGACACCGCTGAACCCGCACTTCATATACTCTGTTTTAGTTATGCTAAGCCTAAAACCTTTTGATTCTAAAGTATGTCTCCATAGCTCCAGTTGTCTATCAACCCCAATCCTACTTTCATCAATTAGCACAACATCATCAGCAAATAGCATACACCAAGGAATCTCACCTTGTATACCCTTCATAACCTCATCCATAACTAGAGCAAAAATGTAGGGGCTCAAAGCTGACCCTTGATGTAATCCTATGTTAATGGGAAAGTCATCGGTTTCACCATCGCATGCTCTGACACTAGTCACAACATCATCGTACATATCCTTGATAAGTGTAATGTACTTTGTTGGGACTCTCTTCTTTTCCAGGGCCCACCACATCACCTTTCGCGGTACCTTGTCATAAGCTTTCTCCAAATTGATAAATACCATGTAAAGATCCTTCTTTTGCTCCCTAAACCTCTCCATAAGTTGTCTTATCAAAAAAATCGCCTCTGTGGTCGACCTCCCAGGCATGAAGCCAAATTGGTTTTTTGAAACACTTGTCATTCTTCTTAGTCTATGCTCAATGACTCTCTCCAAAGCTTCATTGTATGAATCATAAGCTTAATTTCTCTGTAGTTTGTGCAACTTTGGATATCTCCTTTATTCTTAAAAATTGGAACTAGTATGCTTTTCCTCCACTCATCTGGCATCTTGTTTGATTTGAAAATATTATTGAACAACTTAGTTAGCCATGCTATCCCTACATCTCCAAGGCATCTCCACACCTCAACGGGGATGTCATGAGGCCCTAATGCCTTGCTTTCTTTCATCCGTTTTAGTGCCTCCTTTACCTCGGATTCTTGAATTCTCCGAACAAAATGTCTACAAGTGTCATCAGAAGAGTCATCTATCTCGATCTTAGTGCTATCACCTTCTTCATTAAATAGTTTGTTGAAATAATCTCTCCATCTATTTTTTATCTCCTCGTCCTTCACCAAAAGTCTATTATTGTCATCTTTGATGCATTTAACTTGGTTGAAGTCTCTTGTCTTTCTCTCGCGGAGCTTAGCTATCCTATAGACGTTTTTTTCACCCTCTTTCGTACTTAGGTTATGATATAGATCTTCATACGCCCGACCTCTTGCTTCACTCACCGCTCTCTTTGTGTTCTTCTTTACCACTTTGTACTTTTGCATGTTGTCCTCGCTCCTGTGATGATGTAAGCACTTATAGCATTCCTTCTTCTCTTTGATAACCTTTTGCACATCACTGTTCCACCACCAAGAATCTTTAGGTTCGCGTTTATTTCCTTTCGCTATCCCAAACACCTCGGTAGCCACTTTCCGAATGCGTCTTGCCATCTCATCCCACATGTGATTTGCTTCTCCTTCCATATTCCATGCCCCTTCTACCATCACTCTATCCTTAAACACCCGTGAGGCGTCTCCTTTGAGTTTCCACCATTTTGTCCGACTAGTCTTGGCTCCTTTACCCAGTTGAACACGTATTCGGAGACGAAACTCGGATATCAAAAGCTGATACTGTGAGACGACACATTCTCCGAGTATGACTTTGCAATCTACTTAAGCTCGTTTGCTGTCTCTTCTAGTAAGTACAAAGTCAATCTGGCTAAAGTGTTGGCCACTACTAAAAGTAATTAAGTGTGACTGTCTCTTCCTAAAGAATGTATTAGCTATCATGAGGTCATAAGCAATAGCAAAATTCAATATTTCTTCTCCTTCTTGGTTCCTATCGCCATATCCAAAACCACCATGCACTCTCTCAAACCCCCCACTAGTTGTACCAACATGGCCATTGAAATCTCCTCCTACGAAAAGTTTTTCGCTACTAGGCACATCCCTAACCATGACATCTAGCTCTTCCCAGAAATTCCTCTTGACGGCTTCACTTAGACCTACTTGTGGGGCATAAGCACTAATGACGTTCAGAATCATATCACCCACTACCAGCTTAACTAGGATGATCCTGTCCCCTTGTCTCCTAACATCGACCACTCCGTTTCTAAGGTTCTTGTCAATTAAAATACCTACCCCGTTCTTGTTACGCTCTTTTCCCGTGTACCATAACTTGAAGCCTGTGTTCTCCACCTCCTTCGCCTTTTGGCCCGTCCATTTGGTCTCCTGAATGCATAAGATATTTACACGTCTCCTAGTCATAGTATCAACTATCTCTCTTATACTAAACATTATAGTATTAAAATTCTAATATCCAATAAAAAAGATTATTATTTGTCTATTATTGTTCCCTGGTATTGGAAATGAATGTGCTTGAAAAAAGTATAAACTTACATAATATATGTTGTACCAAACTTAAAATAAAAAAACTCATGAAATATTCGATTTAGAATTGAAAATTTATCCATTTACTAGAAATGTACATTACGAAGTTACTGTACGGCCTCTTAAATTTTCAAGTAATTCAGAAAAATTATAAAATTATTAAACATGCTAACTAATCATATATATTTCATATTATGGTAAAATTTGAGAGTGTAAAGAATTTTGGAAATGGTAAAAGGATATAGATTTTATCGACCAAAATTCATGATGCAGAGAGAATCCATAGGGTTTTTCTTGAATTCCTTCACATATTTCTTTTACAGTTGAAGTTTTTTGCATACACATTTATGGCTTTACAACATTAATTGGTGCATAAACACACATATACACATGCGCTCTCCTCGGACACATACATATATTAACTCACACATAAAAGTATGATTACATATGCCGAACAGATTCAACTTTTATAATAGAAGAGAAGACCCATTGTAGTATTTATTTATCAATAAAGAGAAAAGGATCCGTAAAGAACATGTGTTCAAGAGTATAACATCAGTCATTATTTAAAAGTTATAATATATCTTATCAAAATTCTACGCAATCAACTATTCGATGCCCTACAACCCATCATCATATTTGAATCCATATATTTAAGTCCTATTTTCTGGGTTGAACTAGCATCATCCCACATTACTTACTGGTTCTTGAGTCGAAATTTGGATTATGATGTTGTGCAAGAACCATCAAAACAATCAATTTTTATTTCTTTAGTTTCATCCTTCAATTTTCAAATCTATGCATTTGTATCATTTATTTCAAGGCTAATGTAGCAACTTTGCACTTGTGATGGTAGCAAACTCCATTATTCAAGTCAATTGAGAAGATGAATGAATTCAAGACAAACTAATCATTAGGAAGCTTATACGACACAAAGGTGAATATAGTATAAGTGGTAAAATATATTAATCAACACAAGATTTTGTCTGTTCACTTTGTTTGCTTGTGTACTGATGTAATGACCCGATATTTTCAACCATTCGCATTCTTACATGTCGGATTTGAATTGCTCAAAATATCAGATTGTTAATTTAAATTTGGCAAAACTCAGCATATACAATAAATAAAATAATTACAGATCACAGACACAAAGTAATATAACAACAATGCAGCGGAAACAAAAGAATAGTAGTTCATGAAGCTACTATATATATATAACAGAGTTAAACAAGATACAACAGAAGTCTCGAATACAATAGTCAAATACAAGATCAGAATACATCGCTGGAATCAACTGAATATCTGAAAGCTGGATAGATAGCTGGATCTCCAAGCGAAGCTCCAACTCCAAAGGTGAGTCTTGAATACTGGTACACTCAGTCTGACCCGAGCGTAAAGCAAAACAGAAAACACTCGAGTCAGGATTAACATTCTTATATCAATAAATCCAACTCAAGTGAAATAACAACTGAAAATACAAGTAACTCAAAGGATGTTTGGGATAACCATCCTCTAAGGATCCATTAAACTATCTACTATGTTGTAGTGTACGCTAAGTAGATAATGCCTATCAGTAATATAAAGTATCAAAATAGCGTTAAGGCGTTACCATTATCCCCCTTAACACATTTTATATCAGCATCATAGTCAATACAGCACTGTAAACTCCACCGTAAACTAGTGGGCTATCAGGGAGTACTCCATAGGTATAACACGAAACAAATCGTAGTGGTCGCGCATAGGGATACGATTATGACAAGGCACATGAGGCAATACCCAAGGTAGTGAAACTACTGTTTGCCTGATCCGGACTGGTGAGAACGCATCGCCGCAACGATCGCAACACCGCGAAACAACACTCCCAATTCAAGGGTGCGCACCAATCAAAAACAAGTAATGAGTAGTTTACGAAGAAGTGTGTCCGCTAGAGGTAGCTAACCTCACTGGCCCGGCACGGCTCCTGTTTAAGTCATTTCAAATTTGACACAAGTGTCAAGGCTATCCATTATCGTTCTCTTTCTTCAAATCCAGCAACGTCATCATTCCAACCACTTCATTCTGGATCACACTCCGCGTATAATAGTTATTAAAGTGGTTTTCGGTCTAGACAGAGAGTATGTCCCAAACCGATCTCGGACTCTTTAATAACTACATAATTATTACACCGATTGGTCATTTAATAAACTTTCAAAATAGTTTATATTTCAAAACCAAAATATCATTGCCATTTCAAAACCATAACGATACGATATCACTTCCATTTCAAAACAAAATACGATATCATTTCCATTTCAAATATATCCATCTCAAATATATCCATTTACAAAATCTTAGTACTTCAAAGTTATAACACTTTCTAAATCAAACACTTTAGAAATCATAATACTTTGGAAATCAAAATTTAGAAATCATAATGCTTGGAATCATAACACTTCCCACTTAACTGTTTAAATATAAATGATAGTATATAAAATAAAATAGTTTATAATTTAAAATAGTTTATATAAAAATAGTTATAATTTGAAATAGTTTATATTAAAAATAATTTATATTAAAATAGTTTATATGAAATAAATTTATAAAGTAACATATATAAATTGTTTTAAATATAATTTAAAAATACTTTATATAATAAAATAGCTTCCTGAAATTTCACAAATCAATTCCAAATCAACACCCATCCCAAAATTTCAAATTTAGTCAAATCTCAAATCATCAATTTCAATTTAATTCAGTTCTCAATAAACTATTATATCGATTTCAAATATAGATTTTAGCCACAAATAAACCATTTAAATTTCGTTATATTCCAAAGCTTTAAATATTTCACAATCTCAAGACTAAATTTGATAATTTCATATATATCTTAATTTAACTTTATCATTATTTAGTTTTGAAATATTCACTTAATAAATCCAATATTATTTAAATAAAACCCTGAATTACAAATAAACTAAATATTTCCTTCAACTTAATCAAACTTGAAATATTCATTTAAATCACCTTAACTAAAATCAAGTTATAAAACTATATCCTTTAAAATCTCAAATTCATTAAGTTCCAAATCGATTTCTAATTAAATATATTTCTTAATTAAATACAATTTAAAATCAATTTCAAATCTATCTTCTCAACCTTCATTTATTAAATCATTATAAACTCTATATTAAAAGATAATTCAAATAAATACTTAACCATATTATATTTTAATAAAATCAAACTTTATTATTAAGTTTATTTTATATTAAGACAAAATTATGCATAGCTTAAGATCAAGAATTTAACTATATATAAAATAACATTTATATAATATCTAAAATCAATATTTATATAAAACCATATATTTCCTTCCAAAACCATAGTAATCATTTCAAATTATTTATATATAGACCAACGGTGTTTGTATATAATTTCCTATCCTATGGTCAAGTGATACAGATATTTGTCATTTCGATCCGCAATTTAAATATATACGGGTATATATCATTTCAAACCGCAATCCCAAATTCAATTCAATGAAAATCGCTTGGGTTTATCATTTCAACCCATAATGATTTTCTCCTATTCTACAGATCGTTCGGGTATGTATCATTTCAACCCATAGTGAATTCTATACTAACAGGGAACTTGCAGAGTGATAACAGATATGATAAAATCATAACAGGCATATGTCATCAATATAAATAACAGATAATGGTGTCAGATGTCACAAGTGAACAGATACAGATAATGACATATATATAGCAATATAAATAACAGATAATGGTGTCAGGTATCACAGGTGAACAAATACAGATAATGGCATATACATAGCAATATAAAAAACTAGCAGCAGCATATTTCAATTGACGTTTCAATTAAAATTAATAAATAAAAGAACGTTAATCGTGAGTGATCACTCACCTTTCGAGGCTAGAGATATTTGACGATGAGATGAGTTACGAAACGTAAGCACGACTTCCAAAGTGAAACAAGATTGGCACGACTTTGACGAATAAAGCTGATAACAAACATTGATGAGAACAAATCAAAAATCAGTTTTGATATAAACTAAATATATATATTATATATTTTATTTTTTCAAAATTAAATTTTAAAACATATATTTCAAACCCATATTTTGTTCGAACACATATAAAATAAATTTCTATACATATATAAAAAGTAGCAAATCTTGGCGTTATAGTTACTTAAGCATGCTTATGCACTAATTCACATTTTTAGCTCAATAATATGAAATGCAAAGTGTTCCAGATATTATTATAAGTGATGCAAATACTAAATCGAAAGAAAATAGCAGCTTAAAATAAATGGTGATATATGCGACCCCAGCTATAAATACTAAATCCATATATAAATTCGACAGATCAAACTCCCATATCTATAAGCTAAAAAACAAAATATACTGTACACATATATGTTATAGGAATCACTTATAAATTTGTGCATACCACTGTAAATATATATATCATTAACATACATCATGCCTTTAAACAACAGATCTCAGTTGAAAAACAAATTTAGATAACCATATGTACATATAACTTACAGATATATATAAAAGTTGCAAACACTAAATACTGGAAACATGCAACTATTATAAGGATCCGGCAAAAACAAAAATATATACATTCCTTTATATATTATACACGTATATATATACTCTATTATATAATAATCGAACAGATGCATATATGATGCTTTATAAGGCTGACATTTAGACAACAACAACTATGTATACTCTTTATTACTATAACACCTACAGAACAATTTTATTTTTAAAAAGCCCAAAAATGCAAATATGGTAAACTGTAGAATATTATATATATACTTACCATCATAACTTATATATAACATCATTCACACTAAACTTATACACTATATAAATATACCATAATTTATATATACTTTTGGAAACTCACATAAGAATACATGTATATATATTTATATATAAATGCAAATATACTTACAAATATATATAAGCTTGCTATAGGTAATCACGTATAAAATACATGGTGATATATATATACCTTAACAATTTCCCTGTGTATATATATACATATATATACGCGGTGACGACTACATAAGCTCTCAGCTAGAGGAAAAAAAAAGAGCAAGCGCGGCTCCGCTGAAACACGACGAACAGGAAGGAAGAGGGATGCTTGGTCAGGATAGCTCGCGAGTTTGGGCTCGGCACGAGCTGGTGGTAGGAGTGATGGTTGAACTGGCTTCGGCCGTGGAGTTGCTTGGTATGGCAGGGGTGGGCACTAGTACCGCGGAAGGCTGTCAGGTGGTCGTTGGCCAAAGGTGGAGGTTTCTTAAAGGAGGAGCTGTAGGATGGTGGCGTTTTCGAGGCACATCAGTGGACGTGGATGAAAGGAGGGGCGGTGGAAGGCGACGCTGGCTCGAGTGGGGTCAGCCACGTGTGCTGCAGGGGGAAAATGTTTGTGTGCGGCGTTTGTTAAGGGTGGAGCGCGGTGTAGGCGGAGGCCATGGTGGAAGGGAACGTGGTCAGCTGTTAGGGTGGTTGGTCAGAGCGAAGGGCGTAGGTGGCAAGCTATGGAGGAAGGCGGACGATGAGTAGGTTGGTTTAAAGCAAAGGATACGAGGATGAGCATTGAGTAAGAAAGAATAGGCTACAGGATTGTTTAACAATATAAAACAGGGTGTTAGTTGAATATAAGAATGTGAATAGCCTTGTTTATTTGGTATGAATTTCCTCTTCTGTGCAAACGAAACAAACATATAAATTAGCATTGGGAATAGCTGAAGGTAGGCTCGAAAATTCAGGAAGTATTAAAGGCAGCTGTGACGACCCGGAATTTCGAGCAATATCAATTTAATAATTTATGTTAAATATTAAATTGATTTGATATATTTTTGAATTATAAACTTGAATTGATATTTTCTTCTGATAAATATCATATTGGTGAGTTATATCTTTTAAAACTAATAAATGATTTTTCTGTTTATAACGGATATACTGGTATATATCGTAGACAGGTAAGTTCTGTTTTAATTTTAATTGATAAATTTTGTTTTCAAATTTCCTATATGTATTCTAGAGATTTGGAAATTATTATTTATTTTGGAATGACTTTTCAAAGCTATTTAATAAATATATATATGGTTTTAAATATTCAGACAAATGGTTAAATTGTTTTAAGCTTATTCTAATTTGGTTCAGATTTATATTTATTAATAAAGAATTTCATTTTTTCTTTTCTTTACAAAAGTATAACTTGTTAAATTTTAGTTGAAGAATATATATGAGTTTTTAATTCAATTTGTCAAATGTTACTTTGGGTATATTATAAAATAAATGATTTCTTTTGTTTAATCTTTTTAAATGTTGATAAACGAACTTTTATAGTATTAATAAAAATATAATTTCTTTATGAACCGTTTCAAATTTATAAGTTGTAATTTATTTGGATGATATTTATAAGTAAAAATAGTATAAAGTATTCAGCTAGAAATACAATACAATAATATAAGTAACCAATATACATATTGAAAATAACAAATTAACAATAATACAAATGGAACGACTTCATTGAGATAAATTTTATAGTTTATAAATTATACAACGAACACATTAAACAAATCAAACAACATATTAAGCAATACATTGGTAAAATTTCATAGCTTTATAAATTATAAAACAAATATACCAAGTAATCAAACAACATCCATTATACTTTATAAATATACTAGAGTAACATTTTAAATTGTTAAAAATGTAAAACAAGCCTGCATAGTCAATTGAACCAAGAAAAATATAACTAAACTTGTACAGGATAACATCAAAACAAATGGAGGGTTCGAATATAAACATGCCTGCAATACTTAAGGAAAACAAAAGCAAATATAAAAGAAAGAGGAAACATACCTGTAGCTTGAGAAAGAAGTCTCAGGCAAGTTATAAAATATAGATAAGTATGGAAATGGAAGCATCATGGTACAAAGCAATTAATGCTAGTCGTGCAAACATCTCCTCTAGCTCACAATATGTATTCTCAGCCTCCATTCTTCACAAAAATCTCTGACAATAGAAAAGAAAGAAAATAAAAAAAAATATACAAACCCTGTTTAAACTTCAGCCTGTAAACAACTTTCCTCTATCACCTTTTCATTTCCATTCGAGCAAAGTGAAAACTGAAATGAAGCTTCCATTTTA
Organism: Allium fistulosum; assembly: GCA_030737815.1. NCBI lineage: Eukaryota > Viridiplantae > Streptophyta > Magnoliopsida > Asparagales > Amaryllidaceae > Allium > Allium fistulosum. The sequence goes on along the minus strand of CM060901.1, from coordinate 903,210,087 downwards.
AAAACCTAAACAACATTCTACCATCAAGCAACTACAACTAATTCAAAAAGCAAGACAGTTGAAGATCAAGGGTAGAAACACTTGTCAGTTTCCAGTTTCCTCAAAGAACTCCAAAACTGTTTGCAAACGAGTTCTGTTCTTTTATCAACCTGGTGAGTAACATTTTTTTTAAAAAAGTTTAATAACTCAAGTTTTTGTGGCATATTTTCTTGTGATATGTATCTGGTATTGGTATTTATGTGCAAGTATCTGTTTATGTCATACTCTGTTCTCATTCCAGTTTTGGTTTGCTATTTAAAATCTCAAAATCTCACAATAGAATCCATATCTGACTTTGATATATAAATGAAACTAGTTTGTTAGGATGTGAAGATAATTTTAAAAATAGTTTCTGTAAATTTTAAATTAAGTTAAAATGTTTAAATAGGATAATACAGTGAAGCTCAAACTTTGGTTAAAAATCAACTGTTTTAAATTCAAATTTGGATTACCTACATGTAATCGTGATAAGAAATCATGATTTTAGATGATACTATTATAGTTTTTAATTAAGTATTAAAGGAGGATTTTGTGATATTGCGAAATTTGGAATTTTGTGAATTGCCGATTATCTACACATTAATCTGAGTTGAATTTGTGATCGAAGCTTGGTTATAGTTGGTTGATTATGGGAAAAATGTAAAAGAATTTTTCTAATGAGTGATTAATTCGAATGGGATCGAACTAGGGTTTTAGTTGGAGTTTTATACGTCTTGGCTGTCGAAACGTTTGCGGCATGGGAAGTGGACCGAGGTGCTCGTTTGTGGGGTAGATGTAGCTCGTGACGTGGTGGTTCTGTGGAAGGGTCGGCGAGGTCCAACAAAGTCGAGATGATCGGCCTTGGGAAAAATTTGGTGATCGAGGTTATTTCTGAGTTTCGAGCAGATGCTCGAATTTTGATTTGCGTACCTGTTTTTGGTTCTGGGTTGAGGGATGGCACGTTGGGGTCGCCGCCGACTTGGTGATGGCCGGAGACAAGCTTGATGTCGTTTGGCTCGCTGTGCAACGTGCACACGTGAATGGCGTATCTGGTAAAGGAATGGGAGTTGGGGAAGACGAGTTCGACTCGGGAAGTTGTTCGAGTAAATGGAGCTACGACTCGAAGCAGGTACGTAGGCGAGATTCCTCGCGCGTGACTCGGGGAAAAGGGTGAAATGGCTCGGGTTGTTTCGTGTTGAGTAACCTGGGTTTAATATTTTAACAGTATATCATAATTTAGCTTTAAATTTTTAAGCATGAACAAGTTTTTGTGTATTTTAAAACTAGTTTAAATAATAATTGTTAATTTGACTTAATATGTTTAGAAATGTTTTTTCAAAGATTTAAATCTATAAAATTAAATGTTGAATTGTTTTGTTTAAATAAGTTATATTTCAAAATTTATTTCTAAATGGGTTTTAATGAAGTAAATGGTAGGAGCAAGTATTTAATATAAATACAAGTTTATTTTAAATTAGATATGTTGAGATTAATTAAGGATAATTAATCAATAAACTAAAAATTAAAGGTTAATTACATTTTGTAATTAAGGATGAATTATTAAATGAAATAATTAGTGGGAATGAACGTAATTTAGAAATTAATTAATTAAAGATTAAGTGATGGTTAATAGAGTAATTAATTTATGAAATTAAAGATGATCACTTATAGATAATTAAGTATAATCGCTTAGTGAAGTGGTTGATATATTATGAAAGTCACAGACGAGACTTAACTTAATTTATAAATGGTAAATTTAAACTTATTAATAATTGATAAGTTAATTACTTAGAATAGTGATTAAATAAATGTTAATGAAGGTCATTAACTGAATTATTTTATAATTAATCAATATAATTGATTTTAATAAATTGACGGGATAAATTGATGTATTAATCAACATTTTAATTGTTTAAGTGTAAATGAATAAATGGGAAGTAATTAAGGAGTTAATTACTCATTTTAATTAATTGAGTAATTTAATTTATCTGGGTTAACTAATTTATTTTGATTAATTTGAATAAATCAATTGATGATGTGATAATTATAATTACTTAGAAAAGTAATTGATGTTTAATTACAGAGTGTAATTAATAGAATGAAGTTGTTAATAAAGTAATTTGAGTATAATTACTTTATATAATTAATCAAAGGATTAATTAGAGATAATAAATTATTGAGCAATTAATGAAGTAATTAAAGGAGTTAATTACTAGATTGGGATTAATCAAAGGTGATAAATATTTTGGTTCAAATTAAAGATTTAATTACTTTGATGTAATTAACTTAACTGGAAATGTAATTTGAGATTATTGGAATTTAAAATAGATTTATTTGGAATAATTAATAAATGAAGAAATTTATTAATAATTAATTGAGTAATGTAATTAACTTTAGTTAATTAAGAAATGAAGTAATGTAAAGATGCATTTCTATATTGGATTAAAGTAATTAATCCGTGGGAATAATCTAAAGATAATTACTTAAATGTAATTAAAGAAAATTAATCAGGGATGATTAATTAAATGAATAATGGGATGATGATTAATTAATTGATTGATAATTAATTAATAGAAGTATAAGCAGGTTTAATAATGATGTGATGATTAATTTAATTAACTTTAAATTAATTAAGAATAAGGTAATTGATTTAATTCATTTTAAATTAATTATCAATAGTGTGATTTATTATCCTTGCTTATGTATGATGATTGATATTGACATCTCATTGATTGATTGTAATCTCAGATATGAGATGAGTGGTATTGTTGTGATATGAATGCTTTGATGATAGTTTGATGATATTGATTATCCATTTATGATGTTATGTGAATTATCCATCTGTGATGTTGTGTTTTATCTATCGGTGTTGATATAGATAATTGAATTGAATTGTTTTAAACCTTTAAAACAACTTGGCCTTAAAAGACACGTTTTGGATTTCGATGAGACCGGGATCGGGTTTCCGTATACCGGGATTCCAGGTCTGGAGACCCGAATACCACATCGATCCAAAATAACGTTAGGTCGTGAAATTTCAAATGAAGCAAGTGAAGACTCGAGGTATAAGAACTATACGTCAGTATAACTCTGTGGGTGATTCCGTAATGAGTTTTGACGAAGATAGTACTTATAGATTCGAGATGGTGATTCAGAATGCAAGGGTTATTGTCGTTAACTCTGAGGGTGATTTCAATACGAGTGTAACGAGATAATGCCTTCGGTTTCGTTCGAACCCGAAATGAACTTGTATGGATCGAATGCTTTCAGAACATCGTCAGGCGGACGATGAGCATTCTAAGAGATGAGTTCTATAAAGGTAATCGTGACCTCAAGCCTCATCAACCGGGAATGGCTAAAACAGGGGAGGTGCAGCAAGGCTTCGTGGGTAGCCCCCACTTGAGAGTAAGGTTTACCCCTGTCTAGATGTCCTTATTTATTTCGGTTTAGTGTACGGTTGGTCGCGCCAACTATGGGGTGATCTTATTTGGAACTGTCCAGTAAGGGATGGGTCCGGCCTTGTGTTGCAGGGGAGCGGGCGTACTCCTCGGTACGGTGATCTAGGCCACGTACTGTGACGGGCGGTACCCCAGTAGCCCTGCCGTTGTATGGAATCCAAAATCCAATAAGTGCCATCGGATTTGATTGTAAACTTAGTATGCTGGAATTTAATCATGTAACAATTTCGGCTATTTTCTATTTACTTGAAAACCCTAGACACTATTATAATATCACTGGATTTCCTAAAAATGTTTTGGTTAGCGTAAGGTAAAAACTTTTCCATGTTTATTGGTGGGAAGTCTTACGTGATACCTTTTGTTTCCAAATGATTTCCAAAGTTAAACAACTTTAATCTGTTACTCATACCAGACCCATGTCTGACCCGAAGTTTATTTCTGTTTTTCATAAACTCTCGGGTACCCAAATTTTTACGGGTAGTCAAGGGATTCAGGTTTAGCTTTGACGTATTCTGGAGGAGCAATGGAGCAGGAGGCTTCAGCGTGTAGATATATAGTGGTTCCGCTGTGTTAGTGATTATTTTGTATTTCCGCTGTGTTGTATCTCTTGTGTTGTATCTCTGTGATGTGTGAGTTGTATTAACTAGACATGTGTTTATAACTGTCTAGTATGTGTTGTATTATCTGTGTACTCTGATGTATATGATACTATGTATTAATTTATGTGATATATTATATTTTATTCGTTCCGCTGTTGAGATTCTGTTGTTGTTTTCTTCTTCTTCTCTTTCTTTTCTACTTTCTCACCTCTTTCTTTTCTTCAAAACGATACGACTTTCTGGGCATAGAAGGTCGGGTCGTTACAGGTGGTATCAGAGCACTAGGTTGAGCGAATACCTAGGCTCTTAAGTGATTTCTTTCTTGAGCGAGCGTATTTGTATTTTTGATATATATATATATATATATGTATAATTTTATATATTTCTACCTATCGGTTGGGTTACCCGTTCAGGTTTCCCCAATACTAATTATAAAGGTAGATGGAGTAGTGGTGGATGTGTAGCACAACCCCCACTAATAGGAGAAGCCCATATGTTGAGGTTGGAGGTATATTTGTCGAGACTGTAAACCCAATACCGTTTCGAGTAAGTTTGGCAGTATGGAGTGTGGATTTCTCCGGTCTCCGAAGGAAATCTTTTTAAAGGAATTCGGAGTAACTCTTGGAAGTGTAAGTTGGTTGTGCTCGGTAAGCAGATTATTTGGAGTTTGGATCTGTTGGATGAGCAGAAGTGAGTAATGGTATCTTTGCAACTTCAGAAGGGAGTAGCTGTATGGTGAGATGCAATAACCACAGACGGTGCTGAAGATGTTTCTTTTGAAGCAAGTTAAGAAGTTATGGGGTGGACAGTTGATGTCTACCGCAGGGAAGCTTTATCGGTGTTGGAGTGTGAAACTAAGGTCGGTAAGTTGTTACTTTCGGATGTGGTATCATTTTCACCCTTAATAAGAGTTAGTTGTTGGTGCTTGGCTTGGAGTCCGAATTTTTGAGAGATATCTGCTTGTCTCAACCTCTTTGTGAAGTTGGCTGAAGACTTTGAAGTTCGAGAAGCCTTTGGAATAAAGAAGTCTTCTGGTTAAGCAGTGACCTGGAGTGGAGTGTGGAAGCAGCAATGTGAATCTTTTTCTACAATGGATCAGGAGATGTGAGATTCTACGGTCAGTAGTTCGAGTAGATGTTAAAGACTTATCCATTTCTTCTGGAAGCTCAGCAGGTCAGGATATCTGTTTTGAGGAGGAACTATCAGTTTTTTGGCAGATAAGATGTTTCTAAAGGAGTAATTTTATTTGGATATGCTGTTCGGGTTGGTAAAGGAAGAACAGTTTCTTTGGAATCTGAACCGGATAGGATCGCAAAAGTGACTTGCGATGGTTTGAGTGTTCCTTTGTGTTACAGAAATTTTCTGGATGTCTTCAGGAAGTCAGTGTTTTGTTAGCATCTGGAGATTGAATTTGGTATCAATTGTATTTCAAGAGTGATACCGATGGTTTAACTTAGTAGTAGGATGGTTTGTGAGGAACTTCTGAGTTTATTTTGGATTTGTTAAACCATATTTTCAGAATAGTTGGGAGGCTTACCAGTTGTGATTACTGACTGATGGTTGCAAAGCCTAGGTCTGTCACAGTGGTATCAGTGGGAAGTTTGTATTGGAGTTCGTCATCAGCATTTTCTTCTACCCATATCAGAGTTGTGCAGCGGAAGCAGTTGGGAGTGCGTCTGCTTTTCTTTTCTGGAGAAGAGAAGTTATTTCTACGGCTGATGGTAGGGATTGTGTTCTTGATTTTGGTTGATAGGGAGAAGATCGTCTACTGGATTGTTTTTGGATTCAGATTGTTCTGAAAGGCATCAGCGGAGATTTAGCTGATTGGTAGTGATGGAAGCAGCTTTGTATCGTCCGAAGAGTTTGGTAGATAAGAGACAGAGGAATTTGGATTTCAGAGTCGGAGATTTGATTCTGGATGAGTTTCTCTGATTGAAGGAGTTGTATAGTTTGGTAAGTCTGGGAAATTAGCTCCGAAGTGTTCTGGATTTTCTCTGTGTTCTGGAGAAGTTAGTGTTTGTTCTTCTGGAGTGAATTGCCAGTTTGGATAGCGGGGATTCATTGTGTTTCGCGTATCTCTGAGGGAGTACGTGTGAGATTCTATTTTTGGTTTTTGGAACCAGCAGTTCAGGAGAGTTGGTTGTGAGTCTGACTCGTCTATAGTCTGATAGCCTGTCTTGTTCTGTAGATCTAGAGGAGTAGGTGCTCGGTAGCTTAGTGATATTGACTGTTTGGATTCTATAGAGCGAGTAACCTGGTATTTATATTCGGGGAAACTCGAGAGAATCCTATTCGGAATTTTTGTCTGGATAGATAGATTGTTTGATTGGATGCTATGGTTGTTAGCATTGATTGATATATGCATGTGTTTTAAAAATTAAATTTTAAATAAATTATTAAATTACCTTTGTTTTAAATTTCGGGGACGAAATTCTTTTAAGGGGGGAGGAATGTGACGACCCGGAATTTCGAGCAATATCAATTTAATAATTTATGTTAAATATTAAATTGATTTGATATATTTTTGAATTATAAACTTGAATTGATATTTTCTTCTGATAAATATCATATTGGTGAGTTATATCTTTTAAAACTAATAAATGATTTTTCTGTTTATAACGGATATACTGGTATATATCGTAGACAGGTAAGTTCTGTTTTAATTTTAATTGATAAATTTTGTTTTCAAATTTCCTATATGTATTCTAGAGATTTGGAAATTATTATTTATTTTGGAATAACTTTTCAAAGCTATTTAATAAATATATATATGGTTTTAAATATTCAGATAAATGGTTAAATTGTTTTAAGCTTATTCTAATTTGGTTCAGATTTATATTTATTAATAAAGAATTTCATTTTTTCTTTTCTTTACAAAAGTATAACTTGTTAAATTTTAGTTGAAGAATATATATGAGTTTTTAATTCAATTTTTCAAATGTTACTTTGGGTATATTATAAAATAAATGATTTCTTTTGTTTAATCTTTTTAAATGTTGATAAACGAACTTTTATAGTATTAATAAAAATATAATTTCTTTATGAACCGTTTCAAATTTATAAGTTGTAATTTATTTGGATGATATTTATAAGTAAAAATAGTATAAAGTATTCAGCTAGAAATACAATACAATAATATAAGTAACCAATATACATATTGAAAATAACAAATTAACAATAATACAAATGGAACGACTTCATTGAGATAAATTTTATAGTTTATAAATTATACAACGAACACATTAAACAAATCAAACAACATATTAAGCAATACATTGGTAAAATTTCATAGCTTTATAAATTATAAAACAAATATACCAAGTAATCAAACAACATCCATTATACTTTATAAATATACTAGAGTAACATTTTAAATTGTTAAAAATGTAAAACAAGCCTGCATAGTCAATTGAACCAAGAAAAATATAACTAAACTTGTACAGGATAACATCAAAACAAATGGAGGGTTCGAATATAAACATGCCTGCAATACTTAAGGAAAACAAAAGCAAATATAAAAGAAAGAGGAAACATACCTGTAGCTTGAGAAAGAAGTCTCAGGCAAGTTATAAAATATAGATAAGTATGGAAATGGAAGCATCATGGTACAAAGCAATTAATGCTAGTCGTGCAAACATCTCCTCTAGCTCACAATATGTATTCTCAGCCTCCATTCTTCACAAAAATCTCTGACAATAGAAAAGAAAGAAAATAAAAAAAAAATATACAAACCCTGTTTAAACTTCAGCCTGTAAACAACTTTCCTCTATCACCTTTTCATTTCCATTCGAGCAAAGTGAAAACTGAAATGAAGCTTCCATTTTAAAAACCTAAACAACATTCTACCATCAAGCAACTACAACTAATTCAAAAAGCAAGACAGTTGAAGATCAAGGGTAGAAACACTTGTCAGTTTCCAGTTTCCTCAAAGAACTCCAAAACTGTTTGCAAACGAGTTCTGTTCTTTTATCAACCTGGTGAGTAACATTTTTTTAAAAAAAGTTTAATAACTCAAGTTTTTGTGGCATATTTTCTTGTGATATGTATCTGGTATTGGTATTTATGTGCAAGTATCTGTTTATGTCATACTCTGTTCTCATTCCAGTTTTGGTTTGCTATTTAAAATCTCAAAATCTCACAATAGAATCCATATCTGACTTTGATATATAAATGAAACTAGTTTGTTAGGATGTGAAGATAATTTTAAAAATAGTTTCTGTAAATTTTAAATTAAGTTAAAATGTTTAAATAGGATAATACAGTGAAGCTCAAACTTTGGTTAATAATCAACTGTTTTAAATTCAAATTTGGATTACCTACATGTAATCGTGATAAGAAATCATGATTTTAGATGATACTATTATAATTTTTAATTAAGTATTAAAGGAGGATTTTGTGATATTGCGAAATTTGGAATTTTGTGAATTGCCGATTATCTACACATTAATCTGAGTTGAATTTGTGATCGAAGCTTGGTTATATAGTTGGTTGATTATGGGAAAAATGTAAAAGAATTTTTCTAATGAGTGATTAATTCGAATGGGATCGAACTAGGGTTTTAGTTGGAGTTTTATACGTCTTGGCTGTCGAAACGTTTGCGGCATGGGAAGTGGACCGAGGTGCTCGTTTGTGGGGTAGATGTAGCTCGTGACGTGGTGGTTCTGTGGAAGGGTCGGCGAGGTCCAACAAAGTCGAGATGATCGGCCTTGGGAAAAATTTGGTGATCGAGGTTATTTCTGAGTTTCGAGCAGATGCTCGAATTTTGATTTGCGTACCTGTTTTTGGTTCTGGGTTGAGGGATGGCACGTTGGGGTCGTCGCCGACTTGGTGATGGCCGGAGACAAGCTTGATGTCGTTTGGCTCGCTGTGCAACGTGCACACGTGAATGGCGTATCTGGTAAAGGAATGGGAGTTGGGGAAGACGAGTTCGACTCGGGAAGTTGTTCGAGTAAATGGAGCTACGACTCGAAGCAGGTACGTAGGCGAGATTCCTCGCGCGTGACTCGGGGAAAAGGGTGAAATGGCTCGGGTTGTTTCGTGTTGAGTAACCTGGGTTTAAAATTTTAACAGTATATCATAATTTAGCTTTAAATTTTTAAGCATGAACAAGTTTTTGTGTATTTTAAAACTAGTTTAAATAATAATTGTTAATTTGACTTAATATGTTTAGAAATGTTTTTTCAAAGATTTAAATCTATAAAATTAAATGTTGAATTGTTTTGTTTAAATAAGTTATATTTCAAAATTTATTTTTAAATGGGTTTTAATGAAGTAAATGGTAGGAGCAAGTATTTAATATAAATACAAGTTTATTTTAAATTAGATATGTTGAGATTAATAAAGGATAATTAATCAATAAACTAAAAATTAAAGGTTAATTACATTTTGTAATTAAGGATGAATTATTAAATGAAATAATTAGTGGGAATGAACGTAATTTAGAAATTAATTAATTAAAGATTAAGTGATGGTTAATAGAGTAATTAATTTATGAAATTAAAGATGATCACTTATAGATAATTAAGTATAATCGCTTAGTGAAGTGGTTGTTATATTATGAAAGTCACGGACGAGACTTAACTTAATTTATAAATGGTAAATTTAAACTTATTAATAATTGATAAGTTAATTACTTAGAATAGTGATTAAGTAAATGTTAATGAAGGTCATTAACTGAATTATTTTATAATTAATCAATATAATTGATTTTAATAAATTGACGGGATAAATTGATGTATTAATCAACATTTTAATTGTTTAAGTGTAAATGAATAAATGGGAAGTAATTAAGGAGTTAATTACTCATTTTAATTAATTGAGTAATTTGATTTATCTGGGTTAACTAATTTATTTTGATTAATTTGAATAAATCAATTGATGATGTGATAATTATAATTACTTAGAAAAGTAATTGATGTTTAATTACAGAGTGTAATTAATAGAATGAAGTTGTTAATAAAGTAATTTGAGTATAATTACTTTATATAATTAATCAAAGGATTAATTAGAGATAATAAATTATTGAGCAATTAATGAAGTAATTAAAGGAGTTAATTACTAGATTGGGATTAATCAAAGGTGATAAATATTTTGGTTCAAATTAAAGATTTAATTACTTTGATGTAATTAACTTAACTGGAAATGTAATTTGAGATTATTGGAATTTAAAATAGATTTATTTGGAATAATTAATAAATGAAGAAATTTATTAATAATTAATTGAGTAATGTAATTAACTTTAGTTAATTAAGAAATGAAGTAATGTAAAGATGCATTTCTATATTGGATTAAAGTAATTAATCCGTGGGAATAATCTAAAGATAATTACTTAAATGTAATTAAAGAAAATTAATCAGGGATGATTAATTAAATGAATAATGGGATGATGATTAATTAATTGATTGATAATTAATTAATAGAAGTATAAGCAGGTTTAATAATGATGTGATGATTAATTTAATTAACTTTAAATTAATTAAGAATAAGGTAATTGATTTAATTCATTTTAAATTAATTATCAATAGTGTGATTTATTATCCTTGCTTATGTATGATGATTGATATTGACATCCCATTGATTGATTGTAATCTCAGATATGAGATGAGTGATATTGTTGTGATATGAATGCTTTGATGATAGTTTGATGATATTGATTATCCATTTATGATGTTATGTGAATTATCCATCTGTGATGTTGTGTTTTATCTATCGGTGTTGATATAGATAATTGAATTGAATTGTTTTAAACCTTTAAAACAACTTGGCCTTAAAAGACACGTTTTGGATTTCGATGAGACCGGGATCGGGTTTCCGTATACCGGGATTCCAGGTCTGGAGACCCGAATACCACATCGATCCAAAATAACGTTAGGTCGTGAAATTTCAAATGAAGCAAGTGAAGACTCGAGGTATAAGAACTATACGTCAGTATAACTCTGTGGGTGATTCCGTAATGAGTTTTGACGAAGATAGTACTTATAGATTCGAGATGGTGATTCAGAATGCAAGGGTTATTGTCGTTAACTCTGAGGGTGATTCCAATACGAGTGTAACGAGATAATGCCTTCGGTTTCGTTCGAAGCCGGAACGAACTTATATGGATCGAATGCTTTCAGAACATCGTCAGGCGGACGATGAGCATTCTAAGAGATGAGTTCTATAAAGGTAATCGTGACCTCAAGCATCATCAACCGGGAATGGCTAAAACAGGGGAGGTGCAGCAAGGCTTCGTGGGTAGCCCCCACTTGAGAGTAAGGTTTACCCCTGTCTAGATGTCCTTATTTATTTCGGTTTAGTGTACGGTTGGTCGCGCCAACTATGGGGTGATCTTATTTGGAACTGTCCAGTAAGGGATGGGTCCGGCCTTGTGTTGCAGGGGAGCGGGCGTACTCCTCGGTACGGTGATCTAGGCCACGTACTGTGACGGGCGGTACCCCAGTAGCCCTGCCATTGTATGGAATCCAAAATCCAATAAGTGCCATCGGATTTGATTGTAAACTTAGTATGCTGGAATTTAATCATGTAACAATTTCGGCTATTTTCTATTTACTTGAAAACCCTAGACACTATTATAATATCACTGGATTTCCTAAAAATGTTTTGGTTAGCGTAAGGTAAAACCTTTTCCATGTTTATTGGTGGGAAGTCTTACGTGATACCTTTTGTTTCCAAATGATTTCCAAAGTTAAACAACTTTAATCTGTTACTCATACCAGACCCATGTCTGACCCGAAGTTTATTTCTGTTTTTCATAAACTCTCGGGTACTCAAATTTTTACGGGTAGTCAAGGGATTCAGGTTTAGCTTTGACGTATTCTGGAGGAGCAATGGAGCAGGAGGCTTCAGCGTGTAGATATATAGTGGTTCCGCTGTGTTAGTGATTATTTTGTATTTCCGCTGTGTTGTATCTCTTGTGTTGTATCTCTGTGATGTGTGAGTTGTATTAACTAGACAGGTGTTTATAACTGTCTAGTATGTGTTGTATTATCTGTGTACTCTGATGTATATGATACTATGTATTAATTTATGTGATATATTATATTTTATTCGTTCCGCTGTTGAGATTCTGTTGTTGTTTTCTTCTTCTTCTCTTTCTTTTCTACTTTCTCACCTCTTTCTTTTCTTCAAAACGATACGACTTTCTGGGCATAGAAGGTCGGGTCGTTACAGGTGGTATCAGAGCACTAGGTTGAGCGAATACCTAGGCTCTTAAGTGATTTCTTTCTTGAGCGAGCGTATTTGTATTTTTGATATATATATATATATATGTATAATTTTATATATTTCTACCTATCGGTTGGGTTACCCGTTCAGGTTTCCCCAATACTAATTATAAAGGTAGATGGAGTAGTGGTGGATGTGTAGCACAACCCCCACTAATAGGAGAAGCCCATATGTTGAGGTTGGAGGTATATTTGTCGAGACTGTAAACCCAATACCGTTTCGAGTAAGTTTGGCAGTATGGAGTGTGGATTTCTCCGGTCTCCGAAGGAAATCTTTTTAAAGGAATTCGGAGTAACTCTTGGAAGTGTAAGTTGGTTGTGCTCGGTAAGCAGATTATTTGGAGTTTGGATCTGTTGGATGAGCAGAAGTGAGTAATGGTATCTTTGCAACTTCAGAAGGGAGTAGCTGTATGGTGAGATGCAATAACCACAGACGGTGCTGAAGATGTTTCTTTTGAAGCAAGTTAAGAAGTTATGGGGTGGACAGTTGATGTCTACCGCAGGGAAGCTTTATCGGTGTTGGAGTGTGAAACTAAGGTCGGTAAGTTGTTACTTTCGGATGTGGTCTCATTTTCACCCTTAATAAGAGTTAGTTGTTGGTGCTTGGCTTGGAGTCCGAATTTTTGAGAGATATCTGCTTGTCTCAACCTCTTTGTGAAGTTGGCTGAAGACTTTGAAGTTCGAGAAGCCTTTGGAATATAGAAGTCTTCTGGTTAAGCAGTGACCTGGAGTGGAGTGTGGAAGCAGCAATGTGAATCTTTTTCTACAATGGATCAGGAGATGTGAGATTCTACGGTCAGTAGTTCGAGTAGATGTTAAAGACTTATCCATTTCTTCTGGAAGCTCAGCAGGTCAGGATATCTGTTTTGAGGAGGAACTATCAGTTTTCTGGCAGATAAGATGTTTCTAAAGGAGTAATTTTATTTGGATATGCTGTTCGGGTTGGTAAAGGAAGAACAGTTTCTTTGGAATCTGAACCGGATAGGATCGCAAAAGTGACTTGCGATGGTTTGAGTGTTCCTTTGTGTTACAGAAATTTTCTGGATGTCTTCAGGAAGTCAGTGTTTTGTTAGCATCTGGAGATTGAATTTGGTATCAACTGTATTTCAGGAGTGATACCGATGGTTTAACTTAGTAGTAGGATGGTTTGTGAGGAACTTCTGAGCTTATTTTGGATTTGTTAAACCATATTTTCAGAATAGTTGGGAGGCTTACCAGTTGTGATTACTGACTGATGGTTGCAAAGCCTAGGTCTGTCACAGTGGTATCAGTGGGAAGTTTGTATTGGAGTTCGTCATCAGCATTTTCTTCTACCCATATCAGAGTTGTGCAGCGGAAGCAGTTGGGAGTGCGTCTGCTTTTCTTTTCTGGAGAAGAGAAGTTATTTCTACGGCTGATGGTAGGGATTGTGTTCTTGATTTTGGTTGATAGGGAGAAGATCGTCTACTGGATTGTTTTTGGATTCAGATTGTTCTGAAAGGCATCAGCGGAGATTTAGCTGATTGGTAGTGATGGAAGCAGCTTTGGATCGTCCGAAGAGTTTGGTAGATAAGAGACAGAGGAATTTGGATTTCAGAGTCGGAGATTTGATTCTGGATGAGTTTCTCTGATTGAAGGAGTTGTATAGTTTGGTAAGTCTGGGAAAATAGCTCCGAAGTGTTTTGGATTTTCTCTGTGTTCTGGAGAAGTTAGTGTTTGTTCTTCTGGAGTGAATTGCCAGTTTGGATAGCGGGGATTCATTGTGTTTCGCGTATCTCTGAAGGAGTACGTGTGAGATTCTATTTTTGGTTTTTGGAACCAGCAGTTCAGGAGAGTTGGTTGTGAGTCTGACTCGTCTGTAGTCTGATAGCCTGTCTTGTTCTGTAGATCTAGAGGAGTAGGAGCTCGGTAGCTTAGTGATATTGACTGTTTGGATTCTATAGAGCGAGTAACCTGGTATTTATATTCGGGGAAACTCGAGAGAATCCTATTCGGAATTTTTGTCTGGATAGATAGATTGTTTGATTGGATGCTATGGTTGTTAGCATTGATTGATATATGCATGTGTTTTAAAAATTAAATTTTAAATAAATTATTAAATTACCTTTGTTTTAAATTTCGGGGACGAAATTCTTTTAAGGGGGGAGGAATGTGACGACCCAGAATTTCGAGCAATATCAATTTAATAATTTATGTTAAATATTAAATTGATTTGATATATTTTTGAATTATAAACTTGAATTGATATTTTCTTCTGATAAATATCATATTGGTGAGTTATATCTTTTAAAACTAATAAATGATTTTTCTGTTTATAACGGATATACTGGTATATATCGTAGACAGGTAAGTTCTGTTTTAATTTTAATTGATAAATTTTGTTTTCAAATTTCCTATATGTATTCTAGAGATTTGGAAATTATTATTTATTTTGGAATGACTTTTCAAAGCTATTTAATAAATATATATATGGTTTTAAATATTCAGATAAATGGTTAAATTGTTTTAAGCTTATTCTAATTTGGTTCAGATTTATATTTATTAATAAAGAATTTCATTTTTTCTTTTCTTTACAAAAGTATAACTTGTTAAATTTTAGTTGAAGAATATATATGAGTTTTTAATTCAATTTTTCAAATGTTACTTTGGGTATATTATAAAATAAATGATTTCTTTTGTTTAATCTTTTTAAATGTTGATAAACGAACTTTTATAGTATTAATAAAAATATAATTTCTTTATGAACCGTTTCAAATTTATAAGTTGTAATTTATTTGGATGATATTTATAAGTAAAAATAGTATAAAGTATTCAGCTAGAAATACAATACAATAATATAAGTAACCAATATACATATTGAAAATAACAAATTAACAATAATACAAATGGAACGACTTCATTGAGATAAATTTTATAGTTTATAAATTATACAACGAACACATTAAACAAATCAAACAACATATTAAGCAATACATTGGTAAAATTTCATAGCTTTATAAATTATAAAACAAATATACCAAGTAATCAAACAACATCCATTATACTTTATAAATATACTAGAGTAACATTTTAAATTGTTAAAAATGTAAAACAAGCCTGCATAGTCAATTGAACCAAGAAAAATATAACTAAACTTGTACAGGATAACATCAAAACAAATGGAGGGTTCGAATATAAACATGCCTGCAATACTTAAGGAAAACAAAAGCAAATATAAAAGAAAGAGGAAACATACCTGTAGCTTGAGAAAGAAGTCTCAGGCAAGTTATAAAATATAGATAAGTATGGAAATGGAAGCATCATGGTACAAAGCAATTAATGCTAGTCGTGCAAACATCTCCTCTAGCTCACAATATGTATTCTCAGCCTCCATTCTTCACAAAAATCTCTGACAATAGAAAAGAAAGAAAATAAAAAAAAAAATACAAACCCTGTTTAAACTTCAGCCTGTAAACAACTTTCCTCTATCACCTTTTCATTTCCATTCGAGCAAAGTGAAAACTGAAATGAAGCTTCCATTTTAAAAACCTAAACAACATTCTACCATCAAGCAACTACAACTAATTCAAAAAGCAAGACAGTTGAAGATCAAGGGTAGAAACACTTGTCAGTTTCCAGTTTCCTCAAAGAACTCCAAAACTGTTTGCAAACGAGTTCTGTTCTTTTATCAACCTGGTGAGTAACATTTTTTTAAAAAAAGTTTAATAACTCAAGTTTTTGTGGCATATTTTCTTGTGATATGTATCTGGTATTGGTATTTATGTGCAAGTATCTGTTTATGTCATACTCTGTTCTCATTCCAGTTTTGGTTTGCTATTTAAAATCTCAAAATCTTACAATAGAATCCATATCTGACTTTGATATATAAATGAAACTAGTTTGTTAGGATGTGAAGATAATTTTAAAAATAGTTTCTGTAAATTTTAAATTAAGTTAAAATGTTTAAATAGGATAATACAGTGAAGCTCAAACTTTGGTTAAAAATCAACTGTTTTAAATTCAAATTTGGATTACCTACATGTAATCGTGATAAGAAATCATGATTTTAGATGATACTATTATAATTTTTAATTAAGTATTAAAGGAGGATTTTGTGATATTGCGAAATTTGGAATTTTGTGAATTGCCGATTATCTACACATTAATCTGAGTTGAATTTGTGATCGAAGCTTGGTTATAGTTGGTTGATTATGGGAAAAATGTAAAAGAATTATTCTAATGAGTGATTAATTCGAATGGGATCGAACTAGGGTTTTAGTTGGAGTTTTATACGTCTTGGCTGTCGAAACGTTTGCGGCATGGGAAGTGGACCGAGGTGCTCGTTTGTGGGGTAGATGTAGCTCGTGACGTGGTGGTTCTGTGGAAGGGTCGGCGAGGTCCAACAAAGTCGAGATGATCGGCCTTGGGAAAAATTTGGTGATCGAGGTTATTTCTGAGTTTCGAGCAGATGCTCGAATTTTGATTTGCGTACCTGTTTTTGGTTCTGGGTTGAGGGATGGCACGTTGGGGTCGCCGCCGACTTGGTGATGGCCGGAGACAAGCTTGATGTCGTTTGGCTCGCTGTGCAACGTGCACACGTGAATGGCGTATCTGGTAAAGGAATGGGAGTTGGGGAAGACGAGTTCTGTCACGTCCCGAAATTTTCGACTTTCGAAAATTCGACATCGATACTCACTTTATCGACTGCCGAGAAATCGAACGCCGGAAACTTCAAAAGTGAGGGTTTTAGAAAGAAGAAAAAGGCAGAAGAAGAGAACAGAAGAAGAAAGAAGAAGAACAACAGTACAACAACAGAAACAGAAAACAATATCAGAATCTCACATATCGCAGCGGAACAATATATAATAGATAAATGAATAATCTTTAAACAAAGAACTATATCATTTTATACATACATCAAATCATCAGAGTCAATATACAACTCAGTACAACAATGGACCGTTTTATACTTGTCCTCATATAGAATACACAGCGGAATAAATACTATCAGATACAAATACTACGTCTCGAACTCCAGCTTATCTCCAAGCTCCAGAATATCCAGAATATCCTGAAAATATAACTCTAGGCTGCCCGTGTGGAAATTGGTGGGCACCCTGAGTTTAGAAGGGAAACAATAAACTCCGAGTCAGTCATGGTGACTGGTGTGAGATCGTAAAACAGTTATTTATCTTTAAAATAAATAGCAGAGGATTTTAAAGTCAATTCGCAATGCTTTTGGAAAATGAAACTACCATAAGACCTCCCGCCACACACACAATGCAAACGCAGACTTGGAGGAGATTTCTTCTTATGATAGTCAAAGATGCTTACTACGCAAAAATCAAATCATTTTGGATATTATTATTAGTGCATAGTGGAAAACATTTCGAAAGTAGAATATTAATCTTAGCCAGCATAGGCATTCCGCACTTATGCCTACTATAGCTACCATCCAAACAGTGGTGACCACCATAAGTGAATGATAGGTTCTACAACTAAAACCGTACAAGATCGTATTGTTTCTTTGGATTTCCAACAAATGGTCAGGCTAAGGAACTTCCTATCCACGATGGGTACGTCCCTGGAATAGACGACCCGAGAATCTAACGTTACGGTTAGATCTCTGCCAACACAAGGCCGGGTTACCTCTGCAAAAATAGGTAACTACTGACACGCGTATGCCATCCCCCGATCGTCACCGATCTTCCCGAGGATCCCCGATTCGCAACAAACCACATAGAAAAAATAATGCAGTAACCACAGAGGTTAAGTATCTGGGCTCCATACCATGATACCACCTTTATCCAGAAGGAATGACATACACTAAGGGGCGCTACTCCCTAGAACCTTGCTGCATTCGTCCTGTTTCGACCATTTCCGGGGTGTGAGGCTCGACGAAGTCTCGTCCACAAAGCTACGCTTTCTACAAAAAGCCCTGCTTCGGGTCAAACAAAATGATCAACCTATGATCACAAAGATATAAGATCAAACAAATGATCATATCACAAATGATCAAACACTGATCATTTCACAGCAACACTCAGTATGCCACGTTACCAAATTGGGATATATCGCTGATAAATTTCAACTACATAACCTCTGAGCTCGTACGTCTCAGAGAAGGGTGTTAAGCTAAGAGAATAAATTCTCCGCCACCAACAGAAATGTATTTGAAAGAAATCAGCTTTACATCTCAAATTTGTAACGTCAGACATACAATCCATACAAGTCTGTTCCGGGATCGAACAGAACCGAAGGCACTTCTCACGAAGCCCTTGCACATCCGGATAGTTTTCAATCACGTCAGGACTTCCCGTCACTAAGGGTGATAAAACCTCTAAATCGAAGATCAGTCGATGTAGAGTAACTCGACGGTAATCCTTCCGTTTTCAAAAAATATCCGGTCTTCAACACCGGTCTTCAAATGCAATTCATAACGACGTATCACATATTCGGAATGGGTTATACGACCCCATGGTCCTTTCCCGGCTAACCCGAATAGTGAGCGCTTATTCAAAAATAAGTGTGGCATTCAAATTCATCCAATTCACAACAAATACCTATCTAAAGGTAATTATTGATAGTCGGTTATTTAACTATCAATAAAGATGCGCAACATCATCAGATTCCAAATAATTTTCCAAATGATTTTATCTTCCAAAATATCTTTACTAGATATATAATTTCCACACTTCAAAAATAAATCGACGTTTATTTTTCCAAACGGTTTCCCTTTCCTTTATAAATTCCATATTGAATTTACACTTTTCGAATACCTACTAATATTCGATTTTCAATCGTTTTTCAAATATTCAATTTCGATTTATCTTTAAGAAGATAAAATCTCAAAACGTTTCACTTCATTTTGGGAAACATTCCATACTTATTTAATAATAAGTGTTTCACAAATCTTTTATTTTCAACATTTGAAAATACTCGATATACTTAAAATCAAATTAAGTATATATTTCATTCTTTAAGGAAATCTATTTTCTATAACAACATCAATTTGAGTCAAAACGAATGTTACGTAAAACATCGTTACGACGACTCAAAATCACTAGTATAGGGATTCGAAATTTAGATAGATATATAAATCCCAATACTATATAAAACATTTCCTTTCGGAAATCATTTACTATAACAACAGTGTTATAGTCCACCATTTCCTTATATTTCTCGAAAACGTCTATTTCAACAATAAATGTTGAAATCTATGCTTTCGATTCATAACACATTTAAAAACATCGTTAAAAACAATTTAACTTCATTTTAAAATATCACTTCTTCAAAAATGAATCCATTTTATTCAATAATATATTCACTGTCCAAAATCGTGAATATAATTCACTTAACCCAATTTCAATCATTTCTACACATTTTTATTCCAATAGAAATTCGCTATCCAAAATCGCGAATATATCTTCTTTAATAATCTTCTATATTCAATTTATCAAATTCAACCGATTTTGAATTTATAAAACAACTTTTATAAATTCTATTTCTATTTATAAAAACTTCAATTTATAAATCTTCTTTTATTAACTTCTATATTTAACTCATCAAAATAAGTGATTCCGGATTTATAAACAACTTTTATAAATTTCAATTCTATTTATAAAAACTTCAATCCCAAATCAATTTCGATATTGATTTGAAAATTTATTTATCACTACTAAGTAAATTCCTTATTTTCCTCAAATTATTCAATATTCTGTTTTTAACAATGGATTCTTCAATTTGAAATCATTTTACATTGATTTCCCAATTTGTTTCAATTTACCAATTAAATTTCTAATAGGATTTCCAACTTATCTTCTCTTAAATAAATTCCTTTTTAAGAAAATACATTTCAATCGTTTCTTTCAATCTATTTTAAAAATCCAAATTTTTAAATTAAATTCTTCAATTTAAAATCACTATTTTACGAAATCCATTTATTTAACATTTTCACTTTATTCTGGAATAAATTCGATAATACTATAAAAATCAACTTTTATACCTTTAAATTCTTTTCTTCAAATTTTATTCAATTTCAAAAATCAATTCACTTAAAATTTCCTGCTTGAATTACCAAAAATTCAATTTCGTTTATTTTTGGAATCCAATGATATCAAACATCCATTCAGCTAAATTTTAGCTTTCAAACAATTTCCAGGCATCAATATGATCAATATAATCATTCACAGATTCATATCACAGTATAAATAAATTCAATCAATATGAGGGGTCCAGTTGGATCCCTCCAACCTGTTTCCCTGCATCCAAAGACGTTAGCACAATACCAATTCCGCTCCAGTACGGAATTATCGCGGTATATAGGTTTTTATAAATCCGCTTACTAACGGCGCAATAGGGTCTCATCCGCTATACGAGGCGGGAAATCAATCAATCCAATATATACATATGCCAATATGTATATACTGCTATATATATATAGATATATCCTAAAATATCTAATAGCACATTCAATAGCAATCAAACAGTCAATCAAATCAATAACTGAAAATTTCCACTTTTCAATTGAGTGAGAAAATCTCACCTTAGCTTTTATTTTGCAATCCATTTCCATCTCGACTTGTTTTCTCGATTATCTTGATTTTTAACCTTGTATAAATAATTATACAATTTATCAATATTTGAATTAAGTCGAACAATTCAAATTTTCATTTGGTAAATTTATTTAAACCAAAAATTTTATTTTATCGGATGATTTCTTTTAAACCAATTTCTTTATAAATTTTCAAACTTTTACCTATACCCATATAAATTGAAAATCTGCATACATGTGCTACTATATATATTTTTTTCTGTTTATATATATCTATTTAAATCAAAACAGAATTCTTTAAAACTTGCAGTGAATTAATACTGCCTTATATACCCTGACCAAAAATATACATATTTATATATATATATTTTTTTTCCCTTTTTTTTCCCCTTTTTTTTTCCCCCTTTTTTTTTTATTTGAAAAGGAAATATACCATACTGTTACTGTATTTATAAGTAAGATAAAAATCAACAATTCATCTATAGGTTTTTAAACCTAAGTAACATAAAAAAAAATGTTTTAGAACTGAACTACCTCAATGACCAACTTCACAGCACTCGCGAAACAAGCTCACGAATTCGCCGTGCTCGAACACTGGTTCCAATCCCCAACTCCACACGCCTCCTCGATTCGAGATAACCCAGCATCCATTCGAACTCGCGTGCTCGAGCTCCTCCTTCTCCTCTGACAAGCGCACGCGTTCACGAATCACAACGCGCCCCCGCCCTTGTGAACCCTAGTTCCCAGATTTCGCTCGCCTGCCGCCTTCGATCGATCGCCATCATCTCGCGATGCCATCTCCACTGTCGAACTTGAACGCCTCGCCTCACTCAAGCGCGACCCCTCCACGCGAGCGTATGCGCGTGCGAATTGACTTCGAGGTGTAGATCGAAACCTCTATGCACGCGACTCCCTTCGTACTCGAGTAGAGCGACGCGACGAAGTCGCGATTCCATATAGCTTCGGCTAATCGTTGAGTGGCCTTGGTCGACACCTTATTTTTTTTTTTTTTTTTTACTGAGGGACGAACTCTTGTTCGGCTGAGAAGGGATGAACTCACGTTCGAGTGGTATTTTGATTTTATAATCGTAAGGGAGGAACGAACGATTTTTTGATTTTCAGCTGCCATTTTTAAATTGAACGAGATGATTTCTTTGTTTAAGGAACGAAAGGGGAAAGGAACGAGTATACGTGATGGGGTGCACGATTATTCTCGTGATCGCAGGCGTGATTTTAGGGGAGAAAACGTGGTGACGTGTTGACCAATTTAAATTTAAATTTAAATTGAATTCGTTTTAAAAACTTCAATGCGTTTATGTATCGTATTCTCACATACGAACTCCGAAAAATACGAAATTTGGAATCCGATAATAATTCGATATTACGGACCCAATGGAACAGGTTTCGTCGAATTCCGAGACTGCGCCTCGGACGGCTACTTTTAAATATCGGCTGAACGATATAAATTTCAAACTGATCACATTTATTTTAAATTCGATTCTGAAGTTTTAATTATCTTCAGTAATATCAACACGAATTTTAAAAGCTTCCGAAATATTTTTCTTTGGCTTAAAATCGAAGATACAAATTTTTATTCAGCATTCACTAGATTAAATTTTTATAATTTAATCATCAAATTCAAATTTAAATCGGGGATTCAAATTAAATCATCGTTCAAATATTTAAAATTAATTAAATATTCTCAATTTAATCTGGTCAAAAATCTGGGTCGTTACAAGTTCGACTCGGGAAGTTGTTCGAGTAAATGGAGCTACGACTCGAAGCAGGTACGTAGGCGAGATTCCTCGCGCGTGACTCGGGGAAAAGGGTGAAATGGCTCGGGTTGTTTCGTGTTGAGTAACCTGGGTTTAAAATTTTAACAGTATATCATAATTTAGCTTTAAATTTTTAAGCATGAACAAGTTTTTGTGTATTTTAAAACTAGTTTAAATAATAATTGTTAATTTGACTTAATATGTTTAGAAATGTTTTTTCAAAGATTTAAATCTATAAAATTAAATGTTGAATTGTTTTGTTTAAATAAGTTATATTTCAAAATTTATTTCTAAATGGGTTTTAATGAAGTAAATGGTAGGAGAAAGTATTTAATATAAATACAAGTTTATTTTAAATTAGATATGTTGAGATTAATTAAGGATAATTAATCAATAAACTAAAAATTAAAGGTTAATTACATTTTGTAATTAAGGATGAATTATTAAATGAAATAATTAGTGGGAATGAACGTAATTTAGAAATTAATTAATTAAAGATTAAGTGATGGTTAATAGAGTAATTAATTTATGAAATTAAAGATGATCACTTATAGATAATTAAGTATAATCGCTTAGTGAAGTGGTTGATATATTATGAAAGTCACAGACGAGACTTAACTTAATTTATAAATGGTAAATTTAAACTTATTAATAATTGATAAGTTAATTACTTAGAATAGTGATTAAATAAATGTTAATGAAGGTCATTAACTGAATTATTTTATAATTAATCAATATAATTGATTTTAATAAATTGACGGGATAAATTGATGTGTTAATCAACATTTTAATTGTTTAAGTGTAAATGAATAAATGGGAAGTAATTAAGGAGTTAATTACTCATTTTAATTAATTGAGTAATTTGATTTATCTGGGTTAACTAATTTATTTTGATTAATTTGAATAAATCAATTGATGATGTGATAATTATAATTACTTAGAAAAGTAATTGATGTTTAATTACAGAGTGTAATTAATAGAATGAAGTTGTTAATAAAGTAATTTGAGTATAATTACTTTATATAATTAATCAAAGGATTAATTAGAGATAATAAATTATTGAGCAATTAATGAAGTAATTAAAGGAGTTAATTACTAGATTGGGATTAATCAAAGGTGATAAATATTTTGGTTCAAATTAAAGATTTAATTACTTTGATGTAATTAACTTAACTGGAAATGTAATTTGAGATTATTGGAATTTAAAATAGATTTATTTGGAATAATTAATAAATGAAGAAATTTATTAATAATTAATTGAGTAATGTAATTAACTTTAGTTAATTAAGAAATGAAGTAATGTAAAGATGCATTTCTATATTGGATTAAAGTAATTAATCCGTGGGAATAATCTAAAGATAATTACTTAAATGTAATTAAAGAAAATTAATCAGGGATGATTAATTAAATGAATAATGGGATGATGATTAATTAATTGATTGATAATTAATTAATAGAAGTATAAGCAGGTTTAATAATGATGTGATGATTAATTTAATTAACTTTAAATTAATTAAGAATAAGGTAATTGATTTAATTCATTTTAAATTAATTATCAATAGTGTGATTTATTATCCTTGCTTATGTATGATGATTGATATTGACATCCCATTGATTGATTGTAATCTCAGATATGAGATGAGTGGTATTGTTGTGATATGAATGCTTTGATGATAGTTTGATGATATTGATTATCCATTTATGATGTTATGTGAATTATCCATCTGTGATGTTGTGTTTTATCTATCGGTGTTGATATAGATAATTGAATTGAATTGTTTTAAACCTTTAAAACAACTTGGCCTTAAAAGACACGTTTTGGATTTCGATGAGACCGGGATCGGGTTTCCGTATACCGGTATTCCAGGTCTGGAGACCCGAATACCACATCGATCCAAAATAACGTTAGGTCGTGAAATTTCAAATGAAGCAAGTGAAGACTCGAGGTATAAGAACTATACGTCAGTATAACTCTGTGGGTGATTCCGTAATGAGTTTTGACGAAGATAGTACTTATAGATTCGAGATGGTGATTCAGAATGCAAGGGTTATTGTCGTTAACTCTGAGGGTGATTCCAATACGAGTGTAACGAGATAATGCCTTCGGTTTCGTTCGAACCCGGAACGAACTTGTATGGATCGAATGCTTTCAGAACATCGTCAGGCGGACGATGAGCATTCTAAGAGATGAGTTCTATAAAGGTAATCGTGACCTCAAGCCTCATCAACCGGGAATGGCTAAAACAGGGGAGGTGCAGCAAGGCTTCGTGGGTAGCCCCCACTTGAGAGTAAGGTTTACCCCTGTCTAGATGTCCCTATTTATTTCGGTTTAGTGTACGGTTGGTCGTGCCAACTGTGGGGTGATCTTATTTGGAACTGTCCAGTAAGGGATGGGTCCGGTCTTGTGTTGCAAGGGAGCGGGCGTACTCCTCGGTACGGTGATCTAGGCCACATACTGTGACGGGCGGTACCCCAGTAGCCCTGCCATTGTATGGAATCCAAAATCCAATAAGTGCCATCGGATTTGATTGTAAACTTAGTATGCTGGAATTTAATCATGTAACAATTTCGGCTATTTTCTATTTACTTGAAAACCCTAGACACTATTATAATATCACTGGATTTCCTAAAAATGTTTTGGTTAGCGTAAGGTAAAAACTTTTCCATGTTTATTGGTGGGAAGTCTTACGTGATACCTTTTGTTTCCAAATGATTTCCAAAGTTAAACAACTTTAATCTGTTACTCATACCAGACCCATGTTTGACCCGAAGTTTATTTCTGTTTTTCATAAACTCTCGGGTACCCAAATTTTTACGGGTAGTCAAGGGATTCAGGTTTAGCTTTGACGTATTCTGGAGGAGCAATGGAGCAGGAGGCTTCAGCGTGTAGATATATAGTGGTTCCGCTGTGTTAGTGATTATTTTGCATTTCCGCTGTGTTGTATCTCTGTGATGTGTGAGTTGTATTAACTAGACAGGTGTTTATAACTGTTTAGTATGTGTTGTATTATCTGTGTACTCTGATGTATATGATACTATGTATTAATTTATGTGATATATTATATTTTATTCGTTCCGTTGTTGAGATTCTGTTGTTGTTTTCTTCTTCTTCTCTTTCTTTTCTACTTTCTCACCTCTTTCTTTTCTTCAAAATGATACGACTTTCTGGGCATAGAAGGTCGGGTCGTTACAGCAGCCAAACGTTGAAAGAATTTAAATAGACAAAGTAAACAAAAGGCTCCAAATGTGTACCGTTACATCGAACTGTTCAATCGCTTCGTCACGCATCCGAACTCAAAACACAAAAATGAATATACCGCAGTGCTCAGCACGATGAGATGATCAAAACGGTATACAGATATCACTAGTATGATTGAATTATAAAAATTTGAATTTTCTACTAGCGGAAAATGCAATAAAACGCAGAAAAATAAGATCGACGGAGCTAAAGAAGTCCGAATTTGGAAAAACGAAAAATGACGTCTTAGTTAGAAGATGAATTAGAATTTTTCTATGTAAAAATATTCAGGTTTGAAAAACATTTTATTATCATCAATTTTAACTGATATAAATTTGAATAAAATTACACTAGAAAATAAACTTCCAAATTATCTGATGAAAATTTACCAGTTGCTATAATAAATTAGACGCATTCCAAATATCAAATTTTTATTTCAAAATTTTATCGTTTAAATTTTCACAAAATTTCAACTAATTACGTTGTTAAAACAGTTAAAATTTACGGATCGTTACACTCTCTCCACTCAAAACTTTTCGTCCCTGAAAAGTTTGGAGGTAGGAGAATAGAAACAACCAGAAAGAAAATAGATTGGAATACAAGTAAAACAATTAATTTAAACCATATAAATTTCAATTTAAATTAATTAATATTTAACAATTTGGTTAAATCCCTTTGAGTTCACTTAAGTTAAATCAATCTATCTATTTCTAAATTCATTATCTTATTATCTAGTCATCCTCAATTAACAATTTCTAAATCATCAATTTGTATAATCATTTATTGTACTCATATTTTATTCAACAAATTTAATTCTTTTATTCCAAATTATTATTAAGTTTATTCCACTTAATATATCTTATTACATATATTTAAACCATATAAATTAATTTAAATCATATAAATTTCAATTTAAATTAATTTATATTCAATAATTGGTTTAAATTTAAGGTATTTCCATAAGTTGATCTAATTTCAATTTGTTAATTCTTTCAGAACAAAATTTATTATATTCATCTCATTCAATTAAGTTATTATTCTATCATCTTTATTAGCATTTTTTTATAATTAAAATCTAAGTGTATAACATTTATTATAAACACTCAAATTTTATTTATAAAATCATTTTATATTGTATATTATCCAATTACATTTTAACTTCTGAATAATTTAGGTAAGTTATATTGAAATGCAATTTAGTACTATACAAATAAAATTTTCAAATTCAATTATTTCAAGTTTAAATATTTATCCAAAATTTTTGACTTCAGTTTATAATTGAAATCATCTTTAAATCATAAACTTAAGAATTTAAATCTCCGATTTATTTCAAACAATTTTGAGATAAATATATATAGTATATATCAGATCAAAATTAAATCTTTATATATATAATAAATCAGGTCATACCATAGAAATTCAAATCAAATTAAATTTCCAAACAAAGTGTAGCAAAGCTACTGAATGGTCTCTTCACTTCGAAACTCGAAAATGAATGTCGATGATGCGGCCGCCATCCCCGAAATTATTTTCCAGTGATAAAAGAGAAGAGTACTGAATTAAACATTAAAATTCTTTGAAAATCATTTATATTCGAAAATACTTTTTATAATATACATTTAAAATTTTAAAACCAGAGTTTGGAATCATCGGAAATTAAATTCTCAAATTCCTGATTTAAATTTATTTAAATTCCAAATCAATTTATACCATGTTTATAAATTCATTTAGAACAATAAATGATAATCAAATATTATCATTTCAAACAACCAATTAATTAAACTCTCTTTTTTTTATTCCAGAAAATTTTACCTATATATTTATAATATAATCATACAAAATTATTTCATTTACCAAATTTGAAATCATTATTGTGTCAGTTTGCTCTGTTCAAGTGTTTTGGAAATCCTATCGATAGCGTTGATCAGACGAATCGATCGAAAATCCAAACCAACATCAACAACTCAAACAACACACTATAAACATAACTTATTTTATATTAATTACAAATACACTCCCTCACTCGGATATCCTCGAATGGATTTTCAAACAAAGATAGAGATTCAGATTAGAGAAACTCTAACTAAAAGAAATCAACTAAAAGGTAGACCCGATAGGGAGATAAGATAATTGAGATTTCAAACAGAAGATGGACAAACTTATATAAATCGCGGGAACCTTAACCGGGTCAATCGTGATTCCAAGAATAAATTCGATGTAGAATTCTGCGACAAATCGACATTCGATCGCCAGAGATAGAATTCGAGTATAGCAAAAGATAACAGCATCGTAAACCGAGGATACAGAAATATTCGATGAATCAATGCTGGTTGTACAGGAGTTTCACTCTTTTACAAATTATTCGGATATTGGCGAGACCGCCGATTTATTATAGAGATCATTTGAAGTGGAGTTATGGGATACTCCAGAATTAAAAAAACACGAATAGGGGAGACACGAATGGACTTAGAAACCGAAGGTAACGTTCCAAAATTCAAAGAAACTGAGTTAAAGAAGAAGGAATTCAAGCTCGAACGAACGTGATTCTGTAATTGAATTTACTCTATATGCCGAGTTTTGTCTAAAACCAGAGCTCTAATACCAACTGTAACGACCCGATATTTTCAACCATTCGCATCCTTACATGTCGGATTTGAATTGCTCAAAATATCATATTGTTAATTTAAATTTGGCAAAACTCAGCATATACAGTAAATAAAATAATCACAGATCACAGACACAGAGTAATATAACAACAATGCAGCGGAAACAAAAGAATAATAGTTCATGAAGCTACTATATATATAACAGAGTTAAACAAGATACAACAGAAGTCTCGAATACAATAGTCAAATACAAGATCAGAATGCATCGCTGGAATCAACTGAATATCTGAAAGCTGGATAGATAGCTGGATCTCCAAGCGAAGCTCAAACTCCAAAGGTGAGTCTCGAATACTGGTACACTCAGTCTGACCCGAGCATAAAGCAAAACACAAAACACTCGAGTTAGGATTAACATTATTATATCAATAAATCCAACTCAAGTGAAATAACAACTGAAAATACAAGTAACTCAAATGAAATGACCCACTTAAAAAAAAAATTTAAAAAACATTCAGTGGCCATTTAATCAAGAAAATATTTAATTCAATTTTTCTTCTATCCAGGACCTTTCTGTCAATATAAAAATATTGGTTTACTCATTTTATCTTGAACTTATATATGTGAAGATATATAAGTCATCTTCTACCTAAATCGGAGTACAGAAATTTTGAAGGTAGAAATCTGTTTGAGTATTGCTTAAAAGAAATACTCTCTTCATAACAATAGTGTTTTTCAAAACTAGATTTTTCCAAATGACTTGGGTTAATGCATTACTATTGACTTTATGTCTCAAGGCTCCTTATTTTACATAAATTCTTCTGATTTTATTACTGGGTAAACTGTGCTTTTACTGGTGCATGTGTGTGTGCTTGTTTCTGTGCATGTGTGTGTCAGTGAGCAGTTCAGTGCCTTATTTTTCCTTGTTAACAAAATTGTCTGAATCTATTTTATACTTTGGGTTATGAAACAGTTCTGAATACTTGATTTAAAACCCTTGGTTGCTGGCTTAACCCATGCTTAAGAGAAATGGCTATGTTAGCCCTATTCAGGTTTGCACTATTTTGTAGCAAAATACATGCTATTTCGTTTTCTTTCTAAAGCAACTCAAGCCCTTTCTATCAGATTTTATTTTTGACTTAACATGGGTTTTCTTATGTCGGTTCTTTAGATATACATACAAACCACAAATTCTTTCAATCTCAAATTTACTACCATTATAGCCTAACTGTTCTTGAAGCTTAAAATTCATTTTTCCTTAGCAAAGCATTTTGCAAAACAAAGCACATGGTTTCAGCTGATACATATAAATTCAACAACTACAAAACAGCAATTAACAATACATTGGTTTCTCAAAGTAACTTTAAACAGTAGGTCTTAATCTAGTTCATCATGAAGGTTTGGTTTACTTCAGCAAAGTCTTTTAAAACATAGCATCCAAATCTTAAGCAGTTAAACATCCAAAGCTTGATCAAAGCAATTCCTACTTTCCTGCAAAATCACCATGAGCTGCCCCATAAGAATATGAGACACCCAATGGTGCATAAACACAAAAGGGTCAGACTATTTGTCTGGTGTGAATAATCTAACTGAAAACATGATCTTATTCAATTCTATTTGTATTCCAGTACTTTGCAAGAATAAGAAACTCAGTATCTTCTGTGTGCATGTTTTTGTGAGGCATGTGCATTCATATCAGTGTTAAACAAGTTCTCAATGACTTGATTCATAGAAAACAATCATAAGATTCATCAATAAAAAGCATCAAAAACCAACCAAATGCAAACATCAATTCAGTTATCATGCCCTTTTCAACTTTACTGGCCATCAGGGATTTTGCCCAGGCCTCTCCTGAATCTATTCCTAGAATTCATTATCAAATATAATAGGGTCTTTAGCTACTTTCTCCTTTTTAAACACACACTGCCTGGGACATCTCTCTGTTAACCCAGCACACTCAGGCCCCTGGGTATAAACATACCATGTGTGAACTTGCAATATTCCCCTTGCCAAGCTATACTTTGGTAGCCCTAAGATCCCAAGTCCTTAGTTAAATTACTAAGTGTTATTATTATTTTTCATAGCAGTGCTAATCCCTTCTGCATCTCACTTCTTAATCAGAGAAATATAAATAATGCAAGCAACATGTATTCATCCAGAGTTTGGTAAGTTATATTCTCAGAAGCAAACATTTTATCATGAAAGAGAGAGGTGACTTCTTAGCACATTATTTTGCCTATGGGTTTCACTGGATCAAGATGTAAGCATATGGTCCTGAGTAATTTACTAGATATATTTTTTTTTCCTTACCTCTGGTTCAATCAGATTCATGATCTGGCTAAACCACAAGTATATTTGATTTGGGTATTTCATAAAACATAGAAGCTCAGCACATGTACAACATTGCACTTCTACATTTTCTTTTGTTTTAATTAACATGAGACATAAGCAACAACACAATGTTACAGCCCCATATTTCTTTCTACCTTCAGACCATATACCCACCACTTGAATCCGGGGATTTTTATAAACAACTTTATAAAGAAAACTTATAAAAGAGATTACTCAATCTCAAAGCTAACCCATATCACAGACAAACATTTTAAATCATGAAACCATGACTCTTATTTTTCTGGGTAAATCAGATAGAGGTTTTACACTTAAACAAATCATTAACAAACCAAAGTCATCCAATCATAAAACATAACTTGTAAAAGAAAATTAGTTCAAACAGGCTGCCTCAATATTCAGGTCTTAATGCCAAAGTTTTCAGTGAGGTTACTCACCTTAATCCTTCTTCTTCCTATGCCTTATGAACCCCCTTTTAGTCTTCTGGCTTCTCCTTTTTTTTTCTCTGGTTTATGTCTTGTATATTTTTTTCCTCTAGGTTAATGAAGAACAAAAATGTGTATGGTCTTACTATACTAGTCCTTTTATATAAATCTTGGCTGTTACTAGGGTTTATGGATTTACCCAATGTCAGTTCTACCCCATCCCAAACATAGCCTGCCTCTGGTTTGATTCAAGAAAATAAAAGGGTATGTGGTCCTTGTCTTCCTTTTCAGAAATCAGCTTCTCTCTTTTAATTTTCCCTGGTCATGCCATATGCATGACTTCTTATTATTATTTTTTTCTTAATAAAAGAAATTACTGAGAATAGATAAAGTGCTTGTTTAGGGACTCATGCCATTTTCATGCAACTACTGTTTTCTTCCAGGAATTGGTTGACTGTATACATGTATAACCTATGTATACCCAAGCCTTTTATTTTTCTTTCTTTCTTTAAATAGTTTTATTTCAGCCTAGCTCTTATTTTCTTTGTACTATATTTTATTTAAAGACAAAATTCTATCTTTATGCATATGTATTTCTAAATCAGTTATTTTATTTTATCTATTAATTTCTGCCAAATTTTGTTACACAGAAATCTGTGTGCATGTGTACACTGTCTTGTGCACATGTACATGTTTTATACTTTATATCTGCAAATCAATTTCCTATTCCTATTTTTTTTTCCAATGTAATTTCAAACAAATTCAAACTAAATTAAATCATGAAATTACTCCCAAAAATTAGGGTTATCACATATACCCCTCCTTTTAGGAATTGTGTCCCACAATTTTTTCATACTTAACTTAAGTA
The DNA here is from genome assembly GCA_030737815.1 of Allium fistulosum. NCBI lineage: Eukaryota > Viridiplantae > Streptophyta > Magnoliopsida > Asparagales > Amaryllidaceae > Allium > Allium fistulosum. The sequence goes on along the minus strand of CM060901.1, from coordinate 903,178,020 downwards.
TCATCTCTTCAGAAAAATGAATTTTTCTGATTTCAAAACCATTTTCAAACCAACCACCTATTAAGCACTATGCATATCAACACAAGATAAAAATCACAATGCATATTCAACCAACACATTCATTAGTATATATATATAAATTTACCTTTTCTTCAATCAAACAGTTGTGGATAATCATTTCTGATTTTATCCTCTACTTCCCATGTGCAATCATTTGGGTCTAGACTCCATTGTACTTTTACTAATTTAATTTCTTTGTTTCTCAATTTCTTGGTTTCTCTAGAAACTATGCCCACTGGTTCCTTTTCGTAGATCATTCTAGGATCAATCTGCACATCCTTAGAGGATTCTAGTATTGCTTCCTTGTCATGAACCCATCTTCTTAGTTGAGACACATGAAAGACATCATGCATTGCTCTCATTTCTTCTGGCAATTCTAATTTATAGGCTACTGTCCCTATTCTTTCTAGAATTTTATATGGTCCTATATATCTAGGAATCAACTTTCCTTGTTTTCCAAACCTTAGAACCTTTTTCATGGGTGATATCTTGATGAATACATAATCCCCAACATCATATTGCACTGCCTTCCTTCTTTGATCTGCATATTTCTTTTGCCTATCTTGGGCAGAAGCAATTCTTTTTCTGATCAAAGCTATCTTTTCAGAAGTTTCCTTCACATTTTCTGGTCCTAAGACCACTTTTTCTCCAGATTCATGCCAACTTGAAGGTGATAAACATGGCCTTCCATAGAGAGCTTCAAAGGGGGCCATGCCTATGCTACTATGATGGGTATTATTGTATGCAAATTCAGCTAGATATATATGATCCTCCCAGCTTCCTCCCCAATCCAATACACATGCTCTCAACACGTCTTCAAGCAATTTGTTCGCAATTTCTGTTTGGCCATCAGATTGAGGATGGTATGCTGTACTCAAGCATAAATCAGTCCCCATTGCCTTGTGGAAACTCTGCCAAAACTTTGAAGTGAAGATGGTATCTCTATCACTTACTATAGTCTTTGGTATACCATGAAGTCTGACTACTTCTTTAATAAACAACTGGGCTAGGGTATTAGCATTTCTCTCTGATTTCACTGGTATAAAGTGGGCTGACTTGGTTAGCCTATCAACCACTACCCAAATACTATCATTTCCCCTCCTAGTTCTAGGCAAACCATCAATGAAATCCATTGATATGCCTTCCCATTTCCACTGTGGTATTTGCAAAGGTTGAAGCATTCCTGAGGGTTTTTGATACTCAGCCTTCACCTGCTGGCAAACCATACATTTTGACACATAGGTTGCCACTGCACTTTTCATACCACTCCACCAATAATCTCTTTTGAGGTTGTGATACATTCTTGTGCTTCCTGGGTGTATAGTATATTTACTTTTGGGGTAAGCATCCAAGATTTCTTGCTTCAACTCATCAACTGCTGGAACACATATTCTTCCTCCTTTCTTCAAATGGCCTTGATCATTCAACTGAAAACCTTCCACTGCCTTACCATTTAATATCTGAGTCTTCTTTTCAAGTAAAAATGGATCTTGGTCTTGTAGCCTTACAACTTTATCCTTCCATTCTGACCTCAGAGTAATAAAACTTACTTTTCCCATTTCTACATTCTCACTACATAAGCTCATGTTTTCTATGTTATCACTTTCTATCTCTGAATCAATTAATAATGATAAAGTGTTAAACTCTTCTATCATTAATCTAGCCACTTTAGCATGTTGTCTACTTAGGGCATCTGCTACTTTATTAGCCTTACCTGGTGTATATAATATTTCAAAATCATATGAGGCTAAGAGTTCAATCCATCTTTGCTGCCTCATATTTAATTCTTTTTGTGAAAACAAATATTTAAGTGATTTATGGTCTGTATATACTTCAAATTTTGCTCCTAACAAGTAGTGTCTCCATAGCTTAAGAGCATACACTATAGCAGCCAATTCAAGGTCATGAGTAGCATACCTTACCTCACTTGATTTCAACTGCCTAGAAGCATAAGCTATTACCTGATGTTGTTGCATCAACACTGCCCCAAGCCCTTGTCCACTTGCATTAGTATACACCACCAAGTTTTCATTTCCTTCAGGTACTTTGAGAATTGGAGCTTGTACCAGTGCTTCTTTTAATTTCCCAAAGGCTTTTTCACATTCCTCAGTCCAAGTGAACACTTGATTTTTCCTAGTCAATCTGGTTAATGGAATTGAAATTTTTGCAAAATCTTTTATAAATTTCCTATAGTAACCAGCCATTCCCATGAATGATCTGACTTCAGTGACATTAGTAGGCCTTTTCCAAGCTTGCACTGCAATGACTTTATTGGAATCTACGGCTATTCCTTTCTCTGATATAATGTGGCCTAGAAAATTCACTTCATTTTGCCAAAAAGTGCATTTTGAAAACTTTGCTTTCAAGTCTTCCTGTCTCAATTTCTCAAATACCATATGCAAATGGTTTTCATGCTCTCTAACTGACTTAGAATAAATTAGTATATCATCAATAAATATTAATACAAACTTATCCAAGTATTCTCTAAAAATCCTATTCATCAAATCAACAAAATAGGAAGGAGCATTTGTTAAGCCAAATGGCATCACCAAAAATTCATAAAGTCCATATCTGGTGTTAAAGGCTGTATACTTTACACTTTCCTCTTCTACTTTCATCTGATGAAAGCCTGAAGCTAAATCAAGTCTAGAAAATATTTTTGCACCACTCAATTGATCAAAGAGATCATCAATTCTTGGTAAGGGGTATTTATTTTTAACTGTGACTTTATTTAATTCCCTATAGTCAATACATAATCTAAGGGATCCATCATGTTTCTTAACAAAGACTACTGGTGCTCCCCATGATGAACTACTGGGTCTAATAAAGCCTTTTTCTTCTAGTTCAACCAATTGCTTTTTCAGCTCCATCAACTCCTTAGGCCCCATTCTGGTTGGTCTTTTAACCACTGGGCTAGCTCCTGGAATTATTCTAATTGAAAATTCAACTGGCCTGTGGTTAGGAACTCCTCTTACTTCCCCAAACACATCAACATATTGATTAACTATGGGGATCTCTTCTAATGCAGGCATGGGTTTTTCATTTGACAATGTAGAAAGGTTGGCTATACTTCTATTTTTGTTTGCCTCACAAAGAACAATTATTCTTTGTCCATCAGAAACCTTCAATGATATGGTGGATGTCTCCATATTTATGATAGCCTTATATCTACTCAACCAATCAACTCCTAAAATAATTCCTATGTCTGGATATTGCAACACATATAGGTTTGACTCAAACACATGTCCTCCTATATTTAATCCCAGTTGCATGCACATCATACCCATAACACATGAACTACCTATAGGGCTTCTAATTAACAGTGGTTTATCAACAATCATACAATTCAATTTTAATTGTTGTGCAATATCATGAGAGATCAATGAGTGTGTAGCCCCAGTATCATATACTACTGTTAAAGGTATTGAGTGAATAAGCAAAGTACCTTCAACTTGACCATGCTTTTCAACACTTGATCCCTCAGCTGCCTTGCCTTTCCCTTCCAAAGCCCCTAATTTTCCTTGCTTAAAATCTGGGCAGTTCCTCTTTATGTGACCTTCCTTCCCACAATGGTGACAATTTAAGGATGCTGGTCTAGGATTGGTGCACCTATTTTTCATGTGCCCCTCTTGACCACAATTGTAACAAGTGATCCTCTTCTTAACTTCAGCAGTTCTGGCTTCTTCTGGTTTCTTGGTGGAAGCTATGTCTGTTTTCTTTTTATCATAAGGGTGAAATTTACCCTTTCCCTTCTTGTTTTGGTTATTCTTGAATGCCTTGAAATTCTCTCTGGCTTTATCATGCTGTTCAAGGCTCAGAGTCAAATCCAAAACTTGATCAAATGTCTTGTCCTTATATGGAAGCATAGCTCTACTAAGGCTGGCATTCAGTCCTTGAATGTATCTGCCATTCTTAGCTGCTTGAGTGGTGATAAGCACTGCACCATACTTGGCTAGTGATTCAAACTTCTGTGTATACTCAGTAACACTCATAGCCTCTTGCCTTAATTTGATAAATTCTTCTAGCAAAGATTCCTTGGCTGATGCAGGGACAAATCTACCCTCCAACATCGCTTTAAATTGATCCCATGTCACTTCTCCTTCAGGTCTTCCAGCTATAATAACCTCCCACCAATCCAAAGCTGCTCCTCTCAATTGCCTGGATGCAATTTGCCTCTTCCTTTGGTCTCCAACTTGCATATCTGTAAAAATTCTATCCAAGATTCTGAGCCAATTTTGGACTCCCATGATCCCTTCTGTTCCATCAAAAATTTTGCCTCCAAGATTGGTAAAGGTCTTGAGTAGTTTGGAAAGCTCCTCATGTGGATTTTCCTGCCTGTTGCCTACTCCATCTCTTATGGCCCTCATGAATTCTTGCACATTCACCATGGGTGGTTCACTGGTTCCTACATTTTGATGCCTGGGTCCTACCATAGCTCTATGGATATAACACTTAGGTTAGTCTGTTTTGCCAAATGCTCTATAGATTAATTCATTTTAATCTATCACTTATTCTGTCATAATAGATATCAATAGTGTAAATATTAACAAACAAAACATCCAAAGCAGTAAACACTTCTATACATCCAATACAAACAAGTTCACACAAAATTTTGCTATGTTATTTAACAACATAGCTCTGATACCAAATGAAATGACCCACTTAAAAAAAAAATTTAAAACATTCAGTGGCCATTTAATCAAGAAAATATTTAATTCAATTTTTCTTCTATCCAGGACCTTTCTGCCAATATAAAAATATTGGTTTACTCATTTTATCTTGAACTTATATATTTGAAGATATATAAGTCATCTTCTACCTAAATCAGAGTACAGAAATTTTGAAGGTAGAAATCTGTTTGAGTATTGCTTAAAAGAAATACTCTCTTCATAGCAATAGTGTTTTTCAAAACTAGATTTTTCCAAATGACTTGGGTTAATGCATTACTATTGACTTTATGTCTCAAGGCTCCTTATTTTACATAAATTCTTCTGATTTTATTACTGGGTAAACTGTGCTTTTACTTGTGCATGTGTGTGTGCTTGTTTCTGTGCATGTGTGTGTCAGTGAGCAGTTCAGTGCCTTATTTTTCCTTGTTAACAAAATTGTCTGAATCTATTTTATACTTTGGGTTATGAAACAGTTCTGAATACTTGATTTAAAACCCTTGGTTGCTGGCTTAACCCATGCTTAAGAGAAATGGCTATGTTAGCCCTATTCAGGTTTGCACTATTTTGTAGCAAAATACATGCTATTTCGTTTTCTTTCTAAAGCAACTCAAGCCCTTTCTATCAGATTTTATTTTTGACTTAACATGGGTTTTCTTATGTCGGTTCTTTAGATATACATACAAACCACAAATTCTTTCAATCTCAAATTTACTACCATTATAGCCTAACTGTTCTTGAAGCTTAAAATTCATTTTTCCTTAGCAAAGCATTTTGCAAAACAAAGCACATGGTTTCAGCTGATACATATAAATTCAACAACTACAAAACAGCAATTAACAATACATTGGTTTCTCAAAGTAACTTTAAACAGTAGGTCTTAATCTAGTTCATCATGAAGGTTTGGTTTACTTCAGCAAAATCTTTTAAAACATAGCATCCAAATCTTAAGCAGTTAAACATCCAAAGCTTGATCAAAGCAATTCCTACTTTCCTGCAAAATCACCATGAGCTGCCCCATAAGAATATGAGACACCCAATGGTGCATAAACACAAAAGGGTCAGACTATTTGTCTGGTGTGAATAATCTAACTGAAAACATGATCTTATTCAATTCTATTTGTATTCCAGTACTTTGCAAGAATAAGAAACTCGGTATCTTCTATGTGCATGTTTTTGTGAGGCATGTGCATTCATATCACTGTTAAACAAGTTCTCAATGACTTGATTCATAGAAAACAATCATAAGATTCATCAATAAAAAGCATCAAAAACCAACCAAATGCAAACATCAATTCAGTTATCATGCCCTTTTCAACTTTACTGGCCATCAGGGATTTTGCCCAGGCCTCTCCTGAATCTATTCCTAGAATTCATTATCAAATATAATAGGGTCTTTAGCTACTTTCTCTCTTTTAAACACACACTGCCTGGGACATCTCTCTGTTAACCCAGCACACTCAGGCCCCTGGGTATAAACATACCATGTGTGAACTTGCAATATTCCCCTTGCCAAGCTATACTTTGGTAGCCCTAAGATCCCAAGTCCTTAGTTAAATTACTAAGTGTTATTATTATTTTTCATAGCAGTGCTAATCCCTTCTGCATCTCACTTCTTAATCAGAGAAATATAAATAATGCAAGCAACATGTATTCATCCAGAGTTTGGTAAGTTATATTCTCAAAAGCAAACATTTAATCATGAAAGAGAGAGGTGACTTCTTAGCACATTATTTTGCCTATGGGTTTCACTGGATCAAGATGTAAGCATATGGTCCTGAGTAATTTACTAGATATTTTTTTTTTCCTTACCTCTGGTTCAATCAGATTCATGATCTGGCTAAACCACAAGTATATTTGATTTGGGTATTTCATAAAACATAGAAGCTCAGCACATGTACAACATTGCACTTCTACATTTTCTTTTGTTTTAATTAACATGAGACATAAGCAACAACACAATGTTACAGCCCCATATTTCTTTCTACCTTCAGACCATATACCCACCACTTGAATCCGGGGATTTTTATAAACAACTTTATAAAGAAAACATATAAAAGAGATTACTCAATCTCAAAGCTAACCCATATCACAGACAAACATTTTAAATCATGAAACCATGACTCTTATTTTTCTGGGTAAATCAGATAGAGGTTTTACACTTAAACAAATCATTAACAAACCAAAGTCATCCAATCATAAAACATAACTTGTAAAAGAAAATTAGTTCAAACAGGCTGCCTCAATATTCAGGTCTTAATGCCAAAGTTTTCAGTGAGGTTACTCACCTTAATCCTTCTTCTTCCTATGCCTTATGAACCCCCTTTTAGTCTTCTGCCTTCTCCTATTTTTTTTCTCTGGTTTATGTCTTGTATATTTTTTTTTTCCTCTAGGTTAATGAAGAACAAAAATGTGTATGGTCTTACTATAATGGTCCTTTTATATAAATCTTGGCTGTTACTAGGGTTTATGGATTTACCCAATGTCAGATCTACCACATCCCAAACATAGCCTGCCTCTGGTTTGATTCAAGAAAATAAAAGGGTATGTGGTCCTTGTCTTCCTTTTCAGAAATCAAATTCTCTCTTTTAATTTTCCCTAGTCATGCCATATGCATGACTTCTTATTATTATTATTATTTTTCTTAATAAAAGAAATTACTGAGAATAGATAAAGTGCTTGTTTAGGGACTCATGCCATTTTCATGCAACTTCTGTTTTCTTCCAGAAATTGGTTGACTGTATACATGTATAACCTATGTATACCCAAGCCTTTTATTTTTCTTTCTTTCTTTCAATAATTTTATTTCAGCCTAGCTCTTATTTTCTTTGTACTATATTTTATTTAAAGACAAAATTCTATCTTTATGCATATGTATTTCTAAATCAGTTATTTTATTTTATCTATTAATTTCTGCCAAATTTTGTTACACAGAAATCTGTGTGCATATGTACACTGTCTTGTGCACATGTACATGTTTTATACTTTATATCTGCAAATCAATTTCCTATTCCTATTTTTTTTCCAATGTAATTTCAAACAAATACAAACTAAATTAAATCATGAAATTACTCCCAAAAATCAGGGTTATCACATCAAAGGATGTTTGGGATAACCATCCTCTAAGGATCCATTAAACTATCTACTATGTAGTAGTGTACGCTAAGTAGATAATGCATATCAGTAATATAAAGTATCAAAATAGCGTTAAGGCGTTACCATTATCCCCCTTAACACATTTTATATAAGCATCATAGTCTATACAGCACTGTAAACTCCACCGTAAACTAGTGGGCTATCAGGGAGCACTCCATAGGTATAACACGAAACAAATCGTAGTGGTCGCGCATAGGGATACGAGTATGAAAAGGCACATGAGGCAATACCCAAGGTAGTGAAACTACCGTTTGCCTGATCCGGACTGGCGAGAACGCATCGCCGCAACGATTGCAACACCGTGAAACAACACTCCCAATTCAAGGGTGCGCACCAATCAAAAACAAGTAATGAGTAGTTTACGAAGAAGTGTGTCCACTAGAGGTAGCTAACCTCACTGGCCCTGCACGGCTCCTGTTTAAGTCATTTCAAATTTGACACAAGTGTCAAGGCTATCCATTATCATTCTCTTTCTTCAAATCCACCAACGTCATCATTCGAACCACTTCATTCTGGATCACACTCCGCGTATAATAGTTATTAAAGAGGTTTTTGGTTTAGACAGAGAGTATGTCCCAAACCGATCTCGGACTCTTTAATAACTACGTAATTATTACACCGATTGGTCATTTAATAAACTTTCAAAATAGTTTATATTTCAAAACCAAAATATCATTGCCATTTCAAAACCATATCAATACGATATCACATCCATTTCAAAACAAAATACGATATCATTTCCATTTCAAATATATCCATCTTAAATATATCCATTTACAAAATCTTAGTACTTCAAAGTTATAACACTTTCTAAATCAAACACTTTAGAAATCATAATACTTTGGAAATCAAAATTTAGAAATCATAATGCTTGGAATCATAACACTTCCCACTTAACTGTTTAAATATAAATAATATTATATGAAATAAAATAGTTTATAATTTAAAATAGTTTATATAAAAATAGTTATAATTTGAAATAGTTTATATTAAAAATAATTTATATTAAAATAGTTTATATGAAATAAATTTTTAAAGTAACATATATAAATTGTTTTAAATATAATTTAAAAATACTTTATATAATAAAATAGCTTCCTCAAATTTCACAAATCAATTCCAAATCAATACCCATCCCAAAATTTCAAATTTAGTCAAATCTCAAATCATCAATTTCAATTTAATTCAGTTCTCAATAAACTATTATATCGATTTCAAATATAGATTTGAGCCACAATAAACCATTTAAATTTCGATATATTCCAAAGCTTTAAATATTTCACAATCTCAAGACTAAATTTGATAATTTCATATATATCTTAATTTAACTTTATCATTATTTAGTTTTGAAATATTCACTTAATAAATCCAATATTATTTAAATAAAACCCCAAATTACAAATAAACTAAATATTTCCTTCAACTTAATTAAACTTGAAATATTCATTTAAATCACCTTAACTAAAATCAAGTTATAAAACTATATCCTTTAAAATCTCAAATTCATTAAGTTCCAAATCGATTCCTAATTAAATATATTTCTTAATTAAAAACAATTTAAAATCAATTTCAAATCTATCTTCTCAACCTTCATTTATTAAATCATTATAAACTATATATTAAAATATAATTCAAATAAATATTTAACCATATTATATTTTAATAAAATCAAACTTTATTATTAAGCTTATTTTATATTAAGACAAATTTAAGTATGGCTTAAGATCAAGAATTTAACTATATATAAAATAACATTTATATAATATCTAAAATCAATATTTATATAAAACCATATATTTCCTTCCAAAACCATAGTAATCATTTCAAATTATTTATATATAGACCAACAGTGTTTGTATATAATTTCCTATCCTATGGTCAAGTGATACGGATATTTGTCATTTTGATCCGCAATTTAAATATATACGGATATATATCATTTCAAACTGCAATCCAAAATTCAATTCAATGAAAATCGCTTGGGTTTATCATTTCAACCAATAATGATTTTCTCCTATTCTACAGATCGTCCGGGTATGTATCATTTCAACCCATAGTGAATTCTACACTAACTGGGAACTTGCAGAGTGATAACAGATATGATAAAATCATAACAGGCATATGTCATCAATATAAATAACAGATAATGGTGTCAGATGTCATAAGTGAACAGATACAGATAATGACATATATATAGCAATATAAATAACAGATAATGGTGTCAGGTATCACAGGTGAACAAATACAGATAATGGCATATACATAGCAATATAAATAACTAACAGCAGCATATTTCAATTGACGTTTCAATTGAAATTAATAAATAAAAGAACGTTAATCGTGAGTGATCGCTCACCTTTCGAGGCTAGAGATATTTGACGATGAGATGAGTTATGAAATGTAAGCACGACTTCCAAAGCGAAACAAGATTGGCACAACTTTGACGAATAAAGCTGATAACAGACAATGATGAGAACAAATCAAAAATCAGTTTTGATATAAACTGAATATATATATTATATATTTCATTTTTTCAAAATTAAATTTTAAAACATATATTTCAAACCCATATTTTGTTCGAACACATATAAAATAAATATCTATACATATATAAAAAGTAGCAAATCTTGGCGTTATAGTTACTTAAGCATGCTTATGCACTAATTCACATTTTTAGCTCAATAATATGAAATGCAAAGTGTTCAAGATATTATTATAAGTGATGCAAATACTAAATTGAAAGAAAATAGCAGCTTAAAATAAATGGTGATATATGCGACCCCAGCTATAAATACTAAATCCATATATAAATTCGACAGATCAAACTCCCATATCTATAAGCTAAAAAACAAAATATATTGTACACATATATGTTATAGGAATCACTTATAAATTTGTGCATACCGCTGTAAATATATATATCATTAACATACATCATGCCTTTAAACAACAGATCTAAGTTGAAAAACAAATTTAGATAACCATATGTACATATAACTTACAGATATATATAAAAGTTGCAAACACTAAATACTGGAAACATGCAACTATTATAAGGATCCAGCAAAAACAAAAATATATACATTCCTTTATATATTATACACGTATATATATACTCTATTATATAATAATCGAACAGATGCATATATATGATGCTTTATAAGGCTGACATTTAGACAACAACAACTATGTATACTCTTTATTACTATAACACCTATAGAACACAAATTTTTTTTTGTAAAAAGGCCCAAAAATGCAAATATGGTAAACTGTAGAATATTATATATATACTTACCATCATAACTTATAAATAACATCATTAACACTAAACTTATACACTATATAAATATACCATAATTTATATATACTTTTGGAAACTCACACAAGAATACAGGTATTATATTTATATATAAACGCAAATATACTTACAAATATATATAAGCTTGCTATAGGAAATCACGTATAAAATACATGGTGATATATATATACCTTAACAATTTCCCTGTATATATATACATATATATACACGGCGACGACTGCATAGGCTCTCAACTAGAGGAAAAAAAAGGAGAACGGTTCGGCTGAAACACGACGGACATGAAGGAAGAGGGATGCTTGGTTAGGGTAGCTTGCAAGTTTGGGCTCGGCAGGAGCTGGTGGTAGGAGTGATGGTTGAACTGGCTTCGGCCGTGGAGTTGCTTGGTACGGCAGGGGTGGGATCTAGTACCGCGGAAGGCTGTCAGGTGGTCGTTGGCCAAAGGTGGAGGTTTCTTGAAGGCGGAGCTGTAGGATGGTGCGGTTTTCGAGGCACGTCAGTGGACGTGGATGAAAGGAGGGGTGGTGGAAGGTGATGCTGGCTCGAGTGGGGTCAGCCACATGTGCTGCAGGGGGAAAAATGTTTGCGTGCGGCGTTTGTTAAGGGTGGAGCGCGGTGTAGGCGGAGGCCATGGTGAAAGGGAACGTGGTCAGCTGTTAGGGTGGTTGGTCAGAGCGAAGAGCGTAGGTGGCAAGCTATGGAGGAAGGCGGACGATGAGTAGGTTGGTTTAAAGCAAAGGATACGAGGATGAGCGTTGAGTAAGAAAGAATAGGCTACAGGATTATTTAACAATATAAAACAGGGTGTCAGTTGAATATAAGAATGTGAATAGCCTTGTTTATTTGGTATGAATTTCCTCTTCTGTGCAAATGAAACAAACATATAAATTAGCATTGGGAATAGCTGAAGGTAGGCTCGATAATTCAGGAAGTATTAAAGGCAGCCAACCGTTGAAAGAATTTAAATAGACAAAGTAAACGAAAGGCTCCAAATGTGTACCATTACATCGAACTGTTCAATCGCTTCGTCGCGCATCCGAACTCAAAACACAGAAATGAATATACCGCAGTGCTCAGCACGGCGAGACGATCAAAATGGTATACAAATATCAGTAGTATGATTGAATTATAAAAATTTGAATTTTCTACTAGCGGAAAATGCAGCAAAAACGCAGAGAAATAAGATCGACGGAGCTAAAGAAGTCCGAATTCGGAAAAACGACGTCTTAGTCAAAAGATGAATTAGAATTTTTCTATGTAAAAATATTCAGGTTTGGAAAATATTTTATTATCATCAAATTTAACTGATATAAATTTGAATAAAATTACACTAGAAAATAAACTTCCAAATTATTTGATGAAAATTTACCAGTTGCTATGATTAATTAGACGCATTCCAAATATCAAATTTTTATTTCAAAATTTTATCGTTTAAATTTTCACAAAATTTCAACTAATTACGTTATTAAAACAGTTAAAATTTACGAGTCGTTGCAACCGATGTCACTTGCTATATAATACATCATGATATAATTTTCCACTAGATATTCAATGGATATGATAACCAACAGCTCAAGTTCATGAAAGTCGCTTTGGATCGAGTAATATGAAATATTCAACTTAAACCAAGACTTGTATATTAATAGCTTAAATAAAGTCTATATATCTAATTACTAGTAGATAAGCAATGGAACAAACTAAAGTAAGTAAAAACGATCACACCAGATATTTTTATACTGGTTTGAACTTCCCGTTCTACATCTAGTCCCAGACTCCTTCTAGATTTAAACAATACCCTCACTTAACCCGGAGGAACAAATATATTACATACCGCTTGAGCTGTCGAACAAGACTTCGTGCTTGAAAATCTTTAAAAACACTTTGATTACAAATAGTAGTGAAAAATGTCTAAGTTTGTGTGCCCTTGAATAACGCAAATTAGTCGATAACGTACAACCTTTCTATAATCTCCTTGAAATGATGATTTGAACGTGATGATTTAGGAATTAGAAAGCTGAAAGCCTATGTAATTCACAAGAGTAAGAGAATAATAAACCAAGTAAGAATTTGTGAGTTAAAAGGATAGATTTCAACTCTATTTATAGTTGTGAAGAGTTCTAGCAGAAGGGTTACAACCATTAGAAGGATTGCAACCTTTGGAGAAAGAAGGCCACTCTTTAGAATTTTAATTTCTATGAAGAGAAGTTTCCTCTCGTATAGGTCAGCTGGCTGAAATTATATAGGAAAAGATAGAAAGAAAATAGTTAATAAAACACCTATTTCAGATGGTTGAAAATAAATATCGAACATCTGAAACTTGTATCAAACGTCTGAAATTAATTTTCAGCCATCTGAAATACATATTTCAGTGTATATTTATTTTCTACCTTTTTTATTTTAAATTACTTTTGAAAATCTTAATTCCTTAAATTTTAAAATATACTATTTTGAAATCAAGTTTTCAAAGCAATATTTGTGCGTATGTGTGAAATCATTATATAGGAGATTGTACATTTGTATCTAAAATAGTAAATATACGAGTAACATTATGTTTGTTTTCAATATTTATGCTCGTTTCTAATGTCGATCATCCTGTCTCCTTGTATATATTCCTGCAAACATAACAGTAATATATATATATATATATGTATATGTAATGTAACGAAGCGGATTTTGCCCGCTCGAAAATCGACATCCGTACTTTACATCATACTCGAATGCCGTAGATTCGACCGTTCAAATCCGAGTCGCCGGAGCTTATAACAACATTAAGTAAATAACACAACGGAATAAATGAATAATACATTGATATACAATATCTGTTACAACAGAATGATACAATGAATATCAATATACATTAGAGATATGATACAAGAAATAGCAGTGGAAAAGAAAACGATAACATCAGCAGTGGATAATCTCCATCTTCAAAGCACCAATCCAGAAATAGCTCGAACTCCCAATAATGATACACCATGATAAGCAAGTGCGGTCCATATCCAAAGACTGAACTAGCTCCAGATAATCTACTGAACCTGACTATCTGAAAAACCCAACTCTAGACTGCTCGTGTAGAAAAATTTTGAGCATCCAGAGTTTAGGAAAGAAACAATAAACTCCAGATCAATCATGGAACTGGTGTGAGCAACAAAAACAGTTTATCTTTAAAAACAAATAGCAGAGAATTTTAAAGTCAATTCACAATGCTTTTGGAAAATGAAACTACCATAAGACCTCCCGCCACACACACAATGCAAACGCAGAATTGGAGGAGATTTCTTCTTATGATAGTCAAAGATGCTTACTACGCAAAATCAAATCATTTTGATATTATTATAGTGCATAGTGTAGAAGACATTTCGAAAGTAGAATATAAATCTTAGCCAGCATAGGTACCATTATAATATGCCTACTAAAGCTACCATATTAGATGGCAGGTTCTACAACTAAAACCGTACAAGTCTCGTATTGTTTTGTTTGGATTTCCAACAAATGGTCGGGCAAAGGAATTATTCCCAAGTAAAATAGAATGCCTCTGGAGCGACGTTCCCGGATCCTAACCGGATCTCTACTACACAAGGCCGGGTTACCTCTAGCTGGGTAACTACTGACACGAATATGTCATCCCCCGGTCGTTTGCGACCTTTTCCCGAGGATCCTCGATTCCAACAACCACAAAACAATAAGTCTGCAGTAACCACAAAGTAAGTATCTGGGCTCCATACCATGATACCACTCATAATCCAGAAGGAAATGACATACACTAAAGGGTCGATATCCCCTAATAACCTTGCTGCCACGATTCCTGTTTCGACCATTACCGGTCTGTGAGGTTCGACGAAGTCTCGTCCACAAAGCTACGCTTTTTCAAAAAGCCACGCTTTGGGTCAACAGATGATCAACCTATGATCACAAAGATAAATGATCAAACAATTGATCATATCACAAATGATCAAACACTGATCATCACACAGCAACACTCATCATTTCACATTACCAAATTGGGAATATATCGCTGATAAATTTCAACTACATAACCTCTGAGCTCGTACGTCTCAGAGAAGGGTGTTAAGCTAAGAGAATAAATTTTCCGCCACCAACAGAAATGTATTTGAAAGAAATCGGCTTTATATCTCAAAGTGTAATGTTAGACATATAACCATACAAGTCTGTTCTGGGTTCGAACAGAACCGAAGGCACTTCCAAAGAAGCCCTTGCAAATCCGGATAATTTTCTAATCACGTCCGGACTTCCCATCACAAAAAGAGTGATATAAATCTCTATACCAGAGCAACTCAGTGCAGAGACATTCGACAGGTTGTCCTTTCATTTTCAAAAATATCCGGTCTTCAACACCGGTCTTCAAATGCTATCCATATACGACGTATCACTAATTCGAAATGGATTATATGACACAAAGGTCTTTTCCCGGCTAACCCGAATAGTGAGCGCAATATTTAAAAATATATGGATATTGGGATTTCAATTAAGTCACAACTTATTACCCAAACTTTTCTTTCAAATGGTTTAAATAAATCATCATTTTAAATCTGTTAAAAAAATAAACAGATTTAATTCATAGTTTTCAAAACAATTTCATTCATAACTTAGAAAAATAATTTTTCAATTCAATCTTGAAATTCCTTTAATTAAACTAGAATTTCATATCTTATCTGAAAGCTTTTATCATTTTGAAAACAAACAGTTTCATTTCAGAAAATCTGATTCATTCATACGAGTTAAAGCTCTTTGGTTAATTCAAATTCTCAAATCAATACTTTTTAAAATGGTTTAACCCACATATAACTTGTACAGCATTTTTAATCCCTAGTTTCGAATTATAGGATTCAATTTCAAACTTGAATTCAAATTTAAATCAAATTATTTAAATTTTCAAAACTTGATTTAAGTTATTCAAAATAACTTTTATCTTTGAAATTCCATTTCAAAAGCTATTCACTTTAAACCCGAAATTTCCAATTTCAAAATCAATTGAAATTAAAATTTCAATTTCAAAAACATCAAATTTTAAATTATCTGTGACTTAACCGATTTCCACGTGAAATCCATATTTGTGTGTGTAAAAGTGTAGTCCAGGGGTTCAACACAATTGTGCAACATCATTCAATCATCATAGATTTAAAACACAGAAATATAATTGATAAGCGATATAAACTATAACGCTTATCATATAGATCACAGATATATATATCACAAGATAATATACGAATGTAAATAAAGGAATACATTATACACAGCGCAATCACACAGAACAAAATATCATAGATCAGATAGGACAGTCAATTCAAGGTATCACATATAATACAATCATTCATAAGTAAGGTCAAGCATTTAAAAATCATTTGTATGAAGGATTAATTTATTATTTAATCCTAATAAATTTAACTTATTTTCAATTCAATTTATTTACTTATGAATTAAATATCCAATCCTGTTTTACTAATTACCGATCATTTGATATAGATTAATTTATCAAACACTTTTAATAAATTAAATTATTCTTAGCTAATTATTTAATTAGTTTAACCATAAGTTAATTACATAATCATTTAACCTTAATTAATTTCATTAAATAATTATCTTTAAGTAATTAATTCCCTTTATAAATAAATCAACATTTAATTACATTAAATGAAATCACATCTTAATCACTTGATTAATTAACTTAAACCCTAAGTTTATAAATTTAAACTTCTAATTACCAATTTAATTAATATCAACCATTAATTATTCCATTCAAATTAACTTCAAAATTTATGAATTACAATTTATTGAATTTTTATTTACTTAAAAGTGAAACTCATATTTATTTATGATTTAATTAACACTCACAAATATATTTGAAACAAAAATTTTCAACTTGCTTTAAATTCAATTTCTATTAAATTACACTTAATTAAACATCTCAAGTCATTAAAAATAATTTAAATTTTTACAACTTGGTTTATTCACACCCAAGTTTCCAGACAAACTTAAATTTATCTGTTTAAACATTGATTTAAAACTTAAGTTTTGTTTATAAATTTTAAATCAATTTTTTTTTTATTTCAAAACAGAAAACAGGGTTTAAACCTGTTTTAAGTTTTCGACCCGAGCCAAAAAGTAATCTACGCGAGCCAAGCACCGAGCAACTCAAAATCTCCTTCCACTTTGAGACCATCACGAGAAAACTCGAGCCAGACCCGAACAATACTCATCATCCCCCAATCTTCAAATTTCCAAAGCAACATCAGATACACGAAGAAACTCGTGCACGTGCACTGGCAAACGATGTCGCTCCGGCCAACTATGCCTCCTCCAATACGTCGCCGACCATCCATACAAAAGCTACGACCACCCAGCTTCGCACACTTCGATCGAAATAAAAAAAACGAGTTTGCACTCAAACCTAGAACAACGTAAAGACTGGAAACACCATCACCCGTCAACGCTTCGTCCTCCTCATCACGACCACCGGAGACTCCGCAACTTCGGCCAACTCTTCGTCAACGACCAAGCTATCGTCCCTCAAAGCCTCACTGCACTCGATCAACCCAAACTGATATGGTGATCGATTCATCATTCCTAGTTAAAACTAGGGTTCCATAAAATCTCCCACTGCTGCAACCTCCTCACTGACATTCAACCCCATCCAGTATTTTTCCCATCAACCACTAACCCTCCTCCATCATCCGGAAGAACCCCGCCCCTTCCAGATACATAGATCACCAGAAAAACCCAATATTCCCATTTTAGTTCAAACCCAAACCGAACCTTCATTTTAATTCAAAAAATCCTAATTTTAGTGCTAAAAATCATGATTTAGTTGATGTTTTCGAGTTGTGATACTGAATTTATAAATTACATCAATTTAAATTTTGATTTGTATCAACATGTACTGATATTATAATACTTCGAAAGACCATCAAGTTTAAATTTTAACTTAACTAAATTTCAAACTTTATGTCATGGTAAACAAACTATTTTTATAATATAATTCTTACTCAAAAACACATCTTTTGTTTGAGACTCGAACTTGATAGTGATCAAAACATAAGGGATCGAATTTTTTTTTTCTATTTGTTTCATTATGAACTCAAGTACAGGGAAGAAAACATGTTTACAGAGCTTTTTTTTTAAAAAAAATTAACAGGATGGTTTAATCTTCGCAACAATTCAAACAAACTTGATCATTTATAAATTATCTTTGAGTATGAAATGTAGCTTGTTTACTCACATACACACATTGCAATATAGATTTAATTTAAATAGCTATATGTTACTCACCTTGGTAGGAAAGAACAGAGCCTAGAATTGTTGAACAGAGGAACAAAATACTTTGCTTTGAATTTGAAAACCTGGATTTTGATTTCCTTTGTTTTTTTTCAGAATGAACTTGCATTCTTAAAACTGAGAAGATTCCATCTTCACTTGTAATTTCCAGGTTGAATATCTGGTTGCATTGATTTGATTTTGTTCTTCCTTTGGTTTGCATTTTGTTTTTGAGTTTGGTTTTCAAACAATGTTTTCTAGTTTGAATAAAGATTTGAGCTTTGTTTCCTTTTTCTTTTTTTTCTTTTTCTCAAGTTTTCTAAGGTTTACTGAACGAACTAGAACAAAGTTGATATTGATATATAGGAAACAAGTTATAGGTTATTATATTGTTTTGTACAAGTGGATCATTTTTGTCTTTGTTTTATTCATTATGCAGATCTCGGCTGAGAGATTTTTGTAGTGGCTGATTTATATTATATTAATGGCTGATATGCTTTCATTATGGGCTGAGAGGTATTATATTGTGTACTAAGGTATGTGGCATTAATTGCTTAAGTCCTTATTTCTCAGCCTACATGCTTAGCTTCATTTGCTTGTACATCTTGAGTATATTTTTTTTCTTTTCTTTATTATGGTGGCTGATGACTTTGTTTTGGTGGTTTTGAAAATATCGCATTTATTACTTTGTCCTTTGATGTATATGTGTGTTGTATATATAAATTGTATATATGTTGTTTGCTGGTTGCATATTTTATTTTGTTTTGTAAGTGTATATGTTAATATATTTTGTTTCTTTAATCTTATTACTTTGCAATATAATGAAGTTCTACTTTTATTATGTTGTTATAGTTTATTTTTAATGTATTACTTTCTATTTTACTCTAATATTTATTATCTTATATTTAATTTATAAATTCAAACCATTATTAACCATCAATTCTAATATTTATTATTAAACCATTTGAACTTAGATTTTAAACTCGAATTCAATATACATATATATTAACTTCAAATTTTCTCATATATCACGTATACATATATATTTTAATTTTAAATGATTTATACAGAATATATATGGATTCGGGGAAACTCGCATCACTTAATCAATTTATTTCACAGCTTTATTCAAAAATTAATTTAAATTATAAATTTAAATTAAATTAAAGTCTAGGGTCGTTACAAACTTCCCCCATTAAAAGAATTTCGTCCTCGAAATTCGCAGGCACGAAAATAAAAAAGATAGATAGATTAGATCTCATATAACTCCTCAAACTTAAGATATGAATTCCAAACTCATTAAGGTTTAAATCAAAAAGCTGATAAGAAACCGATAAAGATACGAAGTAAGAATTTTCTACAACGATTCGTAGAGCCACCATCATATCGAACTTCTTCTTGTAGCTGATACGAAGAAATCAAAAGAATTTAGAAACGAATCAAAGAATATTGATAAGAAAGTTGTTTCCACTGTTGCAGGGTATTGACCATTTATAGTCGTATTTCCCTGTCCCCTATCTCGTTCTCTTCTTGCACTCATACTCACTATCAGTGGATAGTAAAAGAATTTACTGAGGCATTCAAACGGATATCTGAGGATTTCTCATTCTAGAGTTTACTTCACGCTATCTCTAATGAGTTACTTAACGTGTTATACTCCTGAGCCAAAGTTCAACCTTAGCTCTGATACCAAATGTAACGTCTTGGATTTTCGCGCTCGGAAATCGACATCCGTACTTTACATCGTACTCGAATGCCGTAGATTCGACCGTTCAAATCAGAGTCGCGGAGCTTATAACAACATTAAGTAAATAACACAGCAGAATAAATGAATAATACATTGATATACAATATATGTTACAACAGAATGATACAATGAATATCAATATACATCAGAGATATGATACAAGAAATAGCAGCGGAAAAGAAAACGATAACATCAGCAGCGGATAATCTCCATCTTCAAAGCACCAATCCAGAAATAGCTCGAACTCCCAATAACGATACACCACGATAAGCAAGTGCAGTCCATATCCAAAGACTGAACTAGCTCCAGATAATCTACTGAACCTGACTATCTGAAAAACCCAACTCTAGACTGCTCGTGTAGAAAAATTTTGAGCATCCAGATCTTAGGAAAGAAACAATAAACTCCGGATTAGTCATGGGACTGGTGTGAGCAACAAAAACAGTTTATCTTTAAAAACAAATAGCAGAGAATTTTAAAGTCAATTCGCAATGCTTTTGGAAAATGAAACTACCATAAGACCTCCTGCCACACACACAATGCAAACGCAGAATTGGAAGAGATTTCTTCTTATGATAGTCAAAGATGCTTACTACGCAAAATCAAATCATTTTGATATTATTATAGTGCATAGTGTAGAAGACATTTCAAAAGTAGAATATAAATCTTAGCCAGCATAGGTACCATTATAGTATGCCTACTATAGCTACCATATTAGATGGCAGGTTCTACAACTAAAACCGTACAAGTCTCGTATTGTTTTGTTTGGATTTCCAACAAATGGTCAGGCAAAGGAACTATTCCCAAGTAAAATAGAACGCCTCTGGAGCGATGTTCCCGGATCCTAATCGGATCTCTGCTACACAAGGCCGGGTTACCTCTAGCTGGGTAACTACTGACATGAATATGTCATCCCCCGGTCGTTTGCGACCTTTTCCCGAGGATCCTCGATTCCAACAACCACAAAACAATAAGTCTACAGCAACCACAAAGTAAGTATCTGGGCTCCATACCATGATACCACTCATAATCCAGAAGGAAATGACATACACTAAGGGGTCGCTATCCCCTAATAACCTTGCTGCCACGATTCCTGTTTCGACCATTACCGGTCTGTGAGGTTCGACGAAGTCTCGTCCACAAAGCTACGCTTTTTCAAAAATCCACGCTTTGGGTCAACAGATGATCAACCTATGATCACAAAGATAAATGATCAAACAAATGATCATATCACAAATGATCAAACACTGATCATCACACAGCAACACTCAGCATGTCACATTACCAAATTGGGAATATATCGCTGATAAATTTCAACTACATAACCTCTGAGCTTGTACGTCTCAGAGAAGGGTGTTAAGCTAAGAGAATAAATTCTCCGCCATCAACAGAAATGTATTTGAAAGAAATTGGCTTTATATCTCAAAGTGTAATGTCAGACATGTAACCATACAAGTCTGTTCCGGGTTCGAACAGAACCGAAGGCACTTCCAAAGAAGCCCTTGCAAATCCGGATAATTTTCTAATCACGTCCGGACTTCCCATCACAAAAAGAGTGATATAAATCTCTATACCGGAGCAACTCAGTGTAGAGACATTCGACAGGTTGTCCTTTCATTTTCAAAAATATCCGGTCTTCAACACCGGTCTTCAAATGCTATCCATAAACGACGTATCACTAATTCGGAATGGGTTATATTACACAAAGGTCTTTTCCCGACTAACCCGAATAGTGAGCGCAATATTTAAAAATATATGGATATTGGGATTTCAATTAAGTCACAATTTATTACCCAAACTTTTCTTTCAAATGGTTTAAATAAATTATCATTTTAAATCTGTTAAAAAAATAAACAGATTTAATTCATAGTTTTCAAAACAATTTCATTCATAACTTAGAAAAATAATTTTTCAATTCAATCTTGAAATTCCTTTAATTAAACTGGAATTTCATTTCTTATCTGAAAGCTTTTATCATTTTGAAAATAAACAGTTTCATTTCAGAAAATCTGATTCATTCATACGAGTTAAAGTTCTTTGGTTAATTCAAATTCTCAAATCAATACTTTTTAAAATGGTTTAACCCACAAATAACTTGTACAACATTTTTAATCCCTAGTTTCGAATTATAGGATTCAATTTCAAACTTGAATTCAAATTTAAATCAAATTATTTAAATTTTCAAAACTCGATTTAAGTTATTCAAAATAACTTTTATCTTTGAAATTCCATTTCAAAAGCTTTTCACTTTAAACCCGAAATTTCCAATTTCAAAATCAATTGAAATTAAAATTTCAATTTCAAAAACATCAAATTTTAAATTATCTGTGACTTAACCGATTTCCACGTGAAATCCATATTTGTGTGTGTAAAAGTGTAGTCCAGGGGTTCAACACAATTGTGCAACATCATTCAATCATCATATTCAATCATCATAGATTTAAAACACAGAAATATAATTGATAAGCGATATAAACTATAACGCTTATCATATAGATCACAGATATATATCACAAGATAATATACGAATGTAAATAAAGGAATACATTATACACAGCGCAATCACACAGAACAAAATATCATAGATCAGATAGGACAGTCAATTCAAGGTATCACATATAATACAATCATTCATAAGTAAGGTCAAGCATTTAAAAATCATTTGTATGCAGGATTAATTTATTATTTAATCCTAATAAATGTAACGACCCGTATTTTTACGGATCGAAAAGTTCGTAAAAATCTGGAATTTTTAGCGTTGTTAAGTCGTTTCAGATTTTGGGCAGAATTTTGTTCAAGTCCTAAGTCATGACCGACTTAGGGGAGATAACGACCTAAGGGGTAGGTCGGCGACGACCTAAGGAAGCTGGGGTAGCAGTGGAGCAACTTAAGAGTTAGGTCGTATGAAGCTTAGGTCGTGTAGGAAGTTATGTTGTAGGCGACCTAGGGATTGGAATAGGTCGTGTGGAAGTTAGGACGTGTGGGGTGGCTTAGGTCGAGTGACCGACTTAAGGTAGTGACCGACCTAAGAGGTAGACGACCTAAGAAGTTGACTGACTTATAAATTAGACGACTTAAGCATCTGACGACTTAAAGAAGGGAAGACTTAAGTCGGTGACGACCTAGTAGTTAACGACCTAGTGATGAGCGACCTAGTGGTTAGCGAGTTAGAGTAGTTAGGTCATAGATGACTTAAGGAGTTAAGTCGTAAGTCTGTGTTGAGTTAGGACGATAGGTCGGAGCTGTTGATAGGTTGCGTCTCAGTTGAGTCGTAGGTCGTGAGAAGGCGCGCATATGCTATGTGTTGAGTCGTGAGAGACTTAGGAGTTAGCTGCTAAGTCGTAAGTCGTAGACAGGTGGGTTTATAGGTCGACAAAGCTGTTAGGTCATGGTATTTTTCTAAGTCGTAGGTCATGGCTCTATAGGTTGTGTACGACCTAATTCCGAGTGACGACTTAGGGAGAATTTCAGCTATAAATACTCGTCCATTTCTCACTTTTTGGGATCCGGTTTTCGAGGCGACGAAGTGCTGCCATTTTGAGAGCTCGACTTCTACACTTCTTCGCTTCTTTTCTCCACTCTAATCTAGTGATTTCTTCCATCCATATCGAAGATCAAATCGAAGATCGAAGAGCTTAGATTGAAGATCTACATTCTTCGAAGAGAGATTTCATCGTTTGAAGCGGATTTGTGATAGATCGAGTTAGATCCTTCGCTATCCAGATCTGAAGTGTGCTGCTTTTGGGTTGTTTAGGTGATTTGGTGAGTGGTGATTATCTCTCACACGGATCCAAAGGAGTATATCGGATCGTTGGCTTGATTTGGTGTTAAAGTAGTGATTTCCATGCATTTTTGTAAACCTAAGTATAGATCCACATAGATCCATTGTTCATGATGATTTGACAACCATTTTACTACATGATTAACCTATGCAAGTTCATCCATCAAGTTGTAGAGATATTGCTCATGTTTTCATGCTTGTTAGACTTTCAACTCTTTATTTACGAAATTGCCATTATTGTTATAATTGTCTATTTAGATCATATTTGAATGCTTGTTTACTTGGATTAATGTTTGACTTGATTGATTGCTATGAATTAGATGATTGATGATTTGATTTAGACAAGATGGTCGAAGATGATTCAAAAGCTAAGGTAAAGGCTCTTGAATTGGAAAAGCTGCACGTGGCATATGTAGCGGATGATGAAGCTCATATGGATAGATTTGATGATGATGTTGAGATGAGACTTTGCTATGATGATGATGAGGCGGAGTATGATATGAGATAGCCTTGGTCTAATCCAGACGGGATCATTCCAAGCATGTTGATAACTCGGTGAAATGGTTCGAGTTGAGGATAATGGTTTGCTCGAGAGGCGCTTGAGCTAGTATGGAAATAGTCGTCGAGGAGGATGACTAGGAGGCTGAGATCTCATCGTTGTTGAACGTTCTAGCATGCTCAAAGCAAGAGTACGTTGGGCAGATTCGATAGTCCCTGAAGGCTAATGATTGATAGTCAAGTACTCTGGGCAGATTCGATAGTCCTAGGCACGGGTCACGATGACGTGCAGAGTTATGTCTAGAACCGGGGTTTCCATTAGCCCTTGACGGACGGCTGAAAGAATGTGCCGGTCATTCAACTTAACGATGGAATCAAGGCAATGATAACAGTGATAGCCAGAGTCATGGATGTTTGGTTGTATCGTCATTCGGTCTCAAGAGCGGTATTTTCTGGGTGCTTATCTGATCTTGGTTTAGGCCTTGGGGGTTTGTACTTGGAAAACATCGCCATTGACTCGAGTGATAATTGCTTTATTTTAAATTGTATGCTCTGCTATGTTTGCTTCTGCTTAGTGTGTGTCTGGGGGCTATCACTGTAGAAAGAGGTGGAGTGGGAGGGTTGTATTCCTATTCCTTTTCCTTTATGCTCTTTTGGTATGTTGTTAGTTAATTTACTGCTCACTAAGACTGTTGTCTGACTCAAGGCTTTATGTTTTAACTCTTATTGCCTTGGGTTGTTCGTCCATTTTGGGACGGGCATACTAGGTAGCAGGTGACAGGTGCTGTTCTTACTTTCCACGATGCTGATATCGAAGACGAGCTGGAGGGTTGCATATTATCTTCTTACTATATGTACTGGGTGTTCCGCTGTTTGTATATTCTCTGAGTGATATGTAGTGAGGCTTGATGTATTGACTATTCAGATGTTTGTATTCAACTACTATGAAGTTTTATTGATGAGATTCTATTCTGTGAAGCTTCACTATATATATATTCTATTGTATTTTGTCCATGCGCTGTGAGTAATACGATAGATTCTGTTGTTTTTAATTTACCCTGGCAATTGTCCATGGCTGCCTGGCACACTTTACAGCGCACTATCTCTAGGTTCGGTGCAGGGGTCATGGGCGGTCGTCACATTTGGCATCAGAGCATTGGTTAATCGATTTTACCCAACGCTCGCTGATGTAACTACGTATGAGAGACGTAATTGTATTTTAATGGATGATTACTATATATAATATAGTAGCTTAGTAGAGTTTGAGTCCTTTGTGCAGTTGTTTCTCTAGATGTGCTAATCATTCCTTTTTATAGATATTAAAGATGAGTCGAAGAGGGAGACCAGCTGCTAGGGAAGGCCGTGCTACTGAAGCGGCTGCTGATTATGTTGCTATGTTCGAAGCTATGATGACTTCGATCATGAGAAGGATGCCAGCTCTGGGGCCATCAGTGGATGTTGGAGTTCAAGTTCAAACTCCAAAACCGGTGGATTTTGCTAAGTTGTGTAAGGACTATACTGCTCTTGGAGGAAAGGTTTTCTTGGGAACAGAATCAACCATTGAGGTCCAGAGATGGATAGATGCTTGTAGAAGGATCTTTGGTGATTTGGGAATTGATGATGCAACTAAGAGGAAGTTAGCATCGAGGTAGCATCAAGGAAGAGCTTCTGATTGGTGGAACTCTATCACCATTGATACTACGGAGGAAGAGATTACTTGGGAGCAATTCCAAGTCAGATTTGAAGCTAAGTTCATTTCTACAGCTCAGAAGTCTGTTCTGTTCAAGAAGTTTGTGGAGCTCAAGCAAGGTGGAAGACCAGTTCTTGAGTATGTTTCTGAGTTTGAAGCTTTGTCCAAGTATGCCCGGTCGTATATTGAATCTCCTTATCAGAAGAACGAGAAGTTTGTGACAGGCTTGGACAGTTATCTTGGGAGGCAGTTGGTGGATCATTTGGACGATTCATTTGAGAAGCTTGTAGAGAAGGCTCTCAGGCACGAGAATCTGTTTCCTAAAGAAGGATCTGTTGTTGCTGTGACCAAGGAGGAGTCTAAACCACAACAGGGTGGAAACAAGAAGAGGAAGCAGCAACAGCAGAAGGGTAAGGAGGGCCAGAAGAAGCCGAAGGGCGAAGTGACTTGCTACAATTGTCAGCAGAAGGGCCATTTCTCTAAGGATTGTAAGAATCCGAAGGTATCGATGAAGTGTCACAACTGTGACAAGCCGGGGCATATCAAGAAGAATTGTCCAGAACCATGGAAGGACAAACAGATTGTGCAAGCTTATGCTTTAAGAGCTGTTCCATCGTCTTCGAAAGCTCCTACCGCTGAAGAGAAAGGAAAGAGTGTGGTGTTTCAAGGTACTCTTTTCCTATGTGGTGTTCCACTTAGAGTTCTGTTTGATACTGGGGCGTCACATTCGTTTGTTTGTAGTGAACTTGTAGGCCGGTTGGGTTTAGAACCGGATATTGCTGATAGACCATTGGTTGTGACTAATCCAGTTGGGGGTTCGTCTTGTTTGTGTATGTTATGCCGTGGTCTGATTGTATCGAGTCATGATTTCTCTTTTGTTTGTGATTGCTTTGTTCTGAACTTTGCGGGGTTCGAAATTATTTTGGGTATGGACTGGCTTAGGAAGTATGCGGCAAAGGTTGATTGTGAGAGGTTGGAGGTGACAGTCGAGAATGTGGAGGGGCGAAGGATTGTGATACGATGTAAGCATGAAGAAGGCGTCTTCATGAGCTTCATGTATTCGCTGGTTGTTCCACGGGATGGACTGTCATCTGTGCCAATCGCTAATGGATTTGAGGATGTCTTTGACGAGGTCAAAGGGTTACCGCCGCATAGAGAGATCGAGTTTCGTATAGATCTAGTTGAAGGAGCCAGACCTGTTGTGATGCCTCTTAGGCGAATGGCGCCTAGGGAACAGCAAGAGTTGAAGGTGCAGGTTGATGATCTTTTACAGAAAGGATTCATTCGGTGTAGTGTGTCCGAATGGGGTGCGCTAGTTGTGTTTGTAACCAAAGCAGATGGATCGCTGAGGTTGTGTGTGGATTATCGTGAGCTGAATAAGGTGACTAAGAAGAACAAGTATCCATTGCCGAGAATAGATGACTTGTTTGATCAGCTTCACGAAGCTAAGGTGTTTTCTCAGATGGATTTGGCAACGGGATTTCACCAGTTGAGAGTGGCTAAGGATAGTGTGCCGAAGACTGCTTTTAGGACACCATCCGGTTTCTTTGAGTGGCTGGTAATGCCATTTGGATTGACTAATGCGCCAGCATATTTTGTGGATCTTATGAATAGAGTGTTCAGAGATCAGTTGAGTAAGTTCGTGCTAGTGTTCGTGGATGATATTCTGATTTATTCCAGAACTGAAGAAGAGCACAAGACGCACTTGCGTATTGTTTTGGAAATCTTGCGGAAACATCAGCTGAAGGCTAAGTTTTCGAAGTGTCATTTCTGGAAGAGTGAAGTGAGGTTCTTAGGCCATGTTATCTCTGGAAATGGAATAGCGGTTGATCCCGCTAAGGTGGCAGCAATCCAGGATTGGGTTAGACCTAAGAATGCATCTGATGTGAGAAGTTTTCTTGGATTAGCAGGATATTATCGACGGTTTATCAAAGACTTCTCTAAGGTGGCTGCACCGTTAACAAGATTGATGAAAAAGAACCAAGTGTTTAGATGGGAAGATAAGTGTGAGCAAGCTTTCAGAATCCTGAAAGAGCGATTGACAAGTGCTCCTGTTTTGACTATTCCAAGTGGGAATGATGAGATGGTGGTTTACACCGACGCATGTGGTACTGGACTTGGAGCAGTGCTAATGCAGAGGGATAAAGTTGTTGCGTATGCATGTCGACAACTGAAGCCGCATGAAAGGAATTATCTGACTCATGATTTGGAGTTAGCGGCGATTGTTTTTGCTCTAAAGATGTGGAGACATTATCTATTGGGAGTTCGATTCGAGTTATTTACAGATCATAAGTCGTTGAAGTATCTTTTCTCCCAAAAGGATTTGAATCTTCGGCAGCAACGTTGGCTAGAGTTTTTGGCATCATATGATTTCGATATAGCTTATACTCCGGGAAAAGGTAACGCAGTGGCAGATGCGTTAAGTCGAAGACATGCAGGATTGGGAGCCATGTTTTCAGAATGGAAGAGTCGCGAGTATTTAGCTGGATTTGACTTTAGGCCCAGATGCGAATTGGAACCTGAGATGTTGGCAAACTTATCGATAAGACCGACTCTTGTGGAAAGGATTGGCGAGAGCCAAAAGCGAGACGATAAGCTTGTCAAGATTATCCGTGATTTGGAATCTGGATTGGAACCAGAAAAGGATAAAGGATTCGAGGTCGATCGAGAGGGTTGGCTTCGGAAGCAAGGACGACTAGTTGTTCCCTATATAGATGAATTGAGAAGTGAAGTTCTGAAGGAAAGTCATCACTCGAAGTTGACAATTCATCCAGGTGGAAACAAGATGTATCGGGATATGAAGAGAACCTATTACTGGGAAGGTATGAAGAAGGATGTTGGAAATTTCATTTCCAAGTGCATGAACTGCCAGTTGGTGAAAGCTGAGCAGAAGAAGCCCAGTGGATTGCTTCAGCCATTAGAAGTTCCTACATGGAAGTGGGAGCAAGTATCGATGGATTTTATTGATGGATTGCCTAGGACAAGAACGGGAAATGAGGGGATTTGGGTCATTGTAGATCGTTTGACTAAGAGTGCAAGATTCATTCCTGTTCGATCGACTAGGACTGCATCAAAGTTGGCTGAGCTATATATTAAGTGGATAGTTCGATTCCATGGTATTCCGAAGAGTATAGTGAGCGATTGAGACCCATTGTTCACTAGTGGATTTTGGAAGAGCTTCCAGGAAGTTTTGGGAACTGAGTTATGTTTGAGTACAGCTTATCACCCTCAAACAGATGGTCAGACCGAGAGAGTCAACCGAGTTTTGGAAGATCTTCTTAGAGCTTGTGTTTTGGATTTCGGAGGATCATGGGAAGATCATCTTCATTTGGTGGAATTTTTGTATAACAACAGTTACCAGTCAAGCATTGGTATGGCACCGTATGAGGCATTGTATGGAAGACCGTGTAACTCTCCGACATGTTGGTTAGAGACCGGAGAAAAGTTGATGCTTGGGCCAGAGATGATTCGACAGACTTCAGATTTCATAGAGATAATTCGGCAATGAATGAAGGCAGCCCAAGATCGTCAGAAAAGTTATGCCGATAAGCGTCGTAAGGATTTGGAATTCGACGTAGGTGATATGGTTTTTGTGAAGATTTCTCCACTGAAGAATGTTATTCGATTCGGGAAGAAAGGAAAATTGACTTCGAGATTTGTTGGACCATTACCGATCTTCGAGCGAATTGGAAAGCTCGCCTACAGATTGGAGTTACCAGAGAAGATGTCGGGTGTGCACAATGTTTTTCATGTATCATATCTATGGAGGTATGTGCACGACTCGAATACAGTGGTTTCTGCTGATAGCTGTAAAGATTTCGTAGTTGATCCAGTCGATAAGAGACCTCGTAAGCCGGTTCGTGTTGTGGAAACCAACACGAAACAGCTTAGGAGGAAGGTAGTTAAGTTGCTCAAGATACAATGGAGTGATGATGATAACGACTGTACGTGGGAGGTGGAAGAGAGGATGAAGGCAGCTCATCCTGAACTCTTCAAGGTATGGCCCTAAGGTGTCGTGTCATCTCACGATATTATAACTTGTTCTAGTGTTAGAATTCTGTACGCTAAGCTAGAATTGGATGCATGGTTTGTTGATTGCTATGGATGGTAGGCGTGCAGAATAGTCTTTGATTGCTTTGTTTGTTTGGAATTTCGGGGGCGAAATTCCTAAGGGGGAGAGAATGTAACGACCCGTATTTTTACGGATCGAAAAGTTCGTAAAAATCTGGAATTTTTAGCGTTCACTACACCATAAATGACCTTCTGCAACATTTTTGCAAGGTGTTGCCAGCTAAAATGTTGTGATAGCTATAGAATTTTGGTCCTACTGCAACGTTGTATTTTTGGTGTTACCTTAGCCATAGAAATGTGTTGCTCTAGCTAAACAAGTGTAATACGATGCAACATTTTTATATAGTGTTGCCATAGATGTTTTCAGATTAAAAAATTAAAAAAATAATTACACCTCAGCGATCCACACCACCATTTAAAACAAAATCTCAATCGTCGATTCACACCATCGATCCACACCTTACCAATTTCCATTTCCCGCTTTACTTTTCACTCATCCGCTTTCGTTTCTCACCCCCAATTTTCCAATCCCTAATTTGTATTCCGCCGACTTTAAAAAAAATGACGCCGCTCCTCCTTGTTTCTTCGATCTGGAGAATAACTGGCTTTGCTTTTATCCCTTGTCGGCCATATCAATTTCCGTTATTTTCTTTCCCCTCGCGTCAGTTTTCCTCACTACTCTCGGATTTGCGATTTTGTTCAGGTTTTTGGCGATTCTGGTGATTCGAGGTAAGGTTGTGGGATTGCGATGGTTCAGGGAGTTGCTGATTTGGTCGCAATTTCGTGGTTGGGGCCTGATGTCAGAGTGGCAGGGGGTAGTCGAATTGGTTTCGGTGAAAACTAGGGCACGCGATTCTAATTGCTTTGATGCTCTGATTGATCGAATCTAGTGTGAGAAACGTTCCTGGTAGCTTGCTCCTTCGTTCTCCTTGATTGATTGCTCGAATTGCTTTGACTTCGTCGTCGGGTGCGATGTGATATTATTTGGTATGTTTTCTGCCTTCTGGTTTACTTGAATATTCTTGATTTTGGTTACACTCGCACGCTTTTGCCGATGATGAATTGGGATTTATTTATAGGCTTTATTTCCTATAATCTCGTGTTTAATCTTTCTGTTGGACTTTGAGAAATCTGGTATGTTGGATTGCAATGATGAATACAAACATATGTGTGTTGAGCTTTGTTGGTTTTGCTTGGTCTGGACTGAAATGGTACCATGCTAACTTTGTTCTTTAACATGAACTGATGCTCCAAGTCCTCTGTATATCATGTTACTGCCTAGGTTTCTCTTGTACATGCCTAATGCATTCACTGTTTTTGCTTGATGGGCTGCCTATGTGTACTGCTGTGTTTCTTGCACTGGCTTGTCTATATTTTGCTGAACCTGGTTCTTGTTTGTTTTGTTGGTTGCTTGGCCCTGAGTTGAATCCAGTCGATGACTCGGGTTTGACCTTGTGCCGTGTCCGTTTTTTTGGCTTGTCTACATATCTGGCTGCACTTGAGTATGAACTTGCACTTGAGTAGTTGCACTTGAGTAGTTTCTTGTACCAAGCCTTATGATGCATGTATGTTCATCCATGTACATGCATTTCTTGGTCATGTTATGTTGCTTGCTGTGTTGAGTACTACTTTGTGCACTTGGCTTCTCCTTTGTGCATTTTTGCCTGAACTGTTGCTTGCTGTCTTCCATACTGCCTTGTATCCATGTGTTGCATTCATGTTTGGCTTATGCACTTATGAAAAGAAACAACCCAAATACCTGAGGCAAATAATATAACAAAAATATTTTCATTTTCTGTTCGAGTTAAATATTATTTTCCAGATTACTGCTTTTGAATTATATGTGACAGGTATTGAAGACTGGACAGCTGGATATAAGCTTGAAGACAGAGTCAAATCAAATGTGCATGAGCTTGAAGACAGGTTTCAAAGAAGGCTCGATCTTCCGAAATCGGATGAGCTTGAAGACAGGTTTCAAAGAAGACCGGACCCCCGCCGGCGCTGGGCCCGGACCCGCTTCTCGGCTCGCCTTCGGCTCGGCATATATTTGTCAGTGTCGGTGTCTGTATAAATTGAAACTGCATATGTAATGAGTGAACTGAGTGATGTAGTGAGGAATATCTGTATATGTGAATATCAGTGTTATATATCATTGAATTGTAAAATAGTGGAGTCAGGAATTTGTACTATTTCAAATGTTGAAATAAAATATTTATTTAAATAAATTACTGTTTAAATATCAAATTCTGTGCAATAGCATTTTATTAAATAAATATTTATTTTTATTAAAAAATCAAATATGCTCTATATTGTGGGCCCCACAAATTCAAAAAGTTCATATCTATAGCAACATTTTGGAATGTTGCTACAGATACCTATGGGTGTTGCCATAGACCCAAATAGGGTTCTATTGCAACAATATTACTTATGTTGCCTTAGATAGTCAAAATGTTGCCTTTGAGGTCTAAGGCAACGGCAAAAATTGCATCACCCTAAAAGTGTTGCCATAGACCTATGGCAACATTTTTCGGGCCTGAACCAACATTTTTTTTGTTGCAGTAGGCCATTTATGGCGTAGTGGTTGTTAAGTCGTTTCAGATTTTGGGCAGAATTTTGTTCAAGTCCTAAGTCATGACCGACTTAGGGGAGATAACGACCTAAGGGGTAGGTCAGCGACGACCTAAGGAAGCTGGGGTAGCAGTGGAGCGACTTAAGAGTTAGGTCGTATGAAGCTTAGGTCGTGTAGGAAGTTATGTCGTAGGCGACCTAGGGATTGGAATAGGTCGTGTGGAAGTTAGGACGTGTGGGGTGGCTTAGGTCGAGTGACCGACTTAAGGTAGTGACCGACCTAAGAGGTAGACGACCTAAGAAGTTGACCGACTTATAGATTAGACGACTTAAGCATCTGACGACTTAAAGAAGGGAAGACTTAAGTCGGTGACGACCTAGTAGTTAACGACCTAGTGATGAGCGACCTAGTGGTTAGCGAGTTAGAGTAGTTAGGTCATAGATGACTTAAGGAGTTAAGTCGTAAGTCTGTGTTGAGTTAGGACGATAGGTCGGAGCTGTTGATAGGTTGCGTCTCAGTTGAGTCGTAGGTCGTGAGAAGGCGCGCATATGCTATGTGTTGAGTCGTGAGCGACTTAGGAGTTAGCTGCTAAGTCGTAAGTCGTAGACAGGTGGGTTTATAGGTCGGCAAAGCTGTTAGGTCGTGGTATTTTTCTAAGTCGTAGGTCGTGGCTCTATAGGTCGTGTACGACCTAATTCCGAGTGACGACTTAGGGAGAATTTCAACTATAAATACTCGTCCATTTCTCACTTTTTGGGATCCGGTTTTCGAGGCGACGAAGTGCTGCCATTTTGAGAGCTCGACTTCTACACTTCTTCACTTCTTTTCTCCACTCTAATCTAGTGATTTCTTCCATCCATATCGAAGATCAAATCGAAGATCGAAGAGCTTAGATTGAAGATCTACATTCTTCGAAGAGAGATTTCATCGTTTGAAGCGGATTTGTGATAGATCGAGTTAGATCCTTCGCTGTCCAGATCTGAAGTGTGTTGCTTTTGGGTTGTTTAGGTGATTTGGTGAGTGGTGATTATCTCTCACACGGATCCAAAGGAGTATATCGGATCGTTGGCTTGATTTGGTGTTAAAGTAGTGATTTCCATGCATTTTTGTAAACCTAAGTATAGATCCACATAGATCCATTATTCATGATGATTTGACAACCATTTTACTACATGATTAACCTATGCAAGTTCATCCATCAAGTTGTAGAGATATTGCTCAAGTTTTCATGCTTGTTAGACTTTCAACTCTTTATTTACGAAATTGCCATTATTGTTATAATTGTCTATTTAGATCATATTTGAATGCTTGTTTACTTGGATTAATGTTTGACTTGATTGATTGCTATGAATTAGATGATTGATGATTTGATTTAGACAAGATGGTTGAAGATGATTCAAAAGCTAAGGTAAAGGCTCTTGAATTGGAAAAGCTGCACGTGGCATATGTAGCGGATGATGAAGCTCATATGGATAGATTTGATGATGATGTTGAGATGAGACTTTGCTATGATGATGATGAGGCGGAGTATGATATGAGATAGCCTTGGTCTAATCCAAACGGGATCATTCCAAGCATGTTGATAACTCGGTGAAATGGTTCGAGTTGAGGATAATGGTTTGCTCGAGAGGCGCTTGAGCTAGTATGGAAATAGTCGTCGAGGAGGATGACTAGGAGGCTGAGATATCATCGTTGTTGAAGGTTCTAGCATGCTCAAAGCAAGAGTACGTCGGGCAGATTCGATAGTCCCTGAAGGCTAATGATTGATAGTCAAGTACTCTGGGCAGATTCGATAGTCCTAGGCACGGGTCACGATGACGTGCAGAGTTATGTCTAGAACCGGGGTTTCCATTAGCCCTTGACGGACGGCTGAAAGAATGTGCCGGTCATTCAACTTAACGATGGAATCAAGGCAATGATAACAGTGATAGCCAGAGTCATGGATGTTTGGTTGTATCGTCATTCGGTCTCAAGAGCGGTATTTTCTGGATGCTTATCTGATCTTGGTTTAGGCCTTGGGGGTTTGTACTTGGAAGACATCGCCCTTGACTCGAGTGATAATTGCTTTATTTTAAATTGTATGCTCTGCTATGTTTGCTTCTGCTTAGTGTGTGTCTGGAGGCTATCACTGTAGAAAGAGGTGGAGTGGGAGGGTTGTATTCCTATTCCTTTTCCTTTATGCTCTTTTGGTATGTTGTTAGTTAATTTACTGCTCACTAAGACTGTTGTCTAACTCAAGGCTTTATGTTTTAACTCTTATTGCCTTGGGCTGTTCGTCCATTTTGGGACGGGCAGACTAGGTAGCAGGTGACAGGTGCTGTTCTTGCTTTCCACGATGCTGATATCGAAGACGAGCTGGAGGGTTGCATATTATCTTCTTACTATATGTACTGGGTGTTCCGCTGTTTGTATATTCTCTGAGTGATATGTAGTGAGGCTTGATGTATTGACTATTCAGATGTTTGTATTCAACTACTATGAAGTTTTATTAATGAGATTCTATTCTGTGAAGCTTCACTATATATATATTCTATTGTATTTTGTCCATGCGCTGTGAGTAATACGATAGATTCTGTTGTTTTTAATTTACCCTGACAATCGTCCATGGCTGCCTGGCACACTTTACAGCGCACTATCTCTAGGTTCGGTGCAGGGGTCATGGGCGGTCGTCATAATAAATTTAACTTATTTTCCATTCAATTTATTTACTTATGAATTAACCATCCAATCCTGTTTTACTAATTACCGATCATTTGATATAGATTAATTTATCAAACACTTTTAATAAATTAAATTATTCTTAATTAATTATTTAATTAGTTTAACCATAAGTTAATTACATAATCATTTAACCTTAATTAATTTCATTAAATAATTATCTTTAAGTAATTAATTCCCTTTATAAATAAATCAACATTTAATTACATTAAATGAAATAACATCTTAATCACTTGATTAATTAACTTAAACCCTAAGTTTATAAATTTAAACTTCTAATTACCAATTTAATTAATATCAACCATTAATTATTCCATTCAAATTAACTTCAAAATTTATGAATTACAATTTATTGAATTTTTATTTACTTAAAAGTGAAACTCATATTTATTTATGATTTAATTAACACTCACAAATATATTTGAAACAAAAATTTTCAACTTGCTTTAAATTCAATTTCTATTAAATTACACTTAATTAAACATCTCAAGTCATTAAAAATAATTTAAATTTTTACAACTTGGTTTATTCACACCCAAGTTTCCAGACAAACTTGAATTTATCTGTTTAAACATTGATTTAAAACTTAAGTTTTGTTTATAAATTTTAAATCAAATTTTTTTTTTATTTCAAAACAGAAAACAGGGTTTAAACCTGTTTTAAGTTTTCGACCCGAGCCAGAAAGTAATATACGCGAGCCAAGCACCGAGCAACTCGAAATCTCCTTCCACTTTGAGACCATCACGAGAAAACTCGAGCCAGACCCGAACAATACTCATCATCTCCCAATCTTCAAACCTCCAAAGCAACATCAGATACACGAAGAAACTCGTGCACGTGCACTGGCAAACGATGTCGCTCCGGCCAACTATGCCTCCTCCAATACGTCGCCGACCATCCATACAAAAGCTTCGACCACCCAGCTTCGCACACTTCGATCGAAATAAAAAAAACGAGTTTGCACTCAAACCTGGAACAACGTAAAGACTGGGAACACCATCACCCGTCAACGCTTCGTCCTCCTCATCACGACCACCGGAAACTCCGCAACTTCGGCCAACCCTTCGTCAACGACCAAGCTATCGTCCCTCAAAGCCTCACTGCACTCGATCAACCCAAACTGATATGGTGATCGATTCATCATTCCTAGTTAAAACTAGGGTTCCAGAAAATCTCCCACTACTGCAACCTCCTCACTAACATTCAACCCCATCCAGTATTTTTCCCATCAACCACTAACCCTCCTCCATCATCCGGAAGAACCCCGCCCCTTCCAGATACATAGATCACCAGAAAAACCCAATATTCCCATGTTAGTTCAAACCCAAACCGCACCTTCATTTTAATTCTAAAAATCCTAATTTTAGTGCTAAAAATCATGATTTAGTTGATGTTTTCGAGTTGTAATATTGAATTTATAAATTACATCAATTTAAATTTTGATTTGTATCAACATGTACTGATATTATAATACTTCCAGAGACCATCAAGTTTAAATTTTAACTTAACTAAATTTCAAACTTTATGTCATGGTAAACAAACTATTTTTATAATATAATTCTTACTCAAAAACACATCTTTTGTTTGAGACTCGAACTTGATAGTGATCAAAACATAAGGGATCGTATTTTTTTTTGTTCTATTTGTTTCATTATGAACTCAAGTACAGGGAAGAAAACTTATTTACAGAGCTTTTTTTTAAAAAAAAATTAACAGGATGGTTTAATCTTCGCAATAATTCAAACAAACTTGATCATTTATAAATTATCTTTGAGTATGAAATGTAGCTTGTTTACTCACATACACACATTGCAATATAGATTTAATTTAAATAGCTATATGTTACTCACCTTGGTAGGAAAGAACAGAGCCTGGAATTGTTGAACAGAGAAACAAAATACTTTGCTTTGAATTTGAAAACCTGGATTTTGATTTCCTTTGTTTTTTTTTTCAGAATGAACTTGCATTCTTAAAACTGAGAAGATTCCATCTTCACTTGTAATTTCCAGGTTGAATATCTGGTTGCATTGATTTGATTTTGTTCTTCCTTTGGTTTGCATTTTGTTTTTGAGTTTGGTTTTCAAACAATGTTTTCTAGTTTGAATAAAGATTTGAGCTTTGTTTCCTTTTTCTTTTTTTTTTCCTTTTTCTCAAGTTTTCTAAGGTTTACTGAACGAACTAGAACAAAGTTGATATTGATATATAGGAAACAAGTTATAGGTTATTATATTGTTTTGTACAAGTGGATCATTTTTGTCTTTGTTTTATTCATTATGCAGATCTCGGCTGAGAGATTTTTGTAGTGGCTGATTTATATTATATTAATGGCTGATATGCTTTCATTATGGGTTGAGAGGTATTATATTGTGTACTAAGGTATGTGGCATTAATTGCTTTAAGTCCTTATTCCTCAGCCTACATGCTTAGCTTCATTTGCTTGTACATCTTGAGTATATATATTTTTTTTCTTTTCTTTATTATGGTGGCTGATGTCTTTGTTTTGGTGGTTTTGAAAATATCGCATTTATTACTTTGTCCTTTGATGTATATGTGTGTTGTATATATAAATTGTATATATGTTGTTTGCTGGTTGCGTATTTTATTTTGTTTTGTAAGTGTATGTTAATATATTTTGTTTCTTTAATCTTATTACTTTGCAATATAATGAAGTTCTGCTTTTATTATGTTGTTATAGTTTATTTTTAATGTATTACTTTCTATTTTACTCTAATATTTATTATCTTATATTTAATTTATAAATTCAAACCATTATTAACCATTAATTCTAATATTTATTATTAAACCATTTGAACTTAGATTTTAAACTCGAATTCAATATACATATATATTAACTTCAAATTTTCTCATATATCACGTATACATATATATTTTAATTTTAAATGATTTATACAGAATATATATGGATTCGGGGAAACTCGCATCACTTAATCAATTTATTTCACAGCTTTATTCAAAAATTAATTTAAATTATAAATTAAAATTAAATTAAAATCTAGGGTCGTTACATATATAGTTGTCTTATAAAACTTAAAAGGTAGGATCTAACATTCTCCACTTTTTTGATGATGACAACTATACATTTATTTAAGTATGTATGCAAATATAACTCCCCCTACCAATATGCCCAGATACTTGATATTATTTCTCCTCCTATGTCATAAAAAAAATGAATTTCAAGGCAGAAATTTGTAGTGATAAGAAAATGAGTCATAACATCACAAAATAAATGATTATAATGTTCTGTGCACCATTCCATGTAAGAACCCAAAACAAGCACAAGAAAATCCCATGATGCAAGATCTATAGCAAATATGAGTTATATAAGTGAACAATTTGTTTGAAAAGATTTTTCCACCCACGAGAAAGTTTGTAATAAAATAATAAGTATATAAAAATATTACCTCTCCATTCTCCCCACGTAGGCGAGGAAGTTGGAGAACGTTCGACGAAGTTTTTCCAAATCCTT
Organism: Allium fistulosum; assembly: GCA_030737815.1. Lineage (NCBI taxonomy): Eukaryota > Viridiplantae > Streptophyta > Magnoliopsida > Asparagales > Amaryllidaceae > Allium > Allium fistulosum. Next base: position 903,138,988 of record CM060901.1, on the reverse strand, counting down.
TTAATAACAGTTATTACCCTTTTACTTTATTTGAAACTCGATCAACTTTGGTTTCTACTTGATCAATCCTTGAATTGATTTTTGTAAATCCCTTAGACATTTGTTTTTCAAGCTTCTTTTAGTTTCTTATTGTAGTGACGGATGAAGGGTACATCTCGCTTTGACCATAGTTTTTCATGTCATTACAAATTGTTTTGAATGATTCAACCTCACTTTCTTCTCCGTTCTCATCATCGATATCATCTTCATCATCATCTTCACTTTCTTCTCTGCTTTATTGTATTGCCAATTATTTTCGTTTGTCCTCTTGAGTGGGAGGATGAGATTAAACTTGAGCTTTTCTACTTCTATGAGCTTGAACATGTTGCATATATATTTCAAATGGATCATAGTTCAGAACTTCCTTGGGTAGATGTATGCGACTAAAAAACTTTTTGTCAGCTATTTTGATATCAATAACATTTGTTTGATCCCTTTAATGTTTTGATCATTAAGAAGACAGGATATATATGCAGCATTTACAAGAATATTCTTCTTGTAGTCGAAATAATTGCGAAGCTCGTGATAGATGTACCTCGCCCAATTAACTTCAATATTACCAAAGATGGCATATAACGCCTAATATTCTAGATCATGACTCCTAAGTCGTCGAAAGACGGTATTGATTAATATTTCTAACAATAACCTTGGTCAAGGGCATGGGTCTTTTGATTTAGAATCTCCCCTAATATAATTCCATAAATGATGAATCACTTCATCTCTAACCCTACCCTTAATGTCAATATCTTCTAAATCATGTCCATGTTTTCCAATTTACAAAATACGAGCTATGTCGTTTATGTGAAATTTGACGATATTACCATAGAGAGGCTTGACTAAAGCCAACCTTATTTTCTATGTAGAATGATGTTTTTTTTATTTGTGTTGGTCAGAAAGAGTTGAACACTCAAGGTATCTATTTTTACACTATTATCATGAACATCTATCAAACTAGTCATTTTAGCTTGTTCCGTAAAGGCTTATAGATTATAAGACGGCAAATCATTGAGATTATAGAAGATACCGATGAATATTTTCATCTTGGAGAGAAGCTATAATCTTTTAATGCTTCTTTCATTATGATGGAGCCATACTTTAATTTGTTCTTCGGAGGGTACTACAATCGAGCTTGCTTTAGCTGTTGCTCTTTTCTTTGATGGTTTAGGAGCCATTTAGAAAAAATTAGGGTTTTGCTTTTTGATTTTTGGATTTTGAGAATTTAGATTATAAAGAGTTATTTTAGTTGAAACTTTAATGGGTTGGGTAAATAATGAGAGGAGATGATATTAAAGGAGGTTAGGTGGGTGAAAAAGTGGAGTTGACTAGTCAATTTTTGATTTTCCCAATAATTCAACCGTCAGAAATTTAATTTTAGACGTTTGAGAATATACAGGGGAAAGGCGAAACTTTTTAGTGTAAAATCAGGGACTTTCAAACGTCTGAAAATTAAAATCAGATGTCAAAATGTTTGTTCAGATGTTTGGTTTTTGCTTTCAAATATCTGAAAGTCTGAAGTTTAATATTTTTAACTTCCTATAGGTTTTCAGACGTTTGATTTATGAAAACAGACGTCTGAATTTACCTGTGTTCAGATAATAAACCTATGTTGATTTGATTTTAACTTGTATCGCCTTAGTAATTTTTTACAAAAATTATTTTAATAATGATAAAGAATATTTTATTGATTTATTTCATTATTTATTACAATGATTTTATATATAGGAATAGAATGAAATAAGATAGGGTGAGGACAATTTATTCGTTTTCGGATGGTTAAGATTCTCCTTCCAATAGCCATGGTTCCCATGAGTTTCTTAGCTTGGAGTCATAAATTTTTAATGGAGTTTCCGTTAGTGGAGGAGATTTTTTACGTATACTATTCTTTGTTGGTGATCGTCCACATAATGCTAAAATAGATCTTTCAATAAAATTAATATGCGTTCCTTGTCTGTGCTGTTCTCAGTACATTTGATTTTAAAGTCCCAGCATTCCCTGTTGATAGTGATGTAACTCATCAATGCACTGATCATTGGTAGATGATGATACAACATTAAAGTTAATTGATTGCTTGACCTTCTTTCCTTTTGGAGAGAAACCAATGTGATAGGTTGGTGATGGAATAATCTTTAATGAAGATGAACTATTATAAGAAGAAGTGGTTTTTGACAAGGATGAATATGCGCTTTTGGAAGAAGGTGTGCTAAAATCGATTGAGGAATAGGTCAAATTGTTGTCAGAAGTCATTTTGTAAATAGTTTGGGAGCTATTAAGGGGATAAAAAATTTGTAAATTGTTATATAGTATAGCCGGTTTACATAATAATATGGGAAGTATTAACAGTGTTTTGTATATATGGTTGCTATTTTTTACTATTAATTTGAAAAGAACTATTTATACAAATGATAATTATATAATATACTAAAAATATATACACTACACCACAAAAGGCTTTTAACAGCGTTTGATAAACGCTGTAATATGATACAACAGCGTTATTACAAACGCTGTATAACGACATGCTGTCGTATATACATAACTTACAACAGCTTTTCTATAAACGCTGTTGAAACATCTCTATGACAGCGTTTATTACGAGCTGTCAATAATCTTTTTACAGCGTTTTCAAACATGCTGTATTATGTTTCAACAGCGTTTATAATTTAGTTGTCGAAGATGTTCAAATTCTACTTTAACTGTTTACAACAGCTTTTTCTAAACGCTGTTACTGAATCATCAACAATTTCGACAGCAGGTTAAAAACGCTGTGATTGAATCATCAACTATTTCGACAGCATGTAATAAACGCTGTTATTGACAGTTTCAAGATAATTACAGCACGAATTAAACGCTGTTGTTTCTTCATTGACAGCATTAATCAAACGATGTCTTCTATTTATATAACAGCTTTAATATTCCACTCTATTTTTGAATATTCCAAAACTATATTTTAAGCATATTCAAGCAACTAGTATATATAACAGGTTCTAATAACTATTAATTGGTTACATAAACTAGTTAAGAGAATATTAATAAACAAAAGACATCCATAAACCAAGTTTCAATAATATCCATAAACAAAAATAACAAAGTAAACCAAGTTGCCACAAATTCTGTTAAACAAAGACACGTTATATGTTAAGTATCGGAGAAGTGATCTTCAAAGCTGCTTGACCAGTGCTTTGGAGTACAGGTAGAGCGACATCTGCTGCCGGTTTCAGGGTATCAAAAACTACTTTGATCACTTGCTGGTTCAGACCTAAAGTTTTCGAGGCACCATCTCCCACCAAGTCTATTATGTCTTCCACCTATAACATTTACTCTTTGATTTCAAACTGATACATATATTTATTATCATGTTCTGTTGTTTTGATCTGTTTTGTTTTTACTTGCGATGAGTACTATCGAATATTACTTCCATTCACATTTTTTCCCTCAGATCTCCCTTCATTTGAGTGTGTACATGAATACATCATTTATGTGTTTTACAAACTATTCACATTTATTTACGTAAGTCTTATGCAAAGCTACATCATTATTGTTTGCTTTTATGTTCTGCTATCAACAAACGATGAACACATGGGTGACGTGAAGAGAGAAGTAAAAACAAAGATGGTAACATGTTTTCTAAGCAAATAGTAAGAAGATGAATTAGTAATAAATTCTAATCAAATGAGAATTGAAGGGTCGGAAAAGATTGTATACCAATTTGGTATTAATACTTTATATAGGAAAATCAAAAAATAAATAATAAAAAGACCCTTGTTGGAAGTGCAATGGAGAGGAAATTTTTAAGCTAGAATTCAATTTCAATTTAACAGCACAGGGAAAAATGAATTGATAATCAAATTATATTTTGTCCAACAAATGAATCAAGCATACCTAATAGTGGAAATGATGCCAACAAAATCCAAGCAATCAGATGCCAGTAAGATACATCCATCTAATATGATTCTGAACTGTAAAAAAAGAAGAAGAAAAAAGAAAAAGAAAAAGAAAAAAAAGGCAAACACAACTTAACAACCAAAAATAATCAACTGGATTGTTCTTTATACTTAAAATTGCAATTTATAAGAGTGAGCATGAAAAACCTGATGGGGATTACAGTCAACTGGATTGTTCTTTAAACTTTAGCTTGCACTGAGTATTCACGATTTCTTCGTATGTGCATTGTCCATAATATGTTATTGAAGGCTTGGATGTTCTCGCTTACAACCTGTTATTGAAAACCTGTCAAATATATGTTGTAAAATATCGGCTTATCATTTTAACATTTTTTATAAATACAATCAACCGACGATGCAAGGATAAACACAAGAGCTCAGAGTACTCAGTTACTCAGTTATATTGTAACATATATTTGTCGGTGCTATAGTTTTAAATATCATCAAAGAACAGAATGATATGGAGATACAGAGTGTTTGATAAAGCAATGAACATTTTTTACATTCTTTGTAAGTTGGAATGACCAGGGTAGACGATCCTTGAGAAACATGTTGCAGAGGTCCATGGTGATTCTATAACACTATGTTTGACAATTATACTAGTACATTCTTTGAGTGTTTTTCTTCTTGATGAAGTGCTTTGACAACGGTACCTGAACAGTAACAGAAGCACAATCTATAAGCAAAATAAGTGATGATGTGCCACTGGTAGAGTGACCACATGAGAACTTATATACTGATTGCTTTACAGACAATATAACCGATGAGTCAACTTCTGGTACGAACCCCATCTCAACCAAACCAAACAACGCAACAGTTGCATCATTTACCTTTCCAACCTCACACAATCCAGTCAACAGCTTATTTGATGCTGCAAAGTGAGGCATGAACCCTCTCCCAAGCATCAAACCTAACCGTTCACTGTAGGCAGAGAGACGCTATACAAGCAAGGCAGATTTAAAAGTTCCAAGAGAGATGTGGCTTAGGAATATAGCATTCAATATTACTTTCAAATGAAACAGCAATTCAAAGTCCAGATGTAATACTTACCTGCCACACGATCAGAAAGTCAATTATTGCCAGTCGTTAGTAAAAGTCGCAAAATCAAGTTTGCATCCTACAATAATTGGACATAAAAAGAAATATAATTAAATTATAAGTATTCAAAGTAACATCTACGATATAAGAAAAGAATTTGAGAATTTGACCGAACGTCAAAATGACCGTTTAAAGAATTTGTGTGCAATGAACCTTACGAATTCATATTTCTAGTTGATTTAATATGCTTCTTAGAGCATCTACAATAGCGCACATTTAGGTTGAAATATTTAGCTTTCGCTCTTCAACAGCGCACTTCAAGCTGAAAATTCAGCGCAATCTATAGTTTCTGATTCGGTTTAATGAATTAAGGTTGGACGTCTATTTAACGGACCATCCAAAACTACACATCGATTTAATGGACGTTCAAGTTTCAGAAGCTCAAAGTCTTCATTGTGATGTCGACAGTTTGTGTTAAATATCTCAAAGTCTTCATTGTGATGTCAACAATTTATCTAAATTTAGTAGTTGGCCATGACAAAAGACATTTTCTAAATGTTCATTGCTAAAGGGACTTTATATATGGTTGTGAGGGTTTTTAATAAACGGGTGAACAAAATTAAACAACAAATATATTAAATTTTGAACATTTTTTGGATTTAAAGGTAGTAAAATAATATGATTGTATATTGAATATTCTCATCCAAAAAACTATAAAATTCGCTACAGTTTTATGATGTAATATGTGCCGACCTCATTAAAAAAGCCCATTCATAACTGAATATGGAGTCCTTGTGACAATGCATAAAGGAATTGCCATTTATAATTTTTTTTCAGAAGCCAAACTTCTTATAGTATCATTCGATGTATTTTCACGAAAGTTACAGTCCCATTTGGTAATGTATGTTATTGTGCATAAGTCATGTAACATACAGTCAGTTATATCATGTAGAAATACGGACAAATGAATCGAACATTTTGATCAATTTTTTTCTTGCAGATTCGTATTTTAGACCTTTGAATCGAAAGTCGAAATCATAATTAAATTTTTGAATCCCCCAGTTTTAATTGTTTAAACGTAGCTAAACTTAATTTAAACTATGGTGACCCATAAAAGAAAGTCTCATTAGGATGCATAATCTGATTGAGAATGCATGATTGTACCAAAAAGTGGAATCTAAAGAGTATCTTATTTTTTGAGTGCCAACCATCTTTCTGGTAGCATGGCATGTAGTTTCCACGTTAGTGTAGTTTATGTCAATGTCCCATTGAAAAACATCCAAATCCCAAATTCTGAAGAGGAGAATTTTGGCTACATATCCTAAATTGAATGTGCAGATATCCAAAATAAAGCAATCTAAAGATAAAACCTCAATAGACTTATGCATTGCCGCCTTATTGTCTAATAACACAAATAAAGGCACAGTCACTCTTTCGCGCTACCATCCTTGTGGAAAATAATTTCTAATTCTAGCTCCACTACTAGTTGTTCCAAATCAAATCTATATACATTTGCAAAAAAAATCCGTAACATTGAAATTATGACATCCATATAGAAATATATCTCATTTACTGATAACTAATATTTCAGTTGAAGAGGTATATAATTTTTTATGCTAAAAATTTATTCAATACATTTTCACCATTAATTGTCAATTTTATGTAATAAAGTTGGAAAAGGTACAACCAAGCTAAAGTCTTGGTTGCAGCTCAAATGCACCAAATTTCTCTACCAAATGACTATGGCCATAACCGGGTAGATTATTGTTTTTGACTTAATTGTTTGACGGATATAGTCTTGACATTTGCAACTGCACAATACATAATATGAATTATTAATCTAAAGTTCAATACCTTTACCGAAGATCTTCATTGGACTCGAGCTGCATTTTCTACCATGTATAGGTTCAGAAAAGTATTATGTAAACATCAAGCACAATATCCAATGAATTTATATATGCCGTGATACATTTATTTGAAGGTCAGAGAGCTGGTCCAGCTTCGTATGGATCTGTAAATGAATAAAAATTATGTTAATAAGATCAATATTTGTAAATACTTTGTGGAATGGTGTAGGTTATCCATTTAAGTAACTATGCACATCTAACATGCTTTAAGGATGAACCAACCAATTTCTTATTTTTGTCAAGTTTCTTGTAAATCTTGCATTCGTTGCAACTCTGCAACATATGATTATAGTTTCATATATTATTGTTGACTCCTTGTTCGCCAATGATCCTTAATTTTTGGTACAACAATATTTACGCTGATGTAGTTGCATTTTTCATTCCATTCGAGAGTTTTAGCCTATGCTTTTGTCTCACCATTTACTCATCCTATTAAAAATAGATTTCAATTGTATATACAGTAAACAAAAAGGTTACTATTCACATTGCTACTATTAATTTGGAACAAAAAATAATCAAATTGTGCAAGTTATTTTCTCTTGTTTAAAATAACTTACTCTTTATTTCACTAACGATTGCCTATATTTAAAAAGTAGAAGAAACGTGTTTTTGAACAAAGGACAGATATTAGTATATCAATACCTTATTTAAATTTTTTTTCCGACTCTTCATTTATAGTAGAAGAGATCAACCGTATAAACTTTCTCTAAAGTAACCATGAAAACAACCTCTTGGTGTTTTGTGTAATCTATAAATTAGTTCACAATTTATGTGTTTTACAAACTATTGAAATATAATTATATCTTCTAATTTCAAAATAAGACTTCCTGCCGTCCTTCATACTAGAAAACAAGTTGTCCTCTTTTCAGGTGAAAAGACTTTATGTCCATTTGACATGCATCTTTTTTTTTCAAATAATATAATATGTTATCCTTACCTAGAAAAAAATTAGGCTTAATCAAAATCAATCATCCAAACCAAACAAAATCCAAGCGATGCTAACTTTCTAATTATTTTTCCTTCTTTATGACTTTCTGTCAGTATAACGAAATCAAAGGAACCAGCAGACTAAAAGGCCGTTCAAAGCCATTTTTTGCCCTGTTATCAATGGAAACACCCTCATCGTTATTAATCCCATCTCCAACACCGTTGTGGGAGCGTTGTCCACCCTGTTATCAAAGCCATTTCTCTTCTTCCTACCATTCATGAAGATCACACACTAAATTTCAATGACTGTTGTCCACCGGTGAAAGTACTTTCTTATCAAATCTTATTCACGACATCACAAGAATACCACAAATGCACACGCACTTAAAAACGGTTGCCACGGAAAAGACCAAAATCGTCAACTTTTAATGTACAAAGATACAACTATAATTAGAGGTTTACGTTACAATTGCATATGAGCAACTGCTTATTTCACCAGGTTTACGTTACAATTGCATATGAACAACTGCTTGTTTCACCCGCCAAAATTCAGTTTTATCATTGTTATTCAATTAGCTTGCGGACCCTAAATCATTTTAGTAATAATACACTCCCCCTTTATAAGCCTGAGTGAACAATAATAATAATATGCTAATCGACTTTATAAGCCTAAAGGACCGATTAAGTAGACCAGAATAATATTATTATTGTTAGGCTTATAAAAGGGGTTAGTAGTGAACAATAATAATAATATACTAAGCAATCTCCCGGTAATGCAATTTAACTAAAAATAATCCAAAACGTGGATATATGAAAATATTTAGAGCTTAGAACATTAGTTATTGTATAGCAACAGTAATTATATAGTGTAGTTTTTATAATTTCAAATTCAGAAGTAAATAACAAGCATCAACTGCAAATACAAATGCAAGCTAGTAAACTGCACATAATCATGAAGTACGCCAATCCTCCCCAATTCTACGATCTGTATTTGTAAAAAAAAATCAATGGAGAATGACAAGCAGCAAAGACTGAAGCCACAAATGATCCTAAGTAATAACGGGACTACCATCAACATAGAACTTCAATTGTGAAAATAAAAGAACAGTACTGGTTATGTTAGTCTTCCCTTTTAATTATTAAACTTTCAATGCATAATAAACATTACCCACAACCATCACCCAGCAACAATTGTTGATCCCATAAGTATCTTCAGTTTTCTTCTACAAGAGGATGACAGTAGGAAACATAACAACATTCACATATATCTGTACACATTTCATTCACATGAATGTCCATATCCGCGGATACAGACGGAAATAAAATAATCATCCAATCAACCAACAACCACCTATTAATAAAGAAATATAAATAGAAATTTTATTTTAACGTAAAAAAGATTTCAATCTCATTGGTTATAAATGTGTTACAAATAAATAAATATGATTGTAATAAATAGTTTTGAGCAGTTAACATACATTAAGTACATATAATAGAAACCACCAACCTAATAAAACAATAAATAAATATTTTTGATTGTAGTATTGTATTTTAAACTATAATCTTAACAAAAAATGAACGAATAATTTTCAGATGCGAATGACTTCGCATCCGCATGTTCGAATATCAGATATTTATCTGCTTTTAGAATGAGGATGGATTTCGAATTTTTCGGATATCCATTAAGAAACCTACTCCAAGTAGTGCATTCTTAGTAATTTCAAATTCGAATGTAAATAAAGAGCATCAACTGCAACTACAACAGTAAGCTAGTAAACTTCACATAATCATGAAGGACGGAAAACCTCCCCAATTCTACTATCTGTATTTGTAAAAAAAATCAACAGAGAATGACAAGCAGCAAAGACTGAAGCCACAAATGATACGAACTAACAACAGGACTACCATTCATATAGAACTTCAACTGTGAAAATAAAAGAATAGTACAACCTGCTAACAGCCTGGCCCTATAAGTAGAGGCATCATCACACAAATATTCTCCTTGATAGTTACTCATGCATCTCTAAGGCATTAGCTCTTTCATCGATCTCTCACAGCCCCTTTCAGTAGTTTTCCATTATAAATAATTGTAAATATATTTATGTTTTGCTCTTCCAGTCGTGTTTGTTGATCATCGCAATTATGATCCTGTATATTGATTTTTGTTGTACCCATCGGACACTTGAACAAATTTCAGGTTATTAATTAATAAAATTATTCATGCTCTCCTCGTAAGAGGACCACTCTTTCACCAAAAAAAAAAGTTGCATCGATGTTACGTTTCATAAGGTACATGAAGTGGCGCTTGTTCAGCAAACGTCTGAACACCGAGCGCTTGCTCAACAAACGCTCAAACTGATTATAAATTTGTAACTAAATAGCCTCGAAATGTAACCGATTGTATTATGTAATCGCTGCCGGAGAGGTGCTCGTAGTATATGTATTACATTATGTAATCGTCTACAGGAGATGCTCTAATATTATTCTTAATCTCAATTTTGACGTCTCTTTTCTTTTTGATATTAGATGACATATTCTTGAACCATGAAATATGAACATGTTAGCTAATTCATTTGAAACTGTCCCTACGTACATTCACTATCCCTACACTCATAAGCTTCATAACCTCCATTCACTGCCACTACACATAAACAACCAGACAACACAACACTTGCCCTGAACCTCTCAACCATCTCCCCATCATAACTAGAAGCAACTCAACAATTCCAAACAACCTTCCCACCATCCGGTAACTTCTATATCTCAAAAAAAGAGGAGGTCAGCTCAGTTTTGTTTCAAAACTGAGTGAGCTCCTCAAAACTGAGAGCTGAGACCTCAGTTTTGTCATGCTCAGTTTTAACAAAACTGAGCTCCTCAAAACTGAGACCTCGTTTGACATTAGTTCAGTGGTTTCTCAAATCCAAATTTCATGAATTTAGAAGATGAACTCTAAACATTAAAAATATTTCAATTAGAACAAAAAAACAGTTATGAAAATTATTTTTTGGTTAAAATTTGAGATCTGAAATTAATAATGGATTAAACATTAATATCATCTCAAATGCTAAGTTTTAAAACATGTACTATGTTATTTTACAAATGCCAATTAAAATTGAGAATACTTTTTTTCATCAGTATTTATAATTTTCCTAAAATGGATTCTAAGCTTAAAAAGAGGAGGTAAAAAAAGTGAGATTCAACTAGAAAGACTTAGGATTGCTACAAATATTAAAATCTAATTACTGATAAAAATAAAAAATTTAGGTTGTGGTCTACAAAATATATGAAGCATTATAAATGAATTTTGTAAATTTATTTGAACATAACTACTGATTAGAAATTTTTTTGCAATGTTATTGTAAAATCTTTTTCTTCCTTTGATATTTTCTTATGTGCTTTTGAATGTGGAATTTGTTATGTGTTCTTTGTATTTTTTTCTCTGCTTGTAGCATGAAGTAATATTTTTCCATCTTTGATTCTAATTGACTATTTATCTTTCCAAGGGAATTTTTTTTCCAAAATTATTACACAAGTATTATTGACATCTTATCTCAAAATTTCCAATTTTCTACAACTGCATTTAGAAAATATAATATCAAGCAGGAAACCATAAAACCATAGAAAATATATTATGACAACCATGTGTCTTTTAAACTGCTAATGCCCAATTAGAAATAATGAATGTAATTATCTTAATATTATGTAGACTTCAAATTCATAAAACCATAGCTTTTGCTAGAAAAAAGTAGATATTCAAAAGTCCCTATGATCCCTTTTAAAGTCTTAACTATGCCCAAATCCATGTGTTTCAAAACCAATTGCGAAAGAAAGCCATTAATACCCAAAAAGTTTGAAACCATGCAACCATGTTAATATACAGTATGCCACTTTATTTAGGAAAAACAAACTTTATTTGAAACTCTTAAGGGCTAAAACAATCTGATCCCCTTTACCCAATGCACAATGCAAAGATCAAACTCAGGGCATCCATATGTTCATGATGCTTAGTATTTTTAATCCAGAATAAAGATAATTTAAAGGATTTCACTTTATAAAAAAATGTGTTTAATCACTCAGACTTAATAACAAAATAAAGCAAACAGGCATAGCTTGGGAACGACTGGGCAAAATTGAAACCATTGCAGCATTGGGAATATTTTCATGATAAAGCAAATATTAACTGCTTGTAAAAAAACAAAATAAAGCAAACAGGCATAGCTTGGGAACTGACTAAATTACATGCATATCAAACAATGATATATATCAACAATCCCTGTTGAGATGATGGTAATGAGCTATAGTAAACAAAATAAAGCAAATGCATGTTATAGTGCACAACAACAAAGATCAACAACCAGAAATTATTCAACCACTCACCATCCATTAAACAACAACATGCAAGAGAATCAAAACTAGAACTGCACGTGTTTACTCACCTATTTGCTTTAGATTTGGTTGTTTAAGCTTTAAAATACTATATATTTTTTCAGTAGTAGTTTTAGAGAATAATTCAAAATAACTCAAGGAACCCAAATTTTAACTCTATGGTTAAACTGAAATTAAACACTATAAAATTTTCTACCAAATAAGTACTCTTTTTAATGTCAAGGAAGGTGCAAAAATATTGAAAAATGTAGCATCTTATTCTGAAGTGGCAGCTTTGGCTAGCATCATTTTTCTTTTATCAGGTGGGCCAAAAAGGAGCATCCAGATGGGAAAATTAATCTCAGTGGTTAAAAAATTGCAATAAATAAATATAGTTAACATCATGGCAACGCCTGATAATGTAGATGAGCATATGACTTGATGTTATCAAAATTCATTTTTTAAAAGAATATAGTTAACATAATATCTTGAATACAACCAACAATTACACATTATTCAAGATACAACTTAAATATGAAAGGTAATAATTTTGTATCTCAGTTTTAAATAACCTTTCTTCAGTTTTGCACTACAGTGGGCGACTAATTCTGAACAAACTTCTCCCTATGAATCAACTTAATCATGAATTTTCTTACTTCAGCTAAATCAACAACGAGAATATTAGATAATGAATAAGGTGAAAAGTGAGAAGTACAAGTACCCAACTCATCGATGTTGAAAATACTAATATTAGAAAATCGAAGAACTAAAATTGGACACAAAGAAAAGGAAATACGGAAATACTTCAATTCTAAATCGCGATTGATGAATGATGTTTGAACGTGTTGAAAATACGTTCAAAATTGAAAGAACCCATTTTAAACCTATATAGAATCAAACAACCCATTTAAACCTAAAAAATTGATGGCGTTGTACCTGTAGACGATATCTGAAAGATGAACGAGATCTCTGAATGATGAATGGAGAAGTTTAATGAAGCGACGGTGATGTAGGCGAATTTTGATGATTGGAAGAGATGTTTTCTTCTTTTTACGTGATGAAAATGTTTCAAGGTAGGGAAGGATGAAAAGAGGAATTAGGGGAAGTGAAAAAAATGGCGCAAAAATTGTATAATTTAGCTTTTGTCAGCGTTCACACGGAAAATTTTCCCCCCAAAATTTTTAATGACCGCACTTAAGTCACAAACGCTGACATTAGGTGCTGTTGATGGTATTTTTTCTTGTAGTGATAGGATGTTTGTTCAGAATAGTTTCAACAAATGTTCATTTAACTAAAGTAGATACTATATTATAAACAATTATTTAACGTATATCTTAAAATGCTACAATCCAAGTTCAAGTCGAAGCTTAATAAACATATTTCCATTTAACGGTTTTATAAAAATATATGCAATTTGATTTTCAGATGATACAAACTCTAGTGATATTACTTCTTTTTCTATGTTATCTCTTAGAAAATGATAACGTATATCACCGTGTTTTGTTCATAAATGATTTATTGATTTTTTGATAGATTTATAGTGGCTGTACTACCATAGTAAATCGATGATTTGTGTAACTTTATTCCGAAATCTTTAAGTGTTTATTGCATGTATATGACTTGTGCATGTGCCAAATGAGTAGAAATGTATTCTGCTTCAAAAGTCAATAGTGAAACACAATTGGTTTTACTAAACCACGATACTAGAGATTGTCCCATGAAGTGACAAGTACCACTTATACTCTTTCTATCTGTCCGACATACTCCAAAATTGGCATCGCTTTATGATACTAACTCAAAAGGACATTCTTTTGGATAGAAGAGTCCATAATCTCTACTGCTGGCGAAATAACGAAAAATCCATTTTACAGCTCGCAAATGCGATTCTTTGGGATTTTATTGAAACCATGCGCACAAATAGACACTCATCATTATATCGGGAAGACTAGTGATCAGATAAAGCAAAGAGCCGATCATACATCTATAGAGTTTTTGATCCATAATATTTCTATTTTCATCTTTATCGAGATAATTATAGTGCTCGGAGGTATCGGTCTACAAGAAGTGTTTTCCATTCCAAAATGCTTTATTAAATTATTACAATATTTCTCTTGATTAATGAAAATGCCATTACATAGTTGCTTAATTTGGAGACTAAGGAAATATGATAATTCTTATATACGAGACATCTCAAACTCACTTTTCATTATATTAGAGAATTCAATACATAAAGTATCATTTGTAGAACCAAAGATAATATCATCTACATAAATTTTCATAACTAATATATCTTTCTTATCTCATTTAATAAATAGAGTTTGATCAACCTTTCCAATTTCAAATCCAGAAGCTATAAGATAGCTTTTTACCCATTTATACTTACCATGGGGTGCTTGTTTTAAACCGTATAGAGCTTTCTTCAGTTTGTAGAAATGATTAGGAAATGTTTTATGCGTAAAAAGTGCCGGTTGTTCTCCAAAAACATTTTCTTTAATAAATCTGTTTAAGAATGCATATTTAACATCCATTTGATAAAATTTAAGTTATGGTGGCAGGAGAAGGCTAATAAGATATGTATTGCTTCTAGTCTGGCAACATGAGCAAATGTTTCATCATAGTATGTTCCTACTTCTTGATTATTACCTTGTGTGACTAGCCTAGCTTTATTTCAGGTTATATTACCATTTTCATCCGCTTTGTTTTTTATAGACCCACTTCGTACCAAATGACTGTTTGATCATTTGGCCTTGGAACCAACTTCTAAACGTCATTCCATTCAAATTGGCTTAGCTCTTCTTGCATAGGTAAAATTCAATAATCATCGGTTAAAACTTCTTTAAAAAGTTTAGGTTCTATGTTAGAAATAAAAGCTACGTGTCTAATTTGATTTAATTGATGTCTAGTTTTAACATTAGGATTTGCTTCTCCAATTATATTTCCTATTGGATGATCTTTTAAAATACGCCAAGGAGTTTTAAGTTCATTTTCAATTGGATTTTCTATAATTTGTTGTTCTTTATTTTGAATTATAGTATCTTGAGGTGCATTTTTAATAGTCAGTTGTTCAGTAATTTCTTCTTCATCACCTTTATTTTTCTTGAAATTTTCATCAAACGGTACAGATAAAGTTTCTTCTATAGTATTTTACTATTTATTAAAGACTCTATATGCCTTACTTCGCTCCGAATATCCAATGATATGCCTTTATCTGATTTTGAATTGAATTTTCCTAATTGATCTTTCATTTTTAAAACAAAGCATTTTGAACCAAAGATTTTTAGATATAAAATGTTTGGTTTTCTCCCGTGAAAATGTTCGTATGGGGTATGTTTGGTTAGTAGTCTTATAGTGACACGATTTAAAACATAATAAGTAGTAGACATGGCTTCTGTACAGAAATTTTCTGGTAGTTGGCTACCACTAAGTAGAGCCCTAGCACATTCCTATAGCATCTTATTCTTTCTTTCCATGACTCCATTTTGTTGTGGAGTTCGAGAAAATGAAAAATTGTGGCAAATACCCTTTTATTCGCAAAAAGTATCGAATGATTCATTTTCAAAGTCGCCACCGTGATCACTTCAATTATTTATAATTTTTAAACATTTTTTATTTTTAATTCTTTTAGCAAATTTATTAAATGTTTCAAAAGCATCACTTTTGTTTTTCAAAAACAATATCCATGTGTATCTGGAGAAATCATCTACGATTAGAAATACATTCTTGTTATAATTTATAGATTAAACCAAAGTGGGACCGAATAGATCCAAATGAAGTAGTTCAAGAGGTTGTAATGTTGAAATGATTTTCTTCGAATTGAAAGATGATTTAGTTAATTTTCCTAATTGGCATGCATCATAAATATTATTTAATTTATAACTCATCTTTGGTAACCCTTTTACTAAGTTATTTTTAGATAAATTGCTAATAACTTTAAAGTTTATGTGACATAATCTTTTATGTCATAGCCAAGGATCATTATCTTTGGCCATTAAACACATATCTATGTTGTGTTTAATTTTCATATTCAAAACGTAAATATTTCTTTCTCTAATTCCTTCAAAAATAGGTTTATATTTTAATCGAGAATATTATATTTATCTCTTAAAAAAGAGACACTAAAACCTTTATCACATAACTAATTAATACTTAGTAAATTATGTTTTAAATTTTTAACTAATAGAACATTAAGAATAAGAGGTGAATTATATACTTTTCTAATGACATATCCTTTGGAGTTATCTCCAAATGCAACGGTTGCTCCATCCAAGTAGATAATATTTGTTAGCATTTCTTTATTACCCATCATATGCTTGGAGCAACCACTGTCAAGTATCTATTTTCTCTTTTCTTATTTGGTACATGCAAAAAATATTAAATTATATTTGTACCCATTTCCTATGTTAGGGTCCTAAGAGTTATTTTTTAGGAAGCTATACCCATGAGGGTTAGGTTTTCCATTTTAAAATAAAATTAGAATTTCGTGTACACTAGATGTAAATGTCTGTATATGCTTGTTTCTTATGAGATGGTTGTTAGTCTTCGGAACCCATATCTAGATTTAGGCTTGTTTATAAGTTTTTTTTACTACCATCATTCTTTTTGAAATTCATATATAATGAACTATGTTTTTTCGGACTAGATTTTACTTCCTTACTAGTTTCATTATAACCCAAAACTTTCTTACTAAAAGAGGATTTTGATTCATTAATAATTCTAGATAGGTTTTCTCTAAATTCATTAAAATTTGAAACATTTTCTAACTTCGTTTTAAGGTCTGTTACTTCTATACCTAGTGTATTAATACTATCATTTAAATCACAATTTTCTTTTGTAAGTTTAACATTCTTATTTTTTTGAATTGCTATTTCACTACTTGATAGAATGATTTGAGATGTTAAATTTACACTAGAGTCTTGAGGTTTTAATAATTCTTCCTCAAATACTTTCTTTCCATCATTTAACATGTCAACTTCTAATTCGCTTCTATGTAACTTTCCTAAAGTGTCTTTAGATTATTTTTAGATCTTTTAGCCTATCTATTAATTTAGAACTTATTTCTACTAGATCATCGAAAGAAAAGTCGCTTACGTCGTCATTAATAGCCATGAAGCATATGTTTACCTGTTATGAATCACTCTCGCTATCTGAGGAAGATGATGAGTCTAAGTCAACCCATGTGACTGCAAATGCTTGCTTCTTCTTTTGGTAGAATTTTTCGTTTTTGTTCTTGAAGCAATTCTCCTCCTTCTTAATGTTCGACCAATCTTTCTTTATATGGCCTATCTTGTCACTTGAGAGAAAAAATTGGTAGATTGTTATTGCTACTTCTGTTATTGCCAAACTTTTTGTTCTTTTTAAACTTCAGAAATTTTCTGAAATTCTTAGCTAGAAATGCAACACCATCATCATCTTTTTTGGATTTTACTTTCTCTGCATGAAATGCGATTATTTTTTTGTTTGGGCTTGTACCCATTTTACCTGCAAATTCACTTCATAGGACATGAGATTTCCTATTAACTCTTCTGGTTTTATGGTTGAAATGTCATTAGCTTCTTCGATAGTTAAGACCTTTCGTTTCTAATCATCTGTTAAAGAGTTAAGAATTTTTGAAACAATACCAAAATCTATGCGTTTTCTTCTAGCGTGAGAAGTGAATGATAAATATCTTTAAATCTAGGTTACATATCATTAATATCCTCTTCTTGCTTCATTCTAAAATTTTGAAACTTATTTTTATGCATAGAGATTTTACTCTGTTTAACATTATTTTTACCTTCATGAGTTACTTTTAAGGCGTGCCAAATTTCATAAGTAGTTGTTCATATACTAACTCTATTGAATTCATTTTTTTCTAGAGAGAAAAAAAGCATGTTCATTGCTTTAGCATTATTAGTAGCATCAATTTTATGAGCATTTGACCATTGTGCATAGTCAGTGGTAGGTATTATGTATTCTTATTGTGTGATATTCCAAGTGTCATAAACATTAGCTTGAATATATATTATTATCATAGTTGACTAATAATTATAATTTAATCCATTAAACAGTAGTGGTCATGCAGTAGATTGACCTTCAACAAAAGTAGAAGTAGTGTTGTCCATATTACTTGAATATCAAAAACTTTGTTATGGTTATATGATGGTCTTGCTTTGATACCAAATGAAAGTTGCAATGGACCAAGTAATATGAATTATTCTACTTAAACCGAGACTTGTGTATTAATAGCTTAAATAAAGTCTATATATCTAATTACTAGTAGATAATCAGTGGAACAAAATAAAGTAAGTAAAAATAATCACACTAGAGATTTTTATACTGGTTCAAACTTTCCTTTCTATGTCCTGTCCCAGACTCCTTCTGGATTTAAACAATACCCTCACTTAACCCGGAGTAACAGGTATATTACAGACCATTTGAACTACTGAATAGGACTTCGTGCCTAAAGATATTCAACAGGACTTTGACTATAAATAGTAGTAAAAAATGTTTGACTTTGTGTGCTCTTGAGTAACATGAATTAGTCGATAACATACACTCTTCCTATAATCTTCTTGAAATGAATGATTTAGGAAGTAGAAAGTTGAAAGCACTTGTAATTCACAAGAGTGAGAGAATAATAAATCAAGTAAGAATTTGTGAGTTAAAATGATAGATTTCAACTCTATTTATAGTTATGAAGATATCTAGTTGAAAGATTACAACCATTAGAAGGATTGCAACCTTATGGGAAGAAGGCTACTCTTCATAATTTTAAATTCCATGAAGAGACACTTCTTCTCCTACAGATCAGCTGGCCGAATTTAAAAATCAAACGGCTGAAATTATATATGAAAAGGAAGAAAGAAAATAGTTAATAAAACACCTATTTCAGACGGATGAAAATAAATTTCAAACGTTTGAAACTTATACCAAACGTCTAAAATTAATATTCAGCCATCTGAAATTAATTCTCAGCCATTTGAAATTAATTTTCAACCATCTGAAATACATTTTTTAATGTATGTTTATTTATTAGCTTTTTATTTTAAATTACTTCTGAAAATCTTTGATCCTTAAAATTTTGAAATATACTTTTTTTGAAATCATGTTTTCAAAGCAATACTTGTGTGTGTGAAATAATCATATAGAAGATTGTACATTTATGTTTGAAATAACAAATATACGACTAACAATATTTTTGTTTTCAATATTTGAGCTCGTTTTCAATGTTGATCGTCTGGTCTTCCAGTATATATTCCTGCAAATATAATAGTTATGTGTGTGGAAATGTATAGTCGTCTCATTAAAACTTAAAAGGCAGGATCTAACAGTTCAAGCTTAATTGAGATTGTTGACATTTACTTAAAGTTAACTCTACATGTAATTTTCTTATCTTAATTGAGATGACTCGCTGTTTTAGTGTTTAGCCTACAATCAACTATCGGTGCGCACATGTGTTGCAGCCTTTCAAATAGAACATATAAGATTAAGAACTTCATCTCAATACGATTATAGATATAACATAATTCACGAGTGCTTATTATTTATTTGCATCACATTTGGAAAACAAATAACAACCTGATGTAAAAAAAAATTTGCACACCTAAATTGAAGCGAGTATAGTAGCAACATCATATATTGGGCTCCAATGGTTTTGCAGAACGTTCAAGCATATACATCCATCACTATAAACTACAGATAGTCACATGAAGAAATTTTGTTAGATTAACTACGTCATATATGCCTAATTTGAAATCCAGCTGCATGTTTGTGAAATGCATAGATTAACGACTTGTCGGAACTAGAACTAACAATGGTCGTCCATAAAATATAAGATGTTCATTGAAAAGCGAACAATGGAAACATGTATTTATAAGACCAGCCAAATGTTGGCATGAAATCCCTCCGCCATTTTATTTTTTTCACTTTAGCAACAACAACCAATTTGCATGTCAAATACAGTAAATATAAAAGAAAACACAGAGCCTAAGAGATCCTTCATCTAGGTTATAGTAGTATTTACTTCAAATTACAATATCTATTCTTCTACAATTTAAGGTAATATTCCTCTATGAGCTTTCGCCAAATGCCAATTGTAAAAGAACACTTCAAACTCCAACTTGACCAAACCTTTGTAGCATCAGTATTAGAAAACACTAGCTTAGCAAGGAGCAAAAACTTTTTATTAACAGAAATGTTAAATATTCCACTTATTATCCCTAATTTAGAATAGAACCATCAACTGAAATTGAAATTATCTAACCTGGGTAAGATTGACATATGGCAAATCAAATCGCTCACAATGAGAAAACGAGACGAACATTAATAATAAAGAACATGGGGAAATAATAAACATTTTAAAACTAGATGAGATAGAAGTGTATAGCTTTTAACCAGAGATCTATGTTTCCATAATGCCATGTCAAGGCCACTTTATATAGAGATTGTTTTACTTCGTGGATTTACTTGTATCAAACAAATAGATCATTTAACAAAGGGTATTCGAAAGAGATTTATTTACAAAGTCAAAACCTTTTATTATTGCATGGTAGTTAATTTAGAATAAACAAAAGGTTGCAGAATAACTAAGAACATAGTTACCCCATCTTTCCTTGAACAAAATGGTGTTGAAAGTAAATCGGATGCCCTTGCTTAAATATTTTTTGACTTCTTTTTTGAATGCCTCGAAGGAATGGGAAAGCATATGAGTAATACAATGAAGTGGAGTGTGCTGGTTTCTTATTTTGGTATATAGTTGGGGCATCGGGAACATGGAGAAGGCAAGGGGAGGACATGTAGTGAGACGAGAAAGGGTGAAAGAAACTGATTAGGAAAAAGGTGGCATGCCCGGTGGTAGTAATGAAGCATTGTAGAAGTAGAAGAAGGTTTTTGATTGATGAAGAGAAGGTGGTAGAGATTTTGAATGCCGATTTCAGAGAAAAAGATGGTAGTGTTTGTTGCATCAAATAGCAGTGTTATAGAGTATGGCCTATTTAGTACCATAAGATGGTAGGTAAGCCAGTGAGTATACCCGTTATCTAATGAGGTTTCCTCAAAAGTTAAAGTGATATGAGTCCGGTCACAAATGAAAACAGTATCATAACAGAGTTTGAGAAAATTTGATAATAGAAGTGAGAATTGAGAGAGTTATTCTTTATTGAGATTGAAGAGACTAAAAGTTGATTACGTGATATGGTGATACAGTAGTTATATACACTCTCACTTTGACTTGTCAACTATATGAACAGTTTACAGAAATACCTTCATACATATTCTTTAAGGTCATATAGGCTGAAAACATTTCTGTTGTTACTTCCTTCAATTCGGATTAGGGTTTTCAATTTCTCCCCAAATCTGACGGCGGAAGCTCGTATCCCACATAAAACTTTAAATTAGCTTGAGTAATCAAATTCCCCTGTTTATACGAGTCTCTACTCTGAATTACTCCTTCAAATTAGCAGCAATTTTAAGTCTTCAATTGGTTAGACGGTAAGCTCCCTAGTTTTGATCTGGCTGTAGAACTCTGGATTGATGACGGTTGATGTGGATTCGATTGCTGGAGCTTTCGGAACCACAGTTTATATTCTCGTCCTGAAAGGTTGTAACTTTCAATTCCTTAATAGACAGAAGTTTTTTGCTGAGAGGGCTTTAGTAAGTATGTCTGTTTTTTTGTAAGAGGCAAGCACACGATTTATTCTTAGATTTCCATATGCTTTGTTCTCTAAAAAAATATAAATCAATTTCCATATGCTTGTTTTTGAATGTAAGATAGGGTTTGCTGATACGGATATGACACTCAAGTTATCACACCAAATTACTAATTGTTTGAATAATTTTATTTTGAGCTTCCTAAGTAAGGATTCTAGCCACATTATTTCTGCAGTTGCATTAGCCAAGCTGCGGTATTCAGATTCTTTACTTGATTTGGATATGGTAGTTTGTTTCTTCGAACACAAAGACACTGGATTTTCTCCAAGATAGATACAATATCCAGTTGTTGATTTTCAATCATCAGAGTCTGATGCCCAATCGGCATCAACAAACCCTATTATGGTGAGGTTTTTGCATGATTTGAGTATTAATCCATAATCAAGTGTACCATTTAGATATCTGAGTATTCTCTTAACCGCTTTCCAATGTTCATCCAGAGGTTGATGCATGAATTGACTGGCTTTGTTTACACTATATGCAATTTTTGGTCTGGTTGTTGTTGCATATTGTAGACCTCCAACTATGCTTCTACATTCTTTTTCATTTGAAATCGCTTCACCTTTGTGTCTTGATAGATGTAGATGGGAAGTCATTGGTGTTGGCATTGGTTTTGCTTGATCCATTTTTGCTTTAGTAGGTAGTTCACTGATGTATTTTCTCTGACAAAGATGTATTTCTGAATCTGATATAGTCTTTACTTCTATTCCCATGAAATAATTTAAATTTCCCAAATCTTTGACTGAGATTTGTTTATCCAAATGCTGAGTGACATGATTTATTTCATCTTTTCTATCTCCGGTAATGATGATATCATCTACATAAACCAGAATGTATGTGATACTATTTTTGAATTGTTAAAGAGTGAGTTGTCAGACCTTGTTTGTTGATATACCAAAATGATAAGTGTTGCTTTAATTTATCAAACCACACTCTTGGTGCCTGTATTAATACTTAAATTGCTTTGTGAATTTTGCATACCATGCCACTTGTATCTGGTTGTATGAATCCTTGAGGCTACTCCATGTAGACCTCTTCTTGTAGTTCACCATTTAAAAATGCATTGTTCACATCTAGTTGTCTGATACCCCACTTCATGTGTCGAGCTACTGTTAGAATCACTCTTATGGATGTGGGTTTGACAACTGGTGAAAAGGTTTCATTGAAGTCAGATCCTTGTTGTTGTGAGCAACCTTTTGCTACAAGTCTTGCTTTGTACTTTTTTATAGTGCCATCTAGATTTCTGTTAAGTCTATATGTCCATTTGTTGCCAACTACACTTCTGTGCTTAGGTAATGGTACAAGACTCCATGTCTTGTTCTTCATTAATGCTTTGTATTCTTCCTTCATTGCAATTTTCTAGTTTTTATTGCTAGCTGCTTGATCATAATTTTTGGTTCATCATTGACTGCACATGTTGAATACAATTTTGGTTTGAAGATCCCACTCTTTAATCATGTGATCATTGGATGTCAGTCATAACCTATTAAGATTGTATATTGACTGACTGTTTTGTACTTTGGTCTTGATTATCTTCATCGCTGCTATAATGTTGACTACTTTGACTTGCAAGACTGTGTATAGATTGTTGAAATGTTCAGATTCATCCTGACCTGGTTCATTGTTGAACACTGTGTGTTGATTGTCTGAGCTGCTTCTGACATTCTTCATAGCTATTCAACTTTCACTGTCAACACAAAGTGGTATTGATGATCTAATATTTATTGGATTGTATACCTTTTGTGTAGTCTTTATTCTTCTTTATCTAAAAGGAAAAACTTTTTCATTGAATACAACATGTCTTGAAATGAATAACTTTCCATTACTATCGAGACATTTGTATCCTTTCTGATTCACTCCATAATCTAAAAAGTTGCATGGTGTGGATCTAAAATTCAACTTGTGAGAATTATACGGTCCTAGGTGAGGAAAATGCAGACATCCAAATATTCTTATATTTTTATAGTCTGGTTTTTCATTAAGGAACACTTCCATTGGCCTTTTATTTTGTTGAATTTTGGTAGGCATTCTGTTAATTAAATAAACTGCTATTGTGAATGCATCAGGCCAAAATTTCAATGGAAGTGATGCTTGAGCTAACAGTGTAAATCATGTTTCTACTATATGTCTATGTTTTCTCTCTACTAATCCATTTTTCCTAGATTTGTAGGGGCAAATTATTCTATGAACTATAACTTTTTCATGAAAGAATTCCTTTAGTGGTTTGTATTCAGTACCACCATCAGTTTGAACCATTTTGACAGACTCACCTGTCTGATTTTCAACCTGCTTAATAAATTGCATTACTACTTTATGTGTGTCAGATTTTGATTTCAAGTGATATATCCATATATATCTTGAATATGCATCTACAAAAGAAATGTAATAATTAAACCTATAATCAGAATTGATGGGTGATGGTCCCTATAAGTCAGTTGCAATAAGTTGTAAGGGTTTTTCATAAGTAGAATGAGAAATGGAAATGCCAACTTGTGGCTTTTTTCTAATTGGCAATAAGTACAAACATATGATGCTGGTATATCATTAACATCAATTTTATTATCCGCTAATACTTTCTTTACAACTTTAACACTGGGATGCCCCAACTTACAATGCCAAATGTCAAAAGTAGATCTAGCACATTCTGATAAATTGATTCAGTTAGTTGGCACCATTTTCTTGAATTACATGATTGATTATCTTTCGAAAAATTGAATATGTACAAGCCTTTGTGTGTATCACCATGCAGTAAAATTTGTTTAGTTTGAATATCTTTAACTAAATAATGTTGAGGATAAAATTCAAAGAATACATTGTTATCATATGCAAATTGGGATATACTAATGAGATTTTTTCTTGTCTTAGGTACCATTAATAAATTGTTCAGGTGCATGACTCTTTTACCAACAATGGTTGCAGTGCCAGTGTATGTGATGTTGATATTTGTGCCATTGCCCATACTAATAGAATGTGTACCTTTATATTCTCTATTGCCAAGATTTAAATTTGGAAGTTGTTGGTTACATGATGAGTAGCACCTGAATCTGGGTACCAGCACTCATTTTGAATATCTTCAGCTCTAGCTGTATCACACAAGTTCAGGTTATGTACCTTTTGTTCCTCTGATTTGTTTCTAGATTCATGTTGCATACTTGCCATGTTTGCATTCATGTTGTTGTTCCTTTGAGAGTTTGAACTTTGTGATGAGTTTTAATTTGAGTCATATCTGAAGTAACATTGTTTTGCAACGTGTCCTAATTTTTCACAAATTTGACATCTTGGTCTAATATTGTTATTCCATATGCCTCTTCCTCTACCTCTAACAGGCTGATTTGTCCTTTGATTTGACTGATCAGATTTACTATTGTATTGATTCTTTCCTTATAATTTGCTGCATAATTGATTGACAAATCTGAATCCGCTAGCTTCTTGAAACTGATTTTCCCTTCATGTGAAAGAAGTATTGAGTGCACATCTTCATTTGAAGGTGTGGTTCTTTGAGAGGATATGACAGCCACCACGGCTTCATATTCATCACTTAATCCATTTAAAATGATTAACACCTATTAACTGTTAGCAACATTATGTCCTGCTGCTTCTAATAAGTCACGGGTTGTCTTAATCTTTGTAAGATACTCTCACAAAGATTGATTATCCTTTCTTATGTTGTGTAACTATCTCTTATGATGCATAACCTTAGCAGCAGATTGAGAGGTGAAAATTCTTTCAATCGTTATCCAAATTCCATGAGCAGTTTTACTTCCAACCACTTGTGGTAATAATTTGACACTTATTGATGATAACAGCCATGAACACATCAAATTGTCTTGCCTTTAATATCTTATGAATTCTTGATTGTTAACAGTTTTATTTTCGTTGTTAGTGATGAATCTTGGAGGGATAGTGCAAGTGCCAAGAATAAAATCTTCAAGGGCCATAACCTCTGATGGCAATTTCAACTTGAATTTTCCAAAGAAGATAATTTTCTTCTTCTAATTGAGCAGTAACTAATTAGGTTTGAGGGCTTGTCACAGTTTTGATGAGATTTTTAGTTGCTATTTGATTGAGATTGGGATTTTCTGATGTGCTGGAGTTATCATTCCCTTCAGACATAATGAAACAAATTTGGCTTCAGGTCAAGATGATCTTTGATAAGAATTGATATCAAGAATTTAAGTAAACATAACTTTCAGATGAAGGATTCAGGTATGTTGCAACCAGAATTCAGATGAGGAGTTTCAGTCTGGTGAATTCTTGGTATGGCACTTACTTTCTTGATGGCTGATTATGATTTCTTTTGTTTCTAAAATTTGTTTTTTATTTTTATTTTCTTGATGAGATTTTGCTCGATTTGAGGAGAGATATGTTGCAACCAAGTTTCTTGGCGAGGCACTTATCTTCTTTATGACAATCTCGAAGTAGAGTCTCTAATAAAACTCAAGTGATGATACAAGATCTGATGAGTCTTTGACTTATCAGAGTTTTATGCCGCTAGGCTTTACTGCTCTAATACCATAACAGAGTTTGAGAAAATTTGATAATAAAAGCGAGAATTAAGAGAGTTATTCTTTATTGAGATTGAAGAGAGAAAAAGTTGATTACATGATACACTGATACAGTAGTTATATACATTCTCACTTTGACTTGTTCAACTATATAAACAATTTAGAGAAATACCCTCATACATATTATATAAAGTTCGTATAGGCTGAAGACATTTCTCTTAATATATCAGTATCAAAACCCATGATGTGAAGGGGAGAATAAAGTTATGAAATAGAAATGGATTAAGAGTAAATTAAATATGATCATCTTTAAGACAACTATTAGATTCAAGAGTAAATTAAATACATATTTTTTGTTTGTAGTATTAAGATGTAATAAACTAGCTAATGTATTTATAACTTCGTTTAACTGAACAAAATTATATTGGTAATTGGATATGTGAGAGGTACTCTAATTATGTCACGTGTCAATCAATTCACTAGCAAGAACCGCATTTGATTACCAAATTACCTTAACTAAATATTGATTCCTAAGCAATGAAGATCGAATTGAGTTATGCTCGAGATAACATGAAACATATTATTATCTTTCTCATGTTCGGATAATCCTCAGTAAACTGTTATTGAAGTATCAGTTTGAATGTTCCTAACATATGTATAACCATTCAAAAGAAAATTTAAACAAATTCTAACATAATAACGATTTATTGTTACGAGAAACTAACATATTTTGATTTTGCTGGTAATGAGTAACGATAATGGGGAACACAACAAGCGACTGCACAATACAAGCGAAAAACTTATTACGAACCATTAGCAATTATGAAACCTCATTAATTTACCACCAAATCAATTGAACTATTAAATTTAAATGAGCATATGCATAGAATTGCAAAAGAAATCATTTGACAAATTCTTCTATGGGATATAACTACATAATAGCTTTCAAAATATACTGTCAAAATCCATAAACCGGCTAAATGTTTGCATTTTTGATCAGTGCCCAAGGGTATAATTGTTATCCCGCCTTTTGGTAAGGCTGTGACACCAAGAACTTGATTAGAAACCAATGACAGTTCGTCTTGGAGATCGGTTATACGCAGGCTCACTATGGATATCGACGAATTTTTTCCGAGTCTGGATCGAGCTAAAATTGATATGACATGACAAGCAAAGCTATGAGAGCCAACATTCCGAATTTCAAGTCAATCGGAGTTCATATGCTCCAGATATTGATGGATCACGGCTGAGAAATCCAAAATTGCATCGATCATAACTGGAGATCTACAAGTCCAAATGCCACCAAATTTGGACAGGAGCTGACTGGCAACCTAAGGAATGTTCATGCCAAATTTCAGCTCCATCGGATCAAATATTGATTGATTCGAAATTGCTTTGTATCGATCACAACCCAACTTGCATCGATCATATCTCGAGATCTATAAGTCCAAATGCTATGAAATTTTCAGAGGAGCCTACATGTGACCTGAGGAATGTTCATGCCAAATTTCAGCTCTATCAGATCAAATCTTGATCGATTCGAAATTGCTTCGTATCGATCACAACCCAACTTGCATCGATCATATCTCGAGATCTATAAGTCCAAATGCTATGAAATTTTCAGAGGAGCCTACATGTGACCTAAGGAATGTTCATGCCAAATTTCAACTCGATTGGACGTTATCTTGATCGATTCGAATGGACTTCGAATCGATCCCAAAGTGGGCCCAGATTTCCTAAAGACGGGCGCGTGGGCCCCCTCACGTGGCAGAAGTGGTCTCCCGAAATTTAGGTGAAATTTCAGCCTCCCACAGCTATAAATAGAGCCCCTGGTCATTCAGAAAATGGGGTCGGACAATTTTAAGAGCTAAAGAGCGCCCAGACTCTGCCAGATTTACTCCAAATCACCACTGCTACCTTAGATTCAGACTTTGATCATAAAATCAGTTGTACTACATTATACGAAATTGTAATCTTCAAGTACCGAGCAATAAAATCATCAAACTTCATAGTGGACGTAGGCGAAACGCCGAACCACTCTAAATTATTGTCTTCTATGCAATTTACTTTCTGTTATTTGGAGTTTTTGTTAGATAATCCTCAGTTTTAATTTTCTTTCTTCACTTTTATCTCTTCAAAAACTTCTGAAGAGTGTTGTGCCCATTTTTGGTACAAATAATAATTAACTCGTTAGGCTTTACTAGCATTAAGCTAATGACATGTGTTTAATTCAAAGAATAAAGGCCCTTGGATGTTTTGGAACTTGGAATATGGTCATAATAAATTAGATCACTTCACACTTAATTTATTTAATTAAATGCGAAGACTGATTTAGGATAAGTGCATGTCATTGTAGTAAATCCAATTAAATATCAAATACATTAACATTTTGTAATTCTGAAAGTTTAATGATATGCTACCCAGGACATTTAACTATTACTATAAATCATTGGCACAGGTATTATCCTTCTCAAATAGTGTTTTCAGCACAGATTCAAACTTGATCTGATACGCAAGAACATATAATTAGAAATGATTCAAACTCGATCTGAGAACTTGGGTAAAAAATGCTCACTAAGTTTCATATTCCTTGGAGTTAAAGGTAGACACATGGTACCGTTAACCAGCGACAGAGAATCAAAATTGATGTGGAGGATGAAGGAAGTTGAGATTCAAGTGTAAGGCGAATTGGAATCAGAATCGATGGTAGGGAAAATGGAATAGATGAAGAAGGAAATGAATATTGTATTACGAGATGGGGAAAATAGAATTTTTTTTAAATTTGCGGCAAACCAAATTGACGAAGAGAGAAACTAATGTGTATATTAGGGTTAACCACAAAAACTAATTCTCTCCAAAATTTAATTTATAGCATTTAGCATTTAAATGTTGACAATGAATCTGGTCAAAGCATACTTTTGTTATAGTGGATGCATCCAAAACACAAAAGCAATTGATGTAATGCTTGATGTGTCAATCAAGTATTGGAAGCAAAGTAGGTGTAATGTCGTAATGATAATTTTAATATGAATGCGTAGGTGTAAGATCTGAAATGGCAACTGAAAACAGAAAAGAAGTAGGCATGAGGCTGGGTGTGGCAGTGAAAATACGAAAGCAAATGTGTAAGGCTTAAGTGGAAACTGAAACCGATAATGGTTTAGATGAAATTAAGGAAATGGTGAAGGCATTAGGCCTTAATGGTAGATAAATGCTTAGATTAAAACTTTTCACTTATTGTAGAAGGCATAAGGCCTTTGTGACAGTCTAAAATAGAGTATTTTAGGTTTTTGGTTAGAAAGTATATGATAACTAACGGAAGAATGCGTAAAATTCCTATTTAGCCTAAGTAAGATGACCTTGACCTTATTTGTGTACTACGTTGTTTTGAATGAATGGTTACAATGTGAGGAAAACATGCTTCGTGCTTTAAGGTATGGTCTCATTATGTTTTATGTTTAGGGTAATATGTTACTCATACCATGTTCTATGTTTGAATCGTGTTTCTATCATTATTTTTCCTATAAACTGATGGGTACTTGTTTGAGTAGGTTAAGCTTATGAGTTAAAACAGGTTACTTTTGGATGGGATAACAAAGGAGACAAATTTGAAGTAGGAGGTTTGTAGTATAATTTGTTACTTCGATTCAGTTGTACTAAGTGTTTATCTTAGAATCCTTATATGTTGGACATAACAATATTATTTATATTGTATTATATTTTTTACCCCTATATGAGAATGAATATTTTGAGCTAACTTGTTAAAGCTTAATTCTGACGATGTGTTTCTTACTTTTAGTTAATATCTTATCTGTTAAATTAAAATTATATAAATTAGCTGACCTCGTCTCTATCATTGAAAAATACTTCCAAGGTGACTAAAGCACATTGGAGTTCCATCTTTGGGTTTTGGAATGAGGGACGTTACCGCGACCCTTTCTCAGGTGTCGTTCTTGATGTTGAAGGTGCTAGAAACTTTAAGGGAAAGAAGGATCCTGTCCATAGAAGCTAGGACCCTAGAACCATACTAAATAACCTCATAAGGTTCCACCATTACATAGAGATAATTTAGGTCACGGTCTATTTTCCCAACATTTGCATTTCCATTAACCAAATTGAGCCATATGTCGTTATCTATGTTTGGAATAAAGCTGATGGCATTGGCCTTAATGCCACCATTGGTTTTACGGCCATTGGAATTTTTTGCCTTGGTTACATCACTGTTGGCTTACATTATAAATGCTTTTTTAGAAAAGAATAGGTGTTTGGAAAAGAAGAAAGTGATGAAGTTCGAGAGCTTTTTAAAGGAGGCCCTCCTTGCGCCAAAATATTGACGAGATGTCTAACCAACCTTGGAATAATGATTGATTAAGTTTACTTACTAAAATAGTTGTCTAAAATGTAGAATGAGTAATAATTAAAAGAATAATAAGTAGTGAAAGTAAATTAAATGACACAAGTGGTTTGGACTTGGTAAATATCTACATCTATTGTGGTTGATGTTCTTATTACTTTTATTTTTTTATTACATGAGATAATCCACTACTATTGCAAGAGCTTTAAAGCAGTCAAATATATCTTGTGAGAGTAGAAAAAATTGATCCTTGTACAAGTGCGTGATATTTTCTATTTATACTATAGAGATCATGCTTTGAAGGTCTGAGATTAACGCCTTGGATGCTAAGTTATCTAGGAACCATTTATCGTATTCCACGATCCATATGTGGCCATTTCGGATTTTGCTTATGTACAACGGTTCAGATGCTTGCCAGCTAGCAAGTTGTGTTTTTGCGTTCTTATGTCAGGTGAGCAGCATGGCTCAAGGAGTGGTTGTTATATGATGATGCTTTTAACAGGTGGATAGTGAAGTACAAAAAGTGGTTGTAGCACTTGATGCTTTTGTCAAGTGAATAGTATCATTAGAATACTTTTATCAGAGGAACAATATTGGATTACCACCTCTTTTTGTAACGATGACTAAAAGCTTTTGTTAGAAGCCTAGTTAGTCACGACAAGAAGGAAGCAGACATAGAAGTTGGTCGGCAAAGAACCGTTATGAATAGGTAATGGTATAGACATGACCTATGGGCCACTACAAGAAAGCCTTGATTTTGTAGCGGCTAAATCCATTGCTAAATTTTTTTTAGCGACGAACTTACCATGGCTAGCACAAGTTGGTAAAAATATAGTTGGTAAACAAGTGTTAATTTAGCATAAGATCACCGACCTCTTTCCAATAATTGCATAAAAAGTAAAATTGTTTTCAAAGACAATTTTATTGATGTACCATTGGTAAACCTTAGCTATTTAACATCAATTTTTTTTACTTTTTTTATCACACACCGATTTGCGATGGTTTAGCGACGAATTTTATGTTTTTGTGTTTTCATTCGCCATTAGCTGTGATGTATTAGCGGTAGTTTTGTTTGTATATTCCGTTGGTATTCTCTTTCTATACCGCCGTTAAATGTAGTTTTCTATGGTAAATATATTTTAAAGTTTTCCCTGTCCAATAGTTGCCAAAAGTTTGGCACTTAATAATAAGATCATCTACAAATATATACACATGCACATTTTATATAAAATGAATAGCATAAACAAAAAAGAATATTCAATTAATCGTTAATCCATATATACACCCAAGTTAAATTCTAAACAACAAAACTATTTAACTAGTACTAATTTCTCATACAAAAAACACTACCATCTAGATCCATAACTAATACCCATACAATAAACCACATAAAAACTCAATATGACTAACTACTATATCAAAAGTGCCTATGAACATGACGACAATGAGGTGTCTTCGTAATAAAATTCATCGTACCTCTGAAGCATTACCATAACCTTAGATCATGAGGGAAAAAGAATGATTTAGACTTTTTAGTTATTTAACATAAAAAAGAGGCACCATTTTGAAGTAAGCATACAAATAACACCGAAAACAACATGCTTAACTTTAGATGCTAGTATCTATCTATACACACGCATGCACGCACGTGCGCTCGTACACAAACATGATCTTTAGAAAAGGATTTTCTAACACAATAATATTTCATTTAATAACTACAAATGAAGCCATACTCAATCCCCAACTCAAAATTGATCATTACCAGTCTTGTTCTGATAAAGAGTATATGTTATTCCATAATTATAGTTAGGCAAAGTTTCATTGATCGAGTCACATTTTGAAGTATATATGCAACCCAAATCTACAAGTGTATTTAATATAATTCAAAACCACGCAACCTAAAAATTCCACTAAAGAATAAATCATAAGTATAATTGAATAATGAATAAAACAAATTCATGTACAGAAATCATAACATATAATGCTTAAAGAGCTTTATTTGCAAATAAAATAAAATAAAAATAAGGCACTTATACATATACATATTGAAACTCAAAGCTTGCCCAAATGCTTTAATTTTACTCAATGTATTTATATCAATTCATAAAAAGTTTTCAACCCAAAGTATGTCAACATAATTTATACATAAAACATTTGCTTGAGCTATATTATATCTTAGAATAATTGTGCTACTTATACATAACAATATATGCTAAATATAAAAACCTTAGCCGATAATATTATTTATTCACTCTCTAATAATTTCATAACCCATCATGAATATACTGAGGATATCTTCATCCACTATTTGAATTCACTGGGAAATAACACACATCTTTCATCTGATACCACCAAACCTCTACCATTACCCTGCTTGACAGGTCCATTTCCTCTCTATATCTAACCAAACATGAGGTTTCTAACCTCTACCACTATCGGACAAGCACCATTGTCCTAGTGGTTAATTGATTCGGCTTTGGTGCAAGAGGTCACAAGTTCGAAACTTACGTAGTGTGATTCGAACGTTTATTGACATGTGATATGTTGTCCCAGTGACATGTTGTATATAAAGTACCATTTCAAAAAAACATAACTACTCAATAGTTTGACTGATAAAAGCTAAGCGCATGCACACATAAAAATATACATTAACATGGTTGTTTCATATGTCAATTTGATATCTTTTTATTTGCATTTATAAACTATAATTAATCATATTTAATTTTTGACCTTTACTGTTGCATATACTCACCGTATAATTAAGTTTGGCAAAAAGAATCCATTGTAATTAAACCATGGTTTAGGTTTATATCATTTTATGCATAACAAACTGTCAGATAATATATTTGTTTATTCATCAACTAAGGCTTGTGCACATTGATATTCCATGGTACATCTTGTTATTCATATATATTTATTTGTTTTTTCTTAAAACATAAAGGTTACAAAATTTTGACAAACATAACTCCTTGCTCAAAAATAACAATCAGCTGCAAAAGCGAAGACTGCCAGGCTTTTGTCTTAATTTCTATTTCTCGGGATTGGATACAGAATGTAAGTTTAACTATCACTTAAATACAAAAATCTATAACCTTACATATGACCCACTGTATAGTTGGATGATGAGATATTTGGAGATTTATCTGTATTAGCTTAAAAGCAATAAAAATTTCGCATAGACCAAAGTTACATTGCACCGAAGAGTTGAAATGTATTATTCTCAATGGGGAGCAAAAGAAGTTGTAAGTATCTTTGCTTGCACCACTGTCATGAATAAGAAGAAATGGTGCAACAAAGAAGCTAACATTTCATAGGTTGCTATATCATCAATCATTAGAGGCCAAACCATTCCCAAGCTTCATTAACTCCCAAAACAAAAGAAAACAACCAATGTTCTAATGTTGTTTCGTAAAATTGACAAAAATATTTTTTCTATCACCAATATTTGATTTCAAAAACTCATGATGATACAAGCATTGATGACTAAAATAAAACTACCAAGATTGAGATATTTACACCTCCAAATAGAATTATCAATTGTTAGCTTTAATATCATCTGATTAGCCACATAATAATTATTTTAGATAAATTAGCATAATATAAAAACATGATTAATCAAAGGATAAGAACGAGAAATAGCTCAATGTCATTTCCTATCAATAATGAGTTCAACTTTCACCTTCTCAGAATGGATCATGGTTTGAAATTCCGTCCGGCATGGCGGAATTCCGGCCATTCCAGCCTTGTCCCGGTAGTGATCGGGATGGAATTGGATGGATAATCTGGTTTCGGATGTAAGCAGCAAAAACTTGAGCAAAAATCAAAAGGAAAAACAATCGTTGAGTAAGATGAAGTCGAGAGGAAAGGATAAAGATGGGCCAAGCCTTTTGGTCTGATTTTTTATTTTCGTAGCCATCAAAATTTTAATTTGGGGTTACAAAGTTAAGGCATGGGTTTGGTGTTTGGGAAGAAGCATATGACAGCGAATTAGAAAGAACGTGATGAGAAGAAGAAGAAGAGCTTTCTAGTTAATATTCAAGGTTTTTAGGTGGTTGGGCTTTGTTGAGTTAATAACCAATAAATAGAACAACTAATTTATATGAACAAATTGAATTAATAAAGACTATAAAATACTTGTATAGAAGAAGTTTGTATATTTTTCGTTAAAGCTTGTATTTTGTAATGTAATTCAAAGTATATGCTATAATTTATGTTAGTATTGAACATTTGTAAGGGTATTTAGCTATTTATATTGAAAAAAGTATTGGAATTTCCAGATCGGAATTACCGAAATGGAACCAAAAATTCAAAAACTACATAAGCCCAGAACGGAAATGGAAAACTGAATTTTGAACCTTGGAATGGATACCTTTTACCCTATCAATCTTACATACCCACCTTCCTCACTTGAGCATTATCAGCATTTTAAATTTCACCTAAGAATTGTTAGTATTCTTAATTTTAGTTCTAGTAGTTTACTAAAGAATCATGCGGGAAGTTTATCTTATCATAAACTACATAAGAAAAACCTGCAGTGGCATGTCAAAGCACTATAGTAATAGTTTTTGGCCTCTTAAATGTAAGAAAATATAGTAGAACTAGCATACTATTATGCAACTAACTTCATGATAGTGCTTTGTTATAACATTACGTACGCTTATCACAAAAGACACTTCAAAGTGAAACTTTGGTAATGGCAGCACAAGTGGAACATTAGCTGATGATGACTTGTAGTTTTTAATCAATTTGAAATGGTAAATTAACTTATGAAGATGATTTTTGAAGCTATTGGGATTAATAACATTATAGTCAATTATGTCAAGCTGCATAATTCATCCAATGTAATATAATGCTTAGTATAGTATGCTATAAAGTACGGTAATTACCATTGTATATTTGGGACAAAGATTAGAAATAATTGGTTTGTAAAGTTTTAAACATGATATGTTAATTATGGGGCATATTTTTATTTCCCACTTACCTCTATTTACTACTACAAATATATGTGTATTACTTATTTGGAACACCCCTTTAACAACTCTATCATACACTGTCTTCTTGGGTTCGTGAGTTACTATAGGAAGTTTGTGACGCCCCACCTCTATGCTCACGCTAGCCAAGAACACTACGGGGTAATGCCGTCAGCTAGCGCGAAGAATAAGGCTGTTGAGGAGCGACCATCCGTGTAATTGCCTTGTGCGAGTACCGATATGTCAAATAGTATAACATGCATTTCGTTTCAAGAGGAAATCCGACATTCCGATGCAAACTCAAAGCTACCAGTACCACACAGTGGCTAAGTGGACCTCGGAAACGAATATAGAAATAAACATGACATAAATCAGTCACAGATATTCATATCACAAAGGCGGAAAACAGATATGAATATATAACACAAAAATGTGTACATCATAGTAGTGGTTAAATAAGATCCACAATATCACAAAAGAATAGATACAAGTGCAAGACAAAAGAATATGTATACATCATAGAGTCTATATCTCGAATGTATAATAACAAAAACTACAAATATTCTGTAGTTAGACAAAAGTCAGAAGATGATCCAGATAAGGAGTCAAGCTGAAGCACCTGTAACATCTCGATCTGACCCGAGTATTATTTAATAAGAAAATAATAAACGGATCAGTCTAGCTATAAATATCAGGTAAAGGAATGAGATATAAGCAGAGATGATATTAGAACGTATGATAACAATAATTTCATACTAGAACAAATATGATTTAATCAACAACAAAACCATATAATATCTCAAAATCTCAAAGCACCAAAAAGAATATCATATTCTTTATTTTATTCACCAACTACAAATATTGACAAACATATTAATGCCAATCACAAAAGTTGGAGAAACACAAATTCTAGAAATCATCAATCAGAAATCCATAAATCACAAAAGAGGGAGGCCTATCATAAACGGGAGCATGAAAACTCACCAATACGTGTATCACAAATGGAACGCTATTCCATGGTCGCTAACCATTAAAAATTGAGCCGAAGCTCCATAAACGGTCTGAAGACCACGGGTCGCTACCCCGCCAAATTGAATCGAAGTTCCATAGAAACGGGGTTTAGTCTCCCTCGCAGACAAATAGACATCGCACATCGCTAGTCTAAATCACAAAATGATCATCATCGATCAATAAAAAGTGTGAATTACACTAAGCCAGTAAATATATGAGTTTAGCTTCATGTCCCATAACCACTAGCTTAACTTAAATATTTACGAACAAATTGTAGATTTCCACTCGAAAATTGTCACAAGATTTTCAATCGAACAAGTCCAAAAATTAACCGACGAAGTAAATACAAGCGTTTCATACCACTTGTTTTGCTAAGCCGTTTAATTATATTTTCTCATACGAATGTGGTAAAGGTTTGTGTATACTAATAGATTAGGAAACGGTTTTGAAAACAAGCTTTTATATTTAAAATAGAGTTGAAATCATCTTTGTAAAAGAGTTTGAATATTTACTACTAGTATAGAAAACCTTTATATTTTAAAGTGACAAATCACAGAAATGATTGTAGAAACAATCAATCACCAAAATCCACGTTCGAAGACGTGAATCAAATCCAAAGAAATCGATACCGAATCCATCAAAATAGATATTCTCAAAAGTCTCGAAAAAGTGGTCATCAAAGTCAATAATAGATGATAACAACAAATGGGAATCAACACGAATAGATAAAATTTGGAAATCAAGCAAAACATGCAAAAATAGACATAATAGGCAAAATAGGAGCAGGTCGGTCGACTGGCCCACTAAGTTCGGTTGACCGAACTTAGACAGGAAAAATCCTCGGGATGCTGGTCAATCGACCGGACTCAGTATGCCAGTCGACTGGACCAGAACCAAAGATGTGTTCTGGTAGCAGGTCGGTCGGCCGGACCAGATCTTCGGTGGACCGAAACCTGTTTCCAGCACTTCCAACCTATCTAAGAGAAGAGCAAAACTCTTCCCAATTGCAACCGGACGAGCAACGGCGCTAAGGGTTTATGCCAATCGGCAACCCAGCCCTATAGGCTCTTCGGTGCACCACAAAAAGCATGATCAAACATCAAAGTTATGATATTTAAAGATTTGGCTTCAAAACACCAAAAATTGAAATGTTCACCAAATCAATTCAAACCAAAAGCAAATGATCATGAACAAGTGTTAGGAATTCATACCTAACATCAAAGATAGTTATAGACAAAGATGTGAGATAAAAATCTCACCTTTGAACCCAAAAACAATGAATGAGAAGCTTGAAGACAGGGGTAGATCAACCACACTTCAACCTCAACACAAGACGCTTGAATCTAAGCTTAAAAGAGAAACACTTCCCAAATTAGGTCTAGGAATTTTCTGAAATCAAAGAGAGAATGAGTTGGAGAAGAAGGAGATGATACTTACCAATGCTTCTCTTTGAATTTGGAGCTAAACTTGGATTTGCAAATGAAAACTAGGGCTTGGGATTTCTAATTTCCCATTCCTCTCCCCATTTTCAGTTTTGAGCTTGAGAAAAAGAAATGAAATGAATAAGTGGAGAGGAGAGGGGAGGGCTGAACTAGGTCATAGAGATAGTTGGGGTGAAACCCAAACCCAAAGCCCAATAGAAAATAGCAAAATTCGACTTACTCCAAATATATTGATGTTTATACTTAAAAGAGTCGCAAATGCCATTTTGGACTCAATGGAAGTGGTCTCGAATCCCAATTCGACTGTTTGCAAAAAGTAGCTTTTCGGACTTTAATCCGATTAACGATTTTATATTTAAATAAAATATTTAAATATTAAATTCGTAAAATATGCGGGTTGTTATAGACTCCCCTCCTTAAAGAAATTGCGTCCACGCAATCTTTAAGAAATAAATAAGAAGTAACAACAACAAAAGCATATCAAGACAAAAAGAAGAAATTTGAAATAAAAAGTTCACCTTATGGAGCACGAGAGAGCAAGCCTGGATGTGTTCGCTCGATGAATTCTCTGGATTCCCAAGAGCAATCCTTAGGATTTGAGGACCATTGAACTTTCACAAGAGGAACGTCTTTATTTCGAAGGCGTTTAACCTCCGAAGCAATAACACGAATAGGATGTTGCTCATATGTTAAATTAGGCGAAACTTCAATTTCTTCAACGACACCGGGCTCAAGAATAGTGTCGGAATCTCAAAGGCATTTCCGTAGTTGAGAAACGTGAAACATGTCATGAATAGCAGAAAACTGAGCAGGTAATAAAAGGCGATAAGCCACGGAACCAATGCGTTCGGTGATGGAAAATGGGCCAATATATCTAGGTGCTAATTTTTCCGATCGACTGAAACGCATAACACCCTTCATAGGTGAAACACGGATAAACACAAAATTTCCCACAGAAAATTCTAATTTCCTTCTTCGATTATCGGCATAGGATTTTTGTCTACTTTGAGCTTCTTTCATCCTATGACGAATAAGGTCAATCTTTTCTGTGGCATCCCGGATAAAATCTGGACCTAAAACTAGTTTCTCACCGGCCTCAAGCCAACACGAAGGAGATCGGCATGGCCTTCTGTATAGTGCCTCGAAAGGTGCCATACCAATACTAGATTGGAAGCTATTATTATAGGAAAATTCAACAAGAGAAATATGATCCTCCCAACTTCCACCAAAGTCAAGAACACAAGCACGAAGAAGATCTTCAAGAGTTTGATTCACATGCTCAGTTTGTCCATCGGACGGTGGATGATAAGCGGTGCTAAAATTAAGCTTCGTTCCCAAAGCTTTTTGAAGACTCTTCCAAAACCCACTAGTAAACAATGGATCACGATCACTAACAGTAGAAGTAGGAACTCCATGTAATTTAACAATTTCTTTAATAAAGAGTTTGGCCAAAAGAGGAACGGTCCGATTAGACCGAACGGGAATAAAATGGGCGGATTTAGTAAGTCTATCAACAATCACCCATAAGCTTTCATGACCCGAACGAGAACGGGGAAGGCCATCAATAAAATCCATGGAAATATGATCCCACTTCCACATTGGGATGTCTAAAGGTTGCAATAACCCACCGGGCCTTTGATGCTCGGCCTTAATGAGTTGGCAAGTCATGCAACACTTAACGAAGTTAGCGATATCAAATTTCATTCCCTCCCAATAATAAAATCGCTTCATATTCGCGTACATTTTACTACTACCGGGATGAATGGTAAATTTAGAACGATGGGAATCTTCTAATATGTCCTTGCGAAGATCACCAATATTTGGCACGACAAGTCTACCAAATTTTCGAATACCGCCACGAGAATCAATATCAAAGTCTTTCATACCTTCAATATCAATTTTATCCCTAAAATTTTGGCCAAGAAGAGCCAATTCGGGATCTAGTTTTTGAACTTCAAGAATGCGGTCCAAAAGAGATGGATGAGCCTCAAGGCTACATAAAACAAGAGACGAACATAAATCGGATTCACGATCTCGAATCTCACAATTAGACAAAGTCTCGAGATCGTTCCATTCGGATATCATCATAGAAACAACCGCTTGTTGCTTTCGGCTAAGGGCGTCAGCAACACGATTTCCCTTTCCAGGAGTATAAAGAATATCAAGATCATAAGATGCCAGGAACTCGAGCCAACGTTGTTGACGCAAATTAAGTTCCTTTTGAGAAAATAAATACTTTAAAGATTTATGATCAGTGTAAAGAACAAAATTTTCTCCCAAAAGATAATGACGCCAAATTCGAAGAGCGAAAACAATAGCCGTGAGCTCTAAATCATGAGTGGCATATCTAGTCTCGGCTGGCTTCAATTGCCTAGAAGCATAAGCAATAACACGTTCTCTTTGCATAAGAACGGCACCCAAACCAACACGACTAGCATCGGTATACACAACAAAATCTTGGTTTCCTTCGGGAATCACAAGGATAGGAGCATCAGAAAGGAGTTATTTTAATTTTTGAAAGGAAGCTGCACATTTGTCTGACCAAATGTATTTAATTCCCTTCTTTGTCAAATTAGTAAGAGGCACGGAAATTTTAGAAAAGTCTTTTATGAAACGATGGTAATAGCCCGCCAATCCGAGAAAGCTACAGATTTCCGTCACACTCTCCGGTCTCTTCCAATTTTGAATCGCTTCAATCTTTGAAGGATCCACGGAAATTCCGGATTCAGAAATGATATGTCCCAAAAATTTCACACGAGATTGCCAAAAGTGGCATTTAGAAAATTTCGCTTTCAATTGGTTGCTCCTAAGAGTTTCCAATACAATACGAAGATGATTTTCATGCTCCTCCTCGATTTTAGAATAAATAAGAATGTCATCTATAAAGATGAGGACAAATCGATCGAGGAAGTCTTTGAAAACTCGATTCATAAGGTCGACGAAATAAGCTGGAGCATTCGTCAAGCCAAATGGCATAACAAGCCATTCATAAGATCCATAACGAGTACGGAATGATGTCAAAGGAATACTACCCTCTGCAATATGAAGCTAATGAAAACCAGTTGCTAAGTCCAATTGTGAAAAGACTTTAGCACCACTAAGTTGATCGAATAAATCATCAATCCGAGGCAAGGGATATTTATTCTTTATGCTGAGATCGTTAAGCTTGCGGTAGTCAACGCAAAGCCTAAGTGTACCATCGGATTTCTTCACAAAAATAGTCGAAGCTCCCCAAGGCGAGGAACTAGAGCGAATAAATTGCTTCGTCTCCAATTCAGATAATTGTTTGCGCATCTCCTCATTTTCCTTATTGGACATGCGATAAGGAGTACGAGTGATAGGTTGAGCTCCAGGGACAAGATTAATTCTGAACTCAATTGCTCGCTTAGGTGGCAATCCTAGAATGGGCTCGAATATGTCGGAAAATTCACGAACAACGTGAATAAGAGAAATGACATCTTCCTCATCATCATTATCGTCATCACGAGGGTTTAGAGAATATAAGGATGCTTTCGAATTGGAATCTAAATCTTTCAAAACGAGAGAAATCTGCTTAGCAGATTGAGGATGCCGAAGATATATAGTCCGTTCAGGACATAGAATATGGGCTTCATAACGGTTAAGCTAATCCATTCCCAAAATCATTCCGAAACATAAATAACGCGTAACATGCAAATCGGCATGGAAAGAGTAATCACACAAAATAATTTCGATATCTTTACATAATAAACTGAGTGTTGCGGATCCACCAACCGGATTCGCAATCCTCAAAGAAGTCATCAAGCCCATAACATCCAAAGATAAAGCATCAACAAGTTCTTTTGATATAAAAGAGTGAGATGCACCCGTATCGAAAAGAACTCTAATAGGAAGATCATGAAATATAATGATGTCATCAAGGATAGAATGAGAAATACCTTGACCATGAGAAGTGTTAGCAGAGGCTTGTACAACGTTTAGCTTGCCCTCTTTCTTGCCTTGAAGTTTGGGACACAAAGATAAAGTATGGCCCGAACTCTTGCAATAGCGATAGAAAAGAGGCTTCGGGCACTGTTTGCATAATGGTCCTTAGAACCACAATTGTAACATTCTCCACGACGAGTGTTAGGAGTATTTGCTACCGGTGTTGCTTGCCTTCCCTTTTTGTTGGGATTAGGCTTGAATTTGAAAGGTCTCTTCTTGTTGATGTTTGGTTTGGCCTCAGCATCACTATCTTTATCAGCCTCTTCGAGTCGAAGAGCAATACCAACAAGTTGGTCAAAAGAAACTTCCAATTTAAGAAGTAATGGCTTTTTGAGACTTTTGTTCAAGCCATAAACAAATCTCTGGTTTTTCTTCAATGGAGTATTAATGTACTCAACCCCATATTTAGAGAGAGATTCGAAAGAAGCGACGTAGTCGGTCATGAAAGATTCACCTTGAACAAGATCAATGAAGCGTCGAGCTAGAGACACCTTTTCAGCTTCCGGCACAAATTTTAATTCGAACCTTTCCCGGAATTACTCCCAAGTGAGATCCGCTTCAATAATTTTGGAAATAAGAAGCTCGTACCAGTCCAATGCTCTTTCTTGGAGCATACTAGAAGCTACTTGGACTCGATGAAGATCAATAACATTCATGCGAGAGAAGATGCGGTCGCATGTTCGAAGCCAAGCCTGGACTTCTATAACGCTCTCGGAACCTTTGAATGGCTTTCCACCCAAGTTGGTGTAATCACTGCACAGGCGTGCAAACCCAGATTTAGGGTGAGTGGGCTCAGGAATAGGTCCGACAGCTTGAGCATTTCTCACCAGATCAAGAAGTTGCTGAGCAGACATAAATACTCCATTCTGGGGAGTAGCACTAGATTGACCGGCACTGGGACGGCCAGGTCTAACCATTTCTTTTCTTTAAGAAAGAAAGAAAAGAAAAATAAAAGTTAATCTCAGAATGAATATCAAACATACTTGGTTGATAAAACAAGGCATCATAAAAAGAAATAGGATGGAATGGTTCGAAGACTCGAATTAAATCCTATGGCACGATTCCTAAGAAGGACTTAGGACAATAATCATTGCTAGATTATTCTACATTGTTCCGAAGTTTGGCTCCGATACCATGCTGTGACGCCCCACCTCTATGCTCACGCTAGCCAAGAACACTACGGGGTAATGCCGTCAGCTAGCGCGAAGAATAAGGCTGTTGAGGAGCGACCATCCGTGTAATTGCCTTGTGCGAGTACCAATATGTCAAATAGTATAACATGCATTTCATTTCAAGAGGAAATCCGACATTCCGATGCAAACTCAAAGCTACCACACAGTGGCTAAGTGGACCTCGGAAACGAATATAGAAATAAACATGACATAAATCAGTCACAGATATTCATATCACAAAGGCGGAAAACAGATATGAATATATAACACAAAAATGTGTACATCAGAGTAGTGGTCAAATAAGATCCACAATATCACAAAAGAATAGATACAAGTGCAAGACAAAAGAATATGTATACATCATAGAGTCTATATCTCGAATGTATAACAACAAAAACTACAAATATTCTGTAGTTAGACAAAAGTCAGAAGATGATCCAGATAAGGAGTCAAGCTGAAGCACCTGTAACATCTCGGTCTGACCCGAGTATTATTTAATAAGAAAATAATAAACGGATCAGTCTAGCTATAAATATCAGGTAAAGGAATGAGATATAAGCAG
The DNA here is from genome assembly GCA_030737815.1 of Allium fistulosum. Taxonomy (NCBI): domain Eukaryota; kingdom Viridiplantae; phylum Streptophyta; class Magnoliopsida; order Asparagales; family Amaryllidaceae; genus Allium; species Allium fistulosum. The sequence goes on along the minus strand of CM060901.1, from coordinate 903,095,108 downwards.
AGATGATATTAGAACGTATGATAACAATAATTTCATACTAGAACAAATATGATTTAATCAACAACAAAACCATATAATATCTCAAAATCTCAAAGCACCAAAAAGAATATCAAATTCTTTATTTTATTCACCAACTACAAATATTGACAAACATATTAATGCCAATCACAAAAGTTGGAGAAACACAAATTCTAGAAATCATCAATCAGAAATCTAGAAATCACAAAAGGGGGAGGCCTATCATAAACGGGAGAATGAAAACTCACCAACACGTGTATCACAAATGGAACGCTATTCCATGGTCGCTAACCATTAAAAATTGAGCCGAAGCTCCATAAACGGTCCGAAGACCACGGGTCGCTACCCCGCCAAATTGAACCGAAGTTCCACAGAAACGGGGTTTAGTCTCCCTCGCAGACAAATAGACATCGCACATCGCTAGTCTAAATCACAAAATGATCATCATCGATCAATAAAAAGTGTGAATTACACTAAGCCAGTAAATATATGAGTTTAGCTTCATGTCCCATAACCACTAGCTTAACTTAAATATTTACGAACAAATTGTAGATTTCCACTCGAAAATTGTCACAAGATTTTCAATTGAACAAGTCCAAAAATTAACCGACGAAGTAAACGCAAGCGTTTCATACCACTTGTTTCTCTAAGCCGTTTAATTATATTTTCTCATACGAATGAGGTAAAGGTTTGTGTATACTAATAGATTAGGAAACGGTTTTGAAAATAAGCTTTTATATTTAAAATAGAGTTGAAATCATCTTTGTAAAAGAGTTTGAATATTTACTACTAGTATAGAAAACCTTTATATTTTAAAGTGACAAATCACAGAAATGATTGTAGAAACAATCAATCACCAAAATCCACGTTCGAAGACGTGAATCAAATCCAAAGAAATCGATACCGAATCCATCAAAATAGATATTCTCAAAAGTCCCGAAAAAGAGGTCATCAACGTCAATAATAGATGATAACAACAAATGGGAATCAACACGAATCGATAAAATTTGGAAATCAAGCAAAACAGGCAAAAATAGACATAATAGGCAAAGTAGGAGCAGGTCGGTTGACTGGCCCACTGAGTACGGTTGACCGAACTCAGACAGGAAAAATCCTCGGGATGTTGGTCAGTCGACCGGACTCAGTATGCCTGTCGACTAGACCAGAACCAGAGATGTGTTCTGGTAGCAGGTCGGTCGGCCGGACCAGATCTTCGGTCGACCGGAACCTGTTTCCAGCACTTCCAAACCTATCTAAGAGAAGAGAAAAACTCTTCCCAATTGCAACCGGACGAGCAACGGCGCTAAGAGTTTATGCGAATCGGCAACCCAGCCCTATAGGCTCTTCGGTGCACCACAAAAAGCATGATCAAACATCAAAGTTATGATTTTTAAAGATTTGGCTTCAAAACACCAAAAATTGAAATGTTCACCAAATCAATTCAAACCAAAAGCAAATGATCATGAGCAAGTGTTAGGAATTCATACCTAACATCAAAGATAGTTATAGATAAAGATGTGAGATAAAAATCTCACCTTTGAACCCAAAAACAATGAATGAGAAGCTTGAAGACAAGGGTAGATCAACCACACTTCAACCTCAACATAAGAAGCTTGAATCTAAGCTTAAAAGAGAAACACTTCCCAAATTAAGTCTAGGAATTTTCTGAAATCAAAGAGAGAATGAGTTGGAGAAGAAGGAGATGATACTTACCAATGCTTCTCTTTGAATTTGGAGCTAAACTTGGATTTGCAAATGAAAACTAGGGCTTGGGATTTCTAATTTCCCATTCCTCTCCCCATTTTCAGTTTTGAGCTTGATAAAAAGAAATGAAATGAATAAGTGGAGAGGAGAGGGGAGGGCTGAACTAGGTCATAGAGATAGTTGGGGTGAAACCCAAACCCAAAGCCCAATAGAAAATAGCAAAATTCGACTTACTCCAAATATATCGATGTTTATACTTAAAAGAGTCGCAAACGCCATTTTGAACTCAATGGAAGTGGTCTCGAGTCCCAATTCGACTGTTTGCAAAAAGTAGCTTTTCGGACTTTAATCCGATTAACGATTTTATATTTAAATAAAATATTTAAATATTAAATTCATAAAATATGCGGGTTGTTACAAAGTTCATCAAGGACTTTGCCAAGATAGCAGTCGCACTAACTCGCTTAATCAAGAAAAATCTAGTTTTTGCATAGGATGAGAAATGCACGAAAGCTTCCCTTCGACTCCTTTGAAAGGTCTTGCTGGAGCTATTATCTCTTATTCTTCTTTGTCTTCTACTCATTCAGGTTTCGACAAGGTTGAAAGGGGTATCATCGAACGAACCATCGGCTATGAATGCATCATTTCTTAAATGTTCAAAATTAACAACATATTCTTTCCTATGACTGATAAATCGTGGTGGGAACAAATTTCAAAAGTTGGGCTATTATCACAGGGATATCATAATTACTTTATACATACATATATAGATACATATGTATGTATGTATGTATCATAATTTATTTCAAATTTATTTTGCGGAAAATTTTGTAATAAATCGGCGAGTTTAAAGATGTAGAGGAAGCATATTTTAAATGTATTTAACATATGGGGCATATTTTTATTTCCTGTTTACCTCAATTTACTACTATATCACTATGCCACAAAGTGAATCAGAAAACAGCGATCACACAACATAAGGTAGATTTGTTGTTATCCCAATATTTACCACCGTTTCACACAACACATGGAAAAACCATCTGTTGTTTTCATGGCCCATGAAATCTTTGTTCTATTGAGATTTCATCCATGCCATTTAGACAACATTTTATTTGTTGTCTGATTAAAATTATGAAATTTTTTATTTTGGCTCCTTACAAAAAATTTTGGTTTCCCTCTCACTTTTGCCTAGATTATTTCTTGGTCGCATTCTATCAATTATTTCCTCCCTCTTTCTTTCATTTCCAGACAAAAAATGGCATTCGTTCTCAAATCATTCATTCCATTCTCGTCTAAATCTAGGGTTCTCTCCTTATTATGCCTCCTTCATCCTTCGATTCTCTTCTAAATCTAGGGTTCCCAAATTAAAATCAATTCCGAATCTAATCTCCGAGGATCCTGAATTTCGGCTGCGGAACCCTACTATCGATGGCGAAATCCTAATCGTTCAATGGTCTACTTGTTCGATGTTATACTATTCTAGTATGCATATCAATTTTTCCTCTTTGCATTTTTATTTGAACTCGACCACTTTTAATGCCGATGATGATACGGGTATATATAGGAATCAATTTCCTATATTTTTGAATTGAAATGCTCAAACTTGATTTTTAATTTTTACACTTCGGCTATTGATTTCTAGTTGAATGGAATGCTTTCTAACTTGGTCTCTGGTTGATTTATGTTTGATATATCCGAATATACTTTGACTATGGCAGAAATTCTGATTTTGATTTTGAATAGTTCATTATGATGGATTTGTTGGTAACTTTCTAGTTATTTTGATAGTTCATTATAATGGATTTGATAGACTTGTTCCAATTGGATAATTCGATTAATATATTGTATGATTTCTGCCCCTTTGGCTAGACTTTTGATTTTGTTCAAACTTGAATGATTATCAGCCGATGATGATAATGGGTTATTTATATAGGAATTGATTTCCTATATTTTTCAATATATGCTTCGAGTTGCTTTTATTTTTGTTTTCTTTGATTGTTCTTTGCTTTGGTTTGATGGTGCTTTGCTTTGATATCTGTTTGCTTTGATTTCTATTTGCTAATTCGATTGCTTTGTCATCTGTAATCGTGGTTGTTCAAGGCTTGTCAAGGTAGTGCCAGTGGTAACTTGTAACTAATGCCTGATATAACATGAATTGGATTCTATCTTTTGATCAATTGACTAAATTTTTGATCCCTATGTATATGTATACATATATACATATATATGTATATATGTACATGCTCACCTTGATGATATGTACTTGTTGCCTATAACATTTTGGTTATCCCTTGATGCCTATGTACATGTTCATTTGTTAAGCCATCTTCTTTTGCTGACTGCACTTATTCATGTTTGCACTTATATGCATTGATGTGTTGGTGCTCGACTTTATGTAAACATTTTGTTTGTTTAGTGATGAGAATCATATAATTGTTTATACAACTCCATGTTTGTTCGATTTGTTCAGTTTTGTTCAATTTTTGACAAGCCAATGCACTGCCTTGACAAGGCAGTGCCCAAGCACTACCTTGTCAAGGCAATGCACACTAGTGGTGCCTTGTTTGTGCATTTTGATGGCTCAAATCTCATGGTTGCACTTTGGGCTCAAACTTGAACTGCCTGGACTTATTATTATGTAATGATGGTCCATGTTGCTTTTGCAATGTGATTACTTGTTATGCTATCTTAGTTCATCCATACATGTTGGATGTGCACGTGTGCATTTTCATGTATATATATACATATGTATGTATATATGTGTTAATGTTCTTATACTTGCTTCAGCACTTGTCTTTACACTTGAGTTTGAATTTTCTGATAATTTCTGAAATGCTTTTCTCGTTCTTTTTTGGCCCTTGCAATTGAATTTGTGTGTTCTCTGCACTTGCACTTCATTGTTTTATTGAGTGCCCCTTGCTTATTTTGTTGTCCCTTGCTCGTTTGGGTGCCATGCTTGGTGTTTTGCTGGTTGGAGCATCTTTCTAGCTTTTCATGTATATACATACACATGTGTTCAGTTCTTGCATCTCTTAACCAGATTTTGAATTGCTTTGAGCTGCTTTTGAATTGTGCATGTGTTCATGTATGTACATACATATGTGCTTTGAGCTGATTTTGAATACATGTATATACATATGTTGAATATATACAAGTATACATGTATATACATGTAAATTCACTGAACCAGATTTTGAATTGTTTTCACTTGTATCATGAATATACATATACATGTATATGCATATTCATGTATATGCCTATGCATGTATATGCCTTGTTCAAGGCAGTGCAAACTGCCTTGTTCATGTGGCCTTGTTCATGTGCTTGAACCATTTGAGTATGTATATATATACATGTATATATATATATATGTGTACATATGTATATTACTTGAGCTTTGAAGCTTGTTGTTTGGTTTGCTTGTGTAAGTACCAGCGCATTGTTGGCTAAAACTCATATTGTTTTTCATGTAAATGTGCCATGGGTCTGTATATTCACATGTACTTGTTTTGGTGCACTGCACCCTTGTTGCCTTTTACTGTGTATCCATTCTTGACCTTGTGTGTTGTTAGTGTTGATATCTGCATATGTACATGCAGTTTTGTGCATGTCTTGCATTTTTTGAAATGGTTTTGACTTTTTTTGTTGTGCTTCTTGTCTTTGTTTTGCTGCCTGAATCATGTTGAACTCAGTTTTCTGATCCCTTGTGCATGTTCATTGCTTCATATACACTGCGTTTGTGCTACTTTCCATGTATATACATACATATGTATGTATACATGTGTAATATGTTAGCCTTTGTCAGTGAATGGTTGTGTGCATTGTTGGAGGACCTGAGTGACATTGGTTACATTATGTGCACTGGTAACTCAGGCTTGAGTGTGCATTTTCCTGGTGCACTTGTATATTTCTGGTTGGAGCACTTGAGTGTGCACCCAAGTTTGATTTTCTGGTTTGAGTTTCTGGCTTGATTTCCTGGTTTGTATTTCTGGTTTGATTTTCTGATTTGATTTTCTGGTTTGAGTTGCATTTCCTCGTGCACCTGAGTTGAGCCCGATGAGGCTTGGGCTTGACCTTGTGCACATTTGCACTGTGTTGAGCCTTCAGGCTTGACCTTTGCAATAGTCCGTGAGATTTAATCGATGTCCGGCCATGTGATATTCATAGTGATACATTCTGCATATCATAAGTTGTCCGTGCACATATATATTTGTCTGATCATGTCTAAAACTTGAAGAGAAAACAAACCCATAAACTGAGGCAATATTAATATTAAAATTTAATATAATTTTTGGAATTTAGGTTTGTTTCCTTTTCCATTTTACTACGTTGTTTATTTGACAGGTATAAGAGATGGCTGGACATAAGCATGAGCAAGCAAATGAAGATCAATATCAAAAATAAACTCGAGTGAGTGTAAGTGGGTGCTAGTAAAAAAATGTTATATATGAGAGTGTAGAGAAAAGTTGTATATATGAAAGTGATAGTGAAAGTTGTATTGTATTTGAAAATGAAAGAATAGTGAAAGTCGTATTGTATTTGAAAATGTAAGAATAGTGAATGTTGTATTGTATTTGAATTTGAATTGAAATAAAATATTTGTTTAAATAAAATTGTGATTCATTATTTCATTTTGAAAATATAACATAAGTGTAATTGATATGCATATCAGCCATATTTATATGTTGTCTAATAGAAAAATTTAGAAATGATACTATAACATCGGACAACGTATGGTTTTTTTCTTTTGATGTGTTAGTGCATATCATACGACGGTGCATATCTATGGTCTGATATGTAATGAGATGGCATGGAAATAGGCGACAGATAGGTATTTATTCAGATAACGGAGCATATCTATCGCCTGATTCGTTTTTTCTCATAGTGTGTGTACACACATATATATAGACATACATACACACACACACATATATACACACATACATACATATATACACATACATACATATACATACATACATACATATATATATATTACTCTTTTGGAACAGCCCTTTAACGACTCTATCATACACTATATATCCATTGTATCATCGAACGAACCATTTGGCGATGAATGCATCATTGCTTAAATGTTCAAAATTAACAACATATTCTTTCCTCTAACTGATAAATCGGGATGGGAACAAATTCCAGAAGTCGGGCTATTATCATAAGGATATCATAATTATTATATATATCACAATTAACTTTAAATGTATTTTTCGAAAAGGTTTGTAATAAATCAGCGAGTTTTAAGGTGTAAAGGAAGCATCGATCGGAAGATAAGTAACTCTCTGAATTTGAAGAAAAAAGCAAGGTATAATTGCCTATGCAAGGTGAAATTCAAATTAAAAATAAGCCCTAGACTTGAATCAAAATTTGAAATACTACTTGCAGATGATGCGGTAGTCAGAATCGGTTTGGTAAGAACAACGAAGAAGACAAAATATTTCAGCACCTTCAACCTTAATGAAAATCTTTAATTAATAGCTGAGCGAAGTAGTTGATGATTCCCTACATTGGTAGCAATGGCATGCACCTATTTAGTAGCAATGAATACAAAGACAATGATCCATTTAGGGAATTAGTTTTAGTTTTGGGGAAGAAGGAATAGTGAAATGATGGGATGTGGGTATTTTGTACCTAGTTAAAGCTTCGGAGATCAGTATTGGTTTAGATTTTTATCAAAAACTTCACTTGATCTAGATTTAGAGATCAAATCGTTTTGGCTTAGAAAATGTTAGGAAAGGTGGTATTGAAATAGGAAATTTGTTTCAAGGTTAGGAATTGACCGACCACCAATTTTGGGTTGCCTTGGCAACCTACAAGGTTGCTAAGGCAACCCAGTGGGTCATGGGGTTAGCTGGTTTTCATACAGCCGACTAACCTTAGCTGGCTATATGAAAGCTGGCTAAACACCCTCTTTGGCAACGACTAAAAAAATTACTTTTGCCACATAGCCTGCTTTATTAAAGCCAGCTAAAGGCAACACTCATTTTTTTGACCATTGTCTTCTTCCTCTCTTCCCCATTATATAATTTCACAATTTAACAAAAAAATTTACACAAATTTCTTCAACATTTCATACTCTCTTAAAACAATTATCTATATGCAATTTCAATTATGTCAAAAAATGAAAAAGGAAAATCTTAAAAATCTTTATATCCTAATTTTCTGTCACAATACCTACCCAATAATCAAAATCCATCACAGTTCAATCAGAACGCGTTTAATTCTCAACATAGTCAAACTCAACATCATTTTCAAAATTCTTAACAATAAAACAAAAATTCAAAATTTGGTTTTTCCCAACAAATTCAAAATTCGTATTATTCTCCACAAAATCAAAATTCCTATCATTCCCAATAAAATTTGAATCATTAGCAAAATTCCCAAAATTTGAATTATTCCCAAAATACCTCATTTCAATAAACATATAAGTATAATCCAAATTATGTATCTCTCAATAGCCAGCAACGGTCAATGGTGCCTTACCACTCTTAAAATTTAACATGAAATCTGAATAATCATTCGGATATAACAGTTAGGGAAACTAAGAATCGCAATTCGAGGGTGATGAAATTTTGGAAAAAGATGTTTATAGGAATCCTAATTTGTTTACCGCTCAAGCAAGGGGAAAGAAAATGACAAGAATCACTATTAATGAATCTTTTAATGAAGAAAGTGAAAATCCACCATTAAATGGCCCAAAAGCATGGAAATGGTCGCCGGACGAGCAAGCTGAATTAGCATTATGTTGGGTTGAATGTTCTAAATATGGTAAGAAAGGTAGTAGCAAAAATGAAAGTTCTTTTTGGAATTTTGTCTGTAATTTGTTCAATTATCGACGTCCAAACAATCTTCCAAGAAACGTTGATTCTTGGAAGCAATCATGGAAAAGAATAAATTCCGCTTGTCAATTTTGGAATGAAATAGTAGTCGGTTTACATACATAAGAAAAAAATTTGGGGCAAATAATATGGATTTGGTAATGATTTTAAATTTGAAGTTCAAATTCTCATGTTTCTTGTTTCATGTTTTAATAGTATTTCATCATCTATGGCGTAATCAGGCCAATGCATTGTATATGTCTGAACATAATAATCATTCGTTCAACCTACAACATTGCTATGACCTAATGTCGCATGAGGAAAAATGGAGTCGATTGTGACAAGAACACTCGGTATTGTTGTTTCTTCCTAGAAAGACGAGTGATGAATCGAGTCCTCGAAGTTTTGATCCATCTGAAGACACACCCTTCACTACTGGTGCAGGGGGTATGCCTTCAGGAAAGTACAAGGGGGAAAAATTCACCATCGATTACACTACACACTATAAACATATTGGTGAGCGTATGGCGGTCGTTGAAAATGCAACTAAGTTAAACATGGAAGCAAAAGAAGCGAAGAGGCTTGAGAGGGTTAAGGATAGACAACAACGTCATGATGAAATACATCAGTTAAGAGTTGACGAGCTAGAGTTAAGAAAACAATAATTAGCTCGACAACAAAGAGCTGATGTTTTGGCTCTTTTAAGTTGCAACCTAAATGAATTTAATCCAATGCAAAGGTTGTGTATAGAGAAGAAAAATGAGGAGTATCATAGACGTCAAGGAGGCACGTAGTAAAACTATGTTTGTACTTTGTATCTTATTATTATTGTATCTTGTATTTGTAATGTTGTTGTTAGCATTATTGTTATTGTTTCTCTTTTAGTTATATTTATTGTTAATGCTACTGTTACTGTTATTGTCATTCTCATTGTTTTCTCATTGATGTAACCAAATAACATTAGATTAACAATACAATATATAATAAAAATTCAAATACAAACGCGGTTAATCTAAACATTACATTTACTAGTGGTTTTCTATATGTTCCCAGTAATGTTCCACCAGTTCTTTTCTTAAATCAAGATGAGCTTGTGGATCTCGAATGTCTTCGATTTTTGCATGTACTCGGCAAAGGTATTTCGATCTTTGCATGGTTTTTTTCGAAATGCCATAGCAATGTCCGGATAGTTTCTCAGTTGAAGCTCATATCCACCACGTTCTTCTTCCACAATCATATTATGTAAAATAATACAACAGTACATGATGTTAGATAATACCGCGGGATCGCAGTAGTTACCTCTTTTCGTAAGACAAGGAACCTACTTTGAAGCACTCCAAAAGCTCGTTCAACATCTTTTCTCAAACTCTCTTATTGTTGGGTGAATTTTGCTTCTTGGCATTATTTAGTTTTTTGTAGGCTTGCACAAGTGTTTTTGATTTTGGATAAATTCCATTACTAAGGAGTGATCTTTGTCTCTTATTTATAACTGCATGGGGTGTTATCTCGTTGCATAGATCATTAAACAAATACGACTGTCATGGGATGTTAATATCATTAAGTGAACCTGGTACTCCAAAAAAGCATGCCATATATATAAATTGAACGAAGCAACCGCTTCCAATACTAAAGTTTCCTTTTTGTAATGTCTTGTGTATTGGCCTTACAAAGCAACCAGATTGTTTTTCCACCTCCAATGCATACAACCTAAGCTACCTAACATACTTGGAAATCTGCATTGAGCTCCCATTGCTAACAGTTTGTCAAAGTCATGAGGGTTGGGGATCGATGATATTCTTCAACAAATTGTAAAACAACAGTTTGGCAAAATTCTTTCATACATAAGATTGCTGTTGAGTGTCTAATTCTCACTTTGTCATCCTGTGAATCACTAGAAGTTCTATATGATATCATGCGAAGTGCAGCCATAACGTTTTGTAATGGAGAAACTCCTAGTTCGTTGATTCTGTTTCTTCTGTGAGTGAAAAATATGTTTGTTTCGGTTAATTTCTCGTGAATCCAATTAAATACAGTCTTTGACATACAAAATCTTCGTCGAAAATCTACATCTATGTACATGAGGTTTTAAAAAAAATAATCCATGATTAGTTGATTATGGCTGATAGCATAATCTCTCCCGTATCGTAAGTCCTTCCTTCCAGGAACACTACCTCCATGGGTTGAAGCAAAGCTTTCAGCATTTTCAAAAGCCATTAAGTCCTTCACTTCAGAAGAAAACATTTTTTGTTGGGTAACACAATGTTCGATGAACTATTCCGAAGATGAAGCAACACAAAATTTTTAGTTACTCATATATTAATGATGATGAATTTAGAAGATTGAATAAGTATGCCAATGGTAGCCTTTGGCTTACTTTTAAGGTCTTTTTACGAAGGATGATCAGATTGATGCCACATGTCATGGATCGGTGGTACGCGTAGCTTTGATGTGGATTGTGATTTTGTTGAGGTGAGGGTGTGTTTGTTGAGGATGATCGGATTGATGCCATGTGTCACGAATCTAAACAAACACTGTAGCCACATGGCATTTCCTTTAGCGTTTTCCATCTTGACTAGTGGAGACAGAATGCTTTAGTGTCCCATCATATCTAATACTATAGCCACGTTGCACTTCTTTTAACACTTTCCAGCTTGACTAGTGGAGACTTTGTTGGAACTGGGCTAGCCCACAGCAGAAAAAATGGATGAATTTAAATTTTTTACCATTTTGGATCTTTAATGGGCCTATGAAGTCAAAATATACTTAGAACTTTTCTAAGTTTCTTTTAAATAAAATCAATATTTCATTTAATTTCATAAGTAAAGTTTTGCTGTAATTTAATGTGAATATAAATTAAAGTATATCACATATACTCTTATATAAATATTTGTGTGTGAAGGTTACATATTAAATTTATTTAGAGAAAGAAACTTTTCATTTCATTTCTCTTAACTTATTCAGTTAATGACAGGACATAAATTTATTTAGAGAAGAAAACCTTTCATTTCCTTCTCTTAATTTATTCAATTAATGAACGAGCACATCATTTATACGGAGAGAGAAACCTTTTATTTCTCTCTCTTTAATTAACTTGATTGATACATTAAATGTCATTAATTAGCAATTAATACATGGCATAAAGTGTAAGTTTGTCCAAATATATTCCAGTGTGAATTATGAATATGCAACATTGTGGTGTTTATAAATGATATGAATTTTCACATTTATTTATATACATGCATACCCATATAATTATGGTATAAAATGTCAGAATTTCTAAACACCAATACAATACTTGTAAATTAGATTGTAGTTTTAATTTTAAGATACCAGCACCAAATAAAGAAATCCTTGAATAAGTGATAATTAGCAACAAATAACTATTTATACTCTACATACTTATGACCATAAATGAAAGTTTTAAAATACACATAATGACACTTTGAATGCACATTAAATACACTTAAATGCACTTTAAATTACAACATAATTTTATAACTAAACAGATGATTATATATATGTACATGAATATAGAGATAAAAAACATATGCGTATATATATATATATATATTTAGAATATGCTAGTATATGATTTTTGTTTGATGATAATAAACATATATATATATATTCGTTTAAATGTATTTATTATTGTACTAATATTTTTCACATAATTAAATAAATATTTATTGAATAAAATAAATAACTCAGAATTCATATTTAAACAAATATTTTATTCAAACAAATATTTTCTTACAAATTCATATAGTATAAATTTGAGCTCTCTCTACATTTACACATTTTCATTTACAATACAATTTCAATTACAACACAATTTTCACTTTACAATATTCACCTCACTACATAGTCACTCAACACTCGTATTTATATCTTCAACTCTGTTCTAGCCTGAATCCAACATCTGAGCTATCTGCAAAATAAACACTAACGCAGTAAAATTGAAAAGAAATATTTTGTAGTTCAAAATGAAGTTTGTGTTTTGAAAATGTTATTTACCTCAGTTATTTGGGTTGTTCATCATTTATTTTCTTTTAAATCATCATACACGAACTACTTATGACATGCACAGTGTATCACGGTACATGCCATACGGCCGTGCACACCGATATACATTTGCTTGTTAAAATCGCAGGGACATGTGAGCACAAGGTTAAACCCAAGGCTAAGCCGGATTCAACTCAAGTGCAAATAACTCTCAAACAAAACAAAGTCACAAAGTTTCAAATGCACCATACATGTATGCATATATATATATGTATGTATGTATGTATGTATGTACACATATATCATGGAAGCAAGCACTCAAGAAATAGAACAGTGGACATGACACTTGGACCAGACTTGAAGAAATGAATGAGAAAGATGAATCGGACCAGTGGCAAAGGCATGTACAAAGAATTCACTCAACCACACAAATGCAAGACTATAAAAATGCACGTTCATAGTCAAGACAATGAATGTTAAGGTCACCATACCAGACCATGTAGGCAAAAGAAATTACCAGTACATGAAGCAATGCAATGACAAAGTTTTAGCACCAGACTCAACATGCATATGACCAGATCAGGCTCAACGCATCAATGACACATGTACAAAGAATCAAGTGGAGACCACATGAAACAGAGACTCGAGCAGACATGTAACAAGACCAAAGTAATACAAGTGAATGCAACAAGAATAAAGTGAACCCAGATCAAAAGCAACAGTAAAGACCAACCATATGCAACCATTCAAACCAGACTCGGGTGAACTAGTAATGTATAAAATGAATGTGCATATCAACATACATCAATGCAGACCAGGGCAGTGAAAAAAATGAAAAACATAGCAGCTTCACACATGTATAAACACGGTGCTGAAACAAAGACTCGAATACACAGGAAGGACCAGACCACCAATTAGTTCAAGAGAATTAGAAATGCAACCAAACTCCAAGAAGATCACACATATACAAGTATGAATCAAAAGTAGTGCAAGACTCCAGAGACCAGTGTGTACAACAAGACCCCAACAACCAAGTGCAAGGATAACACATACAACATGTCAAAGTGGTCACATGTACAAAGAATAATGCATGAACATGTTCAGATACACATATCACTTCAAAATCTCAAGCACAACCAACATGAAGACTTATCAAACAAATGTACACATGACTCAAGACTGCAAATTACTCAACTAGATCAGAGGCAACATCAATACAACCAGGATCAAATTTCAAGTGAGTAAATGCACGCACCAGACTTCAAGCAAAACAAGTTAAAGACTAGACTACAAAAATGCAAGGCTAACAAGGACTGCACCAGACAGACTCAAGTGGAACCAGTCTAGTTACGACATGAAGCAAACTGACCATAGTATGGATGTGTACGAGCATGACAAAGACAACAATTTCAAGCAGACAGTATCATAAGCATTATATCAATATGAAGCAGTGGATTCAAATAGAAATAAACAAACAGTGGTAAGTCACAGTTGAATAACAAGCACTACGCCATAAATGACCTTCTGCAACATTTTTGCAAGGTGTTGCCAGCTAAAATGTTGCGATAGATATAAAATTTTGGTCCTACTGCAACGTTGTATTTATGGTGTTACCTTAGCCATAAAAATGTGTTGCTCTAGCTAAAAAAGTGTAACACGATGCAACATTTTTATATAGTGTTGCTATAGATGTATTCAGATTAAAAAATTAATAAAATTAGCAATCCGCGTGAATACGATCCAACGGTCTACATTTAATCCGATTGTTAAACTGGATCACCGCTACAATTTGCTCCAAATTTTCGTTTTCCCGCTTTACTTTTCATATCATTTTCGTTCTCACCCCCAATTTCCAAATCCCTAATTTCCAAATAATATTTTCGTTTCTTTTTTTTCTTCCAAAAACAAAATCTCGTCCTTTTTTCAAAGGTTGGTAGTGATCTCAGACAAGCTTCGTTCCCCATTTCGTTCTCACCTCCAATTTCACTGTTGTTTGCCTACATGTCGAGCCCCGTTTGCTTTGTTGTCGAGATCTGGAAATGTCTGTTCGACTTGTGAATCGGCGATTGTTGTTGGAGTTAGGTCATGATTGGAATGGGTTACGGCAGTGGGTGATTGCAATTGAAATTTCAAGCGATGGAGGTGAGGCCAATGGTGATTTAAGGTAGTTCTGGTCGATGGGTTGCTGAAATTGCGGTTGGTGAATTTGATATGGGAGGCGCTGGTGGGTTCGCGATTTGGAGGAGTTTTTAACAGGTTGGTTTTCAGTTTGATTGGTGAGGAAGTTAGGATGTAGGGGTAGTTCGGGTTGTCGGAGAAGGCAGGTAGGTGGTTGTTGTGATGGTGAAGGCATAGGGTTAGTGAGGAGATGCGAATTGGTTGTGACAGATTGTAGAGGAAGGGATTTGTTGTGCTATGTGCAAAAATGGTTCGAGTTCGTTAGGTGATAGGGGCAGGAGTTTGTGGCTGATTGTAGCTGGATGGTGAATCTGGTTGTCGCAGTTTGTAGAAGTTGGATATGAAGGTGTGATGGAGGTTGAAGTATATAAAGTGATAGGTTAGAGCTTTGTTTGTTGTTGCGCGTTTGGGATGTTTTGGTTGTGAGATGGTAGTTTGGAAGAAAATGCAGTTTTCTGGTAGGGGTTTCGATAATGAAGTATGCAGTGGTTGCTTGAGAAGGTTGTTGTTGCTTGAAATGTAGCAGGGAGGAGTTTGGGTTAAGGTAGTTTGGATTGGTGAAAGGAAGTTGGTGGTGGAATGGTAGGTTGCTGTTATTGTTTTGTGGAAGGAAGGAATGGGTGGTTATGCCAGCGATTGTGATTAGGTGATTAGGCAACATGTTCGATGAAGGGTAATGTATTACTTATTAACACGCAACATGTTCGATGAAATGTCAATTTTTATTTATCATGGTTACAGGTCTTTTACCAAGGCAGAGCTAAGAATGATGGCTGGAAAAAGGTCGGATGATTCAGAAGAAGCCATGAAAGAGTTGCAAAAGTCAATCATCGAGGAGGTGTTCAAATTCGCAGGAGGTGTTCATTTGTGCATCATTTTACGTCGTTTCAAAGAAGGCTCGATCTTCCGAAATCGGACCCCCGCCGGGACTGCGGTGCCCCGGACCCCCGCCGGCGCTGCGCCCCGACCCGCTTCTCGCCTCGCCTTCGGCTCGGCACTCGGCTCGCCTTCGGCTCATCATATATTTGTTAGTGTCGGTGTCTGTATAAATTTAAACTGCATATGTAATGAGTGAACTGAGTGATGTAGTGAGGAATATCTGTATATGTGAATATCAGTGTTATATATCATTGAATTGTAAAATAGTGGAGTCAGGAATTTGTACTATTTCAAATGTTGAAATAAAATATTTATTTAAATAAATTACTGTTTGAATATCAAATTCTATGCAAATAGCATTTTATTAAATAAATATTTATTTCTATTAAAAAATCAAATATGCTCTATATTGTGGGCCCCACAAATTCAGAAAATCAATATCTATAGCAACATTTTTGAATGTTGCTATAGGCACCTATGGGTGTTGCCATAGACCCAAATAGGGTTTTATTGCAACAATATTACTTATGTTGCCTTAGATAGTCAAAATGTTGCCTTTGAGGTCTAAGGCAACGGCAAAAATTGCATCACCCTAAAAGTGTTGCCATAGACCTACGGCAACATTTTTTGGGCCTGAGCCAACATTTTTTTTGTGTTGCAGTAGGCCATTTATGGCGTAGTGAAGTCATAGAAAAAAGGAGTTTGAACAAGTCAGGGGTGTTTCAAATATCATCGAACTCAAATGCCAAGTCAAACTTCACAAAGTCAGTAAATTCAAAATAACAAAGTCCTAGGAGAAAAGGCCGGAGCAAATTCAAACCTATACGGTAACACGTATAAGATGAAAAAGTCATAACGATCAACCATCGTTCGATTAAAAATCATGGCCAAGTAGATAAATTGAAGAATTCAAATAGAAATTATACGAATAAAAATTAAAGGCTTCGTTCCCTATAAAAACCCAACTTCATCATCGGCAACAAGTGTTCGAGTTCAAGCAATCACCAGAGCAATAAATCACAAAACTTGAATCAAAGTCGAGTGTAATCAAAATCTAAAAGGGGATAAATTGCATACCATTTATATCATTCGTGCTCGACAAAATTGGAGCAGCCGCAAGCCAATCGAAGCCACAATCAATTGACAAAGCAATCCAAAGCAAATGCATACTTCAATCGAAGCAAAAGTTCAAGAGGCGGCACTAATTGATCAAAGCCCTAATTTCTAGAATGAATGAAGAAGGCAGCAGCAAAATAAAAGGAAGGGACGCATTATCTCTTTTGGGCCGAAGAAGAATATACAAACAAAATAAAAGGGAGACTTCTGTTTTTTAAGTGATAAATTATTTAGGCTGAATTTATATATTGTGCTTAATAAATGGTTAATTAGGGTTTTGTTTAGTAAGTTTATTTTATTTGTAGCCTTTTCTTTTAAAACAGTGTAACTTTCTAGTCGTGTGACTAGGTTACGAACTACGGTGGTGTAGTTCAAGAATTCGCAACTCAGTAGTTGAGTTGTGGCAGGGTTTTGAGCGTAGAGTTAGGTTAGTCATTAGAGGGTGTCGCAAGTTTACATGTGTAAGCGTCTGACTACTTAATTTCTAGTAGAAACCTTTGGGGCAGCACGTATGCAGGGTTTCGCCGAAGCTGGGTAAATTTGTGTATGATCTCTTCTCCATTATTTACTGTATTGTTTTTATTTTCGCATTAATTTTTATTATTATTAGTATCACCGTATTTGTCCCCCCCCCCTCTAGGGTGAAAATGATCCTACAAGTGGTATCAGAGCAAGCATTAACAGCATAGATGTTTTGTTGCAAACCTAGCGAGAGTCAGTCCAATATTATTCCACGTATTTTTGATGGAACATATTTTTTAAATTGGAAATTAAAAATGAAATTTTATTTAAAATTTGTTAATTTTAAATGTTGGGATATTATTGAAAATGGGTATGATATAGTAGACAAGGAAAATACTTCGATTAATGCTCTTGCTATGCATATACTATATTCTCATATTAATCGAGATAATTTTAACCTTATCTCTCATTGTGAAAGTGCACAGGAAATCTGGAATACTTGTGAAACAATATATGGTGCAAAAGTTAATAACGGTGAGAAATCCTCCACAATCAACTCAGTTAAAGAAATGTGCTTGACGGGATTTGCAAAAGACAGCAGTGATGAAGATTCAATAGCCGATGAGATAAGCGATCTTTCATTCAATAATTTAGTTCTCTTGTGCCGAAAATTAATTGAAAATAATGAAGCTCTTGAGATGAAAAATAATAATTTGAAAAGGGAACAATCTAAACTGCGTCAAAAAAATAATGATTTGGAAAATGAGCTTAAAAATATTAAGAAAAATAAAAATTCTAATTGCAAAAGGTGTTTGGACTATGAAAAAGAATTTCCTGTTTTCATGAAAACTTTCAAAAGTTAGAAAATGAAATTTTAATTCGAGAGAAAAACAAAAACTGGGTTGATTTGTAAAAATAATATTTTGCAAAAAGAGTTGGATAGTTTTAAGAGGTCGAAAAGTTCTAAATGTGCGATTTTTGAAAAGAAATTAAATGAGGTCAACGAAAATTTCAAAACCCTTGAAAAAGAAAACGTGATTTTGAGCAAATCTGAAATTATTCGATTAAATCACGAGTTAGAAAAGGAGATTGAAAAAATCAAGGATTTTGAAAAAATTGAATTTAAAAAATTCCAACTCTTTGAAACTGAGATGTTAGAAATTGAGACTAAAATTAGAGAGCTTGAAAATGAAAATATGGGCTTGAAAATGAATAATTTTGAAAAGAGAAATAGTACCATTAACTGTTGGTTGAAGATAATGAATGAAAATAAACTTTTAAAATCCAAAGTTAATAAACTTGAGTTGATCACTCGGAAATTTTTCACTAGAGAAAAATCATTTAATATGCTTTTAGAAAATCAACTCTTCGAGAATAAAAGGAAAGGATTTGGATTTGCAAAAGTGTCAAAATATGAACAAACGACTAATAACAGTGTTAAGGGGAAAAGTGTGATACACAAATGCGTAAAGTGTGGAAATATTGGACATGGCAAGAATAATTGTCAAAATATATACAAACACAAAACCGTTAAACAAATATGGATTCCAAAAGGTATGAATATAAATGGTTTTAAATTTAAACAAATTTGGATTCCCAAGGGAACAATTGTAGATGCTAACGGTTTGTTATATAGACAAATTTGGGTACCAAAGATTTCAATAGATAATAATAGTGGTCCTACATCCTTAGTTAGACGACATGCCTTCTCCAAAATTTAGACACATAAGTGGGCTAAGGAACAAATTTGATGGAGATAGATTTCGAGTTCTTCTAGGTGATTGATAAACTAAAATTTAAATGTTCCTTAGCCTATAAATATTAGATGGAGATCATCGCATTTTGGATATCATGACATCGAAGAAAAGTAAGGTGTGATCTCTTAACTCAATTTTGTTCACATATTGTTAATTATGTTTTCATCGACATTGTTGAAGTATTTCTGCAATATCTTGAACATCTCAACTTTGACTTTAGAAATTCTTGAAGTTCTGGAAAGCTAACCGATAATGTTACAACTTTTATGTTTTTAGTTTTTACCGATTTACGTTGGAATGTCATGAAAAACTGCTTTGCCGAATTTTTTGAATGTGTGTTTTTGCTCAATATAGATTACTTTGCTTGTGCTTGATATAAATGGACGTGCTGAAAAATTTCAAAAAAACAAATCAAGTGTTGAGGAGTATACGTTTGTCTTATATACCACTATATATCACCATGAATATCTCAAATACAAGTGGTATCTAATATCATCTCATGTTGAAATCATTTTTGCAATTACTTAATTATGTATATTGATTTTCAACTAGAAGTCATTTTCATAAAAACCCCCTTACATAAAATTGATTTTCACTTACTTTAATTTTTGAAATTCGGGTTTTCATCATGTTAAAAATACTCTAGTTTATTTCGGTAAGAGATGTACTCTAGAAAAGATAACCATTGACTAATTGAATCTTTTGGAATTCATCAAAATTATTATAGTGCTTGAAAAGTGATGGATAGTGATTAAATTATATTTCATAATAAGAGGAAGTATAATTTTCTAATTTCATGAAAATTAAACAAATTTTATAATATTTTTAGATTAGTACTTATTCCATGATCATTTCTATCACTTTCACCTTTCTGTCAATCCATACATCATAATATAGTGTGCAGAATTTGGTATTTCAAAATAAGGAAATATTTTTTTTATAAAATATTTATATCCTAAAGTATTCACTCTCATTTAAAAGTCCTCGCGGTTGTGCATGGGTGAATTACTTGAATTTCTATACATTGGCTTCCATTCTCATTTAAAAGTCCTCGCGGTTATGCATGGATGGGACGCATATAAGAAAGGGACAAATATCAAGTATATTCTAATCTCATTTAAAAGTCCTCACGGTTATGCATGGTTAGAAAATACATGACATATTTTTTTTTAAAAACGGGGTAACTACTAACCTAATTTAAAAGTCCTAACGGTTATGCATGGTTAGTAAGTGCTTCACATTTTTTGTATAATATTTGAAAAGAGAAAACGCACAAATTATTCCTTTATTGAGAATATCAAACTCCTGTCACTATATAAAATTTTCCATAATCCTGCCATTTTTCTAAAGTGGAGTTTGTTTCTAATTAATAAAATATTAAGATTTTTGTTTGATTAATTGGAATTTGAAATTAATATTTCCCTCTTGATTTGATTTTATATTGTTAATCAAAATCGTAGCTATTTCAATTACTATTATTATTATTTTTGATGATAACAAAAGGGGAAGAGAGGTTAAGATAATGTTTGGTTTGTTGTTTTTAGTTTTGGGTTTTCGTCCATACAAAAATGCACATGACGCATGTATATTGTCGAAAACGACCAATTTAAAAAACGAAGTTAACATACAAAATAGAAAACAACTTTTTTTTATTTTCCATGTTTTAGGAAATAACACAAGCATGTAAAACAATCCATTCTTTCATCATCCATCTATCCCCTTCGTCCTCCCATCCGTCTTTCTTTTATCCCATGCGTCGTTCATCCATTCTTCTCATATTTGACATACATATTGAAAACCGAAGGCACAAAATTCGTTACACTACCTAAGATTTTGATTTTTGAGCAATATCCTTACTAATATTCGAGAGTGTTTTTATTCAAAGTTATTTCTAATTAATTTTTCAGTTTTAACTACATGCATCTGTGTAGGGGGAGCTTTGTTGTAGGGAGAGCATTCAAATAGGGAGAGCTAATAGAATTAATCAAAACCAAATACATTTAATAGAGTCAAAATCTTAATATATGTTTGTTATCATCAAAAGAGGGAGATTGTAGAATATGCTAGTATTTGATTTTTGTTTGATGATAATAAACATATATATATTCGTTTAAATGTATTTGTTATTGTACTATTTTGTTTTTCCATAATTAAATAAATATTAGTTGAATAAAATAAATAACTCAAAATTCATATTTAAACAAATCATTTATTCAAACAGATATTTTATTACAAATTCAAATAGTACAAATTTGAGCTCTCACTACATTTACACATTTTCATTTACAATACAATTTCAATTACAACACAATTTTCACTTTACAATGTTCACCTTACTACATAGTCACTCAACACTCGTATTTTTAACTTCAACTCTGTTTCAGCCTGAATCCAGCATTTGAGCTATCTTCAAAATAAACACTAACGCAGTAAAATTGAAAAAGAAATATTTTGCAGTTCAAAATGAAGTGTGTGTTTTGAAAATGTTATTTGCCTCAGTTATTTGGGTTGTTCGTCATTTATTTTCTTTTAAATCATCATACACAAACTACTTGTGACATGCACAGTGTATCACTGTACATGCCACAAGGCCGTGCACACCGATATACACTTGCTTGTTAAAATCACAGGGACAGGTGAGCACAAGGTCAAACCCAAGGCTAAGCAGGATTCAACTCAAGTGCAAATAACTCTCAAACAAAACAAAGCGACAAAGTTTCAAATGCACCATACATGTATGCATATATATGTATACACATATATCATGGAAGCAAGCACTCGAGAAATAGAACAGTGGACATGACACTTGAACCAGACTTGAAGAAATGAATGAGCAAGATGAATCAGACCAAAGGCAAAGGCATGTACAAAGAATTCACTCAACCACACAAATGCAAGACTACACAAATGCAGGTTCATAGACAAAACAATGAAATGTCAAGATCACCATACCAGACCAGACCATGCAGGCAAAAGAAATTACCAGTACATGAAGTAATGCAACAACAAAGTTTTAGCACCATACTCAACATGCATATGACCAGATCAGGCTCAACACATCAATGAACCCAGAACACCACATGTACAAAGAATCAAGTGCAGACCACATGAAACAAAGACTCGATCAGACATGTAACAAGACCAAAGTAATACAAGTGAATGCAACAAGAATAAAGTGAACCCAGATCAGAAGCAACAGTAAAGACCAACCATGTGCAACCATTCAAACCAGACTCGGGTGAAGTAGTAATGTATAAATGAATGTGCAGATCAACATACATCAATGCAGACCAGGGTAGTGAACAAAATGAAAGACACAGCAACTTCACACATGTATAAACACGGTGCTGAAACAAAGATTCGAATACACATGAAGGACCAGACCACCAATTGGTTCAAGAGAATCTGAAATGCAACCAGACTCCAGGAAGATCACACACATACAAGTATGAATCAAAAGCAATGCAAAACTCCAGAGACCAGTATGTACAACAAGACCCCAACAACCAAGTGCAAGGATAACACATACAACATGTCAAAGTGGTCACAAGTACAAAGGATAATGCAAGAACATGTTCAGATACACATATCACTTCAAAAACTCAAGAACAACCTACATGATGACTCATCAAACAAATGTACACATGACTTAAGGCTGCAAATTACTCAACTAGATCAAAGGCAACAACAATACAACCAGAATCAAATTTCAAGTGAGCAAATGCACGCACCAGACTTCAAGCAAAACAAGTTAAAGACCAGACTACAAAAATGCAAGGCTAACAAGGACTGCACCAGACAGACTCAAGTGGAACCAGTCCAGTTACGACATGAAGCAAACTGACCACAGTATGGATGTGTACGAGCATAACAAAGACAACAATTTCAACCAGACAGTATCATAAGCATTATATCAATATGAAGCAGTGGATTCAAAAAGAAATAAACAAACAGTGGTAAGTCACAGTTGATAAACAAGTCATAGCAAAAAGGAGTTTGAACAAGTCAGGGGTGTTTCAAATATCATCGAAGTCAAATGCCAAGTAAAACTTCACGAAGCCAGTAAATTCAAAATAACAAAGTCACAAGAGAAAAGGCCGGAGAAAATTCAAACCTATATAGTAACACGTATAAGATGAAAAAGTCAGAACGATCAAGCATCGTTTGATTAAAAATCATGGCCAAGCAGATAAATTGAAGAATTCAAATAGAAATTATATGAACGAAAATATAAAAACCCAACTTCATCATTGATAACAAGTGTTCGAGTCAAGAAATCACTAGAGCAATAAATTACAAAACTCGAATCAAAGTCGAGTGTAATCAAAATCGAAAAGGGGATAAATTGCAGACCATTTTTACCATTCGTGCTCGACAAAATTAGAGCAGCCGGAAGCCAATCGAAGCCACAGTCAATTGACAAAGCAATCCAAAGCAAATGCATACTTCAATCGAAGCAAAAGTTCAAGAGGCGGCACTAATTGATCAAAGCCCTAATTTCCAGAACGAATGAAGAAGGCAGCAACAAAATAAAAGGAAGGGACGCATTATCTCTTTTGGGCCGAAGAAGAATATACAGACAAAATAAAAGGGAGACATCTATTTTCATAAGTGATAAATTATTTAGGCCGAATTTATATATTGGGCTTAAATAAATTGATAGTTAGGGTTTTGTTTAGTAATTTTATTTTATTTGTAGCTTTTTCTTTTTAAACCGTGTAACTTACAAGTTTTGTGACTAGGTTACGAACTACGGTGGTGTAGTTCGAGAATTCACAACTCAATACTTGAATTGTGGTATGGTTTTGAGCGTAGAGTTAGGTTAGTCATTAGCGGGTGTCGCAAGTTTACGTGTGTAAGATTCTGACTACTTAAATTTCTAGTAGAAACCTTAGGGGCAGCACGTAGGCAGGGTTTTGCCGAAGCTGGGTAAATTTGTGTGTGATCTCTTCTCCATTATTTACTGTTATTGTTTTTATTTCCACATTAATTTTTATTATTATTAATATCACCCTATTCACCCCCCTATAGGGTGAAAACGATCCTACAAACAAAACTTCCATTTACATATAATGAGATATATGGTTACACAACACCTTAATAAAACTTTCCTTGCACAAAGTAAATTAGCAAAACCTTACCTTTTTTAAAATCACATAATTAGTATCTAATAAAATATGTATGTGAATTTAATTTAATAAATGTGCAAGAAAACAATTAAACATGTATAAACATATATGATTAAATTTAGCAACTACATATTGAAAACTGCAATTTTCTTTGTTATAAAATATAACATATGAACAAATTCTGTTGATTAGCAAAATCATATGATTATATAGTTATATATTAAATTGTTTGTATAGGTTAAATTTAACCTAATAAAACTTATTTCAAAATTCGTCAAAATTAAAGTTAAGAAGCAAAATACAATTATGAATTCAACAACAAATTTACATCTTTAAACATATAAACATAACATAGTTTTAATCAAAATATACAGATACATATTATCATGTTTGCATCTCATGTTGATAACATATATGTATAGGGAATTATGATAATGGATAAACTAATTAGACAAAAGCATGTAACAGTCAGTTATTACAAGAATTTGTAAATCAAGATGATACCTTGCTATTGCCAAAGAGAATACCTTGAACAATGAATCAAAAGCTCTTAGATTCCGTGAATCGATCTTATTACCCAAATTTTTGAAGCACACCTTGAAATTGAATTCCCTATAGGATGTTGCCTAGAAGTCACACCTTGAATGATGATATCTATCTTCAAAATCCCCATCCAATTCTTCAAGATCCCCAATTGATCCCTTTTTATTTGGAGTTAAAAGAGTTTGCAAATTTTTTGTTTTCTTCCATGAAAAGTTAGGAGGGGAGAAAGAGAAAGAGTGAACGACGAAAAATGAATTGTATGTACAGAATGAATTAGAGAATATGTTTAATTTGAAAGAAGGATACCTTTTTCATTCTTTAATTAAAAATTCTCTAATTAATTCCCTTGATTGTTTATCTCTCTCTCTCCAATCCTTTCTTTACACGTGATATGTCATCAAATGGCATAAAATTTCTACAAACCACATCATCAAATGACATAAAATTTCCATAAATCATTTCATGCAATTATCTTTAAATTACATCGATATCGTATGTCAATGCGCACAAATATAACCTTTATAAATACATTAAATAATTACAAACAACTTCCAAACATCAAATAAATAATAATTACTATTTCTCAAATATAAATTAATTTAATCAATTTATAACATTCTATAAAATAATTAAATCATGTGGTTTTTCAGAGAATTCATCATTACGGTTGTGCGACTCAAATGTGTGAATTCAGTCAGCGATTAATGTCGAACTATTCGAATATTAACGTTCACACGTCACTTTGCAGATGGTATGACATTTTGGCTGAATTTATCGTTTACACATCTTTTGGTAAAATCCAATTTTGCGTATTATAAGCGGTACGCGATAGTGACAATTATTTACACCAATTCTCTTCATAAAAACTATATCACATTAGCACTTATGCAATTTGGTAATGGTCAAAATTCCAATATCGTCCAAACACAAAGTCCTTGGTTCAGTGAGAACAATTACTATTAACCAAAATTCTCCGGCCAGAGACTTTGACTTTGAGTTGACTTCAATTGACCATGATACTAACCTCATATAACTAGGGAGATGAATCCTCTCTTGAATAGTGTTTCACTTAAAATACATCCACTAGACCCAAATATAGTCGTTCAATGGACGCCGTGCCATGATTTAACCATAATCAATGCAGAGCTTCCACATTGAAGATCAGCAATATTCTCAAGTCGAGAGAACTGTGTAAATTAGTCACATTGGTATTCTCTGCTTGACTTAGTTATATTAACCAACAGAAAACTATCAAGAGATTCATTCCATAGTTATCTAATAACTATCAGTACATAACCCCTTGGTGCCCCAGTAGTCATGAGTAGTGGAGGAAGAATACTTTAGTGTCCCATCATATTAAACATTGTAGCCACATTCACTTCTTTTAAAGCTTGCCAGCTTCAGTATTGGAGACATAATGCTTCAGTGTCCTATCATATCGAACACTGTAGCCACGTTGCACTTCTTTTAATGCTTGCCAGCTTGACTATAGAGACATAATGCTTCAGCGTCCCATCATATCAAACATTGTAGCCATGTTGGACTTCTTTTAACGCTTACCAGCTTGACGAATGGAGATAGAATGCCTCAGTGTCCCGTCATATTGAACACTGAAGCCACGTTGCACTTCTTTTAATGCTTGCCAGCTTGACTAGTGAAGACAGAATGCTTTAGTACTATATATCTTGTACTGCTTTCCATAATGCTCTTCACTAATATCATACCAATAACACATAAAAATGGTGGATTACAATCATACTTCCTTGCCCTCATCATACTTGAATGAAGGTCCATTAAAACACAATACCCCACTAGATACGTCTTCCCCCCAACCACCAGCCGAGTTGTATGTTGAAATAGAGGAAAGATGCTATAAGGACATAAGGGAGCAAAGGAGAGTTTTGCAAGAGCGCAGGCTGTCAAAGGATGGAAGAAGACAAAGAGCAGAGCGGCATAGCCATAGTAGGAGAAGGCAAAGAAGACATGAAATAAGCCACCAAGTACCTTAGGCAAATCAAGAGGCTGACTCTGGACTCATATACTGTAACTGTGGAGTTTCCGTTCTATATTCTTTTATAAGAAGTGGAACTAACATCGGTTGATGTCACTATAGATGTCGCAATTTTCTAGATGGCTGTGAATTTTGGCAATGGCTTGATGATCATTTACCTCATCGACCAGTTGTGTATGCTACTGAACTTTAAGAAAAAATTGAGACACTTCAGAGGACACTGGGTTCATTCAATTATCAGGTGGTCAGAAATAGTTTTTTAATCAATTAGTGTGTTTATTTTCGATTTATGATGTTCTCTTATTTCAATGTCTCTAATGGTTTAATTAAGTTCGGTGTTGTAATGTTTTTCTTATCTTGTAAGCAAATTGAGTAAGTTTGTAACAGTTTAATTAAGTAAGTTGGTAATATTATTATTATCTTAAGTGCGTACTTGAATTTGAAAATACAAAATTAACTTACTTAATTTGCTTATCAAAAGTACATAGAACTTGTTGAAGGTAATTAACTTAATTAACTTACTTAACTTGAATTCGAAAGTACATAGAACTTACTGAAAGTAAATAAATTACTTAACTAACACAAACATCATTCAAATTAATTGTCTAACATAACTAACCCAAAGATCATATGCAACATGTCCAACAAAGTCAATTTGATACTCCCACAAATATCGTGAATTAAACATAGCTTGTGTTAACTGAAATAGATCTTCTTCCTCCATTGTATTCATAACGCTTCTGTATCTTCGACAAGCTTTAGTAAACGTGATATAAGTACTCCGAGTTTCCAAAATCCTTCGAGTTAATCTACAATCAGGATGATTATTAAATGCTTCGTGTAGAGTAACCCAGAAATCTTAATTCAACTCCTCTTCCATATATCTACGGTCGGCTTCTATGTAAGCTTTTATTAGTACCAAATAATCTTGTGGAGTCGAACTTTCATTTCCCATTGATGTTGTTATGAACTTTTAATATAAAACATTCATTTAAATAGAAAGTTCATGATCCACGTCTCATGAATCAAATGCCATCTAATCGACCACATGGAAAACATCCGCGAACTTGAAAAGAAACAAACACAAGCATGCTTGTTTCTTTGCAAAATGAAATACAAACACTAAAATAAGATATGGCATACAAAAACTTCCACAACTATCAAATGTGATCCAAATACCAAAATTTATATTAGGTAGATATGAAATACAAATACTTAAAAAACTTTGAAATGAGATCCAAATACAAACACAGACATGAGATATAGAATACAGACAATAATATGAGATATGAAATACAAACACTGATATGCTATACAGAATACGCTGACATGAGATATGAAATACACATACATACAAGAAATGGAAAATGGATACATAAACCACTGATAATGGATAAAATAAAATACACACACGTAAATGAAATGGAAAATTAAAGCACCGATAATACAAACACTGATAGTAGATACATAAAACTATCAATCAATCATATGACAACCAAATACAAACACTGATATGCGAAGAATGCACAAGCTAAAACTCATCAAAGTGATCATCATCATCATCAAGACCATATGCATCATCAATATCATCATCAACTCTAGGTGTAGGATGGTATCGTTGCTCATCCGCAAAAGTAAGCTCGTTAATATGAGCATTCGCCTCTGCTTCAAAAAGGGAATTTTCTTTGTCCCTCAGAGCTTGTCCACTACTTCGGCTGCCGCTGTCTTGGATACGATTCCACGCGCGTCCCTTTTTTTCCTTTATTTATTTTTTTCTATTTTTTTCTCGAAGCATGAAATGGTGAAGGAAGAAATGGAGAGGCCTATTTATAGCTGACTATTGTCTATTAACATTGCATACTTTTATAAAGTCGTCTATGTTAAAGTTGTGGATTGCAATCCACAGCTTCATGTGGATTGCAATCCAATAGCCGTGGATTGCAATCCACGTGAACTGCCTTTGCCGGCTATATAAAAGCCGGCTAAGTGAGCATTTTTTCCTCAGTTGGGCCTTGTTGTTTTTCTCGATTCGGGTGGGTGAGGGTTTGTAGAAGATGAATTTTTGTTTGGGGGTGCTAGCAGTGGGGAATGCTCTAAGCAGGCTGATCATGTACCATCTACAGTGATGTATTTTAATTTTTTTTAAATTCGGTATGTATTTCCTTTTTTTCCTTCTTAAAAACTGTCCATCCCTCATCCATCATCTCCTCGCTCCCATATAAAAAATAGGTGGTGCTAAAGGCACCTGGATTTGCATGCCGACCGTAGCGTAAATAAAAATAAAAATAATAATTTTTTAGTATTCCTTAGCACCCTGTCCCCATGCCTTTGGTTCCTCTCCACAAAATTTCCCCCGACGAATTTTACCTAAGTTTTTGGTCGCCCTTTCCCAATAATTATGTAAACAGTATTGTTAGCTTCTTAGAGTTTGCAAACTCAAGCTCCTTCGCTCTGTTTTTCTGATAATGTTGTCCAATTGTACTTCGACATATCTTCTTTGTAGTTATTGATTTGTGAATCACGATTTGTGTTGGTGACCGGTATATGTGACGACCCGGAAATTTAGCAATATTATTTTAATAAGAATTTAGTCTAATTTATACAAATTATAAACTTATTCTTTTCAAAACAGATATATATATATATGTATGTATATTGGGAAGAAAACTATGATCTGGAGATATAAAATTAAGAGTTTTAAAGTATCAAAATATTAAATTTAGCTTATTCACGATAATGTTTTAATGAAAAGAATTGTATAGTTAAAATAAATATATCTTATCCATATTTATACAAAATATGGCTATAAAATAAATATAAATATATATACCAACACAAGAAACTATGTAACTAACACAAGTATAAAAATAGATAGTAATACATGAGTAAATTAAATGTTTGTTGGTTTAACTTTAACAAAGGAATAAAATAAGTATTTGATATAAAATAAAAATCTTAGTTATGTAAAATGTGTAATGAACACTTAAGATAATTCTAAAATATAATAACTTTATAGAAGCATAGAATTGAAAGCAAACCAGTCAAGTAACAAAAAGAAAAATAAAGACATGGATATATATATAGGATGAATACAAGTGTACACAATATACGATCAAAAGAAGATATATTAGCTTCTAAAACAAGACAAATGTAATTAATGCAGCACACATTCTTTTTCATTTCAGCCAACAATAAATAAAATCTCTGGCAAAATTAAAAAAAATATTGTTAGTACATTAGAATATCTAGTATCAATATCAACAGCCTGTATACTTTTCTATATATCATCTTATACATTTCATTTTCGTTCATAAATCAAAAACTGAGTATTATATATAAAAAAGGGGCAAGATACAACCTGAAACTCAACAACCAGATCAACAACAACTAAAATATCATCAACAAATTAAGCTAGGAAATCAAACTGGGAGTCTGGAACAAGCAAAAACAAAAACAGTTTCTTCTCAAATCCAAGAAGTGCTCTGTTCAATTTAAATTTAGGTAAGTAAACGAATTTTATAATACTCTAGTATCATTTAATTGTTGCACAGATATATAGTGTTTTATGTATATATTTTAAGTATAAAATTCTGCATATATAGACATATTTGACTGTGCTGAGATTATCATTGGTTCTTCTCTGTTTTAAGAGTTATAGGGTGCAACCAACCAAAGGAAATTCAATTTCTTTTAATCTAGACACTTTTAGGCTTTGAGTTTCAAATGAAATATGTTATTTACACTTGTGGCAAGATCAAAAAAATATTTTTAGGCTGGACAGTGATGAACAGCTTTTACGAATTTGATTTTTACAGTGAAACACAAAAATATGATAAATTCGAACATCACAAATATTTGATTCGATTACTCAATATGAAGTGTCGTTCGAAAATAGGATTTTTAAGTTAAGTTTGGAGATTTTTAGAAGTGTGGATTGAGAGTAGTTTTGGGATGAACTGAAATTGGGTTTCGATCAATTTCCGGTGGTCGGAGGCTCTATCGTGATCGGGGCTTGGGCTGAGGCTAGGTGAGTGATCATGGTAGTCGGGAAAAATGGTGGTGAGGGTGCTCGATGACTGAGGCATCGGCGAAGGGTTAGTTTGGTTTTTAAACCTAGTTTTGGCAGTGGTCGCAAAATTTATCGAGGTGTATTCGTTCGTGCTTCGAGTTGCACGTGGCCTTGGGGAATGATTGTATGGGGGTTGACGAGTTTGTGGCCGGAGGCTCAGAGCTTCTGGTGGTCGGAGGGCGTTGTTGTGGGTTGATTATTTGGACGGAGTTTGGTCCAAGATTTCATGCGAATGGTGAAGTTACGATCTGGCGCTCGATTTACTAAATTGGGTGATCTGGAGTTTTGAGGGTGCTAGTGGTGATTTGTTGTGGTGGCCAGGGATGCCGGAGCATCGCCTGAGATCGGTGCATGTGCACCAGAAATTTGTGCACAGGGGTTGAGTTTGGGAAGATGGAATTTTGCTCGGGGAAAACTGGTTTGGGCACGGTGATGAACTCGAGATTTTCAAAGAAGTGAATTGCCCTGGGTTTTGATGGGAGCATTCTTAATTTTGGGCCGAGTTCTGTGTTTGAAAATTTAACGAAGTTTAGAATGATATAAAACTAAGTTTTAAAGATTAAGTGTCAGACAAGATAGTTGCCCATGTGAAGAATTAAGGATTTATCAAGGTGATTTATTTAATTATATGATAAATTAAGTTGATTATCTAATTTAATTTATTCTAAGAAGGATTAAGAAATAAAGGTAATTAAGGATAGTTAAAGTGATTTATATAGATAAATAGTTTATCTTTAAATCAATTGAGATTTTTGGTAATTAATGATTGATTCATTTATGTAAGTAATTAAAGGATGTTTGATTGTAACGACCCGAAATTTTGGACCATTCGCATCCATTATAAGTGTATAGGTAGACACTCATGCCGGAGTTGAATTGCTCAAAATACCGCGCTGTTAATTTAAATTGGCAAAACTGAACATATACAGTAAATAACTAATCACAGATCACAGACACAGAGTAATAAGTGCAGCGGAAATAAAAGAGATAGTAGTTCATGAAGCTACTATATGAATATATAAATACATCAGAGTTTACAACAGAAGAGTAATACAATACATCAGATACAAATCCAAATACAACGGAATCATCGAATATCTGAAAGCTGGATAGATAGCTGGATCTCCAAGCGAAGCTCCAACTCCAAAGGTATGTCTCGAAAGCTGAACTACTCAGTCTGACCCGAGCGTAAAGCAAAAACACAAGACACTCGAGTCAGGATTAACATTCTTATATTAATAAATCCAACTCAAGTGAAATAGCAATTGAAATACAAGTAACTCAAAGGATGTTTGGAATAACCATCCTTTAAGGATCCGTCAAACTATCTACTATGTAGTAGTGTACGATAAGTAGATAATGTCTATCAGTAATATAAGAAGATATCAAAATAGCGTTAAGTCATGGCCCATTCCACCCTTAACACATTTTTATTCCCAAAAGCATATACAAGACCGTAGTTTCCCCAAAACCGGAAGTCACCAGAGGGCAATCCATATACTAAAGGTACAAATCAAAATCGTAGTGGTCGCGTATAAATGGAATACAAGTATGACAAGGCACATGAGGCAATACCCAAGGTAGTGATACTACCGTTCGCCTGATCCGGACTGGTGAGAACGCAACGCCGCAGCGCCCGCAACACCGTGAAACAACACTCCCAAAATCAAGGGTGCACCAATCGACAACAAGTATAAGTAGTTCGAAGAAGTGTGTCCACTTGAGGTAGCTAATCCTCCATTGGCCCGGCACAGCTCCTGTTTTAGTCATTTCCAATTTGACACAAGTGTCAAGGCTATCCATTATCGTTCTCTTTCTTCAGTCATCACGTACATCATTCCAGCCACTTCATTCTGGATCATCACTCCGCGTATAGTTATTAAAGTGGTTTTCGGTTTAGATAGAGAGTATATCCATAAC
Source organism: Allium fistulosum (assembly GCA_030737815.1). Taxonomy (NCBI): domain Eukaryota; kingdom Viridiplantae; phylum Streptophyta; class Magnoliopsida; order Asparagales; family Amaryllidaceae; genus Allium; species Allium fistulosum. The sequence continues at coordinate 903,062,487 of CM060901.1, read as the reverse complement.
CGAATTCCGGTCTCTTTAATAACTTCCGTAATTATTACACCGATTGGTCGTTTAATATATTTCAAAACCAAATCAATTCAATTTCAAATAGAATTCGTAAATCAACATTTCATTTGTCTTTCAAAACCAATTCCATAAATTTACTTTTCAAAACTTCCAAATTATTATTTCAAAATCTTATAATTCAATTTCAATCTTTATTTAAACAATTCAAATATCAATTTAAATTCGTGTATAAATTCATTCCGAAATCATTTAAATCAATTTAATTTAACATTCAAATCAGTTTAACTTCATTTATCAATTTTATTCAATATTCGTTAAGTAAATTTATCATTCGAATCAATTATATTCAATTTCCAATTCATTAAATCAATTTCTTAAGTTCAACTTCATTAAATTAAAACTTACAATTTCGAATTAAATTAAATTCGTCAAATCAATTCTTCCAATTACAAGTCTTACATTAATTCCAAAAATCACATTTTCATTTCTTGTTAAAGAAATTCCATTTCACTTATTTACTTACTTAAATAATTTTCCAAAACTAAATTAATAAAGAAACTCAATTTCAATTATTTACGAAGTAAATTCACTTATTCAAAATTCAATTTCACTTATTAAAGAATTCAAATCAATTTAATAATTAAATAATTCAATCTTATTTAATTATTAAATAATTCAAAACTTAATTATTAAATAATTTCAAAGTTTAATAATTTCAAACTTAATTATAATTTCAAACTTAATTATTAATTTCTCAAATTAAACAACATTCTTTCAGCAATTACATTTTTAATAATTTGTTTCAGATTATTAAACATTAACATTTTCCTTTCACTTAAATTCAAATTTCAACTTCATTTCAAAACCATATTATTTATTTAAATAAAATCTTCGTTTTATTCTTAAATCAAATTATTGACCAATCGGGTTTTTATTTAATTCTCTATCCTAGGTCAAAGTTAAATTTGGGTATTTATCATTTCAACCCGATTCCAATTCAATTCAAAAATCAAAGCATAACAAAGGGAACTTGCAGTGTGATAACTGGGATGGTGTCAAAGTAAATAAACAAGCAATAACAACGAACAATAACAATCCAATAATCAATTCAAATAATCCCGAAATAACCGTATTAATTCGCATTGTTATTTGTACGAATTAATATAATTATTTCTAGAATCTACACTATCATTTCATGTAGATTAAAGATTATTACATTACGGTTTCCACTTGTCATCTATTTACAATTTCATACATCATCAGTTTAAACAACATACAATTGATGGTTCAAGGTGTAGTTAACAATCCTACGTGTCAATAAATTTAACAGTAAAAGGGGTCATATTATACAAATGTCAGTTAATCAAATTTAACATTTAATTATCCTATATCAAGTTAAATTTCATACTATTTATCATTTTAAGATTAACAATTTAACGTCCAATATAAATATTGACAATCAATCAATTATCAGCCAAACTGTATTATCATCGCATAAATAATTATCAGATAATGGTGTCAGATGTCACAGGTGAACTGATACAGGCAATAACATATATAACAGTGTATTTAACTAACAGCAGCATATTTCAATTGTCGTTTCAATTGAAATCAAATTTAATAAATAAAAGAATGTTAATCGTGAGTGAGTGCTCACCTTTCGAGGCTAGAGAGATGAACAAGAATAAATCGAGTTACGGAACACAAGCACGACTTCATAAGTAAAGCTAGATGACACGAATTCGACGAACAGATCTGATAAGTAAGAATTGACGAAATCGAATCAGAAAAGGATCAATATGGACAAATGGTACAAGTGAACTAATATAAAATTTTATGTAACATATATAAAATCGCATTCTAATTTCAAACGTATATTCACTTTAATGTATATGTATCAAAATCAATTTTGTTTCGGTTTAAAACATATATATAAATCAACATACATATATAATACAATTTGAAATAACTAATCATAGTCAGCAAATCAAAATATATACATATACAATCAAAACAAATTAAAATATATAATTACAGTATAAGTATGCAATTAAGCAATATACTCTAAAACTATATATATTATATGTATACAGACCTTATGTACAACGTAACTCAACTATGTTATAAACCGACCTTCATATACAATATATAAATAATTGCATAAATTCACATATATAATATATATTCAAAGGGTAAAAGATAGTTTGGTTAAGTTGTTCAGTTTGCGTTGCAACATTGAGTGCGGAATGAACCTTGGTTAAAACTCTCAAAGAGACTGAGATATTGAATCTACTTAAAACTCTAGAATTTATATTGCGTATAGATCTGAACAAATATATATATATATATGTATATGTTATATGACTAACATATACAAAACTTCTTTCAGCTGTACAAAAGAAAACAAACAAACAAATATATGTAGACATATTAAAATATACAACATATGTAAACCTATACAATGCGTAGGCCAGTTTATGAATAAAACATAACTATATATACACTGTAAACTATATTTACAACAAATGTGAATATTTATAAAATTACACAATAAACAAATAGGTAAATTACCTCCACTTGCAGACAATATATAATATGTGAATGCTCCAAGGATTGTATGCAGACCAAAATAGAACTCTATACCATTCTATACTAAGCTATACTATATACAACATACAATATAGCCTACGTACACCACTATATATATATATATATAGAACAGAAAACCTTATATAACTTATATATATTAAATAACTTTATATAGATATATATGTTAGCACCCGGATTGTATATAAGCTCATATATATAAAGACTAACATAACAAATATAAACAACTGACATTAACATATACACCATAACTAAGATATTATATGCATAATAGTATATATGCTACTGTCATACATATATACAAACCCATAACAAAATCAAACTATATGCTGATATGTAAAACCATAAAACAATAAATATATGCAGACTTATAAACTAATATATATACGACAGGTTATATATAAACTTAAAATTTAAGACTCAACCGATCACTTATATATAGACTAATATATAATATATGAAACCATATACCACTTATTATACAGGATATAAACACAACTTATAATAATCACTTATATATAATGTATAACAAAACTCATATGTAATCTAATATATACTAATATAGAATGCTGCCATTATGAAAAATCCAGAGAAAACATAAATATATATACCTTCCCATATATATTCATGGGCAGAGAGAGTTGTAGGCAGGGTGCAAAGGAGGGAAGTGGGATGTCAAGGAGGAGAACGGTCGTGGGAGGTCTGGCATGGCGGGGAATCTGGTGGTGGAGCAGTGCTCGGGCATGGCCTGGGTGGATAGACGTGAGCGGAGGAGGAAGAGGTGGAAGATGGTGAAGGCTGTCGGGGTGTTCGGTGGTGGGTCTGGTTACTTGTGGTGAGACTCCGTGCTTGCGTGGAGGGAAAGGCAGCCAAAGTGGTCAGGGAAAGGACAGTGACATGGAGCATGGGTTTGTAGGAATCTCGGTGGTTGTTGTGATGCATGAATCTCGGTGTAAATCAGAGGACGTGGTATGGAGGGGTATCGGTTGTGACATGGATTGGGTTCAGTCGAGATGGAAGGGAAGAAGAGTTCAATCTGGAGGAAGGCAAACAGATCCTTTCGTGAAGAAATGGAAAACTTGGAAGCAAAGCAAAATAGGTAAGTAGAAATATAAGTTTGCATTGGAAAAGAAAATAATAGGTGAACGAAATTTACACATAAAGTATTGGAACCAGGAATATTGAAGGCCAAATATTTATTTCAGGAAGTAATGAAAGCTAACTGCCCCTAGATTCTCACGTTGAAAGATGAATGGTTATAGAAACCAAAAGACGCAGTACCGTTACCGATATAGAACTCATTCCGTTGATTTTACTGTCTCTCGGATACCGAATTTAACAATCTAATATACCGTAGAGATCAGCATGACGAGACGATCTAAATGGTATACAGATATTGATGATTCGATTGAATTAGAAAAATTCGAATTTTCTTCTAGCGAAAAAATGCAAGAAAAACACTGAAAAATAAGATCGACGGAGCCAAAGATGTCCGAATTTGGAAAAACGACAAACTGACATCTTGCTCAGAAGATGGCTTAGAATTTTTCTATGTAAAAATATTTAGGTTTCGGAAACATTTTATTTTCATTGCTTTTTAACAGATTAAATTGAAGTGAATTTTCGCGCGAAATAAATTTTCATATTTTCGGACGAAAATTTTCCAGTCGCTATGTTTAACTAGACGTATTCCAAATATTAAATTTTATTTCAAAATTTATCATTTAAAATTTCGCAAAATTTCAACTAATTGCGTTATTAAAACAGTTGAAATTTATGGGTTGTTACACTCTCCCCCACTCAAAACTTTTCGTCCCCGAAAAGGAACGAGGTAGGAGAATAGAAACAACCAGAAAGAAAAATAGATTTGAAATACAAAATAACAATTAATTTAAACCATATAAATTCAAATTTAAATTTATTGATATTCAATAATTGATTTAATCCATTTGATTTTACTAAAATCAACCTCAACTATTCCTGAATTCATTATCTTATTATCCCATTTTCTTAAACTTACAATTTCTAAAACCATAAATTTGAATATTCTTTTATTATAATCATATTTTCTTCAACAATTTTAAATTCTTCTTAATTCCAAATTACTGTTAAATTTATTCTACTTAATATCCCTAACCACATATATTTAACCCATATAAATTTATTTAAACCATAAAAGTTTCGATTTAAATTAATTTACATCTACTAATTGCTTTTAAATTTAAGGTATTTTCATATGTTGATCAAATTTTAATTTATTAATTCTTTCAAAACAAATTTATTAATTCTTTCAAAACAAATTTATTTCATTATTAACTGAGTTTACTTATTATGCTATCTAACTCTATTAATATCTTTATAATTAAAATTTAGTGTATAACATTTATTATAAACACTCAAATTTTACTTATAAATTCAATTTATCTTATATATTATCCAATTACATATTCAACTTCTGAATGATTTAGGTAAGTTGTATTAGAATGCAATTGAACAATATACAAATAAAATTTTCCCAATTCAATGATTCAAGTTTAAATATTTATTCCAAATTTTGGTTTTATCTATAATTAAATCATCCTTTAACAAAATTTAAGAATTAGATTTTCGATTAACTTTAAACAATTTAGAGATATATATATAAATCCAATTATACTGAAGAAATTCAAATCAAACTATTTTTTCAAAACAAAACCGTAGCAAAGCTACAGAATAGTATCTCCACTTCGAAACTCGAAAATGAATGTCGATGATGCGGCCGCCATCACCGAAATTATTTTCCAGCGACAAAGAGAAGAGCACTGATTTTAACATTTTAAAATTATTTGAAAACGGTTTCTATTTGAAAATACGTTCAATAATATGCATTTTTAAAATTTAAAACCAAAGCTTGAAATTTTAGGAATTTAAATTCTCAAATTTCTGAATTAAATTCATTTCAAATTCCAAATCAATTTATAAACCATATTTATAAATTCATTTAGAACAATAAATGATAATCAAATATTATCATTTCAAACAACCAATTTAATTAACTTATTAAATTCCAGAAAATTTAACTTATATTTTTACAATATAATCAAAAAAATTATTTCATTTTCCAAATTTGAAAATAATATTGTGTCAGTTTGCTCTGTTCAAGTGTTTTGGAAATCCTATCGATAGCGTTGATCAGACGAATCGATCGGAAACCCAAATCAACATCAACAACTCAAACAACACAGTATATATTAAAACATTTATATATTAGTTTACAAATACATTTCTTTGCTCGACGATACAGGAATGAATTTTCAAAATAAGGATAGGGATTCAAATTTTTGTTGACTCAAATCAAAGTGAATTTTGATTCGAAAATAAGTTTGAAACAGAAGATAGGATAATTCAATTACCACAATTGGGAGATGGATGAGTTTATTAAATTCAAGGGCAACCATAACCGGGTCAACCGTGACTTCATGGATAAGATCGATGCTGAATTTCGAGGTAAATCAACACTCGATCTCAAGAGATGGAATTCAGGTATAGCCTGAAATAGATAGCATCGTAAACCGAGGATACAGAAATCTCCGATAAATCGATGCCTATTATAAAGGAGTTTACTCTTTTACGAATCATTCTAAGATTGGCGAGACCGTCGATTCACTATAAGGGTCATTCGAAGTGGAGTTATGTGATGCTCCAGAATTGGAAGGAGACGAATAGTAAGGGACACGAATGAAATTTGGATCCGTAGGGAACGTTCCAAAATTCAAAGAAATCGAGTCGAAAGGAAGAGATTGAAACTCGAATGAGAGTGATTCTGTAAATACATTTAACCTATATGTTGAGTTTTGCCTAGAGCTACCAAATCTCTGATACCAACTGTAACGACCCGAAATTTTGGACCATTCGCATCCATTATAAGTGTATAGGTAGACACTCATGCCGGAGTTGAATTGCTCAAAATACCGCGTTGTTAATTTAAATTGGCAAAACTGAACATATACAGTAAATAACTAATCACAGATCACAGACACAGAGTAATAAGTGCATCAGAAATAAAAGAGATAGTAGTTCATGAAGCTACTATATGAATATATAAATACATCAGAGTTTACAACAGAAGAGTAATACAATACATCAGATACAAATCCAGATACAACGGAATCATCGAATATCTGAAAGCTGGATAGATAGCTGGATCTCCAAGCGAAGCTCCAACTCCAAAGGTGAGTCTCGAAAGCTGAACTACTCAGTCTGACCCGAGCGTAAAGCAAAAACACAAGACACTCGAGTCAGGATTAACATTCTTATATTAATAAATCCAACTCAAGTGAAATAGCAATTGAAATACAAGTAACTCAAAGGATGTTTGTAATAACCATCCTTTAAGGATCCGTCAAACTATCTACTATGTAGTAGTGTACGATAAGTAGATAATGTCTATCAGTAATATAAGAAGATATCAAAATAGCGTTAAGTCATGGCCCATTCCACCCTTAACACATTTTTATTCCCAAAAGCATATACAAGACCGTAGTTTCCCCAAAACCGGAAGTCACCAGAGGGCAATCCATATACTAAAGGTACAAATCAAAATCGTAGTGGTCGCGTATAAATGGAATACAAGTATGACAAGGCACATGAGGCAATACCCAAGGTAGTGATACTACCGTTCGCCTGATCCGGACTGGTGAGAACGCAACGCCGCAGCGCCCGCAACACCGTGAAACAACACTCCCAAAATCAAGGGTGCACTAATCGATAACAAGTATAAGTAGTTCGAAGAAGTGTGTCCACTTGAGGTAGCTAATCCTCCATTGGCCCGGCACAGCTCCTGTTTTAGTCATTTCCAATTTGACACAAGTGTCAAGGCTATCCATTATCGTTCTCTTTCTTCAGTCATCACGTACATCATTCCAGCCACTTCATTCTGGATCATCACTCCGCGTATAGTTATTAAAGTGGTTTTCGGTTTAGATAGAGAGTATATCCATAACCGAATTCCGGTCTCTTTAATAACTTCCGTAATTATTACACCGATTGGTCGTTTAATATATTTCAAAACCAAATCAATTCAATTTCAAATAGAATTCATAAATCAACATTTCATTTGTCTTTCAAAACCAATTCCATAAATTTACGTTTCAAAACTTCCAAATTATTATTTCAAAATCTTATAATTCAATTTCAATCTTTATTTAAACAATTCAAATATCAATTTAAATTCGTGTATAAATTCATTCCGAAATCATTTAAATCAATTTAATTTAACATTCAAATCAGTTTAACTTCATTTATCGATTTTATTCAATATTCGTTAAGTAAATTTATCATTCGAATCAATTATATTCAATTTCCAATTCATTAAATCAATTTCTTAAGTTCAACTTCATTAAATCAAAACTTACAATTTCGAATTAAATTAAATTCGTCAAATCAATTCTTCCAATTACAAGTCTTACATTAATTCCAAAAATCACATTTTCATTTCTTGTTAAAGAAATTCCATTTCACTTATTTACTTACTTAAATAATTTTCCAAAACTAAATTAATAAAGAAACTCAATTTCAATTATTTACGAAGTAAATTCACTTATTCAAAATTCAATTTCACTTATTAAAGAATTCAAATCAATTTAATCATTAAATAATTCAATCTTATTTAATTATTAAATAATTCAAAACTTAATTATTAAATAATTTCAAAGTTTAATAATTTCAAACTTAATTATAATTTCAAACTTAATTATTAATTTCTCAAATTAAACAACATTCTTTCAGCAATTACATTTTTAATAATTTGTTTCAGATTATTAAACATTAACATTTTCCTTTCACTTAAATTCAAATTTCAACTAACATTTCAAAACCATATTATTTATTTAAATAAAATCTTCGTTTTGTTCTTAAATCAAATTATTGACCAATCGGGTTTTTATTTAATTCTCTATCCTAGGTCAAAGTTAAATTTGGGTATTTATCATTTCAACCCGATTCCAATTCAATTCAAAAATCAAAGCATAACAAAGGGAACTTGCAGTGTGATAACTGGGATGGTGTCAAAGTAAATAAACAAGCAATAACAACGAACAATAACAATCCAATAATCAATTCAAATAATCCCGAAATAACCGTATTAATTCGCATTGTTATTTGTACGAATTAATATAATTATTTCTAGAATCTACACTATCATTTCATGTAGATTAAAGATTATTACATTACGGTTTCCACTTGTCATCTATTTACAATTTCATACATCATCAGTTTAAACAACATACAATTGATGGTTCAAGGTGTAGTTAACAATCCTACGTGTCAATAAATTTAACAGTAAAAGGGGTCATATTATACAAATGTCAGTTAATCAAATTTAACATTTAATTATCCTATATCAAGTTAAATTTCATACTATTTATCATTTTAAGATTAACAATTTAACGTCCAATATAAATATCGACAATCAATCAATTATCAGCCAAACTGTATTATCATCGCATAAATAATTATCAGATAATGGTGTCAGATGTCACAGGTGAACTGATACAGGCAATAACATATATAACAGTGTATTTAACTAACAGCAGCATATTTCAATTGTCGTTTCAATTGAAATCAAATTTAATAAATAAAAGAATGTTAATCGTGAGTGAGTGCTCACCTTTCGAGGCTAGAGAGATGAACGAGAATAAATCGAGTTACGGAACACAAGCACGACTTCATAAGTAAAGCTAGATGACACGAATTCGACGAACAGATCTGATAAGTAAGAATTGACGAAATCGAATCAGAAAAGGATCAATATGGACAAATGGTACAAGTGAACTAATATAAAATTTTATGTAACATATATAAAATCGCATTCTAATTTCAAACGTATATTCACTTTAATGTATATGTATCAAAATCAATTTTGTTTCGGTTTAAAACATATATATAAATCAACATACATATATAATACAATTTGAAATAACTAATCATAGTCAGCAAATCAAAATATATACATATACAATCAAAACAAATTAAAATATATAATTACAGTATAAGTATGCAATTAAGCAATATACTCTAAAACTATATATATTATATGTATACAGACCTTATGTACAACGTAACTCAACTATTTTATAAACCGACCTTCATATACAATATATAAATAATTGCATAAATTCACATATATAATATATATTCAAAGGGTAAAAGATAGTTTGGTTAAGTTGTTCAGTTTGCGTTGCAACATTGAGTGCGGAATGAACCTTGGTTAAAACTCTCAAAGAGACTGAGATATTGAATCTACTTAAAACTCTAGAATTTATATTGCGTATAGATCTGAACAAATATATATATATATATGTATATGTTATATGACTAACATATACAAAACTTCTTTCAGCTGTACAAAAGAAAACAAACAAACAAATATATGTAGACATATTAAAATATACAACATATGTAAACCTATACAATGCGTAGGCCAGTTTATGAATAAAACATAACTATATATACACTGTAAACTATATTTACAACAAATGTGAATATTTATAAAATTAGACAATAAACAAATAGGTAAATTACCTCCACTTGCAGACAATATATAATATGTGAATGCTCCAAGGATTGTATGCAGACCAAAATAGAACTCTATACCATTCTATACTAAGCTATACTATATACAACATACAATATAGCCTACGTACACCACTATATATATATATATATATAGAACAGAAAACCTTATATAACTTATATATATTAAATAACTTTATATAGATATATATGTTAGCACCCGGATTGTATATAAGCTCATATATATAAAGACTAACATAACAAATATAAACAACTGACATTAACATATACACCATAACTAAGATATTATATGCATAATAGTATATATGCTACTGTCATACATATATACAAACCCATAACAAAATCAAACTATATGCTGATATGTAAAACCATAAAACAATAAATATATGCAGACTTATAAACTAATATATATACGACAGGTTATATATAAACTTAAAATTTAAGACTCAACCGATCACTTATATATAGACTAATATATAATATATGAAACCATATACCACTTATTATACAGGATATAAACACAACTTATAATAATCACTTATATATAATGTATAACAAAACTCATATGTAATCTAATATATACTAATATAGAATGCTGCCATTATGAAAAATCCAGAGAAAACATAAATATATATACCTTCCCATATATATTCATGGGCAGAGAGAGTTGTAGGCAGGGTGCAAAGGAGGGAAGTGGGATGTCAAGGAGGAGAACCGTCGTGGGAGGTCTGGCATGGCGGGGAATCTGGTGGTGGAGCAGTGCTCGGGCATGGCCTGGGTGGATGGACGTGAGCGGAGGAGGAAGAGGTGGAAGATGGTGAAGGCTGTCGGGGTGTTCGCTGGTGGGTCTGGTTACTTGTGGTGAGGCTCCGTGCTTGCGTGGAGGGAAAGGCAGCCAAAGTGGTCAGGGAAAGGACAGTGACGTGGAGCATGGGTTTGTAGGAATCTCGGTGGTTGTTGTGATGCATGAATCTCGGTGTAAATCAGAGGACGTGGTATGGAGGGGTATCGGTTGTGACATGGATTGGGTTCAGTCGAGATGGAAGGGAAGAAGAGTTCAATCTGGAGGAAGGCAAACAGATCCTTTCGTGAAGAAATGGAAAACTTGGAAGCAAAGCAAAATAGGTAAGTAGAAATATAAGTTTGCATTGGAAAAGAAAATAATAGGTGAACGAAATTTACACATAAAGTATTGGAACCAGGAATATTGAAGGCCAAATATTTATTTCAGGAAGTAATGAAAGCTAACTGCCCCTAGATTCTCACGTTGAAAGATGAATGGTTATAGAAACCAAAAGACGCAGTACCGTTACCGATATAGAACTCATTCCGTTGATTTTACTGTCTCCCGGATACCGAATTTAACAATCTAATATACCGTAGAGATCAGCATGACGAGATGATCTAAATGGTATACAGATATTGATGATTCGATTGAATTAGAAAAATTCGAATTTTCTTCTAGCGAAAAAATGCAAGAAAAACACTGAAAAATAAGATCGACGGAGCCAAAGATGTCCGAATTTGGAAAAACGACAAACTGACATCTTGCTCAGAAGATGGCTTAGAATTTTTCTATGTAAAAATATTTAGGTTTCGGAAACATTTTATTTTCATTGCTTTTTAACAGATTAAATTGAAGTGAATTTTCGCGCGAAATAAATTTCATATTTTCGGACGAAAATTTTCCAGTCGCTATGTTTAACTAGACGTATTCCAAATATTAAATTTTATTTCAAAATTTATCATTTAAAATTTCGCAAAATTTCAACTAATTGCGTTATTAAAACAGTTGAAATTTACGGGTTGTTGCATTGATTTTTGAATGAGGTTAATATAATTAATTAAAGATTTCTTGATAGATTGATCAATTACTGGAAGTGATTAGAGGAACATAAGTAAATATCATTTATTAATTAAGGATTAATTTATGGAAATGAATAAGGCTAATTTATCTAAGGAATTAATTATAAGACAATTACTTAATGGAGTTTATGAAAAAGTAATTAAGGATGATTAATTAAAGGGTGATTAATTAATTGTATTTGTAATTAATTAGTGTTAAGAAAGCAGGATTTTAAAGGTGATTAAAGTAATTAATTTAATTTATTTAAATTAATTAGGAAAGGTGTGACTAAATAAATCTTGCTTATGAATGATTGAATAATATTGTATGCCTTAGATTAGTAAGATGTATCTGATATGTGATTTGGGATACTATGTGATGTGATATGTTGGGTTGAACGATGATAACATGTTTTGTCTATTGGTGATAAACGACTATGAAAATATGTAATTCTGGACATAAATGGAATTGGTTCAGCTTAAACAACTTTGTTTTTTGATAATATTAGATTCGAAGAGACTGGGTCGGGTGTTAGTAAATACCCGAAATCACTTCGATTGTAATCTACAATAATTCTTTATGAATTGGACTATGGAATAAATAATGTAGATTTGGTCAATTAATCTGAGTAGGGATACTTAGATATGAGTGTAAGATGGGTATATTTGAATATGGCAAGTAATGAACTCGTGGTGAAGTACGAGTTACCCGGGTCTTCTTTTATGATTTGAACTTAGTATTTCACTTTATATAGGTTTACTTACGCTGGTTTCCAGCCTAACCCGGGTGTTACTTTGATGTAATGCTCGGGTCAGACCGAGTATTACAGATTTTCAGGTAAGGACGTTCTGGAGCTCATGGGGCGAGCTGGATGGCAGGAACGTATGGAGTGTATTCCGCTGTGATATTTTTATTTATCTGGGTCAAGTTATTTTAACTGTCCAGTAATTGTGAAATGTTGTAACTCTGATGTATAAAGTGTAATTTAACTGATACAGTTTCTTTGTATAAATGGTATTATATGATATTATATTTTGATCCGCTGCGAATGTGAGATTCTATGACTTGTTTTCTGTTTCTTCTTCTTTTATCTCTTTCTTCTTTTCCTAACTATCTGGAATTTTCGGGATCGAAAATTTCGGATCGTTACAGTTGGTATCAGAGCGAAGGTTAAGCGAGAACTTTGGCTCTGGTGGGTGTACTCATAAGGATAGGATCAATAGTACCCTAGAATGAGTTGAGTGTATATATATATATATGAGAGCGTACTTGTTATTTTCTTATATAAAGATTTTAAATGATTTTATATAAGAATATATTTTGATATATATAAAGCAATATTTCTTACTAATAAAATTTAAGGTAATTGGTTGTTAAATTATTGAATTAAATATAAGAGGTAATAGAAATACAACCAAATTGAAATTAATAAAGATAAGTTTAAAATGGATCCAAACTGAAACTAAAATCTTGAATTTGTAGAAGTGTTTTCAGAATAAAGATAATAATGAATTGGTTTCCAGATATGATAATCTTGGTTATTATCATAAATGGTTGTTGTGTTTAATAATGAAATGTTGTAAATGATTAAGCAAAATGAAATGTTTTAGGGAAGTAAACTTTTAGGTGAGTATGACTTATAAATTGGAATTAAAGATAATTTTAAATTGTGAAATTTTAAATCTAAATCCAGAAAACTTGAAATTGTTTTAAAGAAATTTGTTTTGAATTAAAAACCAAAGGTGATTTAAAATTTAAGGATAACTTAGAGTGTAAAGGAATAATATGTATATATGAGGAATATATATAATATCAAAATGGTTTGAAATAAACTCTAAATATTGAGTTTTAAATTTGAAATGAGATGTGATATCCAAGGTGATAAGTTTTGAACTTATAAGATTATTAATGTAAAGTTTAAAATTTGAAATGGGAATTCAAATTGGGTAAGGTTGGCTAGATTAAGTAAATTGAATTTAACTTTGGGAAAGTTAAATGATTTAACGAACAACCTGATTTGGAAATTTCAAGATGAAAATTGAGATTTAACTTGGGAAGTTAAATGGTTAGTTGGAATTGGGAGTTTGTGTGATCTCAAAATGGATTTGAGATCTGGAAGTTGAAAATGGATGGATGTTTTAGAATAAATTGGATGATGTCATCCTATTGTTATTAATAATCTTTAAAGTGTTAATTGGATTTGTATAAATGAATGAGGAATGAAGAGTGGTGATATATCCATTATTGAGATAAATAGAGAAATTAAACTTTAATTTGAAATTAAGGATATGGAATTACTTGAACTGAAAATTTGAATAATCGAATTTGTAAATTAAAATTGTTTAAGAACTGGTTTCAGAACTGGAAGATAAAAAAGAAAATTGGGTAATAAATTGAATTTTTAAGATAAAATTGTTCTGAACTCTTATTTGAGTTTTAAAATATGTTAAATAAAGATAATTTAACATGGAATTTTGAGAATTGGACTCAGAATTAAATTGTTTAAAGGATTGGGATTATTGATTTAAAAATAAAGGTTAATTTGATTTAAGGGATTAAATCAACATTTAAAAAAAAATTAGCTCGAATTTATATAATTCGAGATGGTTTAAGATTGAGATTTAAATTGAATTAGTTCAAACTGAATTTGATTTGAATTAATGGGAATTGTGATTTTAGATGGATAAGTTTAAAATTCAAAGGGAAAATTTGAATTGGATTAATTTGAAATAAAATTGAAGATTGAATGAGTTCAAAATTCAAAATGGGAATTGGGATTAATTCATATAGAAATTGAAATGATTTGAAATTGAAGTGGATTCAATTTGAAATTAGTCTAAATTAATTTGAATAATTTGAAATTGTAGTTAAAGTGAATATATTTAAAGTCAAATGGAATTTGATTTGAATTTGGGAAGAAATTGAGGATTGTTCAACTTGAATTGGGGATAAATCAAGTTCAAGGGAAATTGAAGTTATTCAAATTGGGATTGAGTCAATTTAAATGGAAGTGGAAATTTAAATTGAATTGATGGAAATGGAGATGGGGAATTGAACAGTTTGACTCTAAACTATTTTCAAAATAAATTGTTTAATATAAATCTATATTTCCAAACTATTTACTACACAACTTTTCTTTTTAAACCTAAAACTATCTTAAACTTGTTTTACAATTACTTTTGGAACTATTTAACTATTTTACAACTGTTTTATAAACTAATTACTATTTTTCTACTATTTTATAATTGATTACTGTTTTACAACTATTTTGCAATTATTTAAAATTTCTATAACTATTTGATTATTTTCCAACTATTTTACAATTACTTAACTATTTTACAGCTATTTTACAAACTAATAATTATTTTTCAAATACTTATCTATTTTCAAGCTGTTTTCTAAATATAAAATAGTCGGAGTTCAAACTGTTATTGATTGAATTCCCAACTGAGATAAGAATTGAAGTGATAATCCAAATGGGGATTAAGGCAAATGTGAATAAGTGAATAAAATCAAAGTGAGGATGAATAGAAAGGAGAAATTGATTTAATTGATAATCAACGAAGAAAAATACGTAGGATGTACGTATATTATTTTATTCGCATAGTGATTTGATCCAGATTCGAGCACAGAATTTCGAGATAGTATTATCGATCCGAGTTGGGATTTTTCGCTCGATTTTCGACGGCGAACCTAGATATGGATTTTTGATTGGTTCTGGATATTCTCTATTTAAGTTGTGACTATGCAAGAAGAATGACGGTTTCTGATCAAGAAACCAGATCTGAGTCCGCACTAAGAAATCGGGTGGACAATACTAGTTCGGAAGTGGAATTGTGTGATCAAATGAGTGATCAGATTGATATAGTGTACGGATAATGTGTGTACATCGTACGGGTTTGAATAAAATTGATATTGAAAATTGGAGATAAGAACTGTAAAATGATTTTTGAAATTGAAAGTATATTTTATGAAATATATGATGAAGTAAAGTGGAAATTGGATATTTCTATGGTAAAAATTTGCTTTATGGAAATAAGTAATTGGGTAAGTGATTTTATAGAGTAATCAAATTTGAATATTTGATTTGGAATAAATAGAGTTACGTATCTTTGTTATATATATGATAAAACTCCTCTTGTTGAATCTTTTGCTAGAAGAAAAGGGTTTTTGGAAGTTTTTAAAGTATAAAAAAAATGAATTTATATAAGTATGAATTTAACCAAATATTTTCCAAGATTATTATATATATGTATATATAAAAAAGGATTTGTGAAAATGAATTTGAGGAAAGGTTTTGGGAACCTATGGCATTTGGAAAGGCTTTTGATTTTTGAGGAAAACCAATATTGGAATTTGGAAAAGCCTAATATGAGAATTATCGATTTTGGGAATCGATTTTGAGAAAGGAGCTTTATATGAAATTCATACTAGGTGTATGATCTGGAAAATACTATATGTGTATAGTATAAAGTGTTTTGAGATTGGCTCTGGGGAAAAAGGCGCTCCCTTGAAATGAACTTCTCAAGAGTGCCACAGGGTGGCACTGCCTTGAGCCTCTAAGGGGGAGGTTCTAAAGTTGATCCTGTGAGGAGTCCGGACAAAACTAGTTCCTGAGGATTATTGTATAGCGAAAGTCGAGGGGCTGGTGCCTACAGAGGCATTTGGGTTATGCTGTGACGACAGTGTAAATCGATGTCATTGCGATCTACTGCAGACCATAGCGAAAGTCGTGTGAGCCGCTGAGAGCCAATAGTCTACGTTTGATTTTATATCGGTAGACTGCGACACTATGGTAACATAGCGAAAGTCGTGTGTGCCGCTAAGAGCCAACAGTCTACGTTTGATTTTACATTGGTAGACTGCGACCTATGTGAGAGTGGAGAAGTTTCATTTTGACAGCGAAAATCGTGTGTGCCACTAAGAGCCAACGGTTACATGGACTTTTGCTGCGATGACAACGTAACCCTGGAATGTAACTGCGATCTGTTGAGGGTTCCATGGTGTAATCAGTTACATGTACTTTTGTTGCGATGGCAACGTAACCCAGGATGTAACTGCGACCATGGATGGGGGTGATGATTTCCAGAGCATTCTCACCAAAGACATTTCCTCTATTTTCAAAACTGTTTTCTATATTTTCAATAAAATTATTTTTACAAATATTTTCACTGGATGTTGTAAACGGGTGCACCAAGAACTTATAGATTTTCAGCCCTACGCCTGATCAACGTATGACCGAATTTCTATAAGAACGAGGATGGACTTGTTGAAACATCGAGCTAAAAAAGTATTTTTATAAAAGCTATAAAAGAACTTATTCGATTTTAAGCATTTTCGTAAATTCTGGCTTCGTTCCTTTTCGAGGACGAAAGGTTTTAAGGGGGGAGGAATGTGACGACCCGGAAATTTAGCAATATTATTTTAATAAGAATTTAGTCTAATTTATTTAAATTATAAACTTATTCTTTTCAAAACAAATATATATATATATATGTATGTATATTGGGAAGAAAACTATGATCTGGAGATATAAAATTAAGAGTTTTAAAGTATCAAAATATTAAATTTAGCTCATTCACGATAATGTTTTAAAGAAAAGAATTGTATAGTTAAAATAAATATATCTTATCCATATTTATACAAAATATGGCTATAAAATAAATATAAATATATATACCAACACAAGAAACTATGTAACTAACACAAGTATAAAAATAGATAGTAATACATGAGTAAATTAAATGTTTGTTAGTTTAACTTTAACAAAGGAATAAAATAAGCATTTGATATAAAATAAAAATCTTAGTTATGTAAAATGTGTAATGAACACTTAAGATAATTCTAAAATATAATAACTTTATAGAAGCATAGAATTGAAAGCAAACCAGTCAAGTAACAAAAAGAAAAATAAAGACAAGTATATATATGTATAGGATGAATACAAGTGTACACAATATACGATCAAAAGAAGATATATTAGCTTCTAAAACAAGACAAATGTAATTAATGCAGCACACGTTCGTTTTCATTTCAGCCAACAATAAAAAAAAATCTCTGGCAAAATTAAAAAAAAATATTGTTAGTACATTAGAATATCTAGTATCAATATCAACAGCCTGTATACTTTTCTATATATCATCTTATACATTTCATTTTCGTTCATAAATCAAAAACTGAGTATTATATATAAAAAAAAGGGGCAAGATACAACCTGAAACTCAACAACCAGATCAACAACAACTAAAATATCATCAACAAATTAAGCTAGGAAATCAAACTGGGAGTCTGGAACAAGCAAAAACCAAAACAGTTTCTTCTCAAATCCAAGAAGTGCTCTGTTCAATTTAAATTTAGGTGAGTAAACGAATTTTATAATACTCTAGTATCATTTAATTATTGCACAGATATATAGTGTTTTGTGTATATATTTTAAGTATAAAATTCTGCATATATAGACATATTTGACCGTGCTGAGATTATCATTGGTTCTTCTCTGTTTTATGAGTTACAGGGTGCAACCAACCAAAGGAAATTCAATTTCTTTTAATCTAGACACTTTTAGGCTTTGAGTTTCAAATGAAATATGTT
This sequence comes from Allium fistulosum, assembly GCA_030737815.1. Lineage (NCBI taxonomy): Eukaryota > Viridiplantae > Streptophyta > Magnoliopsida > Asparagales > Amaryllidaceae > Allium > Allium fistulosum. Next base: position 903,043,865 of record CM060901.1, on the reverse strand, counting down.
GTTTACACTTGTGGTAAGATCAAAAAAATATTTTTAGGCTGGACAGTGATGAACAGCTTTTACGAATTTAATTTTTACAATGAAACACAAAAATATGATAAATTCGAACATCACAAATATTTGATTCGATTACTTAATATGAAGTGTCGTTCGAAAATAGGATTTTTAAGTTAAGTTTGGAGATTTTTAGAAGTGTGGATTGAGAGCAGTTTTGGGATGAACTGAAATTGGGTTTCGATCAATTTCCGGTGGTCGGAGGCTCTATCGTGATCGGGGCTTGGGCTGAGGCTAGGTGAGTGATCATGGTAGTCGGGAAAAATGGTGGTGAGGGTGCTCGATGACAGAGGCGTCGGTGAAGGGTTAGTTTGGTTTTTAAACCTAGTTTTGGTAGTGGTTGGAAAATTTATCGAGGTGTATTCGTTCGTGCTTCGAGTTGCATGTGGCCTTGGGGAATGATTGTATGGGGGTTGACGAGTTTGTGGCCGGAGGCTCAGAGCTTCTGGTGGTCGGAGGGCGTTGTTGCGGGTTGATTATTTGGACGGAGTTTGGTCCAAGATTTCGTGCGAATGGTGAAGTTTCGATCTGGCGCTCGATTTACTAAATTGGGTGATCTGGAGTTTTGAGGGTGCCCGTGGAGATTTGTTGGTGGTTGCCAGGGATGCCGGAGCATCGCCTGAGATCGGTGCATGTGCACCAGAAATTTGTGCACAGGGGTTGAGTTTGGGAAGATGGAATTTTGCTCGGGCAAAACTGGTTTGGGCACGGTGATGAACTCGAGATTTTCAAAGAAGTGAATTGCCCTGGGTTTTGATGCAAGCATTCTTAATTTTGGGCCGAGTTCTGTGTTTGAAAATTTAACGAAGTTTAGAATGATATAAAACTAAGTTTTAAAGATTAAGTGTCAAACAAGATAGTTGCCCATGTGAAGAATTATGGATTTATCAAGGTGATTTATTTAATTATATAATAAATTAAGTTGATTATCTAATTTAATTTATTCTAAGAAGGATTAAGAAATAAAGGTAATTAAGGATAGTTAAAGTGATTTATATAGATAAATAGTTTATCTTTAAATCAATTGAGATTTTTGGTAATTAATGATTGATTCATTTATGTAAGTAATTAAAGTATGTTTGATTTTTGAATGAGGTTAATGTAATTAATTAAAGATTTCTTGATAGATTGATCAATTACTGGAAGTGATTAGAGGAACATAAGTAAATATCATTTATTAATTAAGGATTAATTTATGGAAATGAATAAGGCTAATTTATCTAAGGAATTAATTATAAGACGATTACTTAATGGAGTTTATGAAAAAGTAATTAAGGATGATTAATTAAAGGGTGATTAATTAATTGTATTTGTAATTAATTAGTGTTAAGAAAGCAGGATTTTAAAGGTGATTAAAGTAATTAATTTAATTTATTTAAATTAATTAGGAAAGGTGTCACTAAATAAATCTTGATTATAAATGATTGAATAATATTGTATGCCTTAGATTAGTAAGATGTATCTGATATGTGATTTGGGATACTATGTGATGTGATATGTTGGGTTGAACGATGATAACATGTTTTGTCTATTGGTGATAAACGACTATGAAAATATGTAATTCTGGACATAAATGGAATTGGTTCAACTTAAACAACTTTGTTTTTTGATAATATTAGATTCGAAGAGACTGGGTCGGGTGTCAGTAAATACCCGAAATCACTTCGATTGTAATCTACAATAATTCTTTATGAATTGGACTATGGAATAAATAATGTAGATTTGGTCAATTAATCTGAGTAGGGATACTTAGATATGAGTGCAAGATGGGTATATTTGAATATGGCAAGTAATGAACTCGTGGTGAAGTACGAGTTACCCGGGTCTTCTTTTATGATTTGAACTTAGTATTTCACTTTATATGGGTTTACTCACGCTGGTTTCCATCCTGACCCGGGTGTTACTTTGATGTAATGCTCGGGTCAGACCGAGTATTACAGATTTTCAGGTAAGGACATTCTGGAGCTCATGGGGCGAGCTGGATGGCAGGAACGTATGGAGTGTATTCCGCTGTGATATTGTTATTTATCTGGGACAAGTTATTTTAACTGTCCAGCGATTGTGAAATGTTGTAACTCTGATGTATAAAGTGTAATTTAACTGATACAGTTTCTTTGTATAAATGGTATTATATGATATTATATTTTGATCCGCTGCGAATGTGAGATTCCGTGACTTGTTTTCTGTTTCTTCTTCTTCTATCTCTTTCTTCTTTTCCTAACTATCTGGAATTTTCGGGATCGAAAATTTCGGGTCGTTACAGTATAGGTTAGCGAGATGTGCTTTTCACAATATTGTTGAAATCAGTATGTTCTCTATTTGATGCTATTGGAACTTTGGGTGGTCCTTTTAAACCTTCTCTAATGTTAAACTACGATAAAGTGTAATTGTTTAGTTTCGTTTTGCAATTGTTATGAACCATTTCCTCTTCTACTGACTATTCTCATCTTCCTTCTCTTTGGTCATAGGTAGAAGGAAATTGTTATTTTATTAATTGCATGTCATACCAAAGAAATGTTATAATGGCTGTTCGATATTCAAATTCAAGGAATGTTATACGACTTTCATGTTCTAAACCATGCTATGTTTATATATTGCTTGTTTTTAAAAAATCATTTGATTATGTACAATGAAATATAGAAATCATGTACCAGCCAGACTGAAATAAAATCTAACATGAATAACATTAACTGTGCACATACATGTCATTTGTCATTTATTACTAAAGTTGGTATTGATATATTGTGCATCTTCATGTACAAACCAGACTGAAATAAAATCAGATATGAATAATCTTAACTATGTACATACATATCATTTGTTATATATTATTAAAGTTTGTATTGATATATTGTGCAGCTAATTTTATAATAAAAATACCTAGAGCATGATACGAATTACTGAATGGGAAAAGAGAATATGTGAATGAGAATTTAATGAAACAACATATATTGATGCATCAGTAGTTTGGGTGATTTTGCACATCTGTTACTAAGAAAATACCAGATTCAACTAGAACTAGTGCTTATAACTAGGGTCATCTTTATTGGAAATGAGATTGAATACAACTCGATTATCACAATATATGTTAATATGTAAATAGCAGTTTGGGTATGTAGTTAATTGGGCTACACATATCAATTCAACCCATATAGAGTTGTTCACTATAAATACAACTTGTATCATATAAAAACCGATATTTGTTTCAAATCAATTGTAATAGAGAATACTGTAGTTTCAGTTCTCTCAATAACACAATTTCTTTTAAAGTCAATCAGTTTCTTCAAATTCTTTACATGGTATCGGAGCTACATCAAGCCTAACGGTATTAGAATAAAGTTTTGAAGAAAAAATTGAAGCCTTTTTTTCCATCATCGACAGAGGCATAGAAGTCAAGATTATCATTTGAACATTATCATCATCTGATATCTTGATAACCCATCAGTTATATTTCATTATTTGGGTTATATAATTGAATTTTCTTATAAAAACAGGTGTCAGGCCAAAGAAATCAACAAATTTTTGGCTGCAACAAGTTCTATTCAAAGACATAAACAGATTTTGAAGCAAGAATACTCAAAAAATCAAAAACAGAAATTAGAAAAGCAATTGCCTCGCCAAGAAACCATCAGAACACACTCATCATCTGATTTTGGCTACAGCTAACCTGTTAAAACTGCAATTGAAGCAATCTTGCAATTGCAAGTTTTTGAATCATCAAGCTAGTTATTTCTTTTATTATTTTCACCATGCTTCAAGAAGACACTAACTCAGCAATCTCTGATAATACGGCCAACCCTTGGAAACAAACTGCGGAAGCAGTTGAAAAGTTGATCAAGACTGTCATTAGCCCATAAAGTCAGCTTACCACCATCCATCTTGAAGAAGATAATTATCTTCTACAGAAACTTCAAGTTGAAATTGCAATTCAAGGATATGGCCTTAAAGGCTTCATCCTTGGCACTGTTCCTATCCCACCAAGATTTATTTATAATTAACAAAACAAAATGATCAATAATGAAGATTACATAAAGTATTATACACAAGATAGGTTAATAAGTTCTTAGTTGTTATCTTACATCAATACAAATCTGTTATCACAAGTGATTGGCTGCAAATCTGCTAATGGGATTTGGACTACAGCTGAGAGAATTTTCAACACTCAATTAGTTGCAAAGGTTATGCATTGCAAAAGACAACTACAAAACATCTGCAAAGACAATCAACCTATGAGGGAATACTTAGCACAAGTCAACAACATATGTAATATGTTAGAGGCTGTAGGAGATAAGGTCATTGAAACTGAACGACCATCTTGAATAGTTTTACTGATGAATATTAAGTAGTTATAGCAGTCAAATCATCTCAACCAACTCTACCTTATATACAATATGTTCGCTCAACCCTGCTTGCACATGAAGCAAGAATTGATCACAAGAAACCACAAGATTCAGATTTATCAATCAACTATGCAACCAGTTCTAAAAACAAAGGTAAAAACATCAACAAACAAGGTCAATCTTATCAAAGAGGTGGATACTAAAACCAATCAAGAGGTAAAGGAAGGTGAAGTAGTAATAACAATAGACAGAGGTGTCAAATATATGAGAAACTGGATCACACTGCAATGAAATGCTATTTCGGATTTAATGCCAGTTATGTGCTTAATCAGAACCAAAATAGTCAAAGAAATGGGAACCCCGATGTTAACATGGCTCAAGCATAATCAGATACAAGCATTCAACCTAAGAATAATGGGATAAACAATCAAGATGTCACTACAATACCAGAACAAATCCAGGATAAAAGCTGGTACCCTGATTCAGGAGCAACTAATCATATAACAAGCAATCTTGACAACTTAAATCTTGACAATAAGGAGTACAAAGGTAAATAGTCAATTTGCATGGGAAATGGTGAGTCTATTAATATTACCCATATTGAAAATGCATCTATCAAAGGTGCAAGGCAGTTATTTTTAAATAATTTATTAAGAGTGCCAAGAATAAAGAAAAATCTCGTAAGTGTATCATAATTTGCTAAAGATAATAATGTTTATTTTGAATTATACCCTAATTATTTTTTAGTTAGAGACATACTAACTAAAGAAATTCTTTTGCAGGGTGATGTTGTTAGTGGATTATAAAGATTCAATCTGGCTAGCTTTATCAAGTCTGTAAGAAAACAAAAGTTGTAACATGGCTGAAACTGTTCAACCAAAGAAATAAAAATGTATTTGATCTTTGGCATTACAAAATTGGCCATCCAAATGTAAAAATGGTTAGACAAGTACCCTAATTCTGTACCATATGTTTATTCTTACTGCCAGATGGGTAAACCTAAATTAGCATTTAGTAACTCATTAACTATGTACTCCAAGCCTTTAGAATTAGTTGCAACTGATCTTTGGAGTCCAGCCCCAATATGTTCAGAATATGGCTACAAATATTATATATCATTCATTGATGCTTTTTCTAGATACACATGAAACTATTTTTTGAAATCAAAGTCTGAAACATGTAATGTAGTTGTTCATTTTATATCCTAAGCTGAAAAACAAACTGGTTGTCAAGTTAAAATAATGCAAACTGATGGTGGGACTGAGTACAAACCACTCAACGATTTTTTCAACAAAAAGGGAATAGGTCATAGAACCACATGTCTCTATATATCTGAACAAAATGGTTTAATTTAGAGAAAACATAGACACATAGGTGAATTGGGTCTTACATTACTAGCTCAGGCATCTCTACCATTAAAATTTTGCCCTGATTCATTCGGCATAGCTATTTACTTAATTAATAAGTTGCCAACAAAAGTTCTCAAAGGAATAAGTCCTATAGAAAGGTTATACAAGGTTATGCCTAATTATCAACACTTGAGAACTTTTGGTTGTCTATGTTTTCCCTACTTAAGACCATATAATGCACATAAATTGAACTTAATATCAAGACAATGTACCTTTTTAGGGTATGGAATAAATCAAAAGGGATATAAATGTCTTGATGATAGTGGAAAAATATTTATAAGTAGATATGTTGTATTTAATTAGCATGCATTTCCTTTTTGCAATGCAAATATAAAGACCACCAAAAAGATATATAACCAAAGGTATCAATACCTGATTTACCTGTATGCACCAATATGCTTCAAACAAGGAAGACTGAAAGGACTGTTGGAGCTAATGATTCTCAACTCACAATGGCAGGTCAACTAGGTCATGAATCACCAGAACTAACCAGCTATCTCAATCAATTTCCTGCACATTCAAGTGAGAAAACTCAACAAGTTAGTAAAGAAAATTCAGATAATCTGCAAAATCAATCGTGAAATAACAATAATCAAGCAAATGTTGAAGAACAACCACAAGTGAGAGTAGGTCATCCCATGATCACAAGAGAAAAATGGCATTTTAAACCAAAATTATACACTGCAGTCACTATTTCAGAGGAGACTGAAATATTTGAGCAAGCTGCAAAGTGCAAAGGACAAAAACTGGAAAGCAGCAATGGATGAAGAGTACAATGCACTTATAAGAAATAAAACATGAAAACTGGTGTGTCCACTAGAAAATAAAAACATAGTCGGATGCAAATGGATCTATAAACTAAAGAAGATTCTAGATGGGACTGTAGCCAGATACAAGGCCAGATTATTGGCAAAAGGATATACTTAACAATTTGGGTTCAATTCAATGAAAAATTCTCTCCAATAGTCAAACCAATAATGATAAGGGTAGTCTGAACCATTGCCTTACATAAACATTGGAATATTAGGCAATTAGATGTCAATAATGCTTTTCTAAATGGTATTTTGTAGGAAAAAGTATACATGGAGCAACCACAAGGATACAAGTAAAATATGAATCTTGTGTGCAAACTAAATAAGGCTATATATGGCCTTAAACAAGCACCAAGAGTACGGTTTGGTAGACTGAAAACCACTTTAATCACCTTAGGTTATCATTCCACAAAATCAAACAGTTCACTATTCATCAAGCTCAACAATAAATCAAGTATATATATTTTAATATATGTTGATGATTTATTTATTATAGGGGATGATGAAATTGAAATCAGCAATTTCACTCTTATCTGGATGAGTAATTTTCAATCAAGGATATTGGGGACTGTTGGGAGTGTTTTCGCCTACTACCGGACCAAACTCCCCTCTTATGCATGGCCGAACCAGCCTCTGCTTCACTGCCTACCGAACCAACTACAAGGTGCCTCTACCGGACCAAACCCTAAGACCAAGGATGCCGAACCAGCCCTCTACCGGTCCAGAGCTACCGAACCAAAGCAGCCGAACCAGCCTCCCTCAGGCCACACCGGACCAGCCATCCACCGAACCAACTCCTTCCACTCCTCCCACCGAACCAACTCCATCCACTCACAACCGGACCAAGGCATACCGGATCAACACTGCCAGGCCAGATCGCATCAGCCCAGGCCCACCAGCAGCTATATACATCCAAGACCCCTACCCCCAGCCTCACTCTATAAATAGAGGGGCAGGGGTACGACAATGGAGGACAAGTTTGAGAGCTCAAGCACGGAGAGAACTTTCAAACAACTTTCTTTTACTTGTTTCAAAGCTTTGTACTTGTAATCTAAACAAGAGAAGAGAAATAACATATAAAGTGGACGTAGGCACATTCTGGCTGAACCATTATAAATCTGCGTGTCTTTTTATAGTTTAGCCCCTGCTTTTCATATATTTGCATAAATCACCCAAATCACTAAGAACAACATAAGATCTACTAAATCATACGACTTTGAGGTGTTTGTCCATTTTTTGTGCAAACATTTTTGGTGCTTTCATTGAGAGCTAGAAGCTCGAAGCTTCAGCTTCATCCACTTAACATTTTTCCTAACAGCATCGTTCGCCACTTGGAAAACATGCCTCCCAAACAGAGAAAAGATGTTAACAAAGGAAAAAACATCGCATCCAGCAGTCTTCCAGATCCAGCTGTCACGAATCAAGTAAATCGTCCTCCTCCAGCAGTAGTACCAAATGAAGGACAGGCTAATCCGACCACTCCTGCCACAGAACAGCCCGCAGCAATTACTAGGGCAGATTTAGACAGGGTTGTGGTTGAAGTAACTAACCGCTTCACGTCCCAACAGGAAGCCTTGGTGGACCATCTCATGTCACGCTTAAGGGATGCTGAAGAGTCCAACCGCAACACTGAATCATGGGGCGAATCCCAGTCTGGAGGATCTCAGAGACAACAAAGGTCTTCCTTCTTCGAAGGAGCTAACGGCAGAAGTAGCCATGGTAGGAGCCGAGATCGAGCACAGCCCGAAGTTAGGCCTGAGGAAACGTTTGGTACCGAACCCAACAGGGGAGGTACCGGACGAAGGTCAACTGTAGCTGAGCCTGTCATACTGCCTAACCACGGAAACGCCAGTGAACGGGGCCGAGCTAGAGTCCAGCCCGAAGTTGGACCCAAGGAAGTGCTTAGATCAGAACCTAGCAGGGGGGATCAAGGCAAGAGCCAACTGTAGCTGACCCTAGCATGCTTCCAGAAGATCAAAGGCAGCCACTGGAAAATATGAGGAATGATAGACGATACCATCCCTACAGGTCATCTGGACGGAATCAATCCCACAGAACAGAACCAAACTCATTTCTATCTGCTCCAAATTCTGATGTAAGGATGGCACGCTTATTCAGAGAGTGCGTCCAACGGGAACAAAGGGATCGAGGGATAGGCGCTAGAGTAACCAGCCCTTTCGCCCGCAATATCGAAATTGCTATCACCCCCCGAGAATGGAAGATGCCAACAATGGAACCTTACAAAGGAACCTCCGACCCCGTTGTACACTTACAGAGATACACACAACATATGCTCATGAGTGGAGCAACAGAGGGAGTACTGTGCAAATGCTTTCCACTATTCTTAGCAGATCTCGCTACCTCCTGGTTCTGTCATTTACCCCAGGGATCCATCAGCTCGTGGGAAATGTTGAAAGAAAAGTTTATTAGTCAGTTCCGCATTCATGTGGAACAACCTAAGGACGCTTATTCCTTATCCAGCATCAAACAGAAACCCGAAGAGAAACTGCAGCAATACCTAACCTGATTCAATGCCGCAGCGGCCGCAGTCCAAGATGCCGATGAGAAGCTTATCCTAATGGCCCTCTGCAGTGGTGTGCATCCGGACACTAAATTTGCTAGAAGGTTGACAAAAGAAAAACCAGCTACTTTACCTGATTTCTTCCATGAAGCCGGGAAATATATGAGGCTTGAGGATGCTGCCATTGAGGGGAAGTCAGGACTGCAAAACAAGGCAACTCACAGCAACGCCCCTACTATGGCAAGGGACGTTCGAAGAAATGATTCCAGAGACAATGCTGGGGACAAGAAGGGAGAAAAGCGCCTATATCGGCCAGGACCGAGATTCGACACTTACACTCCTTTGAACGAGACCGTCGAAAATATCTTCCTTGCCACCCAAGGCGAAGTTAGATACAAACGCCCACCATACAAGAAGGAATCAGATAATGCACAGAAGTCTGGAAAGTTCTGTCGCTTCCACGAATCTCATGGGCATGATACCAATGAGTGCCATCATCTCCGGGACTTGATTGAAGAACACATCAGAAGGAAGAAACTGGAACGCTATGTAAAAGGCCAGGACAGGACTCCAGCTCCTACCAATGAAAACCCAAGGCTACCCTCACCGGAGACCGGCAGAGGAAACTGCAACACTAGCGGCTCTAGTCAAGAGAAGATAGTGGTCCATGCCATCTCAGGAGGACCGCACATCGCGGACAAAAGCTGGAAAGATATGGAAAGTCGCTTAGAGACAGTAAAGACTGTGTCAATTCGGTTATAGAAGAACGCCACCCGAAACGGAAAGAAAGTGATGACATCACATTCGGTAAGCGTGACCTAGAAGGAAGGCAATACCCTCACATGGATCCCATGGTTATCTCTGCCCGGCTCGGTCCTGCCGAAGTTTACCGAATTCTAGTAGACACTGGAAGCTCAGTAAATATCCTGTTCAAACATGCATTTGACAAAATGAAACTATCAATGAAGGATGTATCTCCCTGCAATAAACCACTACATGGTTTCACTGGAGATGCGAAGATGCCCCTCGGGCAACTGGACCTCTTTATTGAAATTCGAAGCCATCCCCGCTCCGTTGTACGGAGACAGACGTTTGTGCTAATAGAAAACCACTCGGCCTACAACGCCTTCTTAGGAAGGCCAGCCTTGTCTGACTTCCAAATTGTCCTAGCCCCATGGTGCCTAAAGATGAAATTTCCAACGGACAATGGAGTAGGGGAAGTAGAAGGAGACCAGGACGTTGCTCGAGACTGCTATGTGACTGAACTTCGCAACAACCACAGGAAGGATAAAGGGAAGGGTGTAGAGGTTGCCCTCTGCACGAAAAGTCTAGAAGCGTAGCAACTAAAGAAAGCCCCTCCTCTTCGATATACCAGCGACCCTTTCAATGAATTAGACCCTAGGGACAAAGAGGAGGAGGCCACCGCCGAGCCTGCAGAGGCTATGGAGTTTGTATCTGTAGACAAGCACGACTCAAGTAGACTATTGAAAATTGGGTCCCAACTAAAAGCAGAGTTAAAGGAGCAACTCATCGACTTTCTCCGCCACAACTTGGATGTATTCGCATGGTCACATGCTGACATGACCGGAATCTCCCCCGACGTAGCATGCCACGTACTAAACATTGATCCTACCAAGGCGCCCGTAAAACAAAGAAAGAGAAGTATGGGGGCAGAGCGATCAGCAGCCCTCGATGAAGAAGTAAAGAATCTGCTCGCCAATGACTTCATACGAGAAGCCATCTACCCGGAATGGATCGCTAACCCGGTGCTGGTAAAGAAGGCTAATGGGAAGTGGCGAACATGCATTGACTTTTCCAACCTAAACGACGCATGCCCAAAGGATTGCTTCCCACTTCCCCGAATCGACCAACTTGTAGACAGCACAGCCGGGCATGAGCTCTTATCTTTTATGGACGCATACTCAGGATATAACCAAATTCCTATGCATGCTCCCGACCAAGACCACACTAGTTTCATCACCGACCGGGGTTTATACTGCTATAAGTTAATGCCTTTCGGACTTAAAAATGCAGGAGCCACCAACCAGCGCCTCGTCAACAAGATGTTTGCAGGGCTAATAGGACAAACTATGGAAGTATACGTGGATGACATGCTGGTAAAGTCAAGGAAAGCCGACGATCACATAAGCCACCTAGGCAGGATGTTTCAAGTACTTCGCCAATATGGAATGAAGTTGAATCCTCTAAAATGCTCCTTCGGAGTGTCATCAAGAAAGTTCTTAGGATTCATCGTCCATGACAGAGGGATTGAAGCAAACCCTGAACAAGTCCGAGCACTAAGGGATATCAAGATACCTTCCAATCGAAAGGAAATGCAAAGCCTGAATGGAAAAGTGGCCGCCCTATGCCGATTCATCTCCAAAGCAACGGACAAGTGTGTCCCCTTTTTCGAAGCTCTAAAGAAAGACAAAGGAAAGTTCGAATGGACCGACGAATGCTTGACCGCTTTCCTTAACTTAATCGAACACCTCCAGAAACCACCAGTACTCTCGACTCCAAGCGAAGGCGAAGAATTATACCTATACCTTGCTGTGTCATCTCACGCCCTAAGCACTGCCTTGGTAAGGAAAGACAACCGCACGCAGCGGCCAGTTTACTTCGTCGGTAAGAGGTTTACGGGGGCAGAAGTCAGATATCCTAAACTTGAGAAGCTAGCATACTGTTTACTAATCACATCACGGAAACTGCGTCACTACTTCCAGTCCCATTCCATCAAAGTTCTGACCGATCAACCACTGAGGCAGGTACTCCATCGTCCCGACACTTCTGGGCGACTACTTAAATGGTGCATTGAACTAAGTCAGTATGATATCACCTATCACCCTGCACCACCATCAAGGGACAAGCCATGGCTGATTTCATTGCAGAATTCACTACCAACGAAGATAAGGAGCAATTGGAAATAGCAGAAGATATCAAGTGGAACCTCTTTGTGGATGGTGCATCAAACGAACAAGGCTCGGGGGCAGGTGTGGTAATAATCACTCCGAAGGGAAATAAGCTGCACTATGCTATAAGGTTGGAGTTCGCTGCCACCAACAACGATGCAGAATATGAAGCAGTGATAGCTGGATTAGAACTTGCCATAGAAATCGGAGCCAATTCTTTGTGTCTTCATAGCGATTCTCAACTTATTGTTAATCAAATACTAGGAGAATTCCAAGCTCGAGAAGAATGACTCATAGCATATTTAAAGAAGACCAAGTTACTTCTCAACCAATTGGACCGCTACTTAGTCAAACACATCCCTCGGGAAGAGAACCAAGAGGCCGACGAATTGGCAAAGCAAGCAAGTATGAGTGGCATCGCCATCTTCGGAGCAGTAACCAACTCAAAGCAACTGACCCCGAGTTTTGAACAAGTGAATCTAATAGCTGCAACCGAAGAAGCAACTTGGATGACTCCCATCCGAGACTACTTACAAAGTGGCACACTACCCAACGGGCGTAACGAAGTCAAGAAAATCTCGAGGAAAGCTACCCGCTACACAATACAAGGAGACATCCTCTATCGGCGCGGATTCTCTAACCCGTTGTTAAGGTGTGTCGCTGGAAGGGAAGCCAAGGAAATCTTATCCAACATTCATCAAGGAAGCTGCGGAGATCACACCGGAGGGCAAACATTAGCAAAAAAGATACTCCGATATGGATATTTCTGGCCCACCTTAAGCAAGGACGCCTTGGATTTCGTCAAAAAGTGTGACAGATGTCAGAAGTTCGCTAAGATTCCGCGGCTACCAACAACTGAGATTACTCAAATGACCAGCCCTTGGCCCTTTGCAGTATGGGGAATTGACTTAATCGGCGAAGTGCCAATGGGCCGAGGCGGGGCCAAATATGCTATAGTGGCAGTCGACTATTTCACCAAATGGGTGGAAGCAGAACCTCTAAATAAAGTATCTTCAATAAAAGTTATTAACTTCTTGATCAAAAATGTTATATGCAGGTACGAAGTCCCACTCAAAATCATATCAGACAATGGACTTCAGTTTGACAGCGAGGAATTCGCCAACTAGTGCCGAGAGCACGGAATTCACAAAAGCTTCTCATCCGTAGCGTATCCCCAGGCAAACGGACAAGTCGAAGCCGTCAACAAAATTCTGAAAACTCTAATAAAAAAGAAACTTGAAAAGTCAAAGGGCGCTTGGGTGGATGAACTCCCTACGGCACTGTGGGCCTATCGCACATCCTTCAGAACATCAACAGGGCATACTCCTTTCTCTTTGGCATACGGATCGGAGGCTATGCTCCCGGTTGAAACCATTGTGCCTTCCCACCGAAGGATCCACTATAACCCAGAAGAGAACGAAGAACTCCTTCACATGTCTTTGGATCTAGTTGAGGAGAGAAGAAATGATGCAATCCTTAAAGCAGCAGCCCACAAGCAAAAAGTGGCAGCACAATACAACTCCAAAGTCAAGCATCGTACCTTACAAGAAGGGGATCTCGTCCTCAAGCGAATCTTCCCTCGCCCCGGAGCGCTAGACCCAATCTGGGATGGACCATATGTAATTCATAAAGATCTCCATAATAAAGCTTATATTTTGTCAACAGTGGACGGAGAGGTGTTCCAGAGGGCATGGAACATCCAACACCTCCGTCGATACTTTTCTTAACTTGTACTGCCCATATGAAGTGAATTAACAAAGAGAATCAGTGGACGTAGGCCTTTTCGTGCCGAACCACTTTAAAAAATCTTATCTCTTTTTTAACTTGTTCCTTTGTATCTTGGCTGCTTGTTAACTTTATCCTTTTCTATTGAACAAAATCCTATGCGTATAGCATTTCCACTCAATGCATTCCACGGCGCAACTTCACCTGGACAAGACCAAACAGGTACAATGCGAATCTATGCCCTCGCCAATGAGACACTTTTGCTCCGGCATCCCTCTGCTGCGGGTTAACTCATTGCTCGCGACGGCCCTTAAAGCCAACTGTAATGAGCCGATTATAAGCCACCGAGAAGGCCGACTATAGCCGAGGCAGCTCATTACGGCGTTCGGCTCGCCGGCAACTGTGAACTGACTATAAGCCCCAACATAAGGTGTGGCCAGCCAGGGGCAGTTCACGGTTGACGATCGGCACCCACGCTAGCCGGCCATAGTAAATCGAATAATACCCACGATTATGGGCCATAATGGCCCGGGTAGTTGCTGTGCGCGATCTCGGCTCCGATGTGCCTTAAGTGCGGCTGTGGTAAAAAAGAATTAACTCCCCGCGGAGGCATAAGATGGGTGACAAATGTCTCCAAGACCCACAGCTAGGGAAAGTGACTACAAAGCCCGTTTGCCACGAACTTAAGCACATCGAAGGCCTTCCGTGATTGGAAGTTTTACTTTTTCACATATTTCAATTTTACTTAAGAAACTTTTCTCCTATCCTCTGTAACAATCCCTGAAGTACAGGACACGGAACAGGAGACACTCACTAATAGAAGCGGATACTCACAGCAAGATACTGGACCACACCCCTTACTCGGTCACACAAGACATTCAAAGCTGCCATCTACCAGCAAAATATAAAGGGCGGTATTTCCTTCTTTCATATGTAAACACTTGACTATAATTTATTCACACCTCACGCTAACATTGCAAGTCATGAAATTATGTTTTAAACAAGAACCTGACATCAAACACAATTTAATTACCAGAATATGCATAGCTATATTTCTCATACAACATGTCAAAATAGCAAAAGCGTTCAAAAGACGACAAAATCAGCTTAAGTTAAAGAATTACACGTCAAGAATAGAGCTATTTATTACAAGTAGCAAAAATTACCACCTAAGAGTTACTTTACTAGTTTAAGACTAACATATACAACCATGTCAAGTCCACAAATAGAATTTTCCAGGCCTAATCAAGGAGCCGGCTGCATCGGAGTTTTGTCCTTGTCCTGTTGCCCACCTGTCCGGTCAGAAAAAGAATTCGTCAGTGATAAGCAACCAAGTTAACGGAAAGACTAGAAAGGAAGACTTACCAGCATCTGCTCCCTGATCAACTTGATCATCATCCTCCGCTTGCACACCTGTCTCCTCAGCTGCAAGCAACCGCATGCCCTCCTTCACCGCCACCTTCTCCTCCTTGGTAAACTGGGCAGTAACAGTATCCATCCTAAAGGCCACGCCACCCTCCTTATCTGCCTCAACCTGGGCCTCCTCTAGAGCCCTAAGATAGATCCTAGCCATAACCCGAGGGTAATCATCCATCCATGACAAGTTGCCCTGCCTCCAAGTACGGAAGTACATATCCTGGAGCATCCCCTCCATCAGCCCCTCGTTCTCTTCAAACTCCCTCGCCCGGGCCTCGGAATCCGACAACCTTACGACGGCAGCATCTCTCTCCAATCGGTATCTCGAGCAGTCAGCCTAAAGGGACTTTCGCATCGCCTCCATCTCCTCCCTCAACTTGGCTTGAGCAAGCTCTGCAGCCTCAAGCTTCCCAGATAACTCCTCTATCTCTTCAAGATCCGCTTTCCGAACCTCGTCCACCGTGGCAATGGCCATATCGATCTGTTCCTTGCAAGTAGCCTCCATTTTTCACAGTTCGGCCCGGCTGGCCTCTTCCATGGTTTTCTTTAGACGTCCAGAGGCGGCCTCGTGCTGAGAGATCTGGATGGCCTGATCAGCGAGTTGCTTGGCCTGGTCAGAAACCACTAACCGCAATCTTATGTTGGCACTCCCAATTTCCTCCCCGGCCTTGACCAGTCGGGCATGATGCCCCATCAACTTCCTGGTTTCCTCAGCAACCCGGTCGATGTTTGCCTTAGCTTCGTCCCCTATAGTGACAATCCGAGTAGTAAGCAAATCGAGGTCCAAGGACTTGGCCTCATCAAGCACCTTTACCATAGGGTTGCGAGGAAGAAGATGCTCACCGGTAACCTCGTCGAAGGAAATATCATGAGAACTTGGATCCAGATTAGGATGACCCGCAAATGGATTACGAGCCAAGCCAGGACGATCAATCTGAGTAACAGTAGGATTTCCAGACGGGTGCGGAGAGGGTGTGAACTCAGTATCCTCCTCCGTGGTATCATGAAGAGGCTGAATTGGGGGCTGGGGACCAGGTGAAGGCTCGGATAGGGAGCGACTCCTCTTTCTCTTTTGAACGTCCTCTTCAATAACCCCGAGAAGAGGACGGTAGCCAACTACATCCCCGGAACGGTGGGTCGAAGGCTTCGGCTTGGCGGAAGCTTTGGAGAGCTTGTATTATTCAAGTCTATGCCGAAGATCTGAGGCCTTGGCCGTTTTACCTACTCCTGATATGAAAACCAAGTGTCACCAACATGTATTGAGCCATCACTCAAGAATTAAAAGAGTAAAGTGAAATTCACCTTGAACCGCCGAAGTTGCTTCGGTAGAGGCGCTCCCGGAAGATCGATCGATGCCGGTCCCAACGTTATCGGCTTTCTTAGACTTCTCCGTCCCCTCCAAACCTTCGAAGGCTTGGCGGAAAGCGTCATCCATCCACTCTTGCATTTCGCCTACTTGCCCGGAAGACAAAGCCCTGGGGCCATCACCACCCTGTCCATCGCCACCATCATCACCATGACGATCACCGTCACTTCCGCCCTCAGCCTCACCTCCTTCGTCCTCAACTTTCTCCTCCTCCTGAACATCCGGGTGTGTGCTGGGAGAGGGACCGTCAGACCTTTTGAGCTTCTTCCCCCCAGCGACCGGATGTTTCGAAAAGGGCCTCCTTTTACTGCTCTTCGACGCGGCCCCTTCTTTAGCTTGGGCAGCCTTCTCTTCAGCCGTGTCCCTCTGCTTGACCACGGACTGCTGTGGAAGGATCAAGTTGTACTCCAAGAGTGTGGCGTTCCTGATCAGGTAGGCAGCCGACCTATCTCTCCCAGTTATAGCTTCTATCTCTGCTGCCGTCTGAACCAGGCGATCATTCTCCACAACCGCAAAACCACCTGTCGCTAGCAAGAAATAAAAACACGTAAGATAAAGCACTGCAGTTATAACGGAAATTATAAATAAAGCTTCACACTTACAGCCGGAGGTGAAGCGACGAATGGAAACAGAGTCATCCCTGATGAAGAACCATTCTTTCTTAAACATACTGAACTTCGAGTATAAGTCCAGGACGGGCTTAAAGGATACGGCGGATTCCAAGCTGATGTAGGGAGACCCCTTCTTGTAGCCTCTCAAGTTGTACAAATACCGGATCTCCCGGTTGGAAGGAGGATGCCCATATCTCCTCTGGAAGATGACGAAGAGACTCACGAGAATGGCATAAGAGTTGGGCTGAAGCTGGAATGGAGCCACCTTTAGATATGTAAGAAAGCTGACTACCCAGGCGTTGAGAGGCGGGATGGCACCACACATACAATGGTATCTGCTGTAGGCAAAATATCCTTCAGGAGGATCATACGGCATCGCTCCCGCAGCCGGCAATAACATGCACGCTCGATCGATCCCGAAAGAGCGAGATATAACATCAAGTTGCTCGCCCTTGAGTGAGCTAGGGAAGCAATCAGGAGGCAAGTCGAGAAGCTCCTGAGGACCGTACCCGTCGACTAACGATCTCGGAGTGGGCCCACGTCGTTCTAGATTCAGCTGAGCTGGGGGCATGGCGGAGGACCCTCCTTCGCCCTCGGATTTCTTTTTGTCTGATCAAGTTTCTGCTTTGCGAGACATTTATCTGCAAACACAAAGAAGTGCGTCGTTAGAATAAAGGAAGTAAACAAGCGAGTATGCGCAGTCTAGAATTTCACTCATAATTCAAGTCATAAAAGTGCATTCGGTAGTTCAAGGCCGAAAGGTCATTCGGTATTTGAACTCCCCTATCTCGTTCGGCATATCCAACAAGGGACCCATTCGGCACTCGAATTAATTCGGTAGTCCAAGACGGAAAGGTCATTCGGTATTCAAACCATCAATCTCATTCGGCAATCATACTCATTATGGTCATTCAGCATTTCAAGCACGAAGTTCATTCGGCAAAGAATGTCTCACCTAGTTCGGCAATCAAAAACCGGTTCGGCACTATAATCGATTCGGCAGTCAATAATTTGGTTCGGCTATTTCAAAAGGTAAGGGATAACGAAAGCCTCAAGCCCATACTTATAGGCAAGCACCAAATAGCCGGACCAGATAATTCGGCATTCAAAACCGGATGGGGGCGTCCAGATAAACAAAGCGCGCCATAGGCAAGCATATGCCCCACTTTGGGGGGCAAATGTTGGGAGTGTTTTCGCCTACTACCGGACCAAACTCCCCTCTTATGCATGGCCGAACCAGCCTCTGCTTCACTGCCTACCGAACCAACTACAAGGTGCCTCTACCGGACCAACCCCTAAGACCAAGGATGCCGAACCAGCCCTCTACCGGTCCACAGCTACCGAACCAAAGCAGCCGAACCAGCCTCCCTCAGGCCTCACCGGACCAGCCATCCACCGAACCAACTCCTTCCACTCCTCCCACCGAACCAACTCCATCCACTCACAACCGGACCAAGGCATACCGGATCAACACTGCCAGGCCAGATCGCCTCAGCCCAGGCCCACCAGTAGCTATATACATCCAAGACCCCTACCCCCAGCCTCATTGTATAAATAGAGGGGCAGGGGTACGACAATGGAGGACAAGTTTGAGAGCTCAAGCACGGAGAGAACTTTCAAACAACTTTCTTTTACTTGTATCAAAGCTTTGTACTTGTAATCTAAACAAGAGAAGAGAAATAACATATAAAGTGGACGTAGGCACATTCTGGCTGAACCACTATAAATCTGCGTGTCTTTTTACAGTTTAGCCCCTGCTTTTCATATATTTGCATAAATCACCCAAATCACTAAGAACAACATAAGATCTACTAAATCATACGACTTTGAGGTGTTTGTCCATTTTTTGTGCAAACAGGGACTTAAGCTATTTCTTGGGCATAGAAGTCATGAGAAATTAAAATTCAAAAATAATTCTAAGCTGAAGGAAATATATTTCAGAGCTGTTGATCAAGACTAAAATGGACAATGCAAAACCTCAACCAACTCCACTGATAAGCAATCAACAATTGACCAAAAACAGGGGAGAATCCATAACTAACACAAAACAATACAGAAGTGTTGTTGGTGGTTTATAGTATGCTACAATTACTAGAACATATATACTATTTAGTGTTAATAAAGTATGTCAATTAATGCAGGAACCACTAGATAATCACTAGAAAGCAGTAAAAAGGATACCGAGATACTTAAAGGGAACTGCAAATTATGGATTATTATTAAAGGAATGCAGCAGTCTCAATATCGCTGGCTATTGTGATGCTAATAGGGCCACTAATCTAGATGATTGGAAGTCAGTGACTGGATATTGCATATATGTTGGTGACAACCCTATATCATGGTGCTCAAAAAAATAATCAACCATTTCCATATCCAGCACTAAGGCTAAATACATAAGCATAGCAAGTGCAACAACAGAAATAATGTGGATTTAATCACTATTATTAAAGCAAGTAGTAATGAGAATGATGAAGAAATTCGTTGTCCATGTAGTAGGTGCAAATTATTGAGCCGTTTGATACTAGATATGATAATAGTTCATTTGCGCCAATATGGTTTCATGCCGAATTATTTGGTGCGGGATCGTCATGGAGAACTTATAGCACCTAATCCCGTACATTCGGAGGAGTGGGTGGATACTGAAATTGTTCTGACGAATCCCATAGAAGATATAGTTGAAGATGCAGCACGTTCAATGTTCCCTACTATTGAAATTGACAGTAACGATGTAATGTCGAAGAAGAACAAGTATTGGAGCAAAAAAAAGTTATGATTTATTGGATGCTGCTAAGAAACCCCTTTGGGATGGTTGTACAAGCGGTACTCAACTATTAGTAACCGCAGAAGACATTGTGATAAAATCAAAATACAACTTCATGGAAGTCGGGCTTACAGCTATAGTACAAGCTGCAAAATGGCATATGCCACCCGATAATTAATGTGCGAAAATCATTATGAAGTGAAAAAACTTATGTCTGCTTTTGGTTTGCCATATCAAAAAATAGATATATGTTTAAATGGTTGCATGTTGTTTTGGAAAGAATACATCAATGTTAGGAATTGTAAAATATGAAATCAGGAAAGATACAACCAAGAAAAAAGAAGGGAAAGGAAGTTTCATACAAGCGTATGCATTACTTACCCACTACTCCTAGGCTTCAAAGGTTATACGTGTTAACAAGAAAACTTGTTAACACCCCAGAGTAGGATAAAAGGTGTAGAAATGTCTTTCTAAGCTTTTTTTGATCGAGTAGAAAAGATAAAGCTCTTATTTGCTTTCTTTGATTAACCTTTTGAATAAATCTTCGTTGTAGCAACTCTTTCCTTTATGACCTTCCGACCTAGTCGAAATTCTTATACTCCTTTCTTTCAAGTCTTTCAAGCTTGGTGAGGTTGCTTGATTATCCTTTTGAAGCCTTCCTTTCGATTTGGTTGCGAAACACTAAAGGATGACACTAAGGGTTCGAGAGTATAGTTTGTTTAGATGGGTTTCAACCTTGTCTAAAGTTAGTTTCTCAAATGACTTGGGTTTGACTCTGAAATCTGAGGTAATAAAAGCTTAGCTCTAGGTTTCGACTCACTATTAAGTGAGAGTTTGATGGGTATGGTTTGGAGTTAAGGACCTGGGTTATTTAGAAAAATAAGGGGTTTCGACTAAATCGAAAGGCGAGTTTCGATGAGGTTGAAGCCTGCAAAACACGGTTAAATCAAACGAAATCCTTCAAACAATAACACAATCGAAAATATTGAAATATTTCCTTTATTATTCCAATGATGACTATGCTGATTAATTTCCCCCAATTTTATTTATTAATTAGGGTAATTCGCAAAGTTAAGAGAATATAAATATAGAGTGAATCAATTCCAATCCCAAAACCAGACCCCTTGGTTCTTATTTATAGATGCGGGTTGGCACCTTTCGATCCAATACTTTCGACCTGGTTGAAAGGTGGTTTCAGATACCTTCTGACTCCTTTGACACTTGCGCATCCCTCTACAATACTCTCGAATGGGCTTGAACACTTCCGTCTTTGTCGAAATGGATAGTTGCGCCTTTTCTCTTCGTTTTGCTTTGTTGTCATAAGAGCAAAGGTATGAGCTTTTGACTCTGTCAATAGGTAGTTTCTGTGGTTTCGAAGTAGTCGAAGTGTTGTTGGTTCCGATGTAGTTGGTAGCTTCTGAATGTATGCTTGCGAATTGATGCGGAACCTTTCCTAGATATCAAAGGCTTCGACCGGCTCAAAAGGCTTGATCCTGTTTTTGATAGGGTTGTTCTGACCAAGGCATCTGTCTGAGTAGTTTGAATGAAGATGAAACCTTTGGTTTCGAAAGGTTTAGCGCACATATGAAGGGTTGTTATCCATTGTCTTCGAAAAGGTGCTTCCTCAACTCATTCGAAAGGCCTTTATGCATGCGGAAGTACCTTCTTCAAAAGGGAACGATTGAAGCTGAAGGGTGCTTTAGACCCTTTCGACCCCTTCGAAAGGTTGTAATACTTCTGGCCTTTGGCTGTAGCATCCTTTCGACTCCTTCGAAAGGTCTTGTTAGAGATATCATCTCTTATTCTTTTTTGTCTTCTACTCATTCTGGTTTTGACAAGGTCGAAAGGGAATTTGGTAGTAACAATAGGTGTCTTCTATAACTGCGCATCATATGAGATGGCACTATGTAAGAACACATGAAGTAGGTACGTTAACACACCCAACCGATGGAGAAGCATGGAAGCATGCTGATAAGACATACCCCACTTTCACAGGGGAGAGCCGTAATGTTAGACATGGTTTATGTATGGATGGATTTTCACCATTCTCTCAATTTGGTTCAAAATATTCATCTTGGCCTATAATCGTTACATTTTACAATTTACGTCCGTAGATGTGTATGAAAACTCCATATATGCTTCTCACTATTGTCATCCTTAGCCCTGATGATCCGACACAAGGAATCGACGTATTTTTACAACCGTTGATTGAAGAGTTGAAAACATTGTGGTATGAAGGGTTGAAACATATGACATTTAAAAAAAAAAGAATTTTCATATGTTCGCTTCTCTGCTATGGACTATAAGCGATTTTCCTACGTATGTAATGCTTTCAGGTCAGAGTATGTTCGGTCGTCTAACTTGTCCTTATTAAATGGAATAAACACGAACATTTTCTTCACCACATGGGAAGAAAATTTCATGGTTTGAATGTCATCGGTGTTTTCACCATGTTAATCATCCTTTTAGAAAAGATAAATTTTTTTTACAAGAAATAGACTTAAGACCTTGCAACCACCAACGATTTGGTCAAGCGAAGATATTTATGGCCTTGTAAAGGATTATCCAAAGATACATGAAACTGGCGAACAAATTGAAATTCAAGGTAAATCGATGATTCATAATTGGTGCAAACAAAGTATATTTTAGGAGTTGCCTTATTGGAAAAATCTTTTAATTCATCATAATATCAATGTGAGGCACAATAAGAAAATGTGTTCGATAATGCATTTAGCACAATTCTAAATGTTAAAGGAAAAATTAAAGATGATTTGAAATTAAGACGTGATATAGAGGCAATATACAATCTTCCTGAGCTTCATATGAAGCCAAATGACAAAAAAAATCCTAAAGCATGTTATGAGATAGATAGTAACCAAATTAAAGTACTATTAAAGTGGGTGGAAGGATTAAAATTTCATGATGGGATTTCCTCTAATCTTCGTAGATGTGTCGATTATAAGAATGGTAAACTGAGTGGGATGAAAAGTCATGATTGTCATGTAATGATGGAACATTTGTTACCCGTCGCTTTCAAATAACTGTTGCCCACAAAAGTTTGGACGGTTGTAACAGAACTTAGTTTGTTTTATAAGGAGCTTTGTTCAACTACATTAAAAAGTGATCATCTACGTAAACTTGGGGAAGAAATTCCTATACTATTCTGCAAATTAAAGAAAATATTTCCTTCGGGTTTCTTTAATGTAATGGAGCATTTACCTGTTCATCTTCCGTTTGAAGCACATCTTCGAGGTCCTGTGCAATATGGATGGATGTATACTTTTGAAAGGTATTAATATTGAGTATGTTAAATTTTATTTTAATTACATGTAATAAAATTTAATTATAATTATTCTTAACAGGTACTTAAATCATCTAAAGAAAAAAGTGAGACAAAAAGCACGAGTTGAAGGTTCGATATACAAATCATATATCGAAGAAGAAACTTTATTCCTTTTCTCTTATTATTTCAATGACCATGTGAATTTATCTTTTGAAAGCGCTATGCGAAATGATGAGGGCATTGAACAAGATTCTTCTGAATTAGTGAAATCTATTTTTAGACAATAGGGACGCCGTGCTGAAAAATGTGTGAAAGTATGGTTAGACGACAGAGATTACCAAATAGCCCACACATATGTTCTTAACTGTGCTAAAGTTGTGCCATTTGTTAGGTGTTATTAAATAACACATCTAAAATAATTTACTTGAATAATACATGTGTGTATTAATTATAATGCAATATATTATCTATATATGCAGTATTTACGAATCACAGCATTCAAGCGGCGGTATCAGCAAAAAATTTGCTACTTGGTTTTTGAACCACATATATGATCCGGTAAATTGTATGGTCGATGAAAGATTAAAACATCTTACGATGGGACCAAAAAGAAAAGTCAAGGCATATCCAATATTCTTTGTTAATGGATACAAATTCAACACCAAAGAATGTAGGGTTGAAAAATTAACTAACAATACCGGTGCATTTGTTAAAGGTAGTGATGATCCAAATGATTACATAAATGATTTTTATGGCGTGTTATCTTAGGTTTTGCAATTAATATATTTTACCAGACCTACGGAAGAAGTTTATTTGTTTAGATGCAATTGGTTCAGTAATGTTCCAGATTCTGGAATCAACATGCACCAAAAATATTATATTATTGAAATAAACAAAAATCACGTTATCATAAGCATGATCCATTTATACTAGCAAAACAAGCCCTACAAGTTTATTATGCTCCTTATCCATCTCTAAAAAGAGATAAAGCAGATTGGTCGGCAGTTTTTAAAATGGAGGCAAGATTTATGTTTGATGGAAAGAATATTCTAGACGAATAAGCTAACAAGCGGATATCGAGGAAAATGGAAAAATTACAATAACAGATGATCAAACCAATTTTGGACCTTTAAATGAATAATCAAATGTATTAGTAGAAGCATTTAAGACTACAGAGGAAAACAATATAGAGTACGAGACCGAATCTGAATCAAAAAACGACGAGGACTGATTTAATAGTATACATGTTGAAAATAGGTAATTTAAGGGAGTATTGATGTTACATTTTTTTTATGTTATATGTGATTATTGATGTTAAATCTTGATATGTTTACCCATAATTGAATGGTATGTTATGCCATAGTAAAATAATATGTATATGACAGGTATTATAGATGACTTTCTTCAGGCGTCGGAGTTCTTCGCAGTCCGGTTCCCCCTCTTCGTCTCAGAGGGGGACCGTTCACAGCGGAGGTGATGGCAGCGGCCCGTCGCAGGAGGCGCCGCATACGGTGGTTAGATTGCTACCGAAAGTAGATGGCTCATAAGTATTAAATTTACTTCAGCATTATAAATATTTTGTATGATATGTTAGTCATGATTTGGCTGTATCATATTTAATGCAGGGGTTTGAGCTTGAGCCTTTAAGCATAGTTCTCAGCATATCTAAGCAAGCATACATGAGCCATATGGCTACGTCCTGGATGAAATGGAGTAGGATCCCCAAGCATGTACGGGAGAGCATATGGCAGGACATCCTGGTAAGTGTAAAATTATATATCATTATATATAATCACATTACAATTTGCTGACTAAGTATAAATGTATAACTTATATTTTTTCAGCATATATTGTAACTGTAACGACCCTGAATTTTTGACATTTGAAATGTGAATATTTAATTGAGTTTAAATATTCGAATGATTATTTAATTTGAAATTCAAATATCAGAATGAATTTGGCGATTAAATTATTGAATTTAATTATTGAAACTGGGTAAAAATTTGAATCTTCAGTTTTAAGTTGATTAAAAATAATATGAAGTCTTAGAAAATTCATATTAATAATATTGAAGATAATAAGAGCGTCAGAATTGAATATGAAACTGTTTTGTTCAGTTTTGAATTTATATTGTTTAAATCGATATTTAAAAATAGCATTCCGGGGCATAGTCTCGGAATTCGACGAAACTAGTTCCATTGGATCTGTAATATTATATTATTATCGGGTTTCAATTTTCGTAATGTTTGGAGTGATCGTTTAGCCGTACGATAAGCAAACGCGCTGAAATTAAATCGAAAATTTAATATTTTAACTGGGTTCAAAAAGCTATCTTCTTCATACGATCGAATTTGGACTCGGAACCTTTTCCATTGCGTTCGGAATAGGCGTATAACATTACGAACGCCTAGCGGCATGCCTCGATAGGAAGTCAAAATTTTTAGTTGACTTTATCAGAACGGTTTGAATTTGAATTTAAATTGAACAATTACATTTGTCAAACCTTTAGCCGTATTCTTTCACATCTTCTGATCGACATCACATCTTGTCCCCTTCGTTTTTTTCTTTTATCACGCAAGCTTCTGATCCTGTCTCCCATTTTCTTTTTAATATCACGCCACTCTCTTCCTTACTCCTCAGTTCACATTCAAACGAAGAAAAAGGGAGCTGTTCGTTTCTCTTTTAAAATCAATGGTCGTAGAACAAAAATCGAACACCAGACTTCAAATCTACCTCTTCAAAATCAAATAGCATTTCCCTTCTCTCCCTCTTATTTCAAATCCAGTTAATTTCGTTCGATCGAAAAGATCTGGTGGCCTGCACTCGCGCTCGCGCACGCGAGGATGGTTCTGGCAAACTCACGTCGTCGAATCAAGTGGTGGTACGAGTAGCTCGGCGATTGAGCTGGGGAAGTAGTCGCGACATTTGAGCGATGGAAGGGTCCCGAATGAGTATAGGGGTGGTTCGAGATCGGCATCACGCACACGAGGAAGTGGGAACGAGCGCGGCGCTAGCGAAGCTCGTGTTCGACTGGAGGCAGCTAGGGTTTCGAAATTGGGGAGTTTCGTGCTCGATTTGTTCAACGAAGTCGTGGCCGATGGCGCTTCGGGTAGTGGCTCGAACTCGAGCCTGGTACGATGAGAAAAATGATTTTTATAAGCCACTTGAATGTACGAGCATGACGAGCAGTAGCGATGAGGATGATAAAGGAAGTAGTAGTTTCAAGTCCAGTCTCAGTCGTCGATTTGTGAGGCATGACTCGTCAGTTTCTTCTCAGAGCTGTTGCTACGATGCCGATGATGATTTTGGTTCATATGGTTCTGTTTCAAAATCTTCTTCTTCTTTAAACAATGACATCTAGAAGGAGCTGGTCGTTCGGCGATCGCAGCGAGGTCTAAAATGGTGAAGAAAACAAACTGGATTGGAAACGGATTGCAAAATAAAAGCTAAGGTGAGATCTTCTCACTCAAAATGAAAAGTGGATTTTTTTTTGCAGTTATTGATTGATTGCTGTTTGGATTGTGATATTAGATATAGTAGGATATATCTATATATAGCAATATATATATATATATTGGCATATGTATATATTGCAGTTGTGATTTCCCGCATTATATAGCGAATGAGACCCTATTGCGTCGCATAATAGTGGATGATATTTTTATAAATCCCATATACCGTGATATTCCACCTCGAAGTGGAATTGGTATTGTGCTAACATCTGTGGATGCAGGGAAAACAGGTCAGAGGGATCCAACAGGATTCCTCAAAACATTTGAATTGGTTTCATATGTTCTGTGATTGATTATTTATAATCTGTGTATGATTATATCTGTGATTGAATGTGTTGAAGGCTATAATTTAGCCGAATGTATTTTTGGTATCGTTGGATACCAGAAATGAATATAAATTGGATTTTGAAATTAAAGTGGAAAACTTTAAGTGAATTTATTTTTAAGAATTGAATTTATTTAAAAGAAGGAATTTTAAAGTATTAAAATGGATTGTCGAAATCTTATTGAATAAATTCCAAGATATGGGAAAAGATTTTAAATAAATGGATTTTTAATAGTATTATTCGAAAGTTGGAAAATTTATTTGAAATGGAATTTTAAATGGTTTGGAAGAGATAAAGGAATTTATTTTGAAAGGAGATAAATTTGTTGAAATCAAAGTGAAAATTTATTTGGTATTTAAAATGAATTCTGGGAAATCCATTTTTAAAAATCGATTTGGTGTTTGAAATAAATGTTTGGAAAATCAATTTGGAATTTGATTTGGGGTTTGAAATAAAATTGATAAATCAATTTTGAAAGTTTATTTGGTGTTGAAAGTGAATATTTGAGAAATCGATTTGAAAACCGTATTAAAAGTGAATATTTGGGAATGTAAATTCCGAATAGAATTTGTAAAGGAAAGGGAAATTTGTTTTAAAAATAAACGTTGATTTATTTTTAAAGTGTGGAAAAATATGATTTGAAATTGGGTTTCAAAGTGATGAAGTGTGGAAATAAATTTACAGATTTGGAACGTAAATTTGAAATAAATCGATAAGGATTTATCTGATTGGTTTAAATGGACCATTTTGAGATTTGAAATTGGTTTTCAAATGTGAAGTGGGAAATTGATTTGAAATTGGTTTTCAAATGTGAAATGTGGAAAACATATATCTCGCGAAGAGATTTGAAATTTAATAATTTGGGAAAAATTATTTAAATTGGATGTTTGTTGTGATATGTTGTTGATAGTTAAATATCCAACTACCAATATTTGCCTTTGAAATGGCACTTGATTTGTTTTTAAACAAATGCTCACTATTCGGGTTAGCCGGGAAAAGACCTTTGTGTCATATAACCCATTCCGAATTAGTGATACGACGATATGGATCGTATTGAAGACCGGTGGTGAAGACCGGATATTTTCAAAAATGAAAGGACAACCTGTCGAATGTCTCTACACCGAGTTGCTCTGGTATAGAGATTTATATCACTCTTTTTGGTGATGGGAAGTCCGGACGTGATTAGTGAATATCCGGATTGCAAGGGATTCTTTGGAAGTGCCTTTGGTTCCATTCGATCCCGGAACGGACTTGTATGGATGTGTGTTTGACGTTACACTTTGAGATGTAAAGCTGGTTTCTATCAAATACATTTCTGTTGGTGGCGGAGAATTTATTCTCTTAGCTTAACACCCTTCTCTGAGACGTACGAGCTCAGAGGTTATGTAGTTGATGGTTACTAGTGATACATTCCCAATTTGGTAATGTGGCATACGAAGTGCTGTTGATCAGTTGTTGGTCAAAGCGTTGCTTTGTGAAAAAGCGTGGCTTTGTGAAAAAGCGTGGCTTTGTGAAAAAGCGTAGCTTTGTGGATGAGACTTCGTCAAGCCTCACAACCCGGTAATGGTCGAAACAGGAATGTTGCGACAAAGGTTTGTAGGGGTAGCGCCCCTAGGGAATGCCATTTCCTTCTGGTTAAAAGGTGATATCATGGTATGGAGCCCAGATATTTTACCTATGTTGATGCCACACATTTATTATATCTTGTGGTTGTTGCTTTGTGATTGAGGATCCTCGGATAAAGGTCGGTAACGACCGGGGGATGGCATAGCTCGTGTGTTAGTTACCTATTTACAGCTCGGTTAGAGCGTGAGGTAGCGTCGGCCTTTTGTTTGCAGAGATCCGGTTAGGATCTCGGGGCGTCTTTCCAGAGGCGTTCTATTTCGGTATAAGGAAGTTCCTTTGCCTTATCATTTGTTGGGAACCCAAAGAAACAATACGAACCATGTACGGTTTTTAATTGTATTACCTGCTATGGAATGTGACAGTAACCTGCTACTGAACGTAGTAGCTATAGTAGGCATATAACAATAGTTGTATGCTGGCTAAGATTGATATTATATTTTCGAAATGTTTTCCACACTAGACATTAATAATAATATCAACTGATTTTGCGTAGTAAGCATTTTTGACTATCATAAGTGGAAATCTCCTCCAATTCTGCGTTTGCATTGTGTGTGTGGCAGGAGGCCTTATGGTAGTTTCATTTTCCAAAAGCATTGCGAATCTGTTTTATTTTCTTTGCGAAAATAACTGTTTTACGATCTCACACTAGTCACCATGACTGACTCGGAGTTTATTGTTCCCTTTCTAAACTTTAGGTGCCCAAAATTTTCCACACGGGCAGCCTAGAGTTATGTTATCAGGATATTCTGGATATTCTGGAGCTTAGGAGATGAGCTGGATGGCGAAGCGTACTACCGTACTTGTTTATTTATTCTGCTGTGTATTCTGTATGGGACGAGTTTATATAACTGTCCATTGTTGTATTGAGTTGTATATTGACTCTGATTGATGTATGTATAAACTGATATAGTCTTTTGTTTTAAAGATTAGTGATTCATTTATTATATATTGTTCCGCTGCGAATGTGAGATTCTGATATTGTTTCTGTGTCTATTTTTCTGTTCTTTCTTTTCTTCTGTCTTCTTCTACCTCTTCTTTTTAACCCTAATGGTTCGGTTTTCCGGCATTTGATTGTGCGGCATTTGATACAGTGGACGTATTGATGTCGACTTTCGAGCGTCGAAAAGTCGAGTCGTTACAAGTGGTATCAGAGCATCCGGTTAAGCGATAACCCTAGCTCTGTTGGATGTTACTCATTAGAGATAGAGTCAGTAGTACTCTAGAATGAGTGTGAGTGTATAATAGATATGAGCGCGTATTTGTTAGTGAATATAAAATTTGTTTTGTATTGTGTTGACTTATCGATTGATTGTTTATAGATTCTGGTCGGTGCAGTCTGGCCAACTGTAATCGATAGGGGTTTCTAAACTCTTAAACAAGATAAACCGACATAGTATTGTTTTAAATAGGGTAAATGAAAATATTTTTCCCAAAACTATTTTTGTATAAAAAAGAAATGATTTTCTATGAATTATCATAGTATATGGATGTTTGGTTGTTAGGAAGAGATAATATTGAATTATCATCATTGTTATATGGAATTGAATAAGAAATTTAAATAATAACCAAAAATTTGAAGATAAATTCATTTGACAAATGAAATTTATAAATATGAATTGGAAAAGATAAGAAAATAAAATTCATATATGAATGAAATTTGTAAGTATAGATTGTAAATGTGATTTATAATTTGGAATAGAATTCCAAGGAAGTATTTGAAATAAAATTCATTAATGGAATGTAAATAAGTTGATAACTTATTAAATAATTGAAATTTGATTGGAATAAGATCCGAATTGAAAATGAATGAATTTATGAATGAACAAATGAAGCTACATTTGTAAATAAATGAATTGGAATTGAAAAATGAAATGAGATTGATTTGAATCAAGTTGAATAAAAATCCAAACTTGGAAAAAAATGAAACAAAATTGATTGAATTCAAGTAAACTAACTTGATAAATTATTAATTCATGAAATAGTGAATGGGAAGTTGAGTTAGTAAATCAAAATTGAATTGTGAGTTGAATGAAATGGTTTGAATTTGTATATAAATTCAAGTAAGTAAGAAAGGAAAATAAGTTCAAATTTCTTTGTTATTGATAAAATAAATTCGAGACGAATTGAATATGGAAATTTGAAATTTTAAATGGACGAGTGAATATACTAATTAAATTAGTAGATG
The DNA here is from genome assembly GCA_030737815.1 of Allium fistulosum. NCBI lineage: Eukaryota > Viridiplantae > Streptophyta > Magnoliopsida > Asparagales > Amaryllidaceae > Allium > Allium fistulosum. The sequence goes on along the minus strand of CM060901.1, from coordinate 903,013,009 downwards.
GAATAGATTTGAATGGTTTTCAATGAGATTTGATAAATGGAATGCCAAGTAAAATTGAATGGAATCAATTGGAAATTAAATACTATATATATATGACATATTATATTTTCCAAACTAAGGATATGAAAAAGTACCTTCCATTGAAAAATTTGTGAAGGTGTTGGAACTCAGTATGAGTGTCCATTTGATCGGGATGGGATCATGTTGATTGATCATGATGTATGCTAGCGTAATTCGAGGGGTGTGATGCCCATAGTTACAAGCGATTCCACTGGGATAATGGCGCAGCCGCCGTGTAAACTGCGATCTAGATGCCATAGCGAAATTCGAGGGGCGAGATGCCTATGGTTACAAGCGATTCCACTGGGATAGTGGTGTAACCACCGTGTGAACTATGATCTATGGCAACAACCATGGCGAAATTCAAGAGATGTGAAATCTACAGTTACAAGTGATTCTACTGGGATAGTAGCGAAACCGCCGAGTAACTGTGATCCATGGGGGAACGTGCTTTCCATATCCATTTTTAAAAGGATTTTTAAGTGTTTTCACTTGGGGTTAGAAAAATTTTGAAATTTTTGGAAATTTTTCACTAACGACAAATGATTTCGAAATTTAATTTGAAATAAGGAAAGCAAGATTCAATCTTCAAAATAGAAGATGAATCGAATTCAAGTAAAATTCGAAATGAAAATCTGAATGATTTTTTTTGGAAATAAGAGTATTGAGATTGAAATAAATTCCAAATAGAATTGAAATTGTCAAATTGAATGCAAATGGAATTGAAACGCAAAGTTGAATGGAAATGAATATATAACTTTGTTAATGAAGTGAAAACAAATATAAGAAGTATGTAAATGCTTATATTGAACTTAAGAAAGAATGGAGAAAATTCTTAAGTAAAATTTAGAATTGAGAAATTTTCTAAGTAAATAAGCGAATGAAATTTAATTGGAATGTGTAATTGGACATTATTGTCAAGTAAAATATACAGGGATTGTAAAGGCTAAGGAAAATGGAATTTGATTTTGATTTCGAAGATGAATTTGAATTTCTCCAAAAAAGGTATGTATTTAAATTTCAGTATGAAATTTGAGGAGATTCTGATTTTGCCACTTGGCATTTTGTTTTCTTTTGGGATTTGAGAGTCCGTAGGGACGTTTTGTAGTCGTACCGTGTTAGCCGCGCAAAGGAGACGCTGGCGAAATTTTTCGAAAATTTCAAGAGTTAGGAAATTTTGAGAAAATTTTGAATTCAAAATTTGAATTTGAATTTAAATTTGAACTGTTAAGAAAACCATATTATTTAGGACTTATGGTTGATTTTGGAAAATGAGTTAAAATAATAACGAATCTTTAATAAAAAGATTTGTTTTGAAAATTTGATAAAACCATTTGGTTTTGGTAAAATAGTTAATGGGAATTGGAGCATTTTTCTTAACTTGTAATTTCGGGACGAAATTCTTTTAAGTGGGGAAGATTGTAACGATCCTGAATTTTTGACATTTGAAATGTGAATATTTAATTGAGTTTAAATATTCGAATGATAATTTAATTTGAAATTCAAATATCAGAATGAATTTGGCGATTAAATTATTGAATTTAATTATTGACACTGGGTAAAAATTTGAATCTTCAGTTTTAAGCTGATTAAAAATAATATGAAGTCTTGGAAAATTCATATTAATAATATTGAAGATAATAAGAGCGTCAGAATTGAATATGAAACTGTTTTGTTCAGTTTTGAATTTATATCGTTTAAATCGATATTTAAAAATAGCGTTCCGGGGCATAGTCTCGGAATTCGACGAAACTAGTTCCATTTGGATCCATAATATTGTATTATTATCGGGTTTCAATTTTCGTAATGTTTGGAGTGATCGTTTAGCCAAGCAAACGCGCTGAAATTAAATCGAAAATTTAATATTTTAACTGGGTTCAAAAAGCTATCTTCTTCATACGATCGAATTTGGACTCGGAACCTTTTCCATTGCGTTCGGAATAGGCGTATAAAATTACGAACGCCTAGCGGCATGCCTCGATAGGAAGTCAAAATTTTTCGTTGACTTTATCAGAATGGTTTGAATTTGAATTTAAATTGAACATTTACATTTGTCAAACCTTTAGCCGTATTCTTTCACATCTTCTGATCGACATCACATCTTATCCCCTTCGTTTTTTTCTTTTATCACGCAAGCTTCTGATCATGTCTCCCATTTTCTTTTTAATATCACGCCACTCTCTTCCTTACTCCTCAGTTCACATTCAAACGGAAAAAAAGGGAGCTGTTCGTTTCTCTTTTAAAATCAATGGCCGTAGAACAAAAATCGAACACCAGACTTCAAATCCACCTCTTCAAAATCGAATAGCATTTCCCCTCTCTCCCTCTTATTTCAAATCCAGTTAGTTTCGTTCGATCGAAAAGATCTGGTGGCGTGCACTCGCGCTCGTGCACGCGAGGATGGTTCTGGCAAACTCACGTCGTCGAATCAAGTGGTGGTACGAGTAGCTCGGCGATTGAGCTGGGGAAGTAGTCGCGACATTCGAGCGATGGAAGGGTCGCGAATGAGTATAGGGGTGGTTCGAGATCGGCATCACGCACGCGAGGAAGTGGGCACGAGCGCGGCGCTCGCGAAGCTCGCGTTCGACTGGAGGCAGCTAGGGTTTCGAAATTGGGGAGTTTCGTGCTCGATTTGTTCGACGAAGTCGTGGCCGATGGCGCTTCGGGTAGTGGCTCGAACTCGAGCCTGGTACGATGAGGAAGATGATTTTTATAAGCCACTTGAATGTATGAGTGTGACGAGCAGTAGCGATGAGGATGATAAAGGAAGTAGTAGTTTCAAGTCCAGTCTCAGTCGTCGATTTGTGAGGCAAGACTCGTCAGTTTCTTCTCAGAGCTATTGCTACGATGCCGATGAAGATTTTGGTTCGTATGGTTCTGTTTCAAAATCTTCTTCTTCTTTAAACAATGACATCGAGAAGGAGCTGGTCGTTCGGCGATCGCAGCGAGGTATAAAATGGTGAAGAAAACAAACTGGATTGGAAACGGATTGCAAAATAAAAGCTAAGGTAAGATCTTCTCACTCAAAATGAAAAGTGGATTTTTTTTTGCAGTTATTGATTGATTGCTGTTTGGATTGTGATATTAGATATAGTAGGATATATCTATATATAGCAATATATATATTGGCATATGTATATATTGCAGTTGTGATTTCCCGCATTATATAGCGGATGAGACCCTATTGCGCCGCATTATAACGGATGATATTTTTATAAATCCCATATACTGTGATATTCCACCTCGAAGTGGAATTGGTATTGTGCTAACATCTGTGAATGCAGGGAAACAGGTTGGAGGGATCCAACAGGATTCCTCAAAACATTTGAATTGGTTTCATATGTTTTGTGATTGATTATTTATAATCTGTGTATGATTATATTTGTGATTGAATGTGTTGAAGGCTATAATTTAGCCGAATGTATTTTTGGTATCGTTGGATACCAGAAATGAATATAAATTGGATTTTGAAATTAAAGTGGAAAACTTTAAGTGAATTTATTTTTAAGAATTGAATTTATTTGAAAGAAGGAATTTTAAAGTATTAAAATGGATTGTCGAAATCTTATTGAATAAATTCCAAGATATGGGAAAAGATTTTAAATAAATGGATTTTTAATAGTATTATTCGAAAGTTGGAAAATTTATTTGAAATGGACTTTTAAATGGTTTGGAAGAGATAAAGGAATTTATTTTGAAAGGAGATAAATTTGTTGAAATCAAAGTGAAAATTTATTTGGTATTTAAAATGAATTCTGGGAAATCCATTTTTAAAAATCGATTTGGTGTTTGAAATAAATGTTTGGAAAATCAATTTGGAATTTGATTTGGGGTTTGAAATAAAATTGATAAATCAATTTTGAAAGTTGATTTGGGGTTGAAAGTGAATATTTGAGAAATCGATTTGACAACCGTATTAAAAGTGAATATTTGGGAATGTAAATTCCGAATAGAATTTGTAAAGGAAAGGGAAATTTGTTTTAAAAATAAACGTTGATTTATTTTTAAAGTGTGGTAAAATATGATTTGAAATTAGGTTTCAAAGTGATGAAGTGTGGAAATAAATTTACAGATTTGGAACGTAAATTTGAAATAAATCGATAAGGATTTATCTAATTGGTTTAAATGGACCATTTTGAGATTTGAAATTGGTTTTCAAATGTGAAGTGGGAAATTGATTTGAAATTGGTTTTCAAATGTGAAATGTGGAAAACATATATCTCGCGAAGTGATTTGAAATTTAATAATTTGGGAAAAATTATTTAAATTGGATGTTTGTTGTGATATGTTGTTGATAGTTAAATAACCGACTATCAATATTTGCCTTTGAAATGGCACTTGATTTGTTTTTAAACAAACGCACACTATCCGGGTTAGCCGGGAAAAGACCTTTGTGTCATATAACCCATTCCGAATTAGTGATACGACGATATGGATCGTATTGAAGACCGGTGGTGAAGACCGGATATTTTTGAAAATGAAAGGACAACCTGTCGAATGTCTCTACACCGAGTTGCTCTGGTATAGAGATATATATCACTCTTTTTGTGATGGGAAGTCCGGACGTGATTAGTGAATATCCGGATTGCAAGGGCTTCTTTGGAAGTGCCTTCGGTTCCGTTCGATCCCGGAACGGACTTGTATGGACGTGTGTCTGACGTTACACTTTGAGATGTAAAGCTGGTTTCTATCAAATACATTTCTGTTAGTGGCGGAGAATTTATTCTCTTAGCTTAACACCCTTCTCTGAGACGTACGAGCTCAGAGGTTATGTAGTTGATGGTTACTAGTGATACATTCCCAATTTGGTAATGTGGCATACGAAGTGCTGTTGATCAGTTGTTGGTCAAAGCGTTGCTTTGTGAAAAAGCGTGGCTTTGTGAAAAAGCGTGGCTTTGTGAAAAAACGTGGCTTTGTGAAAAAGCGTAGCTTTGTGGACGAGACTTCGTCGAGCCTCGCAACCCGGTAATGGTCGAAATAGGAATGTTGCGACAAAGGTTTGTAAGGGTAGCGCCCCTAGGGAATGCCATTTCCTTCTGGTTAAAAGGTGATATCATGGTATGGAGCCCAGATATTTTACCTATGTTAATGCCACACATTTATTATATCTTGTGGTTGTTGCTTTGTGATTGAGGACCCTCGGATAAAGGTCGGTAACGACAGGGGGATGGCATAGCTCGTGTGTTAGTTACCTAGTTACAGCTCGGTTAGAGCGTGAGGTAGCGTCGGCCTTTTGTTTGCAGAGATCCGGTTAGGATCTCGGGGCGTCTTTCCAGAGGCGTTCTATTTCGGTATAAGGAAGTTCCTTTGCCTGATCATTTGTTGGAAACCCAAAGAAACAATACGAACCCTGTACTGTTTTTAATTGTATAACCTGCTATGGAATGTGGCGGTAACCTGCTACTGAACGTAGTAGCTATAGTAGGCATACAACAATAGTTGTATGCTGGCTAAGATTGATATTATATTTTCGAAATGTTTTCCACACTAGACATTAATAATAATATCAACTGATTTTGCGTAGTAAGCATTTTTGACTATCATAAGGGGAAATCTCCTCCAATTCTGCGTTTGCATTGTGTGTGTGGTGGGAGGCCTTATGGTAGTTTCATTTTCCAAAAGCATTGCGAATCTGTTTTATTTTCTTTACGAAAATAACTATTTTACGATCTCACACCAGTCACCATGACTGACTCGGAGTTTATTGTTCCCTTTCTAAACTCTGGGTGCCCATAATTTTCCACACGGGCAGCCTAGAGTTATGTTATCAGGATATTCTGGATATTCTGGAGCTTAGGAGATGAGCTTGATGGCGAAGCGTACTACCATACTTGTTTATTTATTCCGCTGTGTATTCTGTATGGGACGAGTTTATATAACTGTCCATTGTTGTATTGAGTTGTATATTGACTCTGATTGATGTATGTATAAACTGATATAGTCTTTTGTTTTAAAGATTAGTGATTCATTTATTATATATTGTTCCGCTGCGAATGTGAGAATCTGATATTGTTTCTGTGTCTGTTTTTCTGTTCTTTCTTTTTTTCTGTCTTCTTTTACCTCTTCTTTTTAACCCTAATGGTTCGGTTTTCTGACATTTGATTGTGCGGCATTTGATACAGTGGACGTATTGATGTCGACTTTCGAGCGTCGAAAAGTCGAGTCGTTACAAGTGGTATCAGAGCATCCGGTTAAGCGATAACCCTGGCTCTGTTGGGTGTTACTCATTAGAGATAGAGTCAGTAGTACTCTAGAATGAGTGTGAGTGTATAATAGATATGAGCGCGTATTTGTTAGTGAATACAAAATTTGTTTTGTATTGTGTTGACTTATCGGCTGTTTGTTTATAGATTCTGGTCAGTGCAGTCTGGCCAACTATAATCGATAGGGGTTTCTAAACTCTTAAACAAGATAAACCGACAAAGTATTGTTTTAAATAGGGTAAATGAAATAATTTTGCCCAAAACTATTTTTGTATAAAAAAGAAATGATTTTTTATGAATTATCATAGTATATGGATGTTTGGTTGTTAGGAAGAGATAATATTGAATTATCATCATTGTTATATGGAATTGAATAAGAAATTTAAATAATAACCAAAAATTTGAAGATAAATTCATTTGACAAATGAAATTTATAAATATGAATTGGAAAAGATAAGAAAATAAAATTCATATACGAATGAAATTTGTAAGTATAGATTGTAAATGTGATTTATAATTTGGAATAGAATTCCAAGGAAGTATTTGAAATAAAATTCATTAATGGAATGTAAATAAGTTGATAACTTATTAAATAATTGAAATTTGATTGGAATAAGATCCGAATTGAAAATGAATGAATTTATGAATGAACAAATGAAGCTACATTTGTAAATAAATGAATTGGAATTGAAAAATGAAATGAGATTGATTTGAATCAAGTTGAATAAAAATCCAAACATGGAAAAAATGAAACAAAATTGATTGAATTCAAGTAAACTAACTTGATAAATTATTAATTCATGAAATAGTGAATTGGAAGTTGAGGTAGTAAATCAAAATTGAATTGTGAGTTGAATGAAATGGTTTGAATCTGTATATAAATTCAAGTAAGTAAGAAAGGAAAATAAATTGAAATTTCCTTGTTATTGATAAAATAAATTCGAGAAGAATTGAATATGGAAATTTTAAATTTTAAATGGATGAGTGAATATACTAATTAAATTAGTAGATGGAATAGATTTGAATGGTTTTCAATGAGATTTGATAAATGGAGTGCCAATTAAAATTGAATGGAATCAATTGGAAATGAAATACTATATATATATGACATATTATATTTTCCAAACTAAGGATATGAAAAAGTACCTTCCATTGAAAAATTTGTGAAGGTGTTGGAACTCAGTATGAGTGCCCATTTGATCGGGATGGGATCATGTTGATTGATCATGATGTATGCTAGCGTAATTCGAGGGGTGTGATGCCCACAATTACAAGCGATTCCACTGGGATAGTGGCGCAGCCGCCGTGTAAACTGCGATCAAGATGCCATAGCGAAATTCGAGTGGCGAGATGCCTACGGTTACAAGCGATTCCACTGGGATAGTGGTGTAACCGCCGTGTGAACTATGATCTATGGCAACAACCATAGCGAAATTCAAGAGATGTGAAATCTACAGTTACAAGTGATTCTACTGGGATAGTAGCGAAACTGCCGAGTAACTGTGATCCATGGGGGAACATGCTTTCCATATCCATTTTTAAAAGGATTTTTAAGTGTTTTCACTGGGGGTTAGAAAATTTTTGAAATTTTTGGAAATTTTTCACTAGCGACAAATGATTTCGAAATTTAATTTGAAATAAGGAAAGCAAGATTCAATCTTCGAAATAGAAGATGAATCGAATTCAAGTAAAGTTCGAAATGAAAATCTGAATGAATTTTTTTGGAAATAAGGGTATTGAGATATAAAATAAATTCCAAATAGAATTGAAACTGTCAAATTGAATTCAAATGGAATTGAAACGCAAAGTTGAATGGAAATGAATATATAACTTTGTTAATGAAGTGAAAACAAATATAAGAAGTATGTAAATACTTATATTGGACTTAAGAAAGAATGGAGAAAATTCTTAAGTAAAATTTAGAATTGAGAAATTTTCTAAGTAAATAAGCGAATGAAATTTAATTGGAATGTGTAATTGGACATTATTGTCAAGTAAAATATACAGGGATTGTAAAGGCTAAGGAAAATGGAATTTGATTTTGATTTCGAAGATGAATTTGAATTTCTCCAAAAAAGGTATGTATTTAAATTTCAGTATGAAATTTGAGGAGATTCTGATTTTGCCACTTGGCATTTTGTTTTCTTTTGGGATTTGAGAGTCCGTAGGGACGTTTTGTAATCGTACCGTGTTAGCCGCGCAAAGGAGATGCTGGCGAAATTTTTCGAAAATTTCAAGAGTTAGGAAATTTTGAGAAAATTTTGAATTCAAAATTTGAATTTGAATTTAAATTTGAACTGTTAAGAAAACCATATTATTTGGGACTTATGTTTGATTTTGGAAAATGAGTTAAAGTAATAACGAATCTTTAATAAAAAGATTTGTTTTGAAAATTTGATAAAACCGTTTGGTTTTGGTAAAATAGTAAACGAGAATTGGAGCATTTTTCTTAACTTGTAATTTCGGGACAAAATTCTTTTAAGTGGGGAAGATTGTAACGACCCTGAATTTTTGAAATTTGAAATTGTCAAAGCAGTCTTCGATAAACTGAAAAGCTCAGACTGACCCGAGTGAATTGAAAAGACAAAACACTCGAGTCAGAACTAAAAGATCTTATGTAAGTTAAATCAACAGTAAATAAAAATGAGTGTAACGGCGTCAGAGATGTTTACGGGGTTTGACATCTCCTATCCAATTTCTAACGTGAGTGCAATAACTTAAGAGATGTTCGGGATTTCCATCTCCTAAGGATCCGTTAAACTATCTACTATGTAGTACAATATGCTATTATAATAGTGTCTACAATGAAGTAAAGTATTAAAATAGCGTTAAGGCGTTACCCATATCCCCCTTAACACATTTTATATATTCCCATAGTCGATACAATGCCGTAGGCTCCACCAAACTGGTGGTTTACCCAAAGGACACCCCATAGGTACGGTACAAAACAAACTCGTAGAAGGCGCTCTAAGGCATGTGAACACGGCACTTGAGGCAATGCCAGGGTAGATTTACCAATTGCAGAACCGGGTTGGTGGTAATGCATAGCAGCTACTATCGCCCATCTCGGAACACACTCCCATAATCAAAATCAAGGATTGGCCATCAAATCATCACAAAGTCATAATATGGTATCGAAGAAGCATGTCCGATCGGAGGAATGACCTCACTTGGCCCAGGTATAGCTCCTGTTTTAGTCATATCTAAGCTGACTCACGGGAGTCAGGGCCACGTAAATACCTCATACAGAAATCGTTTGCCAAACCATCCTACTTCATTTTTGGAATCTCCACCACGTACACAGTTGTTAAAGTGGTTTTCGGTATTGGCAGAGAGTATGACAATATCAGATCCCGGTCTCTTTAACAACCAAACGTTTATTTCATACCGGATGGTTCTTTTACATTTCAAAACGTCAATTTCACCATTGATATCAAAATATCATATTCGATTTCAAATCATATTTCTTTCGAAATCATATTCGCTTTCAAAACTATATTCACTTTCAAAAATCATATTCACCTTTGGATTCATCGATAAGATAGGTTAATTAAATCCTGGTTCCAAAATTATCATATTTACTTAAATATATCATTTCACAAAAAGGTATCAATTCCAAATTCTGACTTAGGTTGTATCATCATCAAGGATTCAAATATAAATACGTCAACTTTACACATCTGAAAATTTCGAAAATAATTTATATAGTATAAGTAGTTTTAATAGTTTTAAAAATAGTTTAAAATAGATTGAAATAGTTTAAATAGCAAAAATAGTTTAAATAGATTTAAATTTGATTTAATTAGATTTAAATTGATTTATATAGATTTAAAATAGATAAAATAAATTTAAAATAGATTAAATAGATTTTTAAATTATATTAAATAAATTTAAAATAGATTAAATAGATTTAAATTATATTAAATAGATTTAAAATAGATTAAATAAATTTAATTAGTTTAAAATAGGTAAATTAAATTAAATTGGACTAAATAGGTTATAATAGATTAAAATAAATTAAAATAGTTTTAAATTGATTTAAAATAGTTAATTTAATTAAAATGGTTTAAATTAGTTTAAAATAGCTTTCAACGTTATATCCAAATATTTCAATAACTCAATTCTGATAAATTCATTTATATTTGACCCTTCAACTTTGAAATTCCAATTTAAATCCTTTGAACAATTCATTAAATTAATTCCAATTTCAGCATTAACGCTTGGATTATCAAAAAAAATTCAGTTTATATAAATAAATTTCTACTTCAAATGCCAGTTAACTGAATACAAAATTTAGGGAATTAAAAAACCATCTAATTTAATCAATCTGGTGTCCGTATATAATTTTCTACCCTATGGTCAAGTGATACGAATATTTATCATTTCAATCCGCAATTTAAAATTTTACGGTTATATATCATTTCAAACCGCAATCCCAAATTAAATAAAATCCATAAAATCGCTTGAGTCTATCATTTCAACCCATAACGATTTTCCCTAATCTACAGATCTTTCGTGTATGTATCATTTCAACCCATAGGGAACTTGCAGTATTATAACAACATACACTACGCCATAGATGGCCTACTGCAACGAAATTACATGGTGTTGCTAGCTATAATGTAACGATAGGTATGCTGATTTTTGTCTATTACAACACTCGCTTCAAGGTGTTAGCATAGGCATCAACAAGATGTTGCAGTAGCTATAGATGTTTTCAAATTAAAAAATTAATAAAATTAGCAATCCGCGTGAATACGATCCAACGGCCTACATTTAATCTGGTTGTTAAAATGGATCACCACTGCAATTTGCCCAGAAATTTCGTTTTCCCGCTTTACTTTTCATACCATTTCGTTCTCACCCTCTTCCAAATCCCCAATTTCCAAATCCCTAATTTCCAAATCATATTTTCGTTCCCATTTTGTTCTCACCCCAATTTCGCTGCTGCTTGCCAACATGTCGATACGCAACCTCTCCCAAATCCTACCAACCGCAGCCCCCAACAAAACTCCACTACCCCACCGCCGTTTCTACGGCCTGATTCCGATGGTCATCGAGCACACATCCCGTGGCCAGCGTGCCTGCGATATCTTTTCCCGGCTTCTCAAAGAGCGCGTCATCTGCCTTAACGGACCCATCGAGGACGATACGTCAGCGATAGTTGTGGCTCAGCTGCTGTTCCTCGAATCTGGTGGTTCCGTGATGGCAGGGTTGGCAATTTATGATACTTCGACCAGATCCGATGCTTGAATCTTTCTCGCCAATGTTCAGAAGAAGTTCGATTCTGATGAAGCTTTGCTCGATTGTACCATTTTCGGATTCAAGGAAGATGTCAAACGCAGATTTCTTGTTTGAGTGAATGCCGCTTAAATTTTCAAATTGGTCAGCAATCGTAAAACCAGTTTCAATTCCTTGATTGATTGCTCGAATTGCTTTGACTTCGTCGTCGGGTGCGATGTGATATTATTTGGTATGTTTTCTGCCTTCTGGTTTACTTGATTATTCTCGATTTTGGTTACACTCGCACGCTTTTGCCGATGATGAATTGGGATTTATTTATAGGCTTTATTTCCTATAATCTCGGGTTTAATCTTTCTGTTGGACTTTGATAAATTTGGTATGTTGGATTGCGATGATGTATTGGTATGTTGGATTTTGGTTCACTGGCTTGATTTTGCTTTGCCGATGATGAATTGCGATGTGATATTATTTGGTATGTTGGATTTTGGTTCACTGGCTTGTTTTTGATTTCTGATCTGAGCTTGTTAGCTCCTTTCTGCTGCATTTGTTAAACCAGAACATGAACTGATGCTCCAAGTCCTCTGTATATCATATTACTGCCTATGTTTCTCTTGTACATGCCTGATGCATTCACTGTTTTTTCTTGATGGGCTGCTTATGTGTACTGCTGTGTTTCTTGCACTGGCTTGTCTATATTTTGCTGAACCTGGTTCTTGTTTGTTTTGTTGGTTGCTTGGCCCTGAGTTGAATCCAGTCGATGACTCGGGTTTGACCTTGTGTCGTGTCCTTGTATCCATGTGTTGCATTCATGTTTGGCTTATGCACTTATGAAAAGAAACAACCCAAATACCTGAGGCAAATATTATAACAAAAATATTTTCATTTTCTGTTTGAGTTAAATATTATTTTCCAGATTACTGCTTTTGAATTATATGTGACAGGTATTGAAGACTGGACAGCTGGATACAAGCTTGAAGACAGAGTCAAATCAAATGTGCATGAGTGTATGAATATATGAGCTGAAGACAGGTTTCAAAGAAGGCTTGATCTTCCAAAATCGGATGAAGATAGGTTAGGTCGATCCCCGCCGGGACTGCGGTGCCCCGGACCCCCGCCGGCGCTGCGCCCGGACCCGCTTCTCGGCTCGCCTTCGGCTCGGCACTCGGCTCGCCTTCGGCTCGACACTCAGCTCGTCATATATTTTTCAGTGTCAGTGTCGATGTCTGTATAAATTGAAACTGCATATGTAATGAGTGAACTGAGTGATGTAGTGAGGATTATCTGTATATGTAAATATCAGTGTTATATATCATTGAATTGTAAAATAGTGGAGTCAGGAATTTGTACTATTTCAAATGTTGAAATAAAATATTTATTTAAATAAATTACTGTTTGAATATCAAATTCTGTGCAATAGCATTTTATTAAATAAATATTTATTTCTATTAAAAAATCAAATATGCTCTATATTGTGGGCCCCACAAATTCAGAAAGTTAATATCTATAGCAACATTTTGGAATGTTGGTACAGACACCTATGGATGTTGCTATAGACCCAAATATGGTTCTATTGCAACAATATTTCTTATGTTGCCTTAGATAGTCAAAATGTTGCCTTTGAGGTCTGCGGCAACGCGGCAAAATGCATCACCGAGAAAGTGTTGCCTTTGCCCTTTTTTAGCCTACAGCATCATTTTTTGGAACTTCCTGCATCACTTCTTTGGTGTTGCAGTATGCAATCTATGGCGTAGTGATAAAATACTACATCCAGTCATCCAATATAAAAAATCAAACATCCATCATAATCATTATCCAAATCAATCAATAAACATCAATAGGTACTGATAATCAATAACAGGTATTAAATTGACAATTTAAATTCAATATTAAATTAAACGATGATTAAATGCAATAAAAGTCAAATTTAATTAGAATGAAAATTTAAACAGGCAAAACATCGATCAATAAATGTCTAAAATTTAATTGAACTAACATAAGGTAGTTTGGCAACTGTGAGTGGGTTAAAACACCCACCTTTGATTTTAAATCGATTTGAAACCCAATTTTGGGCCCAAAATCTAACAGTCTCAGAATTTGATCAAACTAGTTCCAAAATGTCTGGAATTCCGATACGATCTCAACGGAGAAAATCGCGCGTAAATCCGAACTCGTATGCAAAAGTTAACGTTAGAAGATTGGAAAATTTCGACTTCGGGTCTTACTTCAAGTCGCTGCCTCAATTACCCGGTGCTTGCTCTGATTTTTACCAAAATGACCCGAGACCCGAGTCATTTCGCTCCTGACCCGAAGTCACTCCAGATTTTCGCCTCTGAAACTCGAAGCGTGCCCAGGTCCGCCTTGTTTGGCCTCGAACTCTCTCTGACCCCAAGTCGCTGCAGGTTTTTCTCCTCTAAAATCGAAGTAAACCTCTTCCCGACTCGAAGTAAACCTGGAGTGATTTTTTTTTTTGAAATTAGGTTTTGGAATCTGGGAATTAGGTTTGAGAAGGAGGAAGAAGATATACGTACAGAAATAATAATATGAGATACAGTTAGGGTTTATAACAGCCTATATATAGGCATGGTTGGATCGAAACGACTACGCGACCCAAAAAGCCCGTTCTGACCCCGAAACGAAAATGGGTCATCCCATAAATCAAAATAGATGTTTTTGATAGTTTAAACTCAATGGAACAGTTTCAAGTCCTAATTCCATTGTATGAAGAAGTTAGCTTAAAATCAGCTTAGTTCAAATTGATTTCAATTAAATTGATTTTTGTGCGTTTCGAGTCCGTACGATCAAACGACAAGTCCGATCGCTAAGAAACTTGATACCTTACAATAATTCACCGTTACAGATCCGATGAAACTAGTTTCGTCGAAATCTGAGACAGTGGACAAAATGACTACTTTTACCTTAATTAAATAAATTAATATTAAATTAATTAATCACTTTTTAATTCAATATTTATAAACTAACAATTTCATCATTTTTTATTTCTTAGACATTTATAATAACTTAAAGCAATTTACATATCAATTCAGTGTTGAATATTTCACTAATTACGGTGTTCAATTTCAACTGTAATTAAATCCAATTAATTATAATTTAATTTCCCATAAATTGAATAAATTTGATTTCAGTCTTATTATTCAATCAATCCTTATTCTATAGACATAGCTAACATTGTTTTATATTCTATTACATTAATATGCTACAATTATCATCTTTTACCTTATTAGTTGCAGTATTCCAATAATATTGAACCTTTGTTGACTTTGACATTAATAAAAATTTAAAATCCCACAACTTCATTTTCTTGGTTTCATTTTTAATATTAAATCAATTTATTGCCTTATGAGTGTAATCGACATTTCTGTACATTTTATTACTTTTCCAATCTGCAGTTATTATATTAACTCACATTAATGTAACATTTATTTACATTTATTTGTATTGATTAATTAAATTGGTAACAAATAACAATTGTCACCTTTTCTACATTAAACCATACTTGTACATTTATTATTTACAAACAAATGTTATAACAACTTACATAATACTAATTCTATCCAATTGCCTTTTATTACACATTATTGCATTAACTAATACAACCTTTAATTTATCAACTACTCTTTTAATCCAATTATCAATTAATACACACATTATTACAATTAATTTACAATCTATAACCAATTATAACTTTTTAATCATTTTAATTAATTAGAATTACATTCAAAGCCATTATCAATTACCTTAAATTAATACAATATCATTTTATTCCAATTATATTCTTATTATTAAATCACAAATTTTTATCTCTCCTAACATTAAATCACAAAACTCTATTAAATTAACAAATTTTTAATTATCAAAAATTACAGGTCGTTACACTCTCCCCCACTCAAAACTTTTCATCCCCGAAAAGGAAAAAGAAGGGAAAAGAAGGAATTTAGTAATCAATATATCTTATTCAAAATATTACATCTATAAATAATTAATTTACATAAATAAATAATTTAAATAAAATATATCAATTTATAAACAATTAAATCCTTTATATTCAAGTTAATAAAAGTTTGAAAACACTTTACAAAATTTTTCTAAGTCCAAATTTCATAGAAAATTTCGGTAGAGTCTACTTTGTACGGAGAGGTCTGGGACTGTGTAGTTAATGACCCGCTATTACCTCGCTATATCTCATAGCGGATTTCTACTGCTACGATTTTTCCATATAGCCTCAAATATAGCCTTTCTGCTTTAAGCCCCGCTATATCCGCTGTATCCCGTTATTTCCGCTATATTCTGCTATTTCCGCTATATCTTCTTTAAAAGAAATTGAAAAATGACATTTATCCATTATAAAAATTATGAAATTAATTTATTTAATTAAATTTTTTAATATATTTTCAGAAATAAAAATATACTAATATTCTATTAAATTCAATTATGTTATATAATAGTTTTACCTTTATTTATAGTATATTCGCACAAGTTTTAATTAAAATTATTTATGTATTAATTATAATTCAATTGAATGTTAATTTTTCATTTAATTACTATTTATATATTCGTGAAAACATTAAGTACTAGTTTTATATTCTATTTAAGAGTCATCCGCTATATCCCGCTATATCCTCGTTGTATTCCCGCTATGACTTTTTGCACCTCCACCGCATTGAATCTGCCGAGCGCTTTAACTGCACAGGTCTGGGATAAATAGTAATATCAATAATAACAATATATATCATATTTTTAAAAATAATATATCTCAAACCATGGGAAAACAATATAATATCGCTAGAAAACCGTAATCCGAAAATGTACCTATTTGTCGGGCAAACAACGCTTATGTATGAAACCAAAAGCAGTAGCAATTGCTTCCATAAACCTGTATTTCACTTATATAATCCAAAGAGGTTAATTGTTAAGTAAATTAGAAAAGATTTAAGTTGTTTCAATAAATAACAAACAATACATCACCACATAACAATAATCATTTGAAAACAACAGTACAAACATCATTTTCAACAAAGAGAGCAATCATCCATCCATGGAAATCAAAACAAAGGGTTTGTTTGGGTTCAGAAACTTTTTATCGTATAAAATGATAAATAAACTATGAAGTAAACCATACACTCAACAGTCGTAGATAACTTTATAGATTATTTATACATCTTTATACAAAATAGGGGTATCCTTTCCCAACCAATCCATAAGCCCAGCAACCAAAGAATTCAACACATTTTTAAGTTTACTCTATTTATCTTTTTCACATCATTTATTGTTCATTTTTCATACAATGATTTTTTTCAATTCATGTTCATTACTTACAAAATTGTAATTTCCATTCGTTCATGTAAGGCTTATTTTATTAATTTACTTTCTTTTCTTATATAAGTTATATACGTTTCAAATATTTGGTTCATAAATGAATTCATTATTGAAGTATTGTATATATTTTATTTTAGTTTACTTCACATCTACAATTTAGTTTGATTTTTTTTTCTTTTCACATCATTTACTTTTCTTTTCTCCTTTATATAGTGTTTATTTTCACTAATTTACATTCGTTATTACTTACAAAAGTTCATTTACCCTTTATTCATACAATGCCATTTTCTTTCATTTTATTACCTTACATTCATTGCTAAAATAAGTTATTTTTATTTCAATTATTGGATTATACATTATTAGGTAAGTTTCTTTACAATTAAATTCACCATTTATAGATTATTTCTTTTTCACATTCATTCTTCCATATAAAGTATTATCGAATATTAACTCCATTTCTAAATCATTTCCAATGTTTTCTGAAGTTATATTCATTCAATTAATATAGTACTCACTTTAATTATAAATGACTTCAATATTAATTTAAGTTTATAATTATTTACTTACAGTATTCACCTTTTATTATTCAATCTAATTATAAATAACTTAAAATGTTAACATAAGCTTTCATTTTTCTTACATTATTCACTTTTATTACATTTAATTAGTAACATTTCAAACTATTAACTTTAGTTTATAACAATTTATAACATTAGAATTCTTATTTGTAGAAGTAATTCCATTGAACACTTTCATTTACTAAAGTTTTTTGCACAATATTCTATTGCATATTCTTATCAACATTGCAACTTTTAACATTTTGGTAAGTAATATATACGTCTTAAGAATGCAATTGAATATTACCCAAGTTTCTCTTATTTATTTAGTTGACAAAATGTTCAATAGTTACCATTTCTTATTTTCGTTTCCCCTTTATTTACAGTTTACAAATTTTAAATTCCTTATCTATTTCATTTATTATTTTAACATCAAATTTCTTATTTTCATTTTAGAAGTTTTCAAGGGGAAATTAATTTAAAGGACAAAAATTTGTATATTTTTAGCCTCAAGGACACGATCTCAATATTTTAACCACAAGGACAAACATTCTCATAAAAATTATTCATAAGGACAAACATTCTTTCAAAATTATTCATAAGGACAAACATTCTTCCAAAACTGCTACCTAAAAACTGCTACCGATAACTACAAATTGATACCTAAAACTATAAAAACTGATACCTAAAGAAAGTTGTCCTTCAGGCTAAAATACTGAAGGTCTGTTCTTGAGGCTAAAATGCTGAGAAATTTTGTCCTTGACAATAATTTCCTGAAGTTTTCAATTATTAATATAGTCAAGATTTCAATCATTACAATAATTTCAATTTCTAATTTATAGAAACTTAAGAACTAAACAACCGGGTTTCATTTCAATTATTTTAAAATAATATATATAATCATATCTTATATATATATATATCAAATCATATTTGGAATTAAAATCAAGATTAATTCATCAAAACAATTGTGCAGCAAATTTACTACAATGGTCTTCCCACATTGAAACTCGAAAATGAATGTCGATAATGCGTGCACTCATCACCGAAATTATTTTCCAGCGACAGAGAGGGTTGTACAACACTTTTCCTTTAAAATTTCCCTTCTTAAGCTTGCTTTCAAATCATCTTGAAATATTCATATTAGAAACTACTTCTAAATAATATTAAAATTATATTCCAAAATCTTTCGAAAGAGATTCAAAATCCCAGAACTTAAGTTCTAAAATTTCCAATTCATATTTACTTTATTTGTAAATCCTAATTTTAATCAATATTTATAAAATTTCACTACTTAACAAACAACATAACACATCCAACTATATCGGTTATAAAATTTATTATTTTATATACAAATATATAATAGGCAAAATTATTTCATTCACATATATTTCAAAACAATATTATGTCAGTCTGTCCTATTAAGTGTTTAGAAATCCCTATCGATGTCATAGCTTCATATGCACCGACCAGAATTTATAAATACAAAACGGAACAAATTAACACAATACAAAACCTTTTATAACACCAACAAATACGCCCTCTCATACATACACTCAGCGACTCATTTTAGGATATTACTACCATATTTTTGAAGAGTCAGACCCCACAAAGCTAAGGTTATCGCTAAACCAAAGCTCTGATACTAATTGTAATGACCAGCCTTTTTGGACGTTTTAAGCAGACACACATGCCAGACTCAAACCATTCAAAAGGGTAGATTGTTATGGGGCAAATAAGAAAAAGAGAAAGAAAATAAAAAACCAAAATACAGAATCTCGCAGCGGAATGACAAAATATAATAATCAAATAAACAGTTCATAAAGCTGTTTACAAATACATTGATTATACTTTTATAATACAGATCAGAGTTACATATAGCAAGAATAAATAATAAATAAAAAATGAAGCGGAAAAACATGATGCAGTGGAATACATATAATAAGTAATAATAGTACAAAATCTTCATCTTCATCCTCCATAAAGCAGTCTTCGATAAACTGAAAAGCTCAGACTGACTCGAGCGAATTGAAAAGACAAAACACTCGAGTCAGAATTAAAATATCTTATGTAAGTTAAATCAACAGTAAATAAATATGAGTGTAACGGCGTCAGAGATGTTTACGGGGTTTGACATCTCCTATCCAGTGTCTAACGTGAGTGCAATAACTTAAGAGATGTTCGGGATTACCATCTCCTACGGATCCGTTAAACTATCTACTATGTAGTACAATACGTTATTATAATAGTGTCTACAATAAAGTAAAGTATTAAAATAGTGTTAAGGCGTTACCCATATTCCCCTTAACACATTTTATATATTCCCATAGTCTATACAATGCCGTAAGCTCCACCAAACCGGTGGTTTACCCAGAGGACACCCCATAGGTACGGTACAAAACAAACGCATAGAAGGCGCTCTAGGGCATGTGAACACGGCACTCGAGGCAATGCCAGGGTAGATTTACCAATTGCAGAACCTGGCTGGTGGTAATGCATAGCAGCTACTACCGCCCACCTTGGAACACACTCCCATAATCAAAATCAAGGGGTGGCCACCAAATCATCCCAAAGTCATAATATGGTATCGAAGAAGCATGTCCGATCGGAGGAATGACCTCACTTGGCCCAAGTATAGCTCCTGTTTTAGTCACATCTAAGCTAACTCACGGGAGTCAGGGTCATGTAAATACCTCATAGAAATCATTCGCCAAACCATCCTACTTCATTTCCGGAATCTCCACCACGTACACTGTTGTTAAAGTGGTTTTTGGTATTAGCAGAGAGTATGACAATATCTGATCCCGGTCTCTTTAACAACCAAATGCTTATTTCACACCGGATGGTTCTTTTACATTCCAAAAAGTTAATTTCACAATTGATATCAAAATATCATATTCGATTTCAAATCATATTTCTTTCGAAATCATATTCGCTTTCAAAACTATATTCACTTTCAAAAATCATATTCACCTTTGGATTCATCGATAAGATAGGTTAATTAAATCCTAGTTCCAAAATTATCATATTTACACAAATATGTCATTTCACAAAAAGGTATCAATTTCAAATTCTGACTTAGGTTGTATCATCATCAAGGATTCAAATATAAATACTTCAACTTTGCACATCTGAAAATTTCGAAAATAATTTATATAGTATAAGTAGTTTTCATAGTTTTAAAAATAGTTTAAAATAGATTGAAATAGTTTAAATAGTAAAAATAGTTTAAATAGATTTAAATTTGATTTAATTAGGTTTGAAATGATTTATATAGATTTAAAATAGATTAAATAAATTTAAAATAAATTAAATAGATTTTTAAATTATATTAAATAAATTTAAAAGAGATTAAATAGATTTAAATTATATTAAATAGATTTAAAATAGATTAAATAAGTTTAATTAGTTTAATATAGGTAATTTAGATTAAATTGGATTAAATAGGTTATAATAGATTAAAATAAATTAAAATAGCTTTAAATTGATTTAAAATAGTTAATTTAATTAAAATTGTTTAAATTAGTTTAAAATAGCTTTCATCGTTATATCCAAACATTTCAATAACTCAATTCCGATAAATTCATTTATATTTGACCCTTCAACTTTGGAATTCCAATTAAATCCTTTGAACAATTCATTAAATCAATTCCAATTTCAGCATTAACGCTTGGATTATCGGAAAAAAATTCAGTTTATATAAATAAATTTCTACTTCAAATGCCAGTTAACTGAATACAAAATTTAGGGAATTAAAAAACCATTTAATTTAACCAATCCGGTGTCCGTATATAATTTTCGACCCTATGGTCAAGTGATACGGATATTTATCATTTCAATCCGCAATTTAAAATTCTACGGTTATATATAATTTCAAACCGCAATCGCAATTAAATAAAATCCATAAAATCGCTTGATCCTATCATTTCAACCCATAACGATTTTTCCCTAATCTACAGATCGTTCGTGTATGTATCATTTCAACCCATATGGAACTTGAAGTGTTATAACAATATAAAATACAACATCTAGTCATCCAATATCAACAATTAAACATCCATCATAATCATCATCCAAATCAATCAATAAACATTAATAGATAATTGATAATCAATAACAGGTATTAAATTGACAATTTAAATTCAATATTAAATTACGATGATTAAATGCAATAAAAGTCAAATTTAATTAGAATGAAAATTTAAACATACCAATCATCGATCAATAAATTTATAATCACATCATAAATTTAATTGAACTAACATAAGATAGTTTAGCAACTGTGAGTGGGTTAAAACACTCAACTTTGATTTTAAATCGATTTGAAACCCAGTTTAGGGCCCAAAATCTAACAGTCTCAGAATTAGACCAAACGAGTTCCAAAATGTCCGGAATTCCGATACAATCCCAACGGAGAAAATCGCACGTGAATCCGAGCTTGTATCCAAAAGTTTTTAACGTTAGAAGATTGGAAAATTTCAACTTCGGGTCTTACTTCGAGTCACCACCTCAATTACCCGGTGCTTGCTCTGAGTTTTTGCCAAAATGACCTGAGACCCGAGTCATTTCGCTCCTGACCTGAAGTCTCTCCATGGTTTTCGCCTCTGGAACTCGAAGCGCGCCTGGATCCGTCTTATTTGGCCTTGAACTATTTCTAACCCCAAGTCGCTGCTGGGTTTTCTCCTCTGAAACTTGAAGTAAACTTCATCCCGACTCGAAGTAAACCTGGAGTGATTTTTTTTTTTTTGAAATTAGGTTTTGGAATTTGGGAATTAGATTTGAGAAGGAGGAAGAAGATGTACATACAGAAATAATACTATGAGAAACAACTAAGGTTTATAATAGCCTATATATAGGCAGGGTTGGATCGAAAGGACTACGCGACCCAAAAAACCCGTTCTGACCCCGAAACGAAAATGGGTCATCCCATATATCAAAATAGATGTTTTTGATAGTTTTAAACTTAATGGAATAGGTTTCAAGTTCTAATTCCATCGTATGAAAAAGTTAGCTTAAAATCAGCTTATTTCAAATTGATTTCTACACGTTTCAAGTCCGTACGATCAAACGACAAGTCCGATCGCTAAGAAACTTGAACCTTATAATAATTCACCGTTACAGATCTGATGAAACTGGTTTCGTCGAAATCCGAGACAGTGGCCAAAATGGCTATTTTTACCTTAATTAAATAAATTAATATTAAATTAATTAATCACTTTTTAATTCAATATTTATAAACTAACAAATTTCATCATTTTTTATTTCTTAGACATTTATAATAACTTAAAGCAATTTACATATCAATTCAGTGTTAAATATTTCACTAATTACGGTGTTCAATTTCAACTGTAATTAAATCCAATTAATTATAATTTAATTTCCCATAAATTGAATAAATTTGATTTCAGTCTTATTATTCAATCAATCCTTATTCTATAGACATAGCTAGCATTGTTTTATATTCTATTACATTAATATGCTACAATTATCATCTTTTACCTTATTAGTTGCAGTATTCCAATAATATTGAACCATTGTTGACTTTGACATTAATAAAAGTTTAAAATCCCACAACTTCATTTTCTTGGTTTCATTTTTAATATTAAATCAATTTATTGCCTTATGAGTGTAATTGATATTTCTGTACATTTTATTACTTTTCCAATCTGCAGTTATTATATTAACTCACATTAATGTAACATTTATTTACATTTATTTGTAATTGATTAATTAAATTGGTAACAAATAACAATTGTCATCTTTTCTACATTAAACCACACTTGTACGTTTATTATTTACAACAAATGTTATAACAACTTACATAATACTAATTCTATCCAATTGCCTTTTATTACACATTATTGCATTAATTAATACAACCTTTAATTTTATCAACTACTTTTTTAATCCAATTATCAATTAATATACACATTATTACAATTAATTTACAATCTATAACCAATTATAACTTTTTAATCATTTTAATTAATTAGAATTACATTCAAAGCCATTATCAATTACCTTAAATTAATACTATATCATTTCATTCTAGTTATATTCTTATAATTAAATCACAAATTTTTATCTCTCCCAACATTAAATCACAAAACTCTATTAAATTGACAAATTTTTAATTATTGAAAATTACGGGTTGTTACATATATACAAGGGGTGGTAGACCTACAAGAGGAGGACATTTTTCTTTGTCAACGCCATTGGAACTCTAAAGTTGCAAAGGATTACTGGGATACAATGTCTACCATCATAAAATCTGGGAAGAAGGCAAGCTGGATGGGCACCAGTGTATGGGAAGCTTGAGCCGCATGGTGGAGTAGCGAAAAATTCAGGGTAAGTATATCGGATATCACCTTAAGTTGTTCAGTAGAGAATACATAATTTATACTTGTAAAATATAATCTTAATTTTTAATTTGCAGGCGGAGTCAAACAGGAATTTGGCAAACAGGCAGAAAAATCCAGTCACACACCGTGGTGGCTCGAAATCATTTCACCATCATTGCGAGGACCTGGTAAATTGATTAATTGCAATTACGAACGGTTATTTCATTTTTAGTATAAATTTGTATGAACAACAATAATATACACCAATTATTACAGGAAAGAGCACGTGGGGCTTCTGTCTCGTATATGGACGTATTTGTGCATACCTATGTTGTCAGGCAGATCGACGACGATGGATTAGTGTCGTATGCCTAGCATGAGGATGATAAAGCATATGTCGCACATGTAAGTATATTTTAAGTTACAAGTTATAAATAATGATCATTTTAATTAATTAATTATAAAATATTATAATAATATCATGCAATATTTAATTGTATTTAATTTTGTATTGCAGTAAAGATTTATGCAAGCACGTGCGCAGATGCTGGAGCATTCGAGATGGGAGCAGTTGACCACTGATGAGGAGGACGCTATCTTCGACTTCGTTATGCATCCGACACAGAGAAATAGGCGCTATGGCCACGACAATCAATTGGCAATTTATAAAAATTAACTAGGTTGTAAAAATTGCTCAATTTTTGTAAAATACGTAATAACATAAATATATTTCGACTTGTTTTGTATGCTCGGGCCTCACAAAAGGCTTATCAAAAGGCTCAAGACAATGCTAAGATTAATGAGCTTCGACGGCAGATTGCACAGCTGAAGGAGCAGGACCACAACCGAGCAGCACAAATGGAGCAACTGAACCAGCGTTTGGCCAAGTATGTGGAGCGTCATGGAGCATTCCCTTCGTTTGATGGTTCCGGAGCCGATGATGAGTCATGAGGTACGTTTTGCAGCTTTTGTTTTTTAAACTAGTGTATTTATACAACGAGAGATGGTGAGGTTGATTTGTGGATATGTGGTGTTTGATATTGATTTGTGGGGTTTGAAGTTGAAAGTTGGATATATATACTATACATTGAAGTTGGATGTAGATATTGCAGTCGGATGTGTGAGACTGATGATGGAAATGTTGTTTTGTATTGATTGTAAATGTTTGAGTTTTATATTATTATTGATATTGATATTAATTTCATCTTGTATATCTGATATATATATATATATATATATATATATATATATATATTGATTTTGATGTGTGTGATATATATTGATATGGAAGTGTTGTTTGACTGCAAAAAAAATTATCCAGATTTCTGATGGCCTATAAGTCAAAATTTCTGACGAATATCGACGGCTCCGGACGGTTTACCGATCGATATTCCGACAGCTTCCGACGGCTTTCGATGGTGTCCGACGGTTTTCTGACAATTTTTCAAACAACGTGGACGTCGGCAATGTCGGAACTGCCGTCAAAAAAACCGTCGAAAGCCGTCGCAAAGTCGTCGTCGATGACGTCGGAAAGGGACAAAATCCGTGTTTTGTATTCTGACGGCTACAAGCCGTCGGAAATTACTGTGTAACTTGTAGTGTATATAATGCAGTTAACTTTAAAATAAAAATACCTAGAGCATGGTCCGAATTACTGAATGGGAAAGGGAATACGTGAATGAGAATTTCATGAAACAGCATATATTGATGCATCAGTACTTTGGGTGATTTTGAACATCTGTTACCAAGTAAATACCAAATGCAACTAGAACTAGTGCTTATAACTAGGGTCATCTCATATAGACTAGACAGACAACAAAATAGCATTCTGTTTTCCTACAAACAACCTGATCAGTACCTAGCTTTTGTTTGCTGAGTTATAAGTTCGAAACTCAATAAAGACATTTCAGATCTAATAATTCAAGTTTGATACACACATGCACACGTGTGCTCGCGCTTGTATGTGCACATTATTTTAATCCATAAAGAGTTCAAAATTATATTTTCATTGCATATAATTTGGAGTTTAATTTATAATTAGGATTTTTTTTCATTTTGGCCTCGTTTTGAAAGTTATTATCGCATATAGGCCAGTTTTAAAACTAATATCAAATATAGTCCTGTTTTGAAAAAATGCACTGGCTCCTTTTCAAAAGTCGCCAGTGTAAAAAAAAAAATTTTAAAAAAAAAAAACACTGGCGACTTTTCAAAAGTCGCCAGAAAAAAAAATTACATTGACGACTTTTGAAAAGGAGCCAGTGCAATTTTTCAAAACAGGCTATATTTAATATTAGTTTTAAAACGAGGCTATATGCGATAATAACTTTCAAAATGAGGCCAAAATGATAAAAAATCCTTATAATTAGGATATGTTTTTGTAGCCTAAAATCTTGATTGTGTTATGCCGAATATACTGTAAGAGAATAACATGTCACAAATGCTGTTACACATAGTAAAGCCTCTCAATATTTGGATTCATATGATATTTACGAATAATATGTTTGTATGCGTTTGTTACAGGGTTGTTACTGTGCACTTTGTTTCTGTTGTGAAATCATCCTTACTTTAAATTTATTAATCAAGTAGTGTAATGTAAATTTTACTTAGCTTAAAACTTTCATAAAAATTCTTGGTTGAAAGCAATGACAGAGTAATAGTATGTCGGTTAAAGTCTGTGCATGACAGATGGACTTGTATAAATTTGGTATGATAAGGTTTCTACCCTTACTTTTCTCCTGTTGTGGAAGGTACCATTATTACAAGTGTCAGAGAATTATTACAAGTACCTAACCTGTATGACAGTTTGCCCGATTAATGGTTGGCGTTGTGGACATTGCACATATTTAGCTGCTTCCAAAGTCAGTTTTACGATAATGACGCGAATGGGTGTTGCTATTCATGATCGAGATCGTCGGCGCTTGGTAAGATCAGCTCGATGATGGTAAAAGTTATTTCATTGTCTATGAACGATCTACATGTGGTTTACTGTATCTGAATTTGTTTGAACATGTAGTCACAATTACGACTGTAATGGTTTACCGAACGAATCTAACATCAGATATGCATTTAGCATGTCCCCTTTGTTTGCTGAAGGCATCCTTGATTTTGACTACTTAATTAGTTACTGAATTTCATGGTACTCTTCCACTTTTTTCAGTTACGTCCGATGTCTAGAGCAAATCGTAAGTTGATCTTTTGGGAAAGAAGAGTTAGGGTGCGTTTTCCACCGAAGACAGTTTGTAGGTTGAATCGTCGCATTCAATATCAGCAGCTTTTGAGGCACCGCAGAGCTGATGTTGATATGTTAAACAATTGGTATTGGTGGTACCGTTAGTAACATGTGCTTTGATGCCCTGCTTAATATGGTCAGCCCTTTTGGTTCACAGACAATAATCAATTTCCGTAATATCCTGCGATATCTTCCCACTGTTTCACAATAATGTCCAGTACTCTTAACTGTTCATGTAACGAAGTTGTTTCACACTGTACTACTGCAACATCTTCGAATAATTTCACCGTTTGTGAGTTCTTTAATAAAAACCCACCTCCAAGAAGTAGAACGAGAGGATTCAAATGGCTCGCTGCAGCCGACATCTTTTTTTAGGACTTAAACTTCAAGGAACTTTGTTCCATGATTGCTAGACAACCCTGACCAACTAAGCTATATACATAGATTTTGGTAATCATAATTTATTTTCGTTGTATAATCGGGTAAATTATTTTCAGTCGACATTTTACAGCTATATTTTTACGATACTGGAAATGAGGTGGTTAACAGGTTAACGACAGATGGTGATAAGGTGAAACGAGTTAGGAAAGGTTTTTAGACACGACTGCCTACTACTAAGAAAAAAAGGTTATTCTTCCTTCATCCTTTAACGGAGGACCATGTTACAGATGCAAAACTATCAAGATGCAATGACTAACATTCAAACCAAACAGTGACAACTCAGAGATCTCTTTTAAGAATTATAGTTGAATGATATTATTCAAACAGTAAAACATAGAATCATTACCGGTTATAATGAATTATTTTTTTGAATAAAAGTAAACTGGGCCCGGTCCAAATACAATAAACAGACAGACACGGGTAAAACCCGATTTCTCAAAACAAACATCACAAACCCTAAAAACAATCGCCGTCATCATTCTTCAAATAAACACTACTCAATCTCCGGAGAAAAAAGAAAAGGAAATGGCGACGCTTAACCGTTTATGCTTCGCCTCCTCCCTACTTAACTCCACTAATTTTGCCTTTTTCCCAGTACGAAAGGCCTTCATTAAATTTACCTCTCATGCCTTTCATTTCTTCGATTGTAAAGAGACTTTTCTGATATTGATTAATGTAACGACCCGTAAATTTTAACTGTTTTAATAACGTAATTTGTTGAAATTTTAAACAATAAAATTTTGAAAAAAAAAAATTAATATTTGAAATGCATCTAGTTAAACATAGCAACTGATAAATTTTCATCCGAAAATATGGAATTTATTTTCGTGCGTAAATTTATTTCAATTAAATCGGTTAGGAATTAATGAAAATAAAATGTTTTCGAAACTTGAATATTTTTACATAGAAAAATTCTAAACCATCTTCTGAGCAAGACGTCATTTTTCGTTTTTTTAAATTCAGACTTCTTTAGCTCCGTCGATCTTATTTTTCTGCGATTTTGTTGCATTTTCCGTAGTAGAAAATTCGAATTTTTATAACTCAATCTTACCACTGATGTCTGTATACCGTTTTGATCGTCTCGTCGTGCTGATCACAATGGTATATTCAATTTTGTGTTTTGAAATCCGGTACGCAGTGGAATCTATGAAAAACGATTTCATACCGGTATCGGTTTTAAAACCAATTGGCTTCTTTTGCCCATTCATCTACCCATTCGTTGAAACCAGTAAACTTTATAATTCCTAGATTTCAACTTTGGCTATTGCTATTCTCTATGTCAATTTATTATACGATGGTTAGTGCATTTACTTTGATTCATTTATTCAAAGAGTACGTTCATTTTACTTGTTACTTCATCATCTTTTATCTGCACCATCATTCTCCACTCCCTGAACCATGCAAATCGCCATTATTCTTCCCCTCCTCTCACTCTCCTTTCCCCTCAACCTGAGCACCATCATGCGAGCACCGCTATTTTACCTCATCGAAACTCGCACGCACCCGCGACCTCCGTCGGCCCTCACCAATGCCGAGCAGCACCTCCGGCCTCGCTTCTCTTAGCCGCGCCTCTTTCCTTGATCTCTACCACTACCTCCTCCTTGCCGTCCCCATCCTCCAGCATGACAGCAAACCCGCTTCCACGCATCGCTACAGCAAACTCCACCTGCTTTCTTCCTCCGACCTGAGATAGCCGAGATCGAGCCCCACCACGAGCAGCTCAGTCTCGTTTTCATCCTTCATCCCCTCACCTGTAGCCGCCGTCACCTCACTTCGACCGAGTGTTGCTCCTCTCTCCTATCTTCTACTCGACCTGCTTCTATTCCCTGGGTTTTGAATGAAGGTATAATATTTTATACGAGATTTTAAGAGATCTGTTCAATTATATATAATGTTTGTATGTCTGCAATATATAAGTTTGTATTCAATATTTTTGGAAAGATATTTCCTTCTCTGTTAGTACAAAAAAATGGAACTATTTCAATACTACTTTATATGTAATGGTGATATAGCGTATATATGTCTAGATTCGAATATATATTCTAATATGAAGTGATGATATCGAATTAAATGGAAGTATATATTACTATTTTATATATATATATATATTTTCGTGTATAGAGGGCGCATGGAATATAGCAGCTAAGTGCAAGTATATAGTTTTACAGTCTACTATATTATAAAAGTAATATATGGATACTTCATTCAAAAGCACAGTCTGTCGT
Organism: Allium fistulosum; assembly: GCA_030737815.1. Classification (NCBI taxonomy): domain Eukaryota; kingdom Viridiplantae; phylum Streptophyta; class Magnoliopsida; order Asparagales; family Amaryllidaceae; genus Allium; species Allium fistulosum. The sequence continues at coordinate 902,983,375 of CM060901.1, read as the reverse complement.
TCTTTTAGTGTATGAATATTACGGTTGTATATAAGTGTTGTAAGTTACAGAGTATATAAAGTGTATGTTTTGTTTTATATCAACTTATATATTACACGATAGTAGCATATATGTATAGTTTGGAATAGCTTTTGAAAGCAAATGCTGTTTAAAATATACGTCAGTGCTTATTGTAACTTTTGTGCTGGGGAAGTTTATATGTATTATAAACTATATATATATTAAAAACTTTGATTTTTGACTTATATATAGATTTCGGAATATAGCATATAAGTTTTATTTTAAGTTATAATAGTGTTTTATATTATCAGTTTGTACAGGTGTACATATATGTACTGTTGATAATTACTTGAAGTTATATATACACGTAAGAAGTGATATACTTTGATTTTGTTATTTACAGTTTTGAAGTCTACTTGGGTTATTAAATTATAAGTTTATTTAATTATATAATTGCTTATATATTTTACAGTGTATCTTATATGTTGTAAACGTATTTCGTTCAAACATGTGTTGCTGTTATATTAGAGTTAGAGGCTTATAGTATGTAATGTATAAGTTGTGAAGTAATGTTGTACAGTATTATATATGTTTGTAATAAAGTTTGTATACACTTCTGTTATCAGTATATATTTCTATGTCAGTTCTATGTTTGTTAATGTATATTTACTATTGAAAGCATTTATGCATTAGATTCAGATGTTGTAATTTGCCAGTAAAATATATATCTATTATTTTGTTTTGCAATTCTGTAATTAATCTTATGTGTGTACATAGATTTGATTTTTAAAAATATATGTGTTTAAATTAATATTAATTTCATAGAAGATGATGATGATAATAATAATAAAAATAATATTGTTGTCCGTCAAATTGATTCTGATCTGTTTCTCATCAATTCCTATACATCAGCTTAGTGCGTCGAATTCGTGTCTGGATTTCATAACTCAATCTCATCGTCTATCTCTCTAGCCTCGAAAGGTGAGCAATCACTCACGATTAACGTTCATTTATTTATTAAATTTGATTTCAATTGAAACGACAGTTGAAATATGCTGCTGTTAGTTAATTACACTGTTATATATGCTATTACCTGTATCAGTTCACTTATGACATCTGACACCATTATCTGTTATATATACAATGATAATCCAGTTTGGTTGCTAAGTGATTGATTGTTTGATGTTTACATTGAACGTTAAATTGTTAATGTTGTAAGTGATAAATAATTTGAAATTGAAATTGACGTAGGATTGTTAGATTTGATATATGTGTTAAATTTGATTTGATGACATTTGCATAATATGACCCCTTTAAATGTTGAATTAATTGATACATAGAAATTTGGTAAAATACACCTTGAACCATGTAAATGTTTGTTGTTCAAATTGATGTAGTATGAAATTGAATAATAGATATCAATTGAAAAACTGTATAAATATTAATGTAATAACCTTTAATCTACATGAAACGATAGTGTAGATTCTAGAAATAATTATATTAATTTACACAAACAACAATGTGAATTAATATGATTATTTCGGGATTATCTGAATTAATCATTGGATTGTGATTGATTGTTGTTATTGCTTGTTTATTTACTTTGACACCATCCCTGTTATCATACTGCAAGTTACCTTTGCTATGCTTTGATTAGTGAATTGAAATGGAATCGGGTTGAAATGATAAATACCCAATTTAAACTTTGACCTAGGATAGAGAATTAAATAAAATCCGATTGGTCAATAATTTGATTTAAAAATAAAAATAAAATAAAGATTTTATTTGGATAAATAATAAGGTTTTGAAATGAAGTTGGAATTTGAACTTTTATGGAAGGAAAATGTTAATATTAATAATCTGAATCAAAACATTTACATAGTAGTTGATGAAAGAATGTTGTTTTTTTAAAATTGGAATTATTAATAATTAAGTTTAAAATTATTTAATAACTAAGTTTGAAATTATTTAATAATTAAGTTTTGAAATTATTAAATAATTAAATAAGATTGAATTATTTAATAATTAAATAAATTGAATTATTTAATAAGTGGAATTGAACTTCTTGAATAAGTGAAATTTAGTTTCTTTATTAATTAAGCTTTGAAATTGTAACTAAGTAAATAAATAAGTGAAACTGAATTTTCTTTAACAAGAAATAAAAATGTGATTTATTGAAATTAATGCAAGACTTGTAATTTAAAGAGTTGATTTGACGAATCTAATTTTATTCAATTTGAAGTTTTGATATAATGAAGTTGAACTTAAGTAATTGATTTAATGAATTGGAAATTAAATAGAAAATTATTTTGAATGACAAATTTACTTAATGAATATTGAATAAAATCGATCAATGAATTTAAATTGATTTGAATGTTAAATTAAATTAATTTAAATGATTTCAGAATGAAACTTATATACGAACTTGAATAAAATTTGAATTGTTTAAAATAAAAAATCGAATTTGAATTATAAGATTTTGAAATGGTAATTTGGAAGTTTGGAAGCGTAAATTATGGAAATTGTTTTAAAAAGACAAATGAAATGTTGATTTATAAATTCTAATTGAAATTGAAATTGATTTGGTTTTTGAAATTTATTAAACGACCAATCGGTGTAATAACTACGAAAGTTATTAAAGAGACCGGAATCAGTTATGGGCATACTCTCTGTCTAAACCGAAAACCACTTTAATAACTATACACGGAGTGTGATCCAGAATGAAGTGGTTGGAATGATGTACGTGATGACTGAAGAAAGAGAACGATAATGGATAGCCTTGACACTTGTGTCAAATTGGAAATGACTAAAACAGGAGCCGTGCCGGGCCAAATGGGGTCAGCTACCTCGAGCGAACACACTTCTTCGAAAACTACTCATTACTTGTTATCGATTGGTGCACCCTTGATTTGGAAGTGTTGTTTCGCGCTGTTGCGATCGCTGCGGCGATGCGTTCTCACCAGTCCGGATCAGGCAAACGGTAGTTTCACTACCTTGGGTATTGCCTCATGTGCCTTGTCATACTTGTATCCCTATATACGCGACCACTACGATTTGTTTTGTGTTATACCTATGGAGTACTCCCTGATATCCCACTAGTTTACGGTGGAGTTTACAGTGCTGTATAGACTATAACGCTTATATAAAATGTGTTAAGGGGGATAATAGTAAAGCCTTAACACTATTTTGATATTCTATATTACCGATAGGCATTATCTACTTATCGTACACTACTACATAGTAGATAGTTTGACGGATCCTTAAAGGATGGTTATTCCAATCATCCTTTGAGTTATTTGTATTTCAGTTGCTATTTCACTTGAGTTGGATTTATTGATATAAGAATGTTAATCCTTACTCGAGTGTTTTGTGTTTTTCTTTACGCTCGGGTCAGACTGAGTGTACCAGTATTCGAGACTCACCTTTGGAGTTGGAGCTTCGCTTGGAGATCCAGCTATCTATCCAGTTTCAGATATCCAGTTGATTCTAGTGATGTATTCTGATATTGTATTTGATTACTATATTCGAGACATCTGTTGTACCTTATTTAACTCTGATATGTATATAGTAGCTTCATGAACTACTATCTTCTGTTTCCGCTGCAATTATTACTCTGTGACTATGATCTGTGATTATTTATTTACTGTATATGCTCAGTTTTGCCAAATATAAATTAACAATTCGGTATTTTGAATAATTCAAGTTCGACATGTGTGTCTGCCTATGCACTTGGCGGGTGCAGCATGATAGGGGGTTCTCGCATTTGGTTTGGTAGCGAGCGGATGACTCTTACTCCTACATGTCCCTGCGGGGTTGGTGCAGTCGAGAGGCTGGCCATAAAGGTAGATCATAGGTACAGCTGTATGCTACAGTGGGCGTTACCCCACTGGCGACGTCCCGTTACAGTTGGTATCAGAGCTTTGGTAGCTCTAGGCAAAACTCAGCATATAGGATAAATGTATTTACAGAATCACTCACATTCGAGTTGAATCTCTCCCTTTTGACTCGATTCCTTTGAATTTTGGAACGTTCCCTGTAGTTCCAAAATCCATTCGTGTCCCTCACTATTCGTCTTCTTTCGATTCTGGAGTATCCCATAACTCCACTTCGAATAATCTTTATAATGAATCGACAGTCTCGCCAAACTTCGAATGATTTGTAAAGGGGTGAAACTCCTTTACAACAGGCATTGATTTACCAGAGATTTCTGTATCCTCGGTTTACGGTGCTATCTATCTCCTGCTATACCTGAATTCTATTTCTTGAGATCAAATGTCGATTTGCCTCGGAATTCTGCATTGATCTTATTCTTGAAGTCACGGTTGACCTGGTTAAGGTTGCCCGCGATTTATATAAACTTACCTTGTTATTTAATCATCATATCTTTGTTTCGAACTTGTCTTCGAATCAAAATTCTCTTTGATTTGTGTCCATCAAATTTGAAACCCTATCCTTATTTTGAAAATTCATTCCTGTATCGTCGAGCAAAGAAATGTATTTGTAAATTTATATTAAAATGTTTTATATATTGTGTTGTTTGAGTTGCTGATGTTGATTTGGGTTTCCGATCGATTCGTTTGATCAACGCTATCGATAGGATTTCCAAAACACTTGAACAGAACAAACTGACACAATAGTATTTTCGAATTTGGTGAATAAAATAGTTTTGTATGACTATATAAAAAAAATTCTGAAATTAAATTGTTGAATTGTTGTCTGGAATAATAAATAAATGAATTTATAAAACTTGTTTATAATTTGATTTGGAATTCAAATGGATTTAAATTAGAATTTGAGAATTTAAATTTTCGGTGATTTCAAACTTTGATTTGAAAGTTTTAAAGGGTATAGTATTTAAAATATTTCAAATAGAAATCATTCAAAGAATTTTAAAAGTTTAAATCAGTGCTCTTCTCTTTGTCGCTGGAAAATAATTTCGGTGATGGCGGCCGCATCATCAACATTCATTTTTGAGTTTCATAGTGGAGAGACCATTCAGTAGATTTGCTACTCTTTTGTTTGGAAAATAAATTTGATTTGAACTTCTTAAGAATGACTTGATTTATAATATATTATATATATATTAAAATATGTTTTGATATATATAGTATATGTATATTTATCTATAAAATGGTTTGAAATTAATCAGAAATTAATTCTTAAAATTGCGATTTAAGGATGATTTTCAATGAAGCTAAAATTTTTGAATAAATACTTAACTTGAAATAAGTGAATTGTAAAAATTTATTTGGATAATACTCAATTGCAATATATAATAACTTACCTAAATTTTCAAAAGATAACTATGTAATTGAATATTATACAGTATAAAAGGATGTTAAAGTAATTTTTAAATAAATTTGAGTAGTTATAATAAGTGTAAATATACTTAATATATGCGATAAGATATATTAAGTGGAATAAACTTAATAATAATTTGGAATAAAGAAGAATTAAACTTCTTAAATAAAATGTGATTATAACAAATGACCATGCAAATTTATGATTTTAGAAATTGTTAATTTAAAGATAATTAATTAATAATATAATCAATTTAGAAATAGTTAAGATTGATTTAACAAGTAAAATCAAATGGATTAAAATCAATTATTGAATATAAATTAATTTAAATTGAATTTATATTGTTTTAATTTGGTTTTCCAATCTATTTTCTTTCTGGTTGTTCTATTCTCCTACCTCCTTCCTTTTCGGGGACGAAAAGTTTTGAGTGGGGGAGAGTGTAACGACCCGTAAATTTTAACTGTTTTAATAACGTAATTTGTTGAAATTTTAAACGATAAAATTTTGAAATAAAAAAATTAATATTTGAAATGTGTCTAGTTAAACATAGCAACTGGTAAATTTTCATCCGAAAATATGGAAGTTATTTTCGTGCGTAAATTTATTTCAATTAAATCGGTTAGGAATTAATGAAAATAAAATGTTTTCGAAACCTGAATATTTTTACATAGAAATATTCTAAATCATCTTCTGAGCAAGTCATCATTTTTCGTTTTTTTAAATTCAGACTTCTTTAGCTCCATCGATCTTATTTTTCTGCGATTTTGTTGCATTTTCCGCTAGTAGAAAATTCGAATTTTTATAATTCAATCTTACCACTGATGTCTGTATACCGTATTGATCGTCTCGTCGTGCTGATCACAATGGTATATTCAATTCTGTGTTTTGAAATCCGATACGCAATGGAATCTATGAAAAACGATTTCGTACCGGTATCGGTTTTAAAACCATTTGGCTTCTTTTGCCCATTCATCTACCCATCCATTGAAACCAGTAAACTTTATAATTCCTAGATTTCAACTTTGGCTATTGCTATTCTCTATGTTAATTTATTATACGATGGTTAGTGCATTTACTTTGATTCATTTATTCAAAGAGTACGTTCATTTTACTTGCTACTCCATCATCTTTTATCTGCACCATCATTCTCTACTCCCTAAACCATGCAAATCGCCATTATTCTTCCCCTCCTCTCACTCTCCTTTCCCCTCAACCTGAGCACCATCACGCGAGCACCGCTATTTTACCTCAACGAAACTCGCACGCACCCGCGACCTCCGCCGGCCCTCACCAATGCCGAGCAGCACCTTCGGCCTCGATTCTCTTAGTCGCGCCTCTTTCCTTGATCTCTACCACTACCTCCTCCTTGCCGTCCCCATCCTCCAGCATGACAGCAAACCCGCTTCCACGCGTCACTACAGCAAACTCCACCCGCTTTCTTCCTCCGACCTGAGATAGCTGAGATCGAGCCCCACCACGAGCAGCTCAGTCTCGTTTTCTTCCTTCATCCCCTCACCTGTAGCCGCCGTCACCTCACTTCGACCGAGCGTTGCTCCTCTCTCCTATCTTCTACTCGACCTGCTTCTATTCCCTGGGTTTTGAATGAAGGTATAATATTTTATATGAGATTTTAAGAGATCTGTTCAATTATATATAATGTTTGTATGTCTGTAATATATAAGTTTGTATTCAATATTTTTGGAAAGATATTTCCTTCTCTGTTAGTATAAAAAAATGGAAATTTTTCAATACTACTTTATATGTAATGGTGATATAGCCTATATATGTCTAGATTCGAATATATATTCTAATATGAAGTGATGATATCAAATTAAATGGAAGTAGATATTACTATTTTATATATATATATTTTTTCGTGTATAGAGGGCGCATGGAATATAACAGCTAAGTGCAAGTATATAGTTTTACAGTGTACTATATTATAAAAGTAATATATGGATACTTCATTCAAAAGCACAGTCTGTCGTTCTTTTAGTGTATGAATAGTACGGTTGTATATAAGTGTTGTAAGTTACAGAGTATATAAAGTGTATGTTTTGTTTTATATCAACTTATATATTACACGATAGTAGCATATATGTATAGTTTGGAATAGCTTTTGAAAGCAAATGCTATTTAAAATATACGTCAGTGCTTATTGTAACTTTTGTGTTGGGGAAGTTTATATGTATTATAAACTATATATATTAAAAACTTTGATTTTTGACTTATATATAGATTTCGGAATATAGCATATAAGTTTTATTTTAAGTTATAATAGTGTTTTATATTATCAGTTTGTACAGGTGTACATATATGTACTGTTGATAATTACTTGAAGTTATATATACACGTAAGTAGTGATATACTTTGATTTTGTTATTTACAGTTTTGAAGTCTACTTGGGTTATTAAATTATAAGTTTATTTAATTATATAATTGCTTATATATTTTACAGTGTATATTATATGTTGTAAACGTATTTCGTTCAAACATGTGTTACTGTTATATTAGAGTTAGAGGCTTATAGTATGTAATGTATAAGTTGTGAAGTAATGTTGTACAGTATTATATATGTTTGTAATAAAGTTTGTATACACTTCTGTTATCAGTATATATTTCTATGTCAGTTCTATGTTTGTTAATGTATATTTACTATTGAAAGCATTTATGCATTAGATTCAGATTTTGTAATTTGCCAGTAAAATATATATCTATTATTTTGTTTTGCAATTCTGTAATTAATCTTATGTGTGTATATAGATTTGATTTTTAAAAATATATGTGTTTAAATTAATATTAATTTCATAGATGATGATGATGATAATAATAATAAAAATAATATTGTTGTCTGTCAAATTGATTCTGATTTGTTTCTCATCAATTCCTATACATCAGTTTAGTGCGTCGAATTCGTGTCCATCCAACTTTGCTTTGGAAATCGTGTCTGGATTTAATAACTCAATCTCATCGTCTATCTCTCTAGCCTCGAATGGTGAGCAATCACTCACGATTAACGTTCTTTTATTTATTAAATTTGATTTCAATTGAAATGACAATTGAAATATGCTGCTATTAGTTAATTACACTGTTATATATGCTATTACCTGTATCAGTTCACTTGTGACATCTGACACCATTATCTGTTATATATACAATGATAATCCAGTTTGGTTGCTAAGTGATTGATTGTTTGATGTTTACATTGAACGTTAAATTGTTAATGTTGTAAGTGATAAATAATTTGAAATTGAAATTGACGTAGGATGGTTAGATTTGATATATGTGTTAAATTTGATTTGATGACATTTGCATAATATGACCCCTTTAAATGTTGAATTAATTGACACGTAGAAATTTGGTAAAATACACCTTGAACCATGTAAATGTTTGTTGTTCAAATTGATGTAGTGTGAAATTGAATAATAGATATCAATTGAAAAACTGTATAAATATTAATGTAATAACCTTTAATCTACATGAAACGATAGTGTAGATTCTAGAAATAATTATATTAATTTACACAAACAACAATGTGAATTAATACGATTATTTCGGGATTATCTGAATTAATCATTGGATTGTGATTGATTGTTGTTATTGCTTGTTTACTTACTTTGACACCATCCCTGTTATCACACTGCAAGTTCCCTTTGCTATGCTTTGATTAGTGAATTAAAATGGAATCGGGTTGAAATGATAAATACCCAATTTAAACTTTGACCTAGGATAGAGAATTAAATAAAACCCGATTGGTCAATAATTTGATTTAAAAATAAAAATAAAATAAAGATTTTATTTGGATAAATAATAAGGTTTTGAAATAAAGTTGGAATTTGAACTTTTATGGAAGGAAAATGTTAATATTAATAATCTGAATCAAAACATTTACATAGTAGTTGATGAAAGAATGTTGTTTTTTTAAAATTGGAATTATTAATAATTAAGTTTAAAATTATTTAATAACTAAGTTTGAAATTATTTAATAATTAAGTTTTGAAATTATTAAATAATTAAATAAGATTGAATTATTTAATAATTAAATAAATTGAATTATTTAATAAGTGGAATTGAACTTCTTGAATAAGTGAAATTTAGTTTCTTTATTAATTAAGCTTTGAAATTGTAACTAAGTAAATAAATAAGTGAAATTGAATTTTCTTTAACAAGAAATAAAAATGTGATTTATTGAAATTAATGCAAGACTTGTAATTTAAAGAGTTGATTTGACGAATCTAATTTTATTCAATTTGAAGTTTTGATATAATGAAGTTGAACTTAAGTAATTGATTTAATGAATTGGAAATTAAATAGAAAATTGTTTTGAATGACAAATTTACTTAATGAATATTGAATAAAATCGATCAATGAATTTAAATTGATTTGAATGTTAAATTAAATTAATTTAAATGATTTCGGAATGAAACTTAGATACGAACTTGAATAAAATTTGAATTGTTTAAAATAAAAAATCGAATTTGAATTATAAGATTTTGAAATGGTAATTTGGAAGTTTGGAAGCGTAAATTATGGAAATTGGTTTAAAAAGACAAATGAAATGTTGATTTATAAATTCTAATTGAAATTGAAATTGATTTGGTTTTTGAAATTTATTAAACGACCAATCGGTGTAATAATTACGAAAGTTATTAAAGAGACCGAAATCAGTTATGGACATACTCTCTGTCTAAACCGAAAACCACTTTAATAACTATACGTGGAGTGTGATCCAGAATGAAGTGGTTGGAATGATGTACGTGATGACTGAAGAAAGAGAACGATAATGGATAGCCTTGACACTTGTGTCAAATTGGAAATGACTAAAACAGGAGCCGTGCCGGGCCAAATGGGGTCAGCTACCTCGAGCGAACACACTTCTTCGAAAACTACTCATTACTTGTTATCGATTGGTGCACCCTTGATTTAGGAGTGTTGTTTCGTGGTGTTGCGATCGCTGCGGCGATGCGTTCTCACCAGTCCGGATCAGGCAAACGGTAGTTTCACTACCTTGGGTATTGCCTCATGTGCCTTGTCATACTTGTATCTCTATATATGCGACCACTACGATTTGTTTTGTGTTATACCCATGGAGTACTCCCTGATATCCCACTAGTTTACGGTGGAGTTTACAGTGCTGTATAGACTATAACGTTTATATAAAATGTGTTAAGGGGGATAATGGTAACGCCTTAACACTATTTCGATATTCTATATTACTGATAGGCATTATCTACTTATCGTACACTACTACATAGTAGATAGTTTAACGGATCCTTAAAGGATGGTTATTCCAATCATCCTTTGAGTTACTTGTATTTCATTTGCTATTTCACTTGAGTTGGATTTATTGATATAAGAATGTTAATCCTGACTCGAGTGTTTTGTGTTTTGCTTTACGCTCGGGTCAGACTAAGTGTACCAGTATTCGAGACTCACCTTTGGAGTTGGAGCTTCGCTTGGAGATCCAGCTATCTATCTAGTTTCAGATATCCAGTTGATTCTAGTGATGTATTCTGGTATTGTATTTGATTATTGTATTTGAGACATCTGTTGTACCTTATTTAACTCTGATATGTATATAGTAGCTTCATGAACTACTATCTTTTGTTTCTGCTGCAATTATTACTCTGTGACTGTGATCTGTGATTATTTATTTACTATATATGCTCAGTTTTGCCAAATATAAATTAACAATTCGGTATTTTGAATCATTCAAGTTCGACATGTGCGGATGCGAATGGTCCAAAATAGCGGGTCGTTACAATTAACCCTTGGGAAATTAGCTGATCTGTAGTCAATACAACTCAAATCTGTTGATTCCTCCCTCTGGGAAACAGCACGAACTCGATTTGTTGTAGCTGAGCTCTGTTTGAAGTTCTATCAGAAGTAAACTCTTGTTCCAGTTGCTTACTAAGATTAACAGATCTGTAGTCAATACGACTCAGATCTGTTGATTCTACCCTTTGGGAAGCAGCACGATCTCAACTTGAGGCAAAAAGAACTCTGTTAGATGCACTATCAGAAGCATACTCTTCAGATGAATGATTACTCGCCCTAATACTCTTTGGATGGGCTAAGAGTTGTTCTGGATGCTTACTTCCTGCTTCTATACTCCAGTCTTCAGCTAAATTTGCAAACTTGGTTTGATCTTTCACTTTTTTCTTTGATTTGTGAATTAGGATCTTACTATCTGTTTCAATAATAAGCCATTTCTGCTCTTTACATCTACTAACTTTATTATGAGTACGAGCATTTCTTTCTCTCCAAATATGATAGACCGCAGTAGTAATATAGATGTGAGCTAGATCTCGATCCATTGATTTTCCTTTGAACTTGATATTTATAAGCTGAATAATTTGCTTGAGAACCAATTGATCATTGTTTTGAATATCCAGTTTAGCTTTAATATGTTTCCAGATAAACTGTGAATAACTACATTCAAAAAATAAATGATTAGAGCTCTCATTTTCTAGATTGCATAAGGAACAAAGTGAACTAGAGCTATTACACCATTTATTTATTTTGTCCCAAGTTGGTAGTTTATTATGAAAGGCAAAGAAAGTACAGTATGCCATCTTGGGGCTGTTCACCTTATTCCAAATGCAATCATACCAATCAACCTTGGTGACTTTATTTCTAATAGCATTCCATGTGTTTTTAAAGGAAAACTTCCCTTTATTGTTTGTTTTCCATATCCAGTAGTCACTGTCGGTATTTCAATCAAGGTGAATTTTACATATTTCATCTTTGTGTGGGTTGATAATTGGGTGAATTTGAGGTTGCCATTGATTGTTAATAATAATAGATGACACTGTTGCATTAGAATCACCAAATATAACTAAATTACTCCAACCAATTTTATTAACAAAGAAGTCATTATTGAACCAAGGGTCAAACCATAAGCTAGTTTCATCACCTGATTTAAAATTTCTTTCTAAAAGAAACTTACCAATTTTCTGCAATTTAAAATTTGTTTCCAAGTATTAGACTGATTGCTGTTTGGAGTAATATTCCAAAAATTACCCTTCCTGAGATACTTGGCCTTCATCCATCTTGCCCAAAGCGAGTCTGCACTAAGAAATCTCCAAATTAATTTTAGATGACAAGTTAGACTAAGGTCCTTCATATTTCTAATGCCAAACCCACCTTCATTCTTTGGTTTACATATAATATCCCAATTAACTTTATGATATTTACCTCTCCATAAAAAATTAGCACATCTGCTTTCTAATTTTTTAATAGAAGCTGCAGGAATATGAAAAGTTTGTAACCAGTATAAGATTATTGCATAAACCACAGTTTTAATAAATTTTATTCTTCCTGCAATAGAAAGAAGTTTACTAGACCAGGTTTCCATTCTATCTTGTATTTTATCCAATAATATAGAACAGCCTGAATCTTTTATTTGATTTACTGATAAAGGAAATCCCAAATACTTTATAGGAAGATTACCTTCAGTAATTTTTAAAACATTTAGAACATCATTTTTATAACTGTTATATTTACTAAAGTATGCTTTACTTTTGTCTATATTAATTTTCAACCCTGCATATTTGTTCAAAGTGTCAAAAACATTTTTAATGGATACTGCATTTTTTTTATTTGCCTTAATAAAAACCATAAGATCATCAGCATAAATAAGGTGGTTAATACAAGGTTGGACTCTATTTATGGGATTAATATTCCCTTTAATAGCTTCTATTTCCATCAGTACAGAAAAATATTCCATAACCATTGTAAATAGATAAGGTGACAGAGGGTCACCTTGTCTAATACCCCTATTACTTCTGATGAAACCTTCTGATTTACCCTGAATAAGTATAGAGAAGGTAGGAGTGTTAATACATTCCATGATCAAGTCATAGAATTTACTGGGAAAACCCATACAATTCATTATGTGATAAATAAAGTGCCTATTCACTTTATCATAAGCTTTCTGTAAATCAATTTTTAAGCACGCATTATCACCTTTTTTAGTATTGAATTTTCTCACCATCTCATGTGTTAGCATAGAATTTTCTGATATTATTCTACCAGGCACAAAAGTACTCTAGTTTTCAGAGATGATGAAAGGCAGAATTTTTTTAATTCTATTGCTTAAAATAGTAGAAATGATTTTGTAAATAAAATTACAACAAGATATTGGTCTATGTCTCCAATATTAAAAGGATTTTTCTTTTTAGGAATTAAAGTAATAAATGTGCGACTAATGCTTTTAAGAATTTTACCTTTATCCATAAATTCATTTATGACTTCATAAATTTGACTCTTAATATTATCCCATTGATTTTTGTAAAACTTTGCATTAAACCCATCAGGGCCTGGGCTTTTATTATCACCAACATTAAAAATAATATGTTTTATTTCCTCTAATGAAATAGGAGCAAGTAAAATATCTGAAGCATTATCTTTCAAAATGTTTTTGCAAATAATATGAGGAAATTTTGTTTCAACATTCTCATTAAAGTATAATTTCTCATAGTACTCAACAGCTTCATTAACAATTTTGACATAAGCATTAGAAAGGTTACCTGAATTATCTATGATGTTACCAATATTATTAATATGCTTTCTATTGCTCATTTTAGCATAAAAGAATTTTGTGCAATCATCACCAAGAGTTAGCCAATCTACCTTCGCTTTTTTGCTTAGCATTAACTGCATTTTTGTAAATTTCAGCAGATAAATTTTTTTGATTATTAAAAACATTGCTGGCTATACCCATATCTCCTGGATTATCATCTGCAAGATTTTGTAAGATTTTTCCTTCCTTTCTTAAATAATCTAGGTTATTATTATTTAAATAATTATTCTTATTCCAATTTTTAATATTGAATTTAATATTTTTCAAAAGCATACTAAATTGAAATTGTTTAGTACCATTGCAAGAAAAATTTAAACTATTATCCATCAAAGTTTTAAAATCCTCTTCTAAAACCCAACTATTTTTAAATCTAAAAGGAGATACTTTTTTATTTAAATTCTCAGTGTTAAAAAGATTTATAATTAAAGGAGTATGATCACTAGAATTTTGTTCTAGGGTTGAACATATAAAATCTGAGAAAATATTAGAAAAATCTTTATTGATTAAAATTCTATCTAACTTACAATGTATATTCTTAGCCACACCAGACTTCCATGTATACTAATTCCCACTAATAATTGGTTCCATAAGACCAGTGTTTAAGAGAAAATTATTTACCCTATTAAACTTATTTTCAGGAATTTTACTTCCTCCAAATTTTTCTGAAACATGAAAAACAGTATTAAAATCACCCAAGATAATCCAGGGAAAATTATACTTTGAATTCAAATCTATCAGTTTATACCATAATTCATTTCTTTCATTTTCAAAATTACTACCATAGACACTAGTAACTTGAATCAGAAATCCACCAATATTTTTAAACTGACAATCTATAAATTGTTTGTTTTTATGAATATTTAAGTTTGTCCAGATATTACACTCCCATATAACAATGATTCTTCCTTTACAGTCACAATCATTATTATTTGTAGATTTCCAGTTACTAGACAGCTTGAGACAAAATTTGTCATAATTTTCATCATTCAATTTGTTTTCTAAAAGAGCTATAATGGTAGGTTTATAAATGTTAATCATATATAAGATATTAGACTGTTTAGCAGGGGAATTCATACCCCTGACATTCCAAGCAAATATAGACATATATATATATATAATAAAAGGAAATTTAAATGGTACCTGAGACTGTAGTGCCCTTACCTCTCCTCTTATTATCTACTCTTAGCTTTTAGTCTTGTAGACATCTCATCCCAATCTGGATTGATTGAAATGTATTTTTGTTTGAAATCTTTCTTCTCTTTACTTCCCTTAAGCTTACCACTAGCTTTTAGTTTTGGAATGTGAAGATTAGATATATCAAACTGGTCAACAGCCTCAGCCATTACTGATTCATTTTCTTCCTTTTGTTCTGATACAGGAACCTTAATCAGAGATATATCAAAATTAATTGTGCGAGGCATGGCTGAGTCACTAGGCTCTGCTATTGCAGCCTGCTTAGGGGGAGAGACCTTTTTGCGAGGCAATGTTGAGTTGATGCCTACCCTGTCCTCAACTTCTGCAGCAAAATCCGAAGGAGACTCCTCCTACATTCGACTGATCCAAGTCTGGCTATTATCTTAATGCAAGATATTATGTATTTTTGTACCATCATTCTCTGTAACTAAACATGGCTCTGAGATAGGAGGGGTTTCAGAGCTAAAGACCTTATTAATAATACTACCCTCCACTGTATTGTGCTGATTCAAAACAGTTGAACTTTTATCAAAATCTTTAAACTGATGAACTTCTATAGCTGTGATCTGATCATCTTGATCGGTGAGCGCCTCAAGATTATTTTTTTGATCGGAAATGATACGATCTTGGTTGATTCGATCATTGTCTTTTCTCCTACTTGACTAGTTTGTTATTTCTTTATTGAGATTAGTTTTGGGTAACCACATCTGCTTTGGGTAGCAATGCTTTCTAGTATGACCGAAACATTTACAGATATTACATTTCGGTGGAACCCATTCATATTCCACTTTCTGTATAATGTTTCACCATTATAGAGCGTGATATTGATCTCCTTTGGAAGTTCATCAGTCACAGATACTTCCATAAGAAGGCGAGCGTAATTCAATCTCGTCTTTAAGGTAGTAGCTGCGTCCATTTTAATGGGTTTTCCTATAATACTTGCCATGACACTGAAGGCTTCCTTGTCCCATAACTTCAAATTAACACAGGGTAATCTTACCCAAATCAGCATAGATGTTAACAAGTCTCTGTCCATTTTCAGATAGTCGGACCACTTTCTCACAATGATGAGTTTGCCATTGTAAAAATGAGGTCCATTTTTTAAAACTGAAGAGCAATCTTGAGATTCTTTGAATAGAAAGAATCCGTTCTCTCTGGTAAAAATTTCAAATTCACCAATCGGATTCCAAACTCTTTGAATATATGATTTAAAAAACATGTAGTATGGTTTGGTACCCACTACATATACAAGAACCGAATTATTCCATGATTCAGTTGCCCTTTTACATACCTCTTCCTTTACCAAACCATACTTCTTGTTATTAATCTTGATTGGTGCAATATGCTCTTGATTGCAATCTTCATCATTGGGTTCTTGTGATTCTTGAGGCTGATCAGCAACAATCTCAGCCCAAGATTTCGGCCTTGCTCTCTGTTCAGTGAGATGGCTATCGGTTTTCTGTTTGTTGACAACATTTCGCCTTTCTTTGCGATCTGGGATGCTATATTCTGACCATCTCTGCCTTTTCGGTTGTCATTTTGGGGAACTGGTAGCAACTCATGTGCTTTCTTGGCCTCTTTCCTCCTTTGTTGTTTGGATTGGACCAATTTGAATCCATCTTCATTTATGTTGATATCTCTTGATGGCTTGCTGATGTGAGAAGCCTCAGATGGTCTGATTAGGGAGGAGAAATTAGAAAGAATTGAAGAATTTTGGTGAGGGGATTGATTTTCCCTCATGGCTGAAAGGAAACCCTAGATTTCAAAAGATATTTTTATATATTTGAAATGTTAAAACCAACCAATTTTGTAATGTATTGTTTACTATGGTTATAATGAATTTACAATGTCAAATATAACCATATTTTCTGGAGGTTAAAGATATTAGGTAAAGTAGGCTAAGTCATGGAATACTAAAATTGATAAGTTGAATTCCCTAATAATAGCAAAGAAAAATTTCCAAGAGTTTCAAACTTAAATCAAAATAAGGTAATTCAGTATACCTACATTTTATGGAATGGACAAATCAACAAATGAGAACAACACTATCAACCATGAAATTAATATTGCTCACAGCTTTCATACACAAATAGCTATGTACACACACACACACACACACACATATATATATATATATATATATACATGCATATATGTATGTATGTATATGTATATAGACACACACACATATAGCATGTGCGTGTGTGCGTAAACCTATGTATATACAAACACATATACATATGTTTAAATATATAGTTGTATATACATAGATATACATACACATATACGAATAGATCTGATGTTGTTTGTTTGCTCAAAAATGAACAAATACCTCCAATCGATTTATTGTTGAGCTGTGTATACTGAGTGTATAACACAACTGTATTATTTATAATTTAGTGTTACTTGGAAGAGCTCATAATAGACAGAAAAATAAAATTGCAATAAAGTAAAGTACACTAGAATTTATAGTGGTTCGATCAAAACGTGCCTACATCCACTGTCTATTCTCATCATTATACTTAGGGGTGGGCATTTAACCGACTTAACCGACTTAACCAATTTAACCGACCTTGATCGAACCGTTTTAACCGATATAATCGGTTAACCGAACAATCGGTTAACCGACCGACGTTAACCGACCAAAGTTGGGTCGGTTAACGGTTAAGGGTTTCACTAATTTCGAACCGTTAACCGAAATAATTTTCCACGTTCCCAGATATTGAATCTGGCCCACCCAAATTCCAATAACCCAACCTGACTTAATTTCGTTAATTTCGTGTGGCTCTGATGCTTCTTTCTCATTTTCATTTTCATCTCATTTGAAAAAAACCCTAGATCTACAATTTTTTGTTTCAACAAAACCCTAGAGTTTCCTTCAAATCGCTCTATTAAATCCCGTTGTGCCGCCTTTCTTTTACCTTCTTGTAGTGCTGCCGCATCTGGTTTTGCTTTTGTGATGCCTGGCGCCCGTCGAGTTGAGCTATGATGGATGCGAGTATGAAGAGGAAGAATGTGATTTTTTATTTTGTTTAGCAATTTATGAAAATAATGAAAGAGCTGTTCTATTTTGTGCAGAATAATCTGTTGACTTATACCAATATTGGATTTTACCTTTAGTGCTCATTAAGTAAGAATAGATAATAAACTAATCTGTTGGAAATTTTCTTGAACTTGACTGTTCTTTTTATGCCTCTTTTACATGATAAATATGATATTAAACATATATATAACATATCATGGAAAGAAACTACACTAAACAACAGTACAAGGAAGTACTAGTATTGTGACCTTTACAAGCGTCATGATCCGTTTAGGTTATAACCATGACCCTCATGTTCTTGTTGTATCCTCTCATTTGCAAACTACTTATTGTGATTTAATAAGGATTTAAAATAGTATTGATGTCATCATAAAAAACTTAGCTAAGCCTTTCATATTGAGTGACTAGTTTGTGAATTCAAAATACCTATATTTGGTGTTTCGATCAATTCGAGACCGATTTTGGCAGACTGAGATATTCAACAGAAGCATAAGTATTTGCATTTGATGATTTATTATAACTTGAAGGTTTTTGTATAAAAGCAAGAGTACTCGCATTCAATGATGCAAGGTTATTAAAAGTTTCTTTTTTAGCAACAAATGGATTTGATTTTGTGATTCTTGCATTCTCAATAAGCTCTTTTGTGGATATAAGAGCTTTTCCAATTGAATTTCCTTTGAAATGAATTTTAATCAATGGTTATTGATCAAATGTTGCATAGAATTAGGATCATCGATATCTGACAATCTATATTTATTTGTAAGCAATGAACCTTAATAGAATTAATAAAAATTCTTTGTATGTAGATAACCCATCATTGTTCATTTATCTGCATATGTATGAGTATCCACATTTAGTGATTTATTTTGTCAGTAGCTTCCTTTCATTCCTAAATATATATGTCACATTTGCCTTCAACTTTGGCCAATTCATACTAAAATTTTATAACAAAAAACTGAAAAAATCTAACAATTAGGGAAAGTAAAGTAGAATAAAAATGTGGTGGCAGTGCAAAGTGAAATAACATTACTTATCATAGGGAGAAAACTGTAACATTTTCTAGCAGGAACTATTAAGTGACTTCTTTAAATCTTCTAATGTATGTTGTATATTTTGAATTTGGTCGAGATAAATAATTCATTTTAACAGAACATGGAAATGGTTATCCCATTCTCTTCATTTTATATCACTTATGGAACTAAGTAAAATGAATTATACCCTTGACATGCAGTGAAAGATTTCATTTTATATCTACTTATGTCAACTTCGTTGTTGCAAGTGAATGACAATACATTACATGCTATGTCAGCCTACTGAATATCACTTCCTTTGCATTATAATGAAGTTCCTTTACATTTTTGTTTGTTCATATCATGTTGCCATTGATAGCAAAAGCAACCAAATTTTAAAGAAATGGAAAGATACTAACGTTCAGGAAGATGTATATCATTTGGTTATTTGATTTTGAGCCAAAAATTATTGTGTATAATACTGTTGTTGCTGTATTTGTATGATTTAGAGCATCCCAATATGGTTTTTGTTATTGAAATACTCCAATGGATGCATTGAAAGAGTTTTTACCTAGTTTCTAATTCCTACGGGGTGTTTTTGATACCCAATTGATTTTTAAAGTTATGTACTATTGAATTATATGATATACTTTACTGACTAATGCATCATATATAGTCATGCATGTACTAAATTCCAAGTTAAACTGTGTAATTGATAGTCATATATAACTAAATTTTTATAATTACTTTAGTTTGATATAACTATATTTAAACTGTTATGTATAACTAAACTATTATTTAGTTTAATTATATAATATAACTAAACTGTTATAATTAGTTTAGGTATGTATAACTAAAGTGTTATATGTAACTAAACTGCTATATCTAACTAAACTAATAATACACCTCAATCTATTTCATATAACTGTGATATAACTGACAACTCCTTTGCTTCCAACTCTTCACTTTGATAGTTTAGTTTGCAATATATATATATATATATATATATATATATATATATATATATATATATATGCGTTTGATAACTAGTTAATGAGTTTGATAACTTGCAGGATTGAAACTAGGTGATGAAGTTGTTGCCTTGCTGTTCACTGTTCATGACTCAATGCCTATGGACGATGAACTCCCTAAACTGAAGTATGTTTATATGTAATATGATGTAAATTGGACTGTATTTATGTATAATATTTATGAGTTATCAATGCATGAACTCGCCAAACTGGGGAATGAATGTGAACTGATGTAACTAATGTGAACTAAACTACTTAAGTTATGTGGTCTGTATTATAAACTAAAAAATATGGTGTGAACTCTGAACCATAATATATTAATATCTGAATTGTGAACTAAAATATCTGTTGCTGAAGCTTGAAAAGCGGTAAAGTTAAGTTGCTATGTTTCTGAAGCCTTATAACGTTATGCTATAATGGTTGCAGCAATTCAGTTGGTTAACCGGTTAAATTAACCGGTTAATCGATTAATTTAAATGGTTAACTGATAATGGTTAACCGTTTAAATTAATTGGTTAACCGATGTTTAAAATAACCGGTTCGGTCGGTTGTCTGATCACTACCTTAACCGACCACCGGTTAACCGAACCGTGTAATATTTACGGTTAACCGAAAATATTAATCGATTTAATCGGTTAACCGACCGTGCCTATCCCTAATTATACTTATAAATCAATTATACAATGATTAGAATAAGAGCATACTAGGGTAACATAAAAAATAGTATTTTAGCTTCTATGTTTGACTATGTCTATTCGGTAGTGATTTGCTGCACCAAAGTTGTTTGCCATTGCTATTGGAACTTGGGTATTTATAGGAGTGAAGTTATAGTGATGCCGGCCGATAAAATACACAATTTTCTTATTTATCATGCTCGGTTCAGTTGTTTCCGTATATAGAAGATATGATCCAGAATTTTTGTGTATACAAAATAGCGTTTCCTTATATACTCTATTCAATTCGGTGAAAGTTGGATGGTCCGGTAATCGGTAATTGGATTAAGCTGCATTCCTAACTATGTTCAACCTTTAGCTTTGTTGGTTCGGCTATCTTCATCTACCAGACGAGAATTGATGTCAGGTATTCCCACTACAAAACATGAAATCTTGTCCGATGTTTGGCCTAGCGGACAGTAATTCTTGTTCGGTAGCTAGACTACCAGGTAGGAATTTCTCCCCGATAATTAGTCTACCAAACAAAAAAGGGTGAGGTGTTTTTCCTTGTCTTCTCTTATGCTTCCAATTGTATTACTTCAAGAGCTTCCTGCCTTCATTTTCAGGATACTTAAGCATATCATGCCATGTACACTTTAACTTCTCTTATCTCTGGTTTGAACACTTTGCAATGATTGTTCTGTAGACGGAAACACCCACAACACTTGCCCCCAAAGTACCCTTCGTAGGATATAGAGTGTGCTTTGTCCACCATTCCTCTTAGAGCTTGCCCTTACCTCGTATGTTGTATTTTATGGTTCGCTCCACTCTATCATTATTGATTCAGATCTTAGTTTGGTAACCATCACCGAATACAAATATTCCTATCCAGCATTTCTTGGTTCGAAGTTGTCTTGTCTGGTGCCAAACCATGCTATGCCAGCCTATATAAACTGCAACACTTCCTTTGCCATACATCCTATCTAATTTTGCTACACACAATCTACCTCCATTTTCATGCCTATTCATCTCTTTCTTATGCTAGAGTTTAGATTCGACCCCAGTCTCCTCCAAAACTTAGTTGTGATCTTCACTCTTTGCATTCTACCAAGGTAAGGCTTCTAATATACTAATTTAAATGTTAAATCGTTAATTTTTTAGGCAATGATTTTGCTCCAGCTCAGTCAGCGGCAACCTTAGGATTTTTGCGAACCTTTGGCAGCTGTCGCACCTTTTTGCATATTTTATTGCGTCATGATTTAGCATTGGGTAGAAATATCCATATCGCAAAATCTTTTTTACTAAAGTTTGCCCCAGTGTGGTCTCCACAACTACCCTGATGAATATTATCCAACACCTCTCGAATTTCCCTTCCAACAACATACCTTAACAAACGGTTAGAGAATCCTCTCTCACATAGCATTCAATCATGAAAAACGAAGCAAGGTGCCTTCTCCTAAACATTCATAGCTTCATTTGTACCGTTTGGCAAGATTCCCTCATTCAAATACTTTATGATTGGGGTCACCCATAATTCCAGAAGAGGGTGTTTGTAATTGTTATAACCGTTACAAACAAAATTTGTAATGGTTATACATATGATTAATGTGTGCATGACAATTTTTTCTTATGGAAATTGTAACGGTTATAACCGTTATAAATTTAAAAATTTGCAACGCATATTACCGTTACCAATAAAAATTTTGCAACACATTACAATTGCTAATGAAAATTTTATAACACTTATTACCGTTACAAATGAAAATTTTGTCACATTTATTGCCGTTAGAAACGAAACAGGTGTAATATTTATAATTCGCATTTATAACGGTGATAACCATTACTAATTCCTGAAGCATATTAAAACCACTAATATCACGTTTCGTTTTTTGAGGCATATAGCATCAAAATACAAAGAATTTCCTAATGCATATGCAACAATGTATCATAATTCATTTCCTGAAACATATAATAATTTTATTTCCCAAAACAAATTTCATTTCAACCAACATCAAAATATCACAATTCAACATACAACCATACATAACAAAAATCAAAATATCACAATACAACGTATAATCGTTCTCCTTACATAACAAACATCAAAATACCAAATAACTTCAAAGTGCCACAACCTAGAAACAAAGTCAAGAAGTGTTACAAATTAAAGGTCAAGTATCATAACCAAGGCTGAATTCTAATCTTTGTCTTGCTTTTGCTGCTTCTATCAAAGCCTATATTATTTATCAAATATTATAATATGAACCAAGACATGGAAGCAATATGGTTTGAGCTTTGCAAAACAGTATATATTAATAAATAATCATTATCTTTCCAAATTATATAGTATATATATAAAAGTTTGAGCTTTGCAAAAATGTTTGAACTTCGCAAAATAGTATACATTAACAAAAGAGTTCAGTTTGAGTTTATAACTTGCCAGAGCTAAATAATAAATTTACAAATAACCAAATGGAACACTAGCATTTAAAAGTTTCAAGATTATATAGTTTTGCATCAATTGAATTAAATTTACAACAAACCAAATGGAACAACTACCGAGTTGTGCTCAGTTGTAACAGCAACTATGTGCAACTCGGTTGTTCAGTACAACTCAGTGTGCAACTCAGTTACAAGTTGCACACTGCAACTGAGTGCGCATAACAACTGAGTTGTGCACTCAATTGCAGTGTGCAGTTAGGTTGCACTCAGTTATTGCACTCAGTTGCTTTTAACCGAGAGCGCAAGTCAGTTGCACACTACAAGTGAGTGCACAACTCAGCGTAACTCAGTTGAAATAGTAACTGAGTGGGCAATGCATGAGTTGTACATTGCAACTGAGTGCATAACTCAGCACAACGCAGTTTTAATAGCAACTAAGTGGGAAATTGCAGCGTGCAACTGAGTGTGTAGCTCAGTTGCAATAGCGACTGAGTGCAACTCAATTGAGTGTGCAACTCAAATAAGAAATGTGATAAGGGTTGAGAAACATGATGCAGTAATTAGATTTGTGCATGGTAGAAGCTGCTAAACCATAATCTACTAGCACCATTTACACATTAGTTACTCTTAAAGGTTCACACTACAAAAAAGAGAAGGAAATCCTGAGATGGATATGTGATCGTTCTTCTTGATCTAAAGCCTGAAAAACATCCAGCAACCAGGTGATCATAATTCCACTCATGCACTTAATGAGAAATGCTAAGAATAAGAATTAAATTTTACTCTAAGAAAAACCAATCTCCTTCCCAAACTCATTATATTTATAATACCAAATCTTTATGTCAATATAAAACAACAAGTTAATATTAAAAAAATTATTGTTCAAGTCAATTCCTTACTAAGATCCATTTTCTTTAAGTAGCAAAGGGCAATGGTTTAGCAATATATTAGAGTTAGTGATAGGCTGCAATACAAATCATACAAAACATAAAATAATTTATGCACTACCTGGAAAAGCATGTGTTTGATTTCAGATGTCAATGGTTCGGCCAGTTGAATCATATATACTAATATTCCTTGACTAATAAGAGTAAACATGTACATAATAAAATAGAATCATAATATTCCAATTAAAAATAAAATAAAAATTAAAACCTGTTGAAATGTTCGTATCAACTGGTTTTGGGAAGAAAAATATTAGATATATATGGAAGAACATGCATTTTAGGCATAATTAATTATTGAGAAAATGAGTAATGGTCAAAACCTTAACACTAAATATTATAAGCCTAGAGTTGTATCAGAACCAAGTATAGTCCGAGATTTCAAATGCAGAATCAATGTTAATAAAAACTTTTTCTGCAGTTCAAACAAATAATACATGTGTTGACTGTTGATAATCCAAATATTAACATTAAAATGTAAAACACTTATAGCTAAAATAATAATAGTATGTTATTTCATAGATATTAACATTTAAGGTAATCTAGTGATTCGATCATATGTCATAACCAAATATTAAAATTTAATAATAATGTCAAAAACAATAATAATCATTTGACTTAATTCTATAGATTACCAATGACTACAAAACATAGGCGAGTGGCAAGAGATCTATATCTTCACCTGAAATCATAAGGCATGCATTTAAAAAACACCATAGTTTAATTCAAAGATCAATGATTCAATGAATTATCTAATTTGAAACTGAAAATTAGGTTGCATTCGATTACCGAAATAAATGCAAGCCCTGATCTTTCTTTGTCTTCATCAAATTGGTGGAAAATAAACAATGGAGGCAATGGTAGAATGATGCAGGTAGTGGTAGAAGGCGGTGGAAGAACGACGGAGGCGGTGGTGGAACAAATCAGAGGGGCAATAACTCTAGAAAGACAGAGGAAATAAAATAAAACGATGAAATGTTATATGTGAGAAATGGGATAAATAATAATGGAAGATAAAATTACAGTCCTATCCATATTGTTTTATCTATTTACGAAATTACCAAATTTTGTAAAGGTAATAACCGTGTTAAATGTTCGTAACAGAAACATATGTTGAAATTTGTAACGGTTATTACCGTTACAAATTTAAAGCGGAAAAGTGTTACAAAATGAGGTGTTTGGTGTAATATCCTCTCCATCAATAGTCGCAACTACATTCACCTCCTTAAAGTTAGAGCTGAGAAGAGTCATCACTGGTACTGAGCCAAACAGTAGCGTACTTCCCGAACTTGGTAGTTTTGTTAATTCGTTGACATTATGATTTTCTTCCTTAAGAACATGCTTAATCATGTAATGCTCCACCTAATTATGTAATGCCTTCAACATTTTTAGATAAGATGCCAATCGTTCTCCTTTAGCCTAGAATTACCTGAGTACTTGGTTTATAATAAGCTGAGAATCACTGTGCATCCACAATGATCTAATTCCCAATTCCCTTGCTATTTCCAGCCCCGCTATTAGTGCCTCATACTCGACCATATTATTTGTTGCTTTGAGCTAAATCGCAATTCATAGCTCATCTTCCTCTCACCATGTGTAATCAATACTACTCCAGTGTCGAAATCATGATCATTTGACACTCCATCCTCATACATCCGCCATTTAAGGGCCTCCTCTTCCTGAGGTCCAGTTTCTTCATCTCTAATGGTGAACTTGGCAATAAAGTCCGTCAAGGCCGTCCCTTTCATTGCCATCCAAGGATGGTAGGTAATCTTGTACAGACTCAGTTCGATATTCCACTTTCTTAACCTTTCCGAAGTGTCGGGTCAATGTAGGACCTACCTCAATGGTTGATCCGTTAACTTTCCAATATGATAGGATTGAAAATAATGTGTCGCCTTTTGGGATGCTATCAATAAAAAATAAGCCAACTTCTCTAACTTAAAAAATCTAAACTTTAGCCTAGTGAAACATTTTCTCAGAAAATAGATCGGCTATTGCACCTAGTCTTCTTCCCGAAAGAATGTTGTGCTCATGGCATATGTTGACATTGCTAAGTATAAGTATAGATCTTCCCCTTCTACTAACGTAGAAAGAACTATGGGTTTCTATAAATTTTCTAGTAGGAGCTGAAGCAAGAATGAAAAGAAATGCAGCCGGGCACTCATCCGTCTAGGTGAACTTGCCTTTCTCCTTTTTTAACGCTTCAAAGAACGAAATGCACTTATTAATTGCCTTAGATATGAACCTGCTCAACATCGCTAATTTTCCATTCAAACTTTGCATCTCCTTTTGTTTTTTGGGGATTTTTATGTCTTTTAAAGCTTGGTCTGCTCTGGGTTAGCTTCGATTCTCCTGGCATTAACAATAAATCTCAGGAATTTTTCTGAGGAAACCCTAAAAAAGGCACTTTTAGCGGATTTAGCTTCATTCCAAACACCCGTAAAAGCAATATGTCCTCAACCTCCTTAGAATTTACTAACATATCATCAACATATCATCCATAGTTCTTCCAATTTGATTAACAAACGTTTAATTAACCAAGCGCTGGTATGTTGCTCCGCCATTCCAATGTGATTATTTTGGTTAAATGTTAAATCGTTAATTTTTTAGGCAATGATTTTGCTCCCCTTCATACTTGGGTTTGGTAGTTTTAGTTTTACCTTTTAATCTTCATGTAGAGCCTATGCTAGATCATAATAATACACTTGATTTTAATATATTATGATTGGACTAGAATTTTTAAAGTTCGGCTTAGCTAGGATTTTTAGGGTTTTACTGTTAGGCACGAGGTTTGATTACCGAACCGAAATGATTGAAGGCTAAGTGGGCTATCTTAGGTGATTCTAAAAAGGCTTTATTTGGTACCTTTAGTAGTGTTTGGAACTAGGGTGTAATATGATTCAATGTTGTAATTGGTTTATTTGTAGGTTTAAGTTTTAGGATCACCGAATCGAAAGGTGGAATTGACATAGTCAATAGCTTAATTCCCTTGGCTGTGTATTCTCATCTTTATAACTTGGATATTGAGGTGGTTATGCACTTCGGTTCGGTGGTCTTGACCATTGGACATACAACTTCGACAAATTCTCAAGGTCATAGGCTACTTGTAATCTGGCTACCAAACCGAGTGCTTAAGGATTCTAGGTTTGCCTACTTTTACTTCTTATTTATATGTTCTTTTAGTGTCCCATTGCATTTGTCATGACACATGCACACGTATGTTCAATTGTAGTATGTGAGACAGGTTAATATATTAGACAGGCATGTCAAATCGTCATCATACTCGCTCATCAAGTGTTGTAGGAGCCCATGCTCCTTCTTCATACGTTCCTACCGATCCTACATCATTGGAGTCCACGGTCAGGTAGCGTAATTTGGCCCGCTCTCTAGTTCATGGTTATGGTCCTTCGCAGCTGCTAGTGGTTCCTATTGAGTCGGTAGCCTCTACTTTGTCTTCTAGGCAGCTGGATACTATAGCTGCTACTCATAGATTACCGATGGGAGATATGCTCTTGTAAACCCTCAATCAACGAGCTCACGCTCCCTTGAGGGATATATGGCTTACTCCAAGTATCACTGCATGGTAGGATCCCTTCTATTTCACCAATGGATTACTGGATTTTTGGTATATTTAAAGATTGCCCAATTTCAGCTACACTCAAATGATTATGCTATCTTGACTAGTCTCTATGTCATGCTTATGAGGGAATTTTGGGTTCCTCCCATGCTCCGGCAGATTAGGATCTTATATGCTGTTAAGAGGAGGTAGATGGCTTCCCTTTTCTTTATCTTAAGGCGGGCATCAAGTTCAAGCCTGTATAAGATTTATATTCTAAGTACAACTGGTTCAAGTAGGAGTACTTCTTTATTAGGTAGGATTCTCCTTGCTTTCACCAGTGGAATTCATGGTGTAAGTATCCATAACTATCTTTTTACACTTTCATAAGGGAACCTTTGTGTCGATTACTAATCCTTTTTTTAATTCTTTTCTTAGGTGTTGTGAAGGCTGTCATGGGTAAGAACTTGGAGGATATGCTTGAAGATTTGAAGAGAATTCCAGTGAAATCAAGAGAATTCCACCGTTTAGTGGCGGATGAGACTCCGAGGTAATACAAGCTGTTGGCTAGGGGTGTTCCATTGGAAAAGCCAGAGTTCCTTTAACACAAAGACATGCAAGAAAAGGAAGAGAAAAAACTTCTATAATCGACGAGACAAGCGAGGATAGCCTTCTTAACCCCTATTTCTAATGCTATCTTGGCCTCGGTTCCAGGTGGCAACAAGATTATAGAGGACATGGATGTTGTGGAATCAGAATTAGAGGCTTTTCAGCTTTAACCTTGCATTATTAGCCGATTGAAGTCCATCGAGGAAGGGAAGAAGATGGTATTGGGGGTACAACTGCTGAGGGGTAGAGCTCGCTTCCCTATGATAGTAAGGCCACTACCCCCAACCAAAGTGATACCTATTCTCTTGGGTATATAAGCCTCGGTCTGTTATCTAACCTCAATATTGAGGAGGCTCTCCATAAAAATTTGGGCTGGAGAGTTAGGAGAAGTTCTTTCCTAAGGATGTCACTATTTTGTTATTTACAAGACTTGGAGTTAGGGATTGACTATGGAGATCTTGCTCGCCGGCAGAAATCCAGCAACAATTGTAAATACACGAGGACCTTAACAATTGATTTAAATGCCATCCACACTTCACACACACCTACTATACATGCATTGCACTAATGAACTTCCTTGGTTGGGGTATGGTTATAACTTTCTACTCTCATATTCTTTGCAGAGAGTATGAGTTCGAGAAGGACTAAGCTCCAATCCAAATTTAAGTAAAAAGGTAGCTTCTTCTTTTAGCCCTCGCCACAATATAGGGAAACCAAAGATGGAGCTCAAGATGGAGGAGAAGATATCCTACCATCCATCTAATGATAAAGCTGAATGTGGTAGACGACGTGGATTCTGGGAACGATCTCGCTCTCTTGGTAAATCTGGGTCCAGAACACCTCCTCCTCTATCGAAATCTCCAAAGGCATTAACTTTAACTTTTTTGGAATCGAAGACATCTAAGCCGTAGGATAAAATGGATAAACAATGAGGAACCAAAGCTCTTGAATAGACTTCTACTTCAAGAGCTATTTCTAAACACCAGATAGAGGGGAAAGAGAAGGAGATGGCCACCATCGTCACTGACCATAGTGATCCCCATTACAATGAATTCCAACAAGTATACCAACCTAGGGATCCTTTAGCCCAATTTCTCACTAATGCTCCCCCTATTTCCTTTAATGACATGACTAATCTTTTTAAAGATGGGCTTAGAGGTGCGAAGGTGTTATCCATGTTCCATACCAAATTGATATAGGCATGAGAGGAGGTTGGACTATAGAATGTCGATAAGAACCTGAAAATATTTGAACTTTGGAGATACTTACATGAAAAGGATAAGGAACACTGGAAGATTTTTGATTCACTAGACATGGTCTAGGATGAAGTGGCTGAAAAGCTTAAAAGCGGCCATCTTTAGAATATAAAAACGTTGAAAGTGGACAATGACAATGACTTCAAGGCGCTGAGAGTAATTACAATGCTAGGGCTAAAGAGATATACGAGGATTATAAGAATACAATAGCCAAATACAAAAATATGTTAGATGAAATCAAGGCTATGGATGACCAAGCGGAGGCAAGGAACTTGGAGTTATGTAAGATGGCTGAGGAGTGGAAGAGGGAGAGGGCCTCCCTTTAAGCAAGGATTGAAGTCATATCTACCAAGAAGGAGGTTGAGGCAAACACTACTAGACAACTTTGGGCTAAAAATGAAGATCTAGACATCTAAATAGATCAGGTTGAGGAGTTTCTGGACAAGGTATACTTCAAAGTGTATATAGAAGGAATCTAAAATGAACGGATAACTATCCGGAAGTTATGGCCTCCATTCACCAGATGCCAGTGTGAGACGCTAAGGAGGCAAATAAACAAGGAAAGCTACCTTTTAGCTTGGAAACTTTTGAAGCCTAATTTTCCAAGGAAGAGATGGATGTCATATGCCAGGTTTATCTCAAGTTGGCTGCCGATGAGGAGGCCCAAAGTAACATGAGGGTGGAGGTGCTAAGAAGCAGGGTGGTTCTACTTCAACAGCTATTATACGAGATCGGATTTCGAAACCAGTTATATATGCCCCCATGCACGATGTTCCACTAATCGTTTATCACGTCTCCTCAAATATGACCACTCAGAGCCAACCTTGGATATTGCTCCACCCACCCCTAAAGGAGGTAGGATTATTCAATATAACCCATGGGCCACTATTCAGTACATTCGAGCCCAATTAAGCAAGTTCATACCTGATAGTCCTCGTCATTTCAATGTAAGTGATACAACCATGGCAGACCTATTTGGAGTTATGATGCCTAGAAAGGCTTTAGTCTCAGGGCCCATGCCCCTAGTCCTATCAAAACACATAGCGGAAGAAGATTGTGAGGAAATTATTTCTGCTTTAAAGGATGACACGGTGGTTGAGATCTTAGGCTACAGTAAAGGGAATTAGGATTTTGACAAGCATGATGCTCTCAAGGAAAGTATAATGGCCAAGTTCTTGGTGTAGATGGCTAAGGTCAAGCTTGAAGCAGCATATGACCTTGAACTGATAAAGATGAACAAATGAGCTTTATGTTGCTGCCCAATCTCTAGCCATGAAGGACAAGGAGGAAAAGAAGCCCGTTGGATCAAAGCCACCTGGGAAGAGCCATTCGTCCAAACCTAACGGATGGTCGCACTTCTTCTAACAGAAATTATTTATGTATGTCACACATTTTTTTTACTTAAAAATTCTGAATGCACAAGACAAATCTTTATGACTTTTGTAAGAGTGTGTGGGTATTATTTTTTGATGGTCATAAACTTTGGATGTAGACTTTTGGTTGAATTATGACAGCATGATGTTTAGATTTGTTCATACTTTATCTTCCTATTTTTTCCTATTATTTCTGCTTGACTGTTCATAAGAATACAGGTATAGTTTATTTGTTTCCTACATGATATTTCTTAGGAAGGATGAGCTCGTAATTGCTACCTAAGATTTCTAGGCCAATCGCATGTGGTAAAATACAAAATCGATGGTCATATCCTAACCATGGTTCACCGCTGCCAACCAAGGTTTTTGAGCTGATCTTCAATAGTGAACTTCCCAGTCTGTGGTCATGTCCTGGCCATGGGTAAGTTCGGTTCACCATTACTGGCCAAGTTTTTTGGATCGATCGTCAATTGTACACTACCCGGTCCATGGTCATTTCTTGAATACGGGTATGTTCGGTTCACCACTGCCGGCCAAGGTTTTTAGGTCGATCATCAATGGTAAACTATCCAGTCGGTGGTCATGTCCTGACCATGGCTAAGTCTGATCACCATTGTCAGCTAATGTTTCATAAGGCCAGAATCAATTACATTTTGACATGGCTAGCCCTCGGGTGAGAGGGGATTCGACTCATAAAGTTATTGAATACTTAGTTAGCATGGGCAACGACCCTTGTACGGAACCGATGAGTCTGTCACTTATTCTTAACCTTATAGCCTATCCAAGGGGGTTTGGAAAGCCAAAGCAACCAATAACGCCCTATTTCTTGACCTAAGTGTTCATAATGGTCCAAGCACAATAAAAAACCTAATACAATAAGATTTCAAGGAAAGCACGTTTTATTAATAATCATTTGAGAATTGTTTTTATTACAAAGTAGTAGTACGTCAATAAATTACAGAAAGGACAATAAAGACTAAGTAAAATAACAACAAAAGTTCCATGCATTCCAAGCTTTCTTTAATATAGCCTTATCTACTATGTTGAGGATATAGGTTTCATTGCCCAAATCTTTATGAATGACATATATTCCTTACCAGACTGGGTCAAGTGCCCCTGGTCTTAGGATTATTCACTTCAATACTAAGTCCCGTTCCTGGAGTGGGCATTGTTAAACCTTAGAGTTATATTGTCTGGCTACCATTTACCTTGCGCCGCAACTTTCAAAGTAGCTTTGTCGCGTTTTTCATCGATTAAATCCATATACATATTCACTAGCTCTTCGTTCTCATTCAAGTCGTAGTGAATTCGCTTGTGGGATGGTACTACGGTCTCAACGGGAAGCATAACCTCTGACCTATAAGCCAAAGTAAATAGGGTATGTCCCGTTGTAGTCTTGTAGGAAATGCGATAAGCCCATAGTGCTAGTGGGAGTTCATCCATCCACACTTCCTTCGCCTTTTCCAACCATATTTTGATGAGAGTCTTAAGAACCTTGTTAATTGCTTCAACCTATATATTAGCCTATGGGTATACTACAGTAGAAAAAATCTTCTTTACTCTTTGATGTCGGCAGGAGTCAGTAAACTCCTCACTATCAAATTGTAATCCATTGTTTGAGATAATCTGAAGTGAAACTCCTTACCTGCATATTACATTATTGGCCAAAAAATTTATGATCTTGGCAGAAGATACCTTAGTAAGTGTTCTACTTCAACCAACTTAGTAAAATAGTTCATGCCACTATGGCATATTCAGCCTTACCCCTGGCCTTGCGAAGTTCCACAATTAGATCATTCCCCGAAGTAGCAAATGGCCAAGAGCTAACTATGTGTGCCAGCTCAGTCAGGGGCAACCTTAGGATTTTGCGAACCTTTAGCAGCTGTCGCACCTTTTTGCATATTTTATTGCGTCATGATTTAGCATTGGGTAGAAATATCCATATCGCAAAATCTTTTTTACTAAAGTTTGCCCCAGTGTGGTCTCCACAACTACCCTGATGAATATTATCCAACACCACTCGAATTTCCCTTCCAACAACACACCTTAACAAACGGTTAGAGAATCCTCTCTCACATAGCATTCAATCATGAAAAACGAAGCAAGGTGCCTTCTCCAAAACATTCATAGCTTCATTTGTACCGTTTGGCAAGATTCCCTCGTTCAAATACTTTATGATTGGGAGATCTTAATTAAACCCAAGTATGTTTAGATTTCGTTGACATTATGATTTTCTTCCTTAAGAACATGCTTAATCATGTAATGCTCCACCTAATTATGTAATGCCTTCATCGTTTTTAGATAAGATGCCAATCGTTCTCCTTTAGCCTAGAATTACCTGAGTACTTGGTTTATAATAAGCTGAGAATCACTGTGCATCCACAATGATCTAATTCCCAAACGACATGACTTTATAGCAATAGAGCTCGAAGTCAGTAATGAAGCTAGCGTGTTCTTGATCTGAGATATACATTGTGATTTAACTGTATCTAAAGTAATAGTCCATAAAAGATAAGATCTCATGTCCTGCAGTCTCACTGCCAGTTCCTATTCATGTTTGCCACTTCCTATTCAGCTTCTTCACCTATACCAGATTAGCTTTCCATTCTAGGTAAAGGGACTCCCTAATGAATCCATTTGCTAGTAGAGTTTCTACCTCCATATTGAGAGATGCCGATCGCTCAGGGACCATACTCCTTTTCTTTTGTTTCATCGAAGGCTTTCTTGGATTAATGTTCAAGGCATGACATGCAATAGGGGAATATTCCTCACATTTCTGCATGAGACCAATCAAATACATTATGATTATCTTACAATAATACTACCAGTTATATCTTCAAATCCTATTCCAATCAGGACTCGATCTTCATTAACTTAGTTGGGTCATTACTATCTACTTCCATAAACTTTACTGCCTCCCCAAGCTCTATTGCGCCCCATCCTCTCCGTCTCTCGGGTCAAGTTCACTGAAGGGATCACTTTTAAACTTGAGTGTAGGCCTCCTTTAATTATTACACAGTTGATTTTTTAGGGTAGAGGGGGATCTTTACATTTTGCCCTTTTTCTAACTGTTTGTGCTTATGGAGCTCAACTACGTAACATTCCCAAGTAGCATCTTAGTTTCCCTCTACTTCCCCTACCCCATGAGCTATGGGGAACTTCATAGTCAAACACCATTGTGCTACAACTTCGTGGAAGTCCGATAAGGTGAATCGCCCTTGGAAGGCATTGTATGTTGAGAACATGTCCACCAAAATGAAAGTTTGCTTTCATATGGCCGATCGAGGATGACTCTCTAGCTTAACAAACAAATCCAACTTCCCTATGGGTATCTTGCCTTCTCTAGTAAAGCCATACAGTTTATTTTTACATGGTATCACATCTTTCATGGACAACGCCATTTTGTCAAATGCATCTTTAAATAGGATGTTAACCGAGCTTCCGCTATCTACCAGGATGCGGTGTACTTTCGTTGGTCCAAGCATTGCTGATATTACTAGAGGGTTTGTGTGCAAATACTGTATCATGTATAAATCACTATCGTCAAAAGTTATCTTGACCTACTCTCGACAAGGCTTTTTAGCCTCATGTCCTTTTTCTATGGCATATACAAAGCCATCTCCATTTTTCAATGATTTGGCGTACCTTTCCATCTCAGCCAAACTCTTGTATGATATATGAGGTCCTCCCGTAATGGTATTAATTACCAATCTCCCATCCATTAGGCAATTAGCACTGGTTCCCTCTCCATATTTCCCTTGTAGGGGCTACTTAGGCGGTTTTCGAATAGGAATGAGGGGAACGTTAGGATTTCTGACATACCTCTCTAACTTTTTCTTTCTAATTATTCTTCAATAGTGACACATGAATGATGACATTCATTTGTGTCATGTCCATGAGATTAATGAAATCGGCAATATTTCCTCGAGTTTATGTCCACTTCAGTCTCCTTTCTAGGCTGAGGCATATTATACTTAAATTCTGCTTGCATCGCAAGGTAGATATTTTCTATAGTATCGTTTAGGTCTGTGTAAGCATCGAACCTTTATCCTACCTGAACCTCTTCCATTCTACCTTCTTTCCACCAGAGCCACTTTGGTTATTATCCTTCTTCTTTTAGTGAAACCCATTTCATTTCTCTTTGCCATAGCATTTACAAAGTTGGATGCCTTATTGATTTCACAGCTATTCCAGTTTGTCACCCAACCGCTTCCCCTTCCAACCTTAATTACTTGGTTGCTTTAACTTCGTGTTTGGGTGTACTCTACTGCACAAAGCCATAAAAGTCAAACAATGAATTTTGTACCCCAGCTACAACTGTGTAGAGGTGGGTTAAGTATTACTGCAACAATTCATCTTCCCTTTGTTATATATCTGACAATGAATATGGGTCCTTTGGTTTCTCCATATGTACTTGAAACTGGTTGATAAACTTTTCTTATAACATTGCCTATGAGTGGATTGAGCTTGGAGGTATGCGAAGAACCACATGGTGGAAAATATACCAGAAATAGGGGAAAATACTTGCATAGGACTTTCTACATGGCTCCATTCATCAAAATATGCTAACTATATCGATGCAGATGTACTGCTTGATTGGTCGAACCTTTGTAAGGATCCATGGTAGGAATTAAAAAGTCCTTGGGGTTTTGAGCATTTTCTATTTCTAGGGAGAAGAGGCTACTATCCCTCGCTCCGATGCCTCCTTCCATTTGCTCACGACAAACCTATTCCTAATGATTTGGATCATTCTGTCTTCCGGCTTAAGTGATAGTCGACGGTGGATCAGCTTTTCCATTAGGGGTGAAAGGCACCCTTCGCTTCCTCTATAACAACTTGACCTATGATCTCGACCTTTATCATGAATTCAAGACCATTCCTATTGGTTGGATTATCTTCCATCTGTTGCCCTTTCGGCTAAGGAAGGAAAGCATCACCTAGAGCGAGAGTGGTTAGCCATAGCTGACCTTGACTTAGTGCTTCTTCTAGTTGGTCCGGCGCTAAACCGATCCATATGCTTAGCTTCCGACTGAATCCTTACTTGTTCCATTTCCTTGGTGTTTCCTCACCCTTCTTCTGTTCTCCAAATAAAATTCCATGATGGAATGCTATCCCATTTGCCCTCTAGACCCTACCGATTGGGACTATTCTCATGCTTCAGTGTTATGTCCTGCAGTTTTCCTCTGCCCCAACCATAATAGCTTTCTATTGGATAGCGAAACATTTATTGAGTTCCTGTAAAACTCTATCCAGGTCGTCTATGGTGACAGTGTCAAGTACTAGAGTGCTGGATGGATGATTATCCTGACCACTTGCCGACTGGTTTAATGCATCAATATTCCTTGTATTTCCATTAGTGGCACCAACTCTAGTCTTCGACGTTGGAGACATGCTGAGATTCTCAGCTCTCAATCAAAGCACAAAAAAAGTTGCTTAAAAAATGGGCAAACACCTCCAATTCATTTATTATAGAGCTATGTATACCAAACGTATGACACAACTATATTATTTATAATTTATTAATGCTTTGAAGAGTTTATAATAAATAGAAAAAGAAAAATGCAATAAATCAAAGCGCACTAGAATTTATAGTGGTTCGATCAAAACGTATCTACATCCACTATCTATTCTCATTATCACCTTATAAACCTATTATATGATGATTGGAATAAGGGTACCCTAATCTAATATAAAAAAATAGTATTTTAGCTTGTCTGTTCGGTAGTGTTTTGCTGCTCCCAAGTTGTTTGTCGTTGCTATTGAAAGCTTGGTATTTATAGAGGTGAAGGTATAGGGAGCCTGGCCGTTAAAATAGGCAATTTCCTTATTTACCATGCTTGGTTCGGTTATCTCCATATATAGAAGACATGATCCAGAATTTCCATATATATATATATATATATATATATATATATATATATGATAGCGTGTCCTTATATATTATGTTCGATTTAGTGGAAGTTGGATGGTCTGGTGATTGGTAATTGGTTTAGGCTGCATTACTGGCTATGCTCAACCTTCAGTTTTGTCGGTTCAGCAATTTTCATCTATCAGACAAGAATTCTTGTCCGATAATCCCACTATTAAAAAAGAAATCTTATTCGATGTTTAGCTAAAATTCATGTTTGCTAGCTAGAGTACAGGACAAGTGTTTCTATCTAATTATTAGTCTACCGAATAGAAGAGAGTGAGGTGTTTTCCCTTCTCTTCTCTTATTCTTCCACTTGCATTACTTCAAGAGCTGCCCGCCTTCTTGTTTAGGTTGCTTAAGCATATAATTCCATATACACTTTAACTTCTCTTATCGCTAGCTTGAACACTTTACAAGGTCATTCCATGGGCTGAAATGCCTACAACATCGTTCAACTACTAGCTAACAAATAAATGAGTTAACGTAAAATGACCCGCATTATCATATTCACACACCAAATAA
This sequence comes from Allium fistulosum, assembly GCA_030737815.1. NCBI lineage: Eukaryota > Viridiplantae > Streptophyta > Magnoliopsida > Asparagales > Amaryllidaceae > Allium > Allium fistulosum. The sequence continues at coordinate 902,945,943 of CM060901.1, read as the reverse complement.
ACTCCGGAGGGAAAATGACTGTGATCATTTAGTATAATGAGGATAACATGAAAACTAATGTAAGCATTGTAAATAAAAAGGTTTTGATATTCAACTTCGAGCACCTGCTAACACTGAAATATGAAGAAATATGATATAGAGAATGTCGATCTATTAGTCCGAGATCACAATTATATATTAAGTGATGGTTGGATGGAGCACAATAAGAGATTCAAGTATGATATTTTGTATTTGAGAAAATGATGCTACTATATAATTAAATTATGAAGCATGCATATATGAATGCAATTATAGGTACATAGTCAAACAAATTTGTTGTTACAATCTCATATTACAGTTTTAAATTGAAAAAAGTTTCAAATGTTTGTATCTCTACTACTAATAATGTAAATTCACTCCATTGGGTTCAACCGTGTCTTTTTGAAATTCCCAATCTACCCTCCACAATTCACATCACGCGTGCGTGCCTCTTGTATAATGAAGAAAACTTCCATTTGATGCTTTTCCAAATTATGACCCTTAAAGCATTATTAAGAGCTAAGCATATGTTCACCACAATCTTCCAAGAAGAATCATGCCATTAATATATATATTCTAAGCCTCGATATCTTTAGGCACTTTTACGTGGTCATATGGAGACCCCTACATAAATTTTTAGATTGTACATCTAGAGCACATCGCTTCTCATGTAGGATTATTAATAGAAGAGAGGTATAAAAAATGATATGTGTTATTCTTTATGTAACCTAGAGAATAGTTAGAAGACATGCTCAACAAAATTAAAGTACAAAGGGGTACCATTCCCACAAAAATTGATTAAGGCCAAAGGTCATCCCTTATATCACATCTCTTTGCCTATCAATTGAAGCGGAGGACGGCTCTACAAAATTAGAACCATATGTGACTTTTAGTTTAAAATGAATATTTAATGGACATGCTAACCATACAAATCACTAACATACGATCAGTTTGTTTGTAATTAGTTGGATAATAAGGGGTGATACACTATGGACATATACAACATCAGTTGCAGTTTAATTCTCCAAACCGCCATGCAGTAAGAGAAGGTGAAGCAGCTTATTAACAACTACAATATCGCGTTATTTCAATGGTTTGGAAAGAAGCTTTATTTCCTTCCATTTAATATCCATTCAGTACATTCAAGATTTCAAGTATGTGACTGAGCAGTTGAGGAAGATGAGTCAAAAGGCATACAAATCCAAATGTTTTAACTACCATGAAACCACTGAGTATGTTGTACTCTGAACTTATTTGCTTTTAAGAGACACTATGTACATTACAAAATTCTGAAATATGAATCCTTTCTTTTTCATTAACTATCTCCTTCTTAATTTAGTTTCCCTACGTCAAACTGTCTTTATCTCCACTATGAGAGACCAAGCAAACAATAAAGAATATTGAGAATTATATCTTTTGTACAAATGAATAGATTGTTATTTCATAATTCTTGTGTTACATGACATAGAGTATATATATTGATATAAAGTTGTATTGGGCTTGTATTGGGCCTTAGTACCCAAAACCCAGTTACATGAATAATACATATTACCGAAAGCTTTCAGAAATGCAATACTCTTCATACCCCCCCTCCCTCAAACCCTACTAGGATTAGGGTTTGTGATTTCCACTTTAATGACGCCGCTTCATCAATTGCTCGAATATTTTTAGAAATTTAAAAGAACAGATCTTGCTTTAGACATCAATACATCAGATCTTGCTAGAGTTGTGAGGATAATCTCAATTCGAAACATCGGAGGCACAAGCGAGTAAAGATTCAAGAGGTGTAACTACAAAATCAGATTTTTAATCTGGTTTTGTAGTTACTGCAGCTTCTTTAGGATGCTAAATTGATGAATGAGCTTGAGATTTCTGAAAGACTAGTAGATGGCTGCTAGCTTTGACAACCCTCAGATCTGACTTTAATCGAAGGAGGTTCTTCTATGACAGAGGCTTTTTAAGTATTTTGAGCTTGAGATTTCTGAGAGTCTGGTAGATTGCTGCTAGCTTCAGCAACCTTCGAATCTAGCTTTAATCAAAGGAAGTTCTTCTTCGACAAAGGCTTTGTAAGGATGTCAGCTCTCTAGTAAGTTGCTGGTACGTGATTTACACCAATATTTCCTTTCATTACTTCTTCTCTAACAAAATATATGTCAAGTTCCATGTGCTTAGTCCTTGAATGTAAAACTGGGTTAGCAGAGAGTGCAATCGTGCTCATGTTATCGCACCAGATTGTAGCTTTATTGTGAACTTTTATTTTTAGTTCACTCGGTAGAGATTTAATCCATATGATCTCTACTGTAGTGCTAGCTACACTCCTGTACTCAGCTTCAGTGCTAGATCTAGAGATAGTTGATGTTTTTTTAGCACCATGAAACTGGATTCTGACCCAAATAGATACAGTAGCCTGTTGTAGATTTTTGATCATCCAAATCTGTTGCCCAGTCTACATCTGCATATGCTATGAAGTTAAGAGTTTTGCTTGATTGTAGAATTAGGCCATGATTCAGTGTACCATTTAAGTATCTCAATATTCTTTTCACAGCCTTCCAGTGTTCACCTAGTGGATTTTGCATGAATTGACTTTCTTTGTTTACACTGAATGAAATTTCTGGCCTTGTGATGGTTGCATATTGTAAGGCTCCCACTATACTTCTATTTGTTTGACATTTGAGATTAGTTCCCTTTTGTTTTTGGATAGGTGTAGAATACTGACCATGGGTGTAGGTAGTGGATTTGAATTTTCCGTCCCGTCCCTTATAAGAATCTCTGTAATATATTTTCTCTGACTCAAATGCATTGTTGAAGTTGATTCTCTGTTTACTTCAATCCTCAGGAAATAGTTCAGGTTGCCAAGATCCTTGATAGAAAATGCTTCATTCAGTTTTTTAATTGTGTTGTTGATTTCCATCTGATTGGTTCCTGTAATAAGAAAATTATCAACATGTATCAGTATGTATGTAGTTTCATTATCAATAAATTTAGTGAATATTGAATTGTCAGATTTAGTTGATGTGTATCCCATTTTGACCAAGGTTGACTTTAGCTTGTCAAACCAAACCCTTGGTGCTTGCTTTAACACAAATTGCCTTTTTTAACCTGCATACAAGTTGTTGTGAGTTGTCTTTTCTGAATCCAAGTGGTTGCTCCATATAAACTTCTTTCTGTAAAACACCATTCAGAAAAGCATTATTCACATCAAGTTGTCTTATGATCCAATTTCTATGCAACACAATTGTGAGAATTATTCTAATTGATGTTGGTTTCACAACAGGTGAAAATGTTTCACTAAAATCAAAACCATTCCGTTGTGAATACCCTTTTGCCACCAATCTCGCCTTGTATTTAGAAATTGAACCATTGGCATCTCTCTTTAATCTATAGGTCTATTTGCATCATATGCTGTTTTTGTCTTTTGGCAGTAGGACAAGTTTCCAGGTCTTGTTTCTTAATAGTGCTTCATATTCTTCATTCATGGCTGCTTTCCATTTTTCACTTTGAATTTCTTGATAATAAGTGCTTGGTTCTTCATCTTCAGCAATTGTATTGTATATTTTGGGCTTGAATATGCCTCTTTTTGCTCTTGTAATCATTTAATGACCAGTATTTTCAGGAATAATTTGTTGAGTGGTAGGTTGAGCAGTGTTGCTTGTTTAGGCTTCCTGCTGATTAGTTGGTGGATCTGAATCATCAATTGATTGGCTGGATTCAGGCAGGATGCTGTTATGTTGAATATCTTGATGTAGGCTTTCAAAGTCATTTCTTTGATCATCACCTACGACTGAATTTGGTGTGTCTTGTTGTAATCCTTGACCTGTCTTATTTGACTTTCTGCATTACTAAATCAAGTAATGGTGGTATAGAGAATCTTGCATTGTGCTCTTTCTGTGAAGTTTTTATATTCATATCATTGAATGGAAAATTTTGTTCATTGAAAACCACATGCCTAGATATAAAAAAATTCCCATTGATGTCTATACACTTGTAGCCTTTCTTATTTGCTGCATATCCTAAGAAAGTACATGGTGATGATCTAAAGTCTAACTTATGAGCATTATAAGATCTTAGGCATGGTAAACACAAACACCCAAATATTTTTAGATCATGATAATCTAGTTTCTTACTAAATAGAACTTCCATAGGTCTTTTAAAAATCTAGAATTTTTTATGGCAGTCTATTTATTAAGTATACACTGGTAGAAAATGCATCAGGCCAGAATTTTAGTGGTAGTGAAGCTTGAGCCAACAGTGTCAAACCAGTTTCAACAATGTGTCTGGGTTTCCTTTCAATTAAACCATTTTTCTCAGAAGTATAGGGACATGTTGTTCTATGAACAATTCCTTTTCTTTGAAGATAATCTTTTAGAGGATAGAATTCTGTACCTCCATCGGTTTGCAATATTTTTACCTGACAGTTAGTTTGTCTTTCAGCAAGATTAATAAATTGAGTCACAACACTATGTGCTTCAAATTTTGATTTCAAAAAATAAATCCATACATATCTTGAGTAAGCATCTATAAATGATATGTAGTATTTAAAACCATAATCGATACTAATAGGTTCAAGGCCCCATAAATCAGTAGCAACTAATTCTAATGGCTTTGTATATGTAGTTGTAGAATCAGGAAAAGCTAGCTTGTGGCTTTTGCCCATTTGACAAAATGTACATACATATGGTAAAGAGATATTCTCAACAGAAATATTATTGCTGCTTAATACTTGTTTTACAATTTTTGCAATTGCATGACCCAATCTGCAATGTCACTTATCAAAGGTCTTACACATATTTGCTTGAGCTATTTCTGAATTGTTACACCACTTATCTCGATGCATTTGATTTCTTGTATTGTCAACATTAAAATTATAAAGTCCTCTACACTCTTTACCCTATAGAAGAATTTCATTAGTCAGTAGATCTTTAACAAGACAGTGATTACGGTAAAACTCAAAGTACACATGATTATCTTTAACAAATTGTGAACACTAGGCAAAAAATTTCTGATTAGAGGTACTCTAAGTAAATTATTTAAATAGATTTTTCTTGCACCTTTGATATAGGCATTACCAATATGAGTAATGTTTATGGACTTACCCTTTCCCATGCGTATACCTTGCTTACCTTTGTATTCTTGTTGCCGAGATTTAGATTTCCAAGATTGTTGGTTACATGATTTGTTGCCCCTGAGTCTGGAAATCAACTTTCATCTTAAATATCTTCAATTTTTGCAGTGTTTTCTTTCTGATTCTTTGCAACTTGCTACATGTTGATCATATTTGCACTCTGATAGTTCCTTTGATTGCTAATTCCTTGCTGATTTGGTGTGTAATTACTGTCAAATCTGAAGTAGCATTTATCTATTTTTCACAAATTTAACATCTCAACCTATTACTATTATTGTACCACCTGGTACCTCTACCTCTGGATCTATTTTATGATCCACCTCTCTGATTTTTATTACTATACTCTTTTTCTTGATCCTTGGACACATAATTGGCAGAGAAATCATTGATGACTGGTTTCTTTTACTCAATTCTTCCTTCATGAGAAAGAAGAATTGAGTGAACATACTCAATAGAGGGAGTTCTTTCTTTAGATGAGATTATAGCCATAACTACTTCATATTCGTCAACTAAACCACTTAAAATTGATAACACTTGCTCTGGCTCGGATACTTTATGTCATGCTGTAGCCAATTGATCACACAATATTTTGATTTTATTTAGGTAATCTCTCATATTCATACCTTCCTTCTTTTAAGTTTTGTAGTTGCCTTTTATAGTGCAACACTCTTGCTATAGACTGTGTATGGAATGCTTGTTCTATTGAATGCCAAATTTCATGTGATGATTTGCACCCTATGAGATGTGTTAAGGTACTTGAACTGATGGAGGATAATAACCAATAAATGATGAGACTATCTTGTCTTTGATGATTCGTATAATCTTTGTTTACAATCAGTTTACCTTCATTGTCGGTAACATACTTTGGTGGAGTAATAATTGTGCTAAGAACATATTCCTCAATGTCATACCCTCTGATAGCTGTTTTAATTTGGAATTTCCAGAGTAAATAGTTGGATTCATCTAACTGAATCATAATTATCTAAGATTCTGGTTTTATATTGTTTTGAGCAAATCTTGATTAGCTGATTACTGTGATGTGGTAGTTCTTGAATTGTTTGGAGAATTTGCTGCCTCATTATCATTGCCTTCGGTCATGGTGAAAAACTGAAAGGCACAGGTGAAGATGGATGATCAAATGATGAGCAATACTATTCCGATGACCGAGGATACTGTGCAGCCAAAAGGAATCAAATGATGAGCCTTTTTCTGATGATGCTTTCTTGGCGAGGCACAACAAGGTAAACAAATATAATAAAGATGATTGAACAGAAAATAGATCTATAGTTCTTGAAACAAAACGGTAAATTTGTGTTCAAGAAGTGGGATAGGAGATATCTTCGATGATGATGATGATTTGAGAAGAACACTACCGGTGCAGCCACCTTCAAATGATAATGCTATCTGATGGAGGTAAGGCAAGACACTTCTTGGTTAACCGCTATGTTGAAGAAGGCTCTGATACCAAATAAAGAATATTGAGAATTATATCTTTTGTACAAATGAATAGATTATTATTTCATAATTCTTCTGTTACATGGCATAGAGTATATATCTCGATATAAAGTTGTAATGGGCTTGTATTGGGCCTTAGTACCCGAAACCCAGTTACATGAATCTATTAAATAATAGTAAAGCAGAAGAATTTGTAGCTCTCACATTAATTCTAGCATTTTTCTCAACTCTCCTTAATTTTCTCTAGATATTTATTAATATATTATTTCAAAAACCCAATACAATTTATTATTTTTGCAATTGTTTCCAATATTTATACTATCGTTTTACATTCAAAAGGCTACACTTTTTTATTTCTACTATTATTTTGAAAGTTCTCAATTTTCACGCATAATTTACATTTAAGGCTGTATACTTAATATATTAATTAAATAATTTTACTATAAGATGTTTAAATAAATTTAATTAACTTATTTATTGATTTGTCTAATAAATAATAAAGACAACAATGTCAATAAGTATACCACGCTCATTGTTACAAAATGGTATAAACTAGATTTCATTCGGATATAAAAATATATGGATCACATAAAAAACAATATTAACAACTTTAATGTATAATTATTTATTTTAATAAATTTTCAGTTAAATAATACGATTCAAAAATTATGAACCATCTCGGTAATTATAAAAATTTCATCCCACGTCTTAATTCTCTTCGATTTTTTTTGAATCCATGTGAATTATCATTTTATAGTTATCCAAAGCGTTGTGTCATTTCCATGATGTTATATCCATATACCTAGATTTTATAATTTCTACAGTTATTTACAAAGTTTTCATCAATTTTCTCTTATTATTTTACATTAAATCCATGTATTTAAATTAACTAAACATTGTAAATACATACTATTTAAATAAATTCAACTAACTAATATTCATTAATTTCTCTAATAATTTATAAAAAATGACGGTTTCAATTTATATTCAGCATTCGTATTAATGAAACGGTAACATAGACTTTTCTTTCAAATATAAAAATATATAAATCACTTAACACAAATTATATGCATAAACAATAATAAAAAAAAATTAATTTATTATTGATGTATCGAACATTGCATAGCAAAATTTTATTTTTAAATATTAAAGTATGAATACTATGTTTTTACAACATTACCGTGTGTAATGTATAGGATACACACTATTACTTTATTATTATTATTATCCATAATTTTATTAAATAAAAAGATTACTTTTTTCCTTAATTCTCTTATGTTACATTTAAATTTCTTATCAATACTGATTTTGTAATTTAACAGCTAAAACTCATCATCATGTACATGGGTGGATGCGCATGCGCTAAAACGCACAACATCATGAACTTTCTTAATATCATTACAAAAAAGAAAATATTACTTCAATATTTATCTTTGAAATTTATTACCTTAATAAATACTTACAATTGTTTCGCATATATAGGTTTATCAGTCAAATATTATATTTAACGTATAATTTCTTAAATTTCAAAATATAAATTAAACTTAATTTAAAATTAAAAACTAATATTTTAAAGCATAAATTTCTGGAAATAACAATAATATATCTCTATAAATTTACTTACATTTTTTGGAAATGTATGAATTAATAAAATAACATGTTTAACATATAGTTTTCTTAAAATTTTGAAATATATTATTATATAACTAATTTGATACGAAATATATCATTTTAATTAGTTAGACTATGAAAATAATAAAATATGTGATTATTTTTAACTATTCAAAAATAATATTTTAATATATTTTATTACAAAAATCATAACATTTTAAAATACTGAAATTCAAAAATAATAAAAATAATTTTTATATAACTTCATATATATTTATTTAAGAATATAAATTGGTGAAATATTATACTTAATGTTATAAATTTCAAAATTATTTTGTTATCTAAATATATTGTTTTAGATATTTACAATCTAAAAAAAATATAAGTACTTATAATTTATTATATTACCTTGTTAAATAATTAATATATATGTTTATTTAAGCATTGGTCTATTACATAATAGTAAAATAGAAGAAAATATATATTTCTCCTTAATTCACTCTTATTAAGTTTTCTTCTTTGTTCTCGATATTGATTTGTCGACGTTAAGCTTCCTACGATTTCATTAAGTCAAAAATAAAATAGTATCATCCTTGGTTATCGTTTATTATTTTATATATGTCTATTACAATTTGATACTCTAATAAAAATATTTTACTGAAACTTTAAAAAATAACGTTATTTCAAATTAAGTTAAAACTATATATTTCATTTTGAATATAAAAAGAATAGCGGTATTTACAACTATTTGTAGCTATTTAAACATATATATTATTTAAGTATGATATTTAAAACATAATTGATTTAATTTTAAAAATATTATTTTAAATTATTTTACAACAACAAAAATATTATGTCAACACATAAAAATTTGAAAATAACAATATATATTTGCTGCTAATTCATTTGTATACTCATTGATTATACATATAAGTTAATTAAATACTATAGTTAACGTTTAATTTATTTAAATTTCAAATTCATTTTTTAGAATTATTTTAAATTTAGACATATATATATATATATATATATATATAATCCAAAGTAATAATATATATAATTATTCTATAATTTATTCTTATGTAACTTAAATTATTGATAAAATGATTTATTAAGCATACTGTATTAAATAACTGTTAGGTAGAAGAAATTATAGCTCACTTATGAATTTTGAGAATTAAAGTCTTTTAATTTTTTGATTTTGTATTTTATATAAAAACCAATCACTATTGTTTATAGTTTATGATTTCTACCATTATTAATAAGTCTTCTTAATTATGACCTACCCTTTGGTTTTGGGTATAAATTCTACCATTGTCTGATTAACTTCAACTATTTTACGTTCAAGTTTGTATTATTGTTTTCTTCTTTAAATGATATTTAGTAATAGAAAACATATATATAATAATCAGGCTCTATTTAGTTCTCCTTACTACTTTATATTGAAGTATAATTGATAAATTGTTTGGAAGGTTCTCTTTAGTTCCATTCAACTAAGCTACATCAAGTTTATGTTATTAGCTTTTCAAGAAATTGATATTTTATCACGGACTAATACATAGACAATAATTGAAACACATGACTTACAAAAATATATGCTTAACGTTAGCATATTACATTGCATATCAACTATTTAACAATGTATATTTAACAATTCTTTTTACAACATAATCGTGTGCAACGCACGGGTTATACACTAGTAATACATATTACTGAAAGCTTTCATAAATGCAATACTCTTCATACAAACCATTACTACTTTAACCAGCCAGTTCATATCATCGACGTAATCATGTTTTTGTCTGGTGCTGCAGATGTTTAAACCAACTAACATGCATAAATCATTTTCTCATGATGGTCCACAAAAAATGAAACATGTCCTACTCAGCATCACATCTCACTTACCAAATATATCACAAATATGAATACTGAATGACATACAATACGATTTTCAAAAAAAAATCTATATTTATCCACAATTCTAATGTTTTATATGCACTAGCCCATTTACTGTTTATGTACGTGAAGGTGATGTAAATGCAACAACAGAACCAACATTTTTATCTTCAGTTACAACTAGTCTTTCATTTACAGCCAGTGTTTATTTATTCCCTTCTTCATCATATGGTTCTTCAAATTTATTACAGCATGTAATTTGATCAACATAGCTTTGACCCGTGAGTATCTATATGTCCTACTTGAACATAGTGTTATAAAAATATAATTTCTTCTCAAATTGTAAGTTTTTTTGAAAATAAAACGTGGGTCCAGTGTGTGTACGTAACTTTACATGGATATACATGTCTTTTAGTTATATACATTGTTAAATTGTGTTATATTTTTTGTTCAACTCATTTTCTATATGTTTTAAATGCCAATGCTGTTAAGGGGTAATTGTGTTTGAACTGGATGTAGCGGATGTAGTGGATAATGTGGTTGCATAAACCATCCTGACTCCCTATCTCCATTTTCTTTGGCTGGCAACCCCATACTCATATATATTGACTGTCTCACATTGTACCCATTATCATTTCTCAGTTGTTGACGCAATATATCTTCTCTTTTTTTTCCTATAACCGTTCGGATATTTTCCCAGCATACTATTGTACTTACTGTAGATTTGATTTTATCTCAATAGGTAATTTTTAGCCTTTCCTTATTTCCTTTTTATGTCTTTATTTTAATTCTCTTCTACTGTTTATGTATGTCGCGCCATTATTTCCTATGTCCTAACTAACACAATACTGATCCAATCGTGAAAAGACGATGAACCAAAATTTCCAACTGCTATTCGACTTGGTCTACAGAACAAACTGGACAATAGTTAGAGTTAGGGTTGGAAGACTATGGATTTTTGTTAGCAAGAAAACCAACGAGCCTTATTCACTGAATCTGCAACTACTTGACACTGCAATATGCTGAATTTTGGCGACACTATATGGAGAATTGAAGTGGTCGGAAGTAGCTTGACAACGGAGAAGACGGTTCACAAATCGAAGCTCGGAGGAGGAAGATATGGCGAGATGAAGCTTGGTGATGCACTGTTGAGTGCACACGCACTCAAACATCTGAGAGCAATTCCCAGACGTCTAAGCTGCTGGGAATTGAATTCTCAAATCTTCTTCCAAGCGTATGGCGGCATGGGCCGGACATCTGACCGGCTGAAAATCGGTTTTCGGAAGTTCGTATTGTTTTCCCGAGCTATTAGTCAGACGTATGGTCATGGTGACCAGACGTGTGAGCCGATATGTGGTCTCTTTTCTGCCCAGGTTGATTGAGTTGGTTTGTGAAGGTTTCAAGGGATAAATCACGTATTTTCCCAGGCTTACACTCTCCCTACATAAACTATTTTCAGAATTCAACGAAAAGGAGATTAATGTCTAATGGTTTTGATAAAGGGTTTATCCTCTATTAAATATGGTTTATCAAAATCTAGTTTTTTCTTCAATTCTATTCTCCACAAATCCATTCTCTAAGATATTGATCATTTTAATCAATCTCTTGTACTCTTTACATTTGTATTAATAAAAGCTCTCCTCAAAGTGAATATGCACTAACAAGACATTAATGGAACCACTTAAATCTCGTGTGTGATTTATCTGTCATTATCGTTTTATTTTCTATTGCTTGTGCTTGAGATAGTCTTATTTGTATTGGTTATTTTCTATTTTGGTGATTGAGATATTGTGATTGGCTGTTTTTACACATCTAGCATCGATCTCGTCTTTCCAATGTGATTTTGGGTTTTGAATTAGATTGTAATCAAGTTCGAATTCCCATAATAACATTTGGTATCGGAGCTTTCAGTGTTGGTAGGTGTTTGTGGAAATGTCGAAATTGGATAATACCCCGGATAGTCCCTCAATATATATCTAGTCCAAGTAGTGCAGCGCTGATGTACATGAACCGTACGCGGCTTTAGGATCTCAATTGGTTATAAACAAGTGGACTGACAATAATGATTTTGAAAAGTGGTAATGGAAGATGAAAGCGGTTCTTAGGCGGAATCGTGTGCATCCGGTAGTGTTTGATATACATTTGTTGCTGGTAGACATCTCGAATGCTGAAAGAGAGGAAATGGAAGAGTGGGCATTCACTACACTTCAACTTAATATGGGAGAGAATGTGATCTCCAAAATTAGTGGTGATACTACCGTTAAATGTATATGAGACAAGTTGGAGGAGTTGTATATGAAGAAGTCACTAACTAATCGTTTGAACTTATTGTGAACGTCCTTCACCTATAAGATGAAGAATGGTACTTCTCTAAAAGCGCACTTGAATATCTTTGATAATTTTCTAATAAAGATGAAGGAAGTAGATTTGAAGATTGAGGAAAAGTAAAAGGCGATGATATTGTTGTGTTCGTTGTCGGACCGTTATACGGGTTTCTCAAATAATTTGATCTATGGCCGGCATACTTTGACGCTTGATGATGTCTAAATGGGTCTTCTTAGTGAGGAGCTGCGGGATCAAATGAAGGAGTTGGGTGATGGAAGTAGTGGTGCTAATAGTGGTCGTGGTTTATTTGTAGAGAAGGATAGAAAGGTCAACAAGGAGAATCACGGGCGTTCTAGATCAAGAAAGCCCGATTGGAGAGGAAAGTTGAGGGAAAGAAATTACAAGTGCTTTATTTATAAGAAACATGTTCATTGGAAGAATGAGTGTCTGGATAAGGAGAAAGCGAAGAAAAAAGTAGTATTTTCACCCATAGTGGTGAAGAGTGAAGTTGGTGATGAAGATGTAGATGTTTTGATGGCGGTAACATCAGATGTTTTGGATAGCGAATGGGTGCTCGATTCAGAGGCATCTTATCATATAACGCCGAATAGGAATTGTTTTTCTTCTTATGACGGCAAAGAGAGAAATTCAATTGTTATAAGTAACGGTGCTATTTGTAAGTTGAAGGGCATTGGTTCCGTGCAAATTTGGATGTTTGATAAAGTGGTTCGTATTCTTACTAATGTATGCTATGTTCCTGGACTTTGGAAGTCTTTTATTTCCTTAGGGCAATTGGATTCTTTAGGTTGTAAGATCACTACTTAGAGTGATAGCTTGCGGGTTTCGAAGGGTGCACTTGTGGTGATGAAGGGTGCTAGGACTCATGATGTTTATTTGCTTCAATAAACGACTGTTGAAGTTGAAACTTATGTAGGTGTTGACAGTTCTCGTGGCTTGGATGTAACAAGGTTGTGGTATTTGAGGTTGGGTCATGTCTTGGAGAGGAGTTTGGATAATCTTCGGAAGAGGGATATGATCGATGGAGAGATTTTCAACAAGCTTGAGTTTTGCAAGGATTGTGTCATAGGAAAGCCAACTAAAGTGTCATTTGGTGAAGGAAAGCATGATTCGAGAGAGGTTCTTGAGTATGTTCACATGGATGTTTGGGGACCGGCACTGGTAGCTTCTTTGGGATGAGCTCGCTAATATATTTCTTTCATTGATGATTTTTCTCGGAAAGTATGGGTATATGTAATGAAGGCCAAGTCGGAGGCATTTGCAAAGTTCAAAGTTTGGAAGGCTCTTGCTGAGAATGAGAGTGGCAAGTCTTTGAAGGTTCTATGGTTCGATAATGGCGGAGAGTATGTTTTCGGAGAATTCTTGGAGTTTTGCAAGCATCATGGTATTCAGAGGCATTTTACTACACAGGAAGATCCACAACCGAATGGTGTTTTGGAGTGGATGAACCATACTCTACTTGAGATAGCTCGATGCTTGAGATTGACATTGGGTTTGTCTAAGAGATTTTGGGCTGAAGCTTTATCAACCGTGGTGCATAATGTTAATCGAATTCCATGCTCGGCTATTGATAACAAAATTCCAAAGGAAGTGTGGAAGGGAAAGAGCATTGACTTGAATTATGTTCGTGTGTTTGGTAGTCCGGTTTATGTGCATGATCCGGGAAGTGAAAAGCTTGAGTCTAGAGCTTTCAGAGGGGTCTTGCTTAGCTATGCGGATGGTGTAAAAGACTATCGGATATGAAATTTGGAAATGAAGAAGGTTGTGAATACTCGTCATGTTACTTTTGATGAGTCAACTTTGTTCAAGGAGAATGAGAGCTCATCAGATGTTTCGGATTTTGATTCATGGTGAAACAAAGGAGCAGGAAGTTGTTCCCATCTTTCATTCAAGGAGTAGAGTTGTTGGAGATGCTTATGAGGAGGAAGCGGTTGATGCTACATAACATAGTCCATATGGGTCCTCTAGTAGTGTTGGTGATGTACATGATTCTAGAGAAGATTCTGTTCAAGATGGAGCAGAAAGGAGTTTAGGTGATAGTATTGCAACTCGGGTTGTTCATCGTGCTATAAGGCTACCCGATAGATATGGTGATTGGAACTATCTTATATTTTATGATAATTTCAACTATGCTCTTCACGTAGTCCAATATGAGCCAATGGACCTTGATGACCTCATGGATTCAAGTGATAGCTCGAAGTGGATTTATGCTATGGAGGAAGAGATGCAATCGTTGTTGGAAAATCAAACTTGAGATTTGGTTCCACTTCCTAAAGGAAACCGTGCTATTGGGTGCAAATAGATACAAGATGAAAGACGATGGGAGATACAAATCTAGATTAGTGGCTAAGGGGTTTGCACAATGGAAGAGAAAGGAGTACGATGTGATTTTCCCACTGGTTGTGAGACATACTTCAATCTGAATATTACTTGCTATAGTTTCTATTCATGACTTAGAGTTGGAGCAACTTGATGTGAAAACCATCTTCTTGCATGGTGACTTGGATGAAGACATCTACATGGAGCAACTAGAAGGTTTTGTCATAGATGGTAAGTCAAATTTAGTTTGCAAGTTAAAGAAATCATTATATGGTTTAAAGCAATCACTTAGACAATGGTACAAGAGATTTGATCATTTTATGCTTGAAAATGGTTTTTATAGAAGCATCAAAGATGCTTGTGTGTATTTCAAGAAGTTGGAAAATGATTTTTGGGTGTATTTGCTCTTGTATGTGGACGACATGCTCATTGCTTCTAAAGATATAAATGAAATCGACAAGTTAAAATTGAGTTTAAAATCGAAATTTGAAATGAAGGATCTTGGAGAAGCAAAGAGGATATTGGGTACGGAAATAGAGAGGAATCAAAAGCATTCCGAGTTAAAATTGACTCAAAAAGAGTACATTGAGAAGGTGCTTTGCCGGTTTAGCATGGAGAATGCAAAGGCATTAAATACACCTTTACCATTTCATATGAAGCTTTCGAGTAATGGATCACCTATCTTGAATAAAGACAATGCTTATATGGCAAGGTGCCATATGCAAGTGAGGTTGGAAGTTTGATGTATGTCATGATGTGTACGAGGCTCGATATTTCAAATGTCGCGAGATGGTTAGTCGGTATATGGCTAATCCGGGGAAATCGCATTGGGAAGCCATGAAGGCTATTTTGAGACACCTTAGAGGTACATCACCTCATGATCTTGTTTTTGGCAGTAGTGAGGAGATGAATTGCAAGTTGGTTGGTTACTATGATTCAGACTAAACTGATGATAGGGATCGGAGGAAATCAACTTCCGGACTTTCTTCACACTTAGTGGTATAGCCGTAAGTTGGATATCGAGATTGCAAACCAAAGTTGCTTTATCCACTACGGAGGCGGAGTTGATAGCCGCGATGGAGGCGGCGAAGGAGGCACTTTACTTGAGGCGATTGTTGTGTGACTTCGGATTTGAACACGATAGTGTTGATGTTCAATGTGATAGCCAGAGTGCTATTTACTTGGCGAAGAATTTGGCGTTTAGCTCATGGACTAAGCATATTGAAGTGAGAGAGTCATTTTTAGTAGCCATGGATGAAGATAAGTGTCAAGACCCGCAAATCCGTACCCTTGATTAAACACTAAATTTCATTGATTAACTCAAGATGCACGGAAATACGAACCCTGAGGGGTTTTAAGAAAAAGAAAAAGTAGAAAAAGGAGAAAATAGAAGGAAAAGAAAAGGAAGAGAAAGAAGAAAAGAGAGAAGAAGAACAACAACAGAACAACATCAGAATAGAAAACAATATCAGAATCTTACACATCGCAGCGGAACAATATATAATAGATTATCACTAGTCTTTTAAAACAAAGAACTATATCAGTTTATACATACATCAATCATCAGAGTCAATATACAACAATGGACAGTTATATAACTTGTCCTCATACAGAATACACAGCGGAATAATACAAAAATATAGGTGATACGTTTCGCCATCCAGCTTGCTTCCAAAGCTCCAGAATATCCAGGATATACTGATAACCTAACTCTAGACTGCACGTGTGGAAATTGGTGGGCACCCAGAGTTTAGAAGGGAAACAATAAACTCCGAGTCAGTCATGGTGACTGGTGTGAGATCGTAAAATAGTTTATCTTTAAAATAAACAACAGAAGAATTTTAAAGTAAATTCGCAATGCTTTTGGAAAATGAAACTACCATAAGACCTCCCACCACACACACAATACAAACGCAGAATTGGAGGAGATTTCTTCTTATGATAGTCAAAGATGCTTACTACGCAAAATAAAATCATTTTTGATATTATTATTAGTGCATAGTGTAGAAAACATTTCGAAAGTATAATATTAATCTTAGCCAACATACGACCAGTATCGTATGCCTACTATAGCTACCATCTAAACAGTGGTGACCACCGTACGTAAATGGCAGGTTCTACAACTAATACCGTACAAGGTGCGTATTGGAGTTTGGATTTCCAACAAATGGTCAGGCTAAGGAACTTCCTTTTCCACGATGGGTACGTCCCTGGAATAGACGACCCAAGAAATAACCTAACATTACGGTTAGATCTCTGCCAACACAAGGCCGGGTTACCTCTGCAAAAATAGGTAACTACTGACACGCGTATGCCATCCCCCGATCGTCACCGATCTTCCCGAGGATCCCCGATTCGCAACAACCACAAAGAAATAAATTTTGCAGCAACCACAGAGGTTAAGTATCTGGGCTCCATACCATGATACCACCTTTATCCAGAAGGAATGACATACACTAAGGGGCGCTACTCCCTAAAACCTTGCTGCATCCTTCCTGTTTCGACCATTTCCGGGGTGTGAGGCTCGACGAAGTCTCATCCACAAAGCTACGCTTTCTACAAAGCCATGCTTCGGGTCAAACAAAATGATCAACCTATGATCACAAAGATATAAGATCAAACAAATGATCATATCACAAATGATCAAACACTGATCATTTCTCAGCAACACTCAGTATGCCACGTTACCAAATTGGGATATATCGCTGATAAATTTCAACTACATAACCTCTGAGCTCGTACGTCTCGGAGAAGGGTGTTAAGCTAAGAGAATAAATTCTCCGCCACCAACAGAAATGTATTTGAAAGAAATCAGCTTTATATCTCAAATTGTAACGTCAGACACACAATCCATACAAGTCTGTTTCGGGATCGAACAGAACCGAAGGCACTTCTCACGAAGCCCTTGCACATCCGGATAAATTTCTAATCACGTCCGGACTTCCCGTCACTAAGGGTGATAAAATCTCTAAACCGGAGATCAGCCGATGTAGAGTAACTCGACGGTAATCCTTCCGTTTTCAAAAATATCCGGTCTTCAACACCGGTCTTCAAATGCAATTCATAATGACGTATCACATATTCGGAATGGGTTATACGACCCCATGGTCCTTTCCCGGCTAACCCGAATAGTGAGCGATTATTTAAAAATAAGTGTGGCATTCAAATTCATCCAATTCACAACAAATACCTATCTAAAGATAATTATTGATAGTCGGTTATTTAACTATCAATAAAGATGCGCAACATCATCAGATTCCAAATAATTTTCCAAATTATTTTATCTTCCAAAATATCTTTACTAGATATATAAAAATTTCCACACTTCAAAAATAAATCAACGTTTATTTTTAAAACGAATTCTCATTTCTTTTTATAAATTCCATATTGAATTTATACTTTTGAACATCTACTGATATTCGATTTTCAAATCGTTTTCAATATTCAATTTCAATTTATCTTTAAGAAGATAAATTCTCAAAAAAAACATTTCATTTCATTTTGGAAAACATTTCCATACTTATTTAATAATAAGTGTTTCACAAATCTTTTATTTTCAACATTTGAAAATATTCGATATACTTAAATCAAATTAAGTATATATTTCATTCTTTAAGGAAATCTATTTTCTATAACAACATAAATTTGAGTCAAAACGAATGTTACGTAAAACATCGTTACGACGACTCAAAATCACTAGTATAGGGATTCGAAATTAAGATAGATATGTAAATCCCAATACTAGATAAAAACATTTCCTTTCGGAAATCATTTACTATAACAACAGTGCTATAGTCCATCATTTCCTTATTTCTCGAAAACGTCTATTTCAACAATGAACGTTGAAAGCTATGCTTTCGATTCATAATACATTTTAAAAACATCTTTAAAATGTTTACTTCATTTTTAATGTCACTTCTTCAAAAATGAATCCATTTTACTTAACAATATATTCACTGTCCAAAATCGTGAATATACTTCACTAACCACATTTTCAAAAATCTCTACACATTTTATTTCAATAAAAATTCGCTATCCAAAATCGCGAATATATCTTCTTCAATAATCTCCTATATATGATTTATCAAATTCAATCGATTTCGAATTTATAAAACGAAGTTTATAAATTCTATTTCTGTTTTAATAACAACTTCAACTTATAAATCTTCTTTTTATTAACTTCTATATTTTACTTATCAAAATAAGTGATTTCGGATTTATAAACAACTTTTATAAATTTCAATTCTATTTGTAAAAACTTCAATACCAAATCAATTTCAATATTGATTTCTAAATTTATTTTCAACCTTAAATAAAATTTCCATACTGATTTCTCAAAAATTCATTTCCAAATATTAAATCAATTACAGATTGATTTCTAATTTTATTTATCACTACTAAATGAATTCCTTATTTTTCTCAAATTATTCAATATTCTGTTTTTAAATGGATTCTTCAAATTGAAATCATTTTACATTGATTTCCCAAATTATTTCAATTTACCAATTGAATTCCTAAAGGGATTTCCAACTTATCTCCTTTTAAATAAATTCCTTTTTAAGAAAATAAATTCCTTTATCTTTTTCAAACTATTTAGAAACCCAAATTTTAATTAAATTCTTCAATTTGAAATCACTATTATACGAAATTCATTTATTTAACATTTTCACTTGGTTCTGGAATAAATTCAATAAGATTTCAAAAATCAGCCTTTATTCTTTTAAATTCTTTTCTTCAAACTTATTAAATTTCTAAAATTAAATTTACTTAAAAATTTCTACTTGAATTACAAAAATTCAATTTCATTTAGTTTTGGAATCCAATGATATCAAACATCCATTCAGCTAAATTTTAGCTTTCAAACAATTTCCAGGCATCAATATGATCAATATAATCATTCACAGATTCATATCACAGTATAAATAAATTCAATCAATGTGAGGGGTCCAGTTGGATCCCTCCAACCTGTTTCCCTGCATCCAAAGACGTTAGCACAATACCAATTCCGCTCCAGTACGGAATTATCGCGGTATATGGGTTTTATAAAAATCCGCTTACTAACGGCGCAATAGGGTCTCATCCGCTATACGAGGCGGGAAATCATCAATCCAATATATACATATGCCAATATGTATATATTGCTATATATATATATAGATATATCCTACTATATCTAATATCACATCCAATATAGCAATCAAATCAAGCAATAAATAACTGAAAATTCCACTTTCATTTTTGAGTGAGAAAAATCTCACCTTAGCTTTTATTTTTGCAATCCATTCCCCATTTCAGTTTTGTTTTCTCGATTTTAACCTGGTATAAATGTTATACAATTTATTAATATTCAATATAAATCGAATAATCAATTTTTCGTTTTGATAGTTTTAATTAACGAATTTCTCCTTTAATAATTTTACTTAACTTCAATTTAAAATTTAACTAAAAATTTTCTTTTTAGTAACTAAAATAGATAAAACACTTTATTTATCAATTCCTTAATTCAAAAATAAGCTAGTAAAATTATTATCTTTTGAAACTACCTACTTATACACATTTTTTTCTTATTCTTAAAAAAAAACTTATAAAAGTTAAAACTTACTGTTTTAAAAGAAAAACATCTTAAAATAACAGTAAATTACATTACTTTAACTATATTTTTTTTATACTGTATAGACATAACATTGATTCAATTTAAAATATATATATATATATACCTTCACTGTTGATCGCCTACTGACCCAGGCGCATCGCTGTCATCGACGAACTCGTGAAGCCGCCTCCTCCAGTGCGCGATCCTCCTGACCACTGCTCCCCCTCACCGAGACTCGCACCTCCCAAAATCGTGATGCCCTATCCCCTATTAGCATCGTCGCCGCCAACACCAGCTGCCGCCTGACCCAAACTCGAGCTCGACTCGATACGCTGCCAACCCCCTATTCGCGGCGCCAAGGCGAGCGCCTCCGCCCTCGTTGCCCACGCGACATCGCTCGCGTCCCAGTGATGCCGCCCCTACTGCCTTTCTTGCGATGACCCTCCTCGACCGCCTCTTGACTCTTGACTCCAAACGTGGCGCGCGATTCGTCTGCCTAGAAGGGCGAACGAGAAATTGATTTCGATTACATTCTCTCTTTTTTTTAATGAGGGGAACGAGATGGATTTCGGCCTTGGAGAGTTCGAATTGAAGATAGGAGGAGGAAAAAGGAAAGACGAAATTCAATTAAAAGAACGCTCGTTCGGCCATTTTCGTTTTTGAACGAAAGAAGATTATCGTTTATATTTCTTTTATCTCGTGCATTTTAACCGAGGAAGAAGGGGATGGGTCGCACGATCATTGTCGTGATATCAGGCGCGATTAAAGGAGGAGAACATGCTGCTGTTGACTATATTAAAAAGTTAAATTTTAAATCAAATTCGATTTAAAACTTCAACGCGTTTTTCAACCATACAGTCACAAAACAACTCTAATAAATACGAAATTTGAAATCCGATAATAATACAATATTACGGACCCAATGGAACTGGTTTCGTCAAATTCTGAGACTGTTTGAAAAATGACTATTTTTAAATATCGATTCGAACGATTTAATTTCAAAACTGAACGAAACACTTTGAAATACAATTCTGAAGTTTCTATTATCTTCAGTATTATCATTACGAATTTTAAAAACTTTCGAAATATTTTTCTTCAACTGTAAATTGAAGATATAAATTTTTATTCAACTTTCAATCGATTAAATTTTTAAAGTTTAATCGCGAATTTTCAAATTTGAATCGGGATTCAAATTAAATCATCGTTCAAATATTTAAAATTAATTAAATATTCTCAATTTAATTTGTTCAAAATTCTGGGTCGTTACAGACTTCCCTCCTTAAAAGAATTTCGTCCTCGAAATTACAAGTTAGGAAAAATGCCCTTATCTCGTCTACTATTTTTCACAATTCAATAGTTTTATCAATTTCAAAACAAATCTTTCTACTAAAGATTCGTTATTAATTCAATTAACTTTCCAACTTTAATTATAAGTTCCAAACAACATTGTTTTCTTAACAATTCAAATTTAAGTTTAAATTCAAATTTAAACTTTCAAAATTTCTCAAAAATTTTCTAACACCCTAAATTTCCGAAAAATTTCGCCAGCGTCTCCTTTGCGCGGCTAATACGGTACGACTACAAAATGTCCCTACGGACTCTCAGATTTCAAAAAGAAAAAGAAAAAGCCAAGCGGCTAGAGAAGAAATCATCAAAAACTTATATTATAATTCAAATACATACCTTTTGTCGAGCAATTCAATTTTATCTTTGAAATCAAATCCAATTCCTTTTATCACACCTGTATATCCTACTAGCCATAATATCTAGTTACATATCCAAACCATTTTGCAAATTCTATTACAAAATTTTCAATATCAACTGCTTATATAACTTTAGCTTACTTCACTGTTGAAGTTACATATTCATTATCATTCAATTTTACATTTCAAAATTTCATTTGAATTCAATTCGCAATTCCAATCTAATTTGGATTCAGTTCAATTTCTGAATATTAAATTTTATTGATTAGCTTTCCTTTACTAATTCATTACAAGTTCTAATTCCACTAACAAATTCATATTCGTTTTCAACATTCAGTTTCATTCTCTTGCGCTTATAATTGAAATTTTTATTTACTAGTAACTGTAAATTCCCTTCATTCAGACATTTATCTCTACTTACTTGAATTTATCTTTAAATTCGAACCATCTCTTTTCATTTAGCTCACAATTCAAGTTTCAATTTAACTAATTCAACTTCCATTTCATGAATTAATTAATTATCAAAGTAGTTTATTCGGATTCAATCCTTATTCATTTCATATTGCTTACAACTTCAAAATGAATCTCAACTTTCATTTAAAACAATTTGGCAGCAATTCCTCTTTTGGAAACCCGAAAATGAATTCTAATGATGTGGCCACCATCATCAGGATTATTTTCCAACGACCTAAAAGAGTTTAGAGCTTTCATCTCTCTAAAACAATTTTCAAAACCTTTGAAATTCATTTTCAAATCAAAAAGGAATTTAAACTTTCCAAATCTCCAAAATTTTCAAATTCTTTTCAAAACATTTCCAAAACTTCTCTGGAATTCCGTTTCATTTATAAATCACATTTATAATTTATATTCTTTAATTTCATTTGTATATGGATTCATTTCTTAACTTTGGAGTTATGATTTGAATTTCTTATTCAATTTCAATAATATTGATAACATTTCAATATTATCACTTTCCTAACATCCATGCAACCATATACTATAGTAATTCATAGAAAAACATTTCTTTTCTATACAAAAATAGTTTTGGGTAAAATTATTTCATTCACCCTATTTTAAAACAATACTGTGCCGAATTGTTCTATTCAAGTGTTTAGAAACCCCTTCGATCCAGTTGCGCAGACTGTGCCGACGAAGGTTCATATGCCACTCAATAAACCAATCATCACAATATAAAACAATTTTTTTATATTAACTAACAAATACGCGCTCGTACATATTATTACACTCAAACTCATTCTAGAGTACTACTGACTCTATCTCCAATGAGTAACACCCAACAGAGCAGGGTTGTCGCTTAACCATATGCACTGATACCAGCTGTCAAGACCCGCAGATCCGTACCCTTGATTAAACACTAAATTTCATTGATTAACTCAAGATGCACGGAAATACGAACCCTGAGGGGTTTTAAGAATAAGAAAAAGTAGAAGAAGGAGAAAATAGAAGGAAAAGAAAAAGAAGAGAAAGAAGAAAAGAGAGAAGAAGAAAAACAACAGAACAACATCAGAATAGAAAACAATATCAGAATCTTACACATCGCAGCGGAACAATATATAATAGATAATCACTAGTCTTTTAAAACAAAGAACTATCTCAGTTTATACATACATCAATCATCAGAGTCAATATACAACAATGGACAGTTATATAACTTGTCCTCATACAGAATACACAGCGGAATAATACAAAAATATAGGTGATACGTTTCGCCATCCAGCTTGCTTCCAAAGCTCCAGAATATCCAGGATATACTGATAACCTAACTCTAGACTGCCCGTGTGGAAATTGGTGGGCACCCAGAGTTTAGAAGGGAAACAATAAACTCCGAGTCAGTCATGGTGACTGGTGTGAGATCGTAAAACAGTTTATCTTTAAAATAAACAACAGAAGAATTTTAAAGTAAATTCGCAATGCTTTTGGAAAATGAAACTACCATAAGACCTCCCACCACACACACAATACAAACGCAGAATTGGAGGAGATTTCTTCTTATGATAGTCAAAGATGCTTACTACGCAAAATCAAATCATTTTTGATATTATTATTAGTGCATAGTGTAGAAAACATTTCGAAAGTATAATATTAATCTTAGCCAACATACGACCAGTATCGTATGCCTACTATAGCTACCATCTAAACAGTGGTGACCACCGTACGTAAATGGCAGGTTCTACAACTAATACCGTACAAGGTGCGTATTGGAGTTTGGATTTCCAACAAATGGTCAGGCTAAGGAACTTCCTTTTCCACGATGGGTACGTCCCTGGAATAGACGACCCGAGAAATAACCTAACATTACGGTTAGATCTCTGCCAACACAAGGCCGGGTTACCTCTGCAAAAATAGGTAACTACTGACACGCGTATGCCATCACCCGATCGTCACCGATCTTCCCGAGGATCCCCGATTCGCAACAACCACAAAGAAATAAATTTTGCAGCAACCACAGAGGTTAAGTATCTGGGCTCCATACCATGATACCACCTTTATCCAGAAGGAATGACATACACTAAGGGGCGCTACTCCCTAAAACCTTGCTGCATCCTTCCTGTTTCGACCATTTCCGGGGTGTGAGGCTCGACGAAGTCTCGTCCACAAAGCTACGCTTTCTACAAAGCCATGCTTCGGGTCAAACAAAATGATCAACCTATGATCACAAAGATATAAGATCAAACAAATGATCATATCACAAATGATCAAACACTGATCATTTCTCAGCAACACTCAGTATGCCACGTTACCAAATTGGGATATATCGCTGATAAATTTCAACTACATAACCTCTGAGCTCGTACGTCTCAGAGAAGGGTGTTAAGCTAAGAGAATAAATTCTCCGCCACCAACAGAAATGTATTTGAAAGAAATCAGCTTTATATCTCAAATTGTAACGTCAGACACACAATCCATACAAGTCTGTTCCGGGATCGAACAGAACCGAAGGCACTTCTCACGAAGCCCTTGCACATCCGGATAAATTTCTAATCACGTCCGGACTTCCCGTCACTAAGGGTGATAAAATCTCTAAACCGGAGATCAGCCGATGTAGAGTAACTCGACGGTAATCCTTCCGTTTTCAAAAATATCCGGTCTTCAACACCGGTCTTCAAATGCAATTCATAACGACGTATCACATATTCGGAATGGGTTATACGACCCCATGGTCCTTTCCCGGCTAACCCGAATAGTGAGCGATTATTTAAAAATAAGTGTGGCATTCAAATTCATCCAATTCACAACAAATACCTATCTAAAGGTAATTATTGATAGTCGGTTATTTAACTATCAATAAAGATGCGCAACATCATCAGATTCCAAATAATTTTCCAAATTATTTTATCTTCCAAAATATCTTTACTAGATATATAAAAATTTCCACACTTCAAAAATAAATCAACGTTTATTTTTAAAACGAATTCTCATTTCTTTTTATAAATTCCATATTGAATTTATACTTTCGAACATCTACTGATATTCGATTTTCAAATCGTTTTCAATATTCAATTTCAATTTATCTTTAAGAAGATAAATTCTCAAAAAAAACATTTCATTTCATTTTGGAAAACATTTCCATACTTATTTAATAATAAGTGTTTCACAAATATTTTATTTTCAACATTTGAAAATATTCGATATACTTAAATCAAATTAAGTATATATTTCATTCTTTAAGGAAATCTATTTTCTATAACAACATAAATTTGAGTCAAAACGAATGTTACGTAAAACATCGTTACGACGACTCAAAATCACTAGTATAGGGATTCGAAATTAAGATAGATATGTAAATCCCAATACTAGATAAAAACATTTCCTTTCGGAAATCATTTACTATAACAACAGTGCTATAGTCCATCATTTCCTTATTTCTCGAAAACGTCCATTTCAACAATGAACGTTGAAAGCTATGCTTTCGATTCATAATACATTTTAAAAACATCTTTAAAATGTTTACTTCATTTTTAATGTCACTTCTTCAAAAATGAATCCATTTTACTTAACAATATATTCACTGTCCAAAATCGTGAATATACTTCACTAACCACATTTTCAAAAATCTCTACACATTTTATTTCAATAAAAATTCGCTATCCAAAATCGCGAATATATCTTCTTCAATAATCTCCTATATATGATTTATCAAATTCAATCGATTTCGAATTTATAAAACGAAGTTTATAAATTCTATTTCTGTTTTAATAACAACTTCAACTTATAAATCTTCTTTTTATTAACTTCTATATTTTACTTATCAAAATAAGTGATTTCGGATTTATAAACAACTTTTATAAATTTCAATTCTATTTGTAAAAACTTCAATACCAAATCAATTTCAATATTGATTTCTAAATTTATTTTCAACCTTACATAAAATTTCCATACTGATTTCTCAAAAATTCATTTCCAAATATTAAATCAATTACAGATTGATTTCTAATTTTATTTATCACTACTAAATGAATTCCTTATTTTTCTCAAATTATTCAATATTCTGTTTTTAAATGGATTCTTCAAATTGAAATCATTTTACATTAATTTCCCAAATTATTTCAATTTACCAATTGAATTCCTAAAGGGATTTCCAACTTATCTCCTTTTAAATAAATTCCTTTTTAAGAAAATAAATTCCTTTATCTTTTTCAAACTATTTAGAAATCCAAATTTTAATTAAATTCTTCAATTTGAAATCACTATTATACGAAATTCATTTATTTAACATTTTCACTTGGTTCTGGAATAAATTCAATAAGATTTCAAAAATCAGCCTTTATTCTTTTAAATTCTTTTCTTCAAACTTATTAAATTTCTAAAATTAAATTTACTTAAAAATTTCTACTTGAATTACAAAAATTCAATTTCATTTAGTTTTGGAATCCAATGATATCAAACATCCATTCAGCTAAATTTTAGCTTTCAAACAATTTCCAGGCATCAATATGATCAATATAATCATTCACAGATTCATATCACAGTATAAATAAATTCAATCAATGTGAGGGGTCCGGTTGGATCCCTCCAACCTGTTTCCCTGCATCCAAAGACGTTAGCACAATACCAATTCCGTTCCAGTACGGAATTATCGCGGTATATGGATTTTATAAAAATCCGCTTACTAACGGCGCAATAGGGTCTCATCCGCTATACGAGGCGGGAAATCATCAATCCAATATATACATATGCCAATATGTATATATTGCTATATATATATATATAGATATATCCTACTATATCTAATATCACATCCGATATAGCAATCAAATCAAGCAATAAATAACTGAAAATTCCACTTTCATTTTTGAGTGAGAAAAATCTCACCTTAGCTTTTATTTTTGCAATCCATTCCCCATTTCAGTTTTGTTTTCTCGATTTTAACCTGGTATAAATGTTATACAATTTATTAATATTCAATATAAATCGAATAATCAATTTTTCGTTTTGATAGTTTTAATTAACGAATTTCTCCTTTAATAATTTTACTTAACTTCAATTTAAAATTTAACTAAAAATTTTCTTTTTAGTAACTAAAATAGATAAAACACTTTATTTATCAATTCCTTAATTCAAAAATAAGCTAGTAAAATTATTATCTTTTGAAACTACCTACTTATACACATTTTTTTCTTATTCTTAAAAAAAACTTATAAAAGTTAAAACTTACTGTTTTAAAAGAAAAACATCTTAAAATAACAGTAAATTACATTACTTTAACTATATTTTTTTTATACTGTATAGACATAACATTGATTCAATTTAAAATATATATATATATATATATATATACCTTCACTGTTGATCGCCTACTAACCCAGGCGCATCGCTGTCATCGACGAACTCGTGAAGCCGCCTCCTCCAGTGCGCGATCCTCCTGACCACTGCTCCCCCTCACCGAGACTCGCACCTCCCAAAATCGTGATGCCCTATCCCCTATCAGCATCGTCGCCGCCAACACCAGCTGCCGCCTGACCCAAACTCGAGCTCGACTCGATACGCTGCCGACCCCCTATTCGCGGCGCCAAGGCGAGCGCCTCCGCCCTCGTTGCCCACGCGACATCGCTCGCGTCCCAGTGATGCCGCCCCTACTGCCTTTCTTGCGATGACCCTCCTCGACCGCCTCTTGACTCTTGACTCCAAACGTGGCGCGCGATTCGTCTGCCTAGAAGGGCGAACGAGAAATTGATTTCGATTACATTCTCTTTTTTTTTAATGAGGGGAACGAGATGGATTTCGGCCTTGGAGAGTTCGAATTGAAGATAGGAGGAGGAAAAAGGAAAGACGAAATTCAATTAAAAGAACGCTCGTTCAGCCATTTTTGTTTTTGAACGAAAGAAGATTATCGTTTATATTTCTTTTATCTCGTGCATTTTAACCGAGGAAGAAGGGGATGGGTCGCACGATCATTGTCGTGATATCAGGCGCGATTAAAGGAGGAGAACATGCTGCTGTTGACTATATTAATAAGTTAAATTTTAAATCAAATTCGATTTAAAACTTCAACGCGTTTTGCAACCATACGGTCACAAAACAACTCTAATAAATACGAAATTTGAAATCCGATAATAATACAATATTACGGACCCAATGGAACTGGTTTCGTCAAATTCTGAGACTGTTTGAAAAATGACTATTTTTAAATATCGATTCGAACGATTTAATTTCAAAACTGAACGAAACACTTTGAAATACAATTCTGAAGTTTCTATTATCTTCAGTATTATCATTACGAATTTTAAAAACTTTCGAAATATTTTTCTTCAACTGTAAATTGAGGATATAAATTTTTATTCAACTTTCAATCGATTAAATTTTTAAAGTTTAATCGCGAATTTTCAAATTTGAATCAGGATTCAAATTAAATCATCGTTCAAATATTTAAAATTAATTAAATATTCTCAATTTAATTTGTTCAAAATTCTGGGTCGTTACAATAAGCAAGTATATCTTCAAAAAATGCACACAAAGGATAACGCGGGGGATATGTTCACTAAAGCATTGCCGGTTAGGACGTTCAAGCATTTCTCCAACTTGATTCGCTTGATGAAGTGCTAGATGCCACAGGTGGGATGGTTGAGGAGGAGCTTAGTTGTTTAGGGATGATGAAGAGTATCGGTGAGAGATTGTGGTTCTATCTTTTAGGTAAGTACTTGTTTGCACTCCTAAGTACTTTTGTCACTTGTTAAGATGGTTTTGGATTTGGATACTTTTAACACTTTGTTGGCAGGCAATAGCTTTGCCGGAGTTCATTGATGGAGTGTAATGGGCGGTGGCTTTGCCAGAGCTTATTCTGAAAGTATTCAAGCTTGTTTGGTAGAAGTGGTGATAGTTTGGTACTATCGGTTCTTGGTATGGAAATGGATATAGTGTCGAGGTGGATTGTTGAATATTGGCGACACTATATGGAGAATTGAAGTGCTTAGAAGTAGCTTGATAACGAAGAAGACGGTTCGCAAATCGGAGCTCGGAGGAGGAAGATATGGCGAGATGAAGCTTGGTGATGCATTGCTCAGTGCATAGGCACTCAAACGTCTGAGAGAAGTTCCCAGATGTCTAAGCTGTAGGGAATTAAATTCCCAAATCTGCTGGCAGACGTTTGGCAGCATGTGCCAGACGTCTGACCACCTAGAAATCGGTTTTCGGAAGCTATTAGTCAGACGTCTGGTCATGGTGACCAGACGTTTGAGCTGATATATGGTCTCTTTTCTGACCAAGCTGGTTGAGTTGGTTTATGAAGGTTTCAAGAGGCAAATCAGGTATTTGCCTAGGTTCACACTCTCCCTATATAAGCTATTTTCAGAATTCAAAGGAAAGGGAATTAATCTCCAAGGATTTTGATCAAGGTTTTATCCTCTATTAAATAGGGTTTATCAAAATCTGTTTTTTTTTCTTCAATTCTATTCTCCACAAATCTATTCTCTAAGAATATTGATCATTGTAATCAATCTCTTGTACTTTTTTCATTGGTATTAATAAAAGTTCTCAAAGTGGATGTACACTAACAAGACGTTGGTGGAACCACTATAAATTTCGTGTATGATTTATCTATCATTTTTGCTTTGTTTTCTATTGCTTATGTTTGAGATAGTCTTATTTGGATTGGTTATTTTTTATTTTGGTGACTAAGATATTGTGACTGGTTGTTTTACACATCTAGCATCGATCTCGTCTTTCCAATGTGATTTTGGGGTTTGAATTAGATTGTGATCAAGTTCAAATTCCCATAATTACACAATAAGCCTTTTAATACGTACCTGAAGGCTTGTATGCCAATTCATATGTTTATTTCATTTCTGTATCGTGCGAAAATAATAATAAAATAGCTGTTGTAAGAAAGTATATTTTGCATCAGTTCGAAAATTTATCCCAAGAGGAGTCTGTGTATGAAATTACCAGATTCAATGTCTAGGATTTTGAAAATACATACAAAGCTATTGACAAGCCTAAAGTATTATCCTTTAGGTGGACACTCAAGTTAAAAAGATTAATGAAGTTGAGGACAGTATTCCTCGGTACAAATTTGGCTTCGTTGACGATAGCATGCATCCGTCTCAACAGAACATGATGGGTTAACTAACCAATACCATTAATTTGAAGTTTAAGGTTTTGTAAATTTACATATTAAGTATGTTTTTTAACCTAACTAATATGCTCGTAAAAATGTGTAGGTGTTAACCCACCTTTTGGCAAGACAGTGCGTAGGCGGATTTAACCCAATAGACTTCACGGTTACCGAGGCTGGAATATCATGGATTTGGTTCAATGGATAGATAGACAATCAACTACGGATAATAATACGAAGCCCGGATTACACATAATAGGTAGATAAACAATGAAGAGTAATTGAATTGTGAATTTTGGCTTGAATAAAAAGGATCGGCATAATATAATTTGATACAATATGGATTGGCAAGACAAGAAGCAACATAGTTTGATCGACATATTTTATTAGGTTGGGAAGTTAGGTTAAAGAAGGTTCGACTTGTTTCAATAAAAAGGGGTCGGCATGGCACGGGTCGGTAGGGCTAGGAGGAAGGTTAGGGGTCGGCATGGCATGGGTCTTTAGGGCTAGGAGGAAGGTTCAGCATAGTTTGGGTCGGCATGGGAATAGCGGTCAACATAGGAAGGGTTCATCATAGTTTGGGTTCGTCATGGAAGGGGTCGACATAGTTTAGGGAGCAGCATGGTTGGGATCGGCACAGTAGAGGTCAGCATGGAAGGGGTCGACACAGTTCAGAGAGCGGCATGGTTGGGATCGGCATAGTAGAGGTCGGCATGGAAGGGGTCGGCATAGTTCAGGGCAATATGGATAAGCATGCTCAGGGAGAGAAGGGATCGACATTTCACATAAGGGAGGAAGGGTCGGCATTTTCTTGCAGGAAGTGGGTTTGGCATTTGGTCTGAACGAAGTGGGATCGGCATTGGTTTAGAGGTGGATGGATCGGTATTGGTTTGAACGAAGGGGGGATCGGCATTGGTTTGGAGGTGGATGGATCGGTGTAGCTTGCTGGAATGCTATGGATCGGCACATTTCAGGAAAAGGGATCGATATTGAAGTAAGTGGAGGGATATAGATCAGTAGAGATATGTCGATCGTTATTTTTGGTTGAGTTGGGCTTGACGATCATTATGGTGGGCCCATGTAGGTGAGAAGGCCCTGTAGCCGAAGTTTCATCTATAAATACATCAGGCTTGGCTTCGAAAAAAGGATCTACATTATGTTCCTCTTCATCTTCTACCTAGAGGTTACTCTGCCATTTTCATTCTGGAATCTTGGATTGTAATTGTAATCAAATTTCAGTATAATAAAAAGGATTGTTCTGGAGTGGACGTAGGCCGTAGTTAGTTGAACCACTATAAATCTTGTCTTCTTTACTTGCTTTCATTTTAATTTGCTTATTCTTCATATTATATTCTCCACATCGTATACTATCTGTGATCTGTGATTGGATTTTGGTGCTTTCACATATAATTGGGCGTTGGTGGCAAATTTTGACGCCAACATTTTGGTGCTTTCACTGAGAAAGCTTGCACTCAGGGATTTGGAAGTTAGGATCTTGGATTTGAAAGCTTGGGAACTTGGATTTAGAAAGAAATGGCTAGGCAATCAACAAGGAGACAGAGAACAGAGAACAGAGAGAAGCCATCAGGAAGGAAATCAGGAGGCTTCATCAGGAGCTAATCAGACCTCAATCTTCATTACCAGATACGAGATGGAAACAATGATGGATGATATGCAGGAAAGGATGCTGAAAAGGCAGGAGAAAATGATGCAGAACCTATTCCGAAAGATTGGGCAAGCTGGAGTACAAAACCAATGGAATGAGGTTGCAATGAATGTTAGAAATGTGGATCACGGAGTTGGAGCAGCAGGTGCAAGGGAAGTCCAGAATCAAAACCAAGGAAATGGAACAACCAGGATGCGGGATAGAGTGGAGCCACCGGGAGCAGCCCTTGACCAACCAAGAACGATCAGCCAAAGCAATGCCGATCATTATAGAATGATCGGTGTCGATCGTTCCACACTTAGGGGCACACCCCCAGATCATATTGGCTCGATTCCAGGTGGGATACCAGGTGGTGCTATGCAGTTTAGCGTTGATCGGGATATGGATGCTCATCCAGAATGGCAGGTTTCAGGATTCCCTCGCGGACTCGAGGGCAGGTTATAGACAACGTACAAAGACTACCACTTGATGATAACGACAAGTTGGCGGAAATGATTAGACGGGCCATGAGAGGAGGATTGGAAATAGAGATTTGGAGGATGTGAATAGGAGCCCTTTGCTCCTACGATTAGGCAAGCTAGGAATCCACCAAAATTCAAACTACCAACATTGGAGACATATGATGGAAAAACGGATCCCGCTGTTTATCTGACATGGTATATGAGGCACATGGAAGTACAAGAGGCATCGGAGGAGGTCATGACATAGTGCTTCCCTTTGTATTTGACGGATATAGCAGCGCTATGGTTCAGGCAATTGGAAAGTGGCTCTATTGGTACGTGGACATTATTGACCGAAAGGTTTATGAGGTAGTTTAGAGTTCACATCTCAAGATCCAAGAATGTTATGAGTTTGGCAACACTGAAACAGAGGACCGGAGAGCCTCTGAGGAGTTTTCTAATATGGTTTAATGCTGCGGCGGCATCGGTGGATTGTCCAGATCAATCCATGGTTTTGATGGCAGCTGTATCTGGCATTGCTGATGGCACGAAGTTCAAGGATTCACTAGCATGGGGTCCTCCTATGGATTTAGGGGAGTTTTACCATGAAGTGGAAAGGTTCCTGCGACAGGAAGACGCATGAGCAAACAAACCAGAGGTGAATGTCGTGCAAAGTGGAGGATCATCAGGAGATGTAAACAAGAACGATAAGAGAAAATGGAGAATGAACGACGACCGTAGTATCTCGAAAAGCAATGGAGAGAACCAAAATTCTCTTCTTACACGGATTTGACTGAAACTTTGGAAAGGATTTATTTGGATACTCGATGGCGCCTTCAGTATCGAAGGCCGGTAAAAAGGGGACCCTCCGAATACGAGTGGGCATCAGGAAAGCATTGCTTATTCCATGAGCTAGATGGGCACGGTACGAATGACTGCAGGCATTTGAAGGATATCATTGAGGAACATGTGAGGAGTGGTCATTTGCAACAATATATAAGGAATCAAGCTGTGGCAGTGGAACAGGAGCAGCCACCGCCCACCTTGAATGAAGACGACACTAAATCAAGGCATCATCATCAGCTTATTATTAGCTGATTGGACTTATGGCATGGAATAAATAATAAACCCTATAGTAAAATGGCTAAGTCACGCATGTACGGGATCGAGGACGGTCCCTAGGCATGCTCTGAGATGATGATGAATCATGGTACTCGGGTTTATGAAATTTTTATTTTTTCTATTTACTGCAAACTCTAGTTTTTCTGGTACTATGGCTATTTAGTTTTCTTAATGGTACGGGCTTTTATTTTATATTTTAACAACTGTACTCTGGAATGATTAAATCTGGATTAATGTGATAAGTACCACAGGTCACAGTTACGGCCCTGACCGGAGAGACGGGACAATAACCGCGAGTTACAAGTCCCTTCATCGGAGAGCGACGGGATGGACTCGAACACGGATAAGTCCTCGGTTAGGGATCAAGGCCGAAGTAGGATACCCCACAGATTAAGTCCTCGTTCGGAGAGTCGAGGCCGGAGAAGGATACTCATGGATTAAGTCCTCTACTGGGGATCGAGGCTGGAGTAGGATACCCCATTGATTAAGTCCTCGACCGGAGAGTCAAGGCCGGAGAAGGACAACCATGGATAACCCTCGATCAGAGAGTCGAGGCCAGAGTAGGATAAAGCGACCCGGAGAGGTCCCGGATTTGAATTTGGAACCGGAGAGGTCCCGGATTTGGATATGGACCCGGAGAGGTCCCGGACTTGGATAAAATGATTCGGAGAGATTGGGAATTCGGTTAATAGGTTTGGAATGGATTAAAAATTGGATATCGACTCATAACTGTCATGAATTTCACTAACAATCCGGAGAGATCAAGGAATTGGATTCTGGATTGGATAATATAACGATCAATGGATTACGGATTTTGGATTTTGGACTTATGGAAATTCAAAACACGCCTTCCTATCGCAAGGCATGTTTTGGGGGCAAAGTGTTGACCCGCCTTTTAGCAAGGTAGTGCGCAGGTGGATTTAACCCAATAGACTTCATGGTTATTGAGGCTGTAATATCATGGATTTGGTTCAATGGATAGACAGACAATCAACTATGGATAATAATACGAAGTCCGGATTAAACATAATAGATAGATAAACAATGAAGAGTACTTGAATTGTGAATTTTGGCTTGAATAAAAAGGATCAGCATAAGATGATTTGATACAATAAGGATCGGCAAGACAATAAGCAACATAGTTTGATCGGCATATTTGATTGGGTTGGGAAGTTAGGTTAAAGAAGGTTTGACATGTTTTAATAAAAAGGGGTCGGCATGGCATGGGCCGGTAGGGCTTGAGGAAGGTTAGGGGTCGGCATAGCTCGGGTCGGCAGGACTTGGAGGGAGGCATAGCTTGGGTCGTCATGGGAATAGCGGTCGACATAGGAAGGGTTCAACATAGTTTGGGTTCGACTTGGAAGGTATCGGCCTAGTTCAGGGAGCGGCATGGTTGGGATTGGCATAGTAGATGTCAGCATGGAAGGGGTCGACATAGTTCAGGGAGCGGCATGGTTGGGATCGGCATAGTAGAGGTCGGCATGGAAGGGGTCGGCATAGTTCAGGGAAATATGGATCGACATCCTCAGGGAGAGAAGCGATCGGCGTTTCACATAAGGGAGGAAGGGTCGGCGTTTTCTTGGAGGAAGTGGGTTCGGCATTTGGTCTAAACGAAGTGGGATCGGCATTGGTTTAAAGGTGGATGGATCGGCATTGGTTTGAACGAAGGGGGGATCGGCATTGGTTTGGAGGTGGATGGATCGATGTAGCTTGCTGGAACGCTATGGATCGGCACATTTCAGGAAAAGGGATCGACATTGAATTAAGTGGAGGGATACCGATCGGTAGAGATAGGCCGATCATTATTTTTGGTCGAGTTGGGCTTGAAGATCGTTATGGTGGGCCTATGTAGGTGAGAAGGCCCTGCACCCGAAGTTTCATCTATAAATACAACAAGCTTGGCTTCGAAAAAGGAATCTCCATTCTGTTATTCATCATCTTCTACCTAGAGGCTACTCTGCCATTTTCATTCTGGAATCTTAGATTGTAACTGTAATCAAATTTCAGTATAATAAAAAGGATTGTTCTAGAGTGGACGTAGGCCGGAGTTAGTCAAACCACTATAAATCTTGTCTTCTTTACTTGCTTTCATTTTAATTTGCTTATTCTCCATATTATATTTTCTACATCATATACTATCTATGATCTGTGACTGGATTTTAGTGCTTTCACATACAATTGGGTATTTGTGGCCAATTTTGACGCCAATAGTTGGCATTGGAGGTATCCTTTGTGCATTCTCTTCCATATTGCATATTGGTAAGCATATGTGGAACACAGTCTGTCAAACGGAACTTCACGTCGAAATGACAAGGTTTGATATCTCTGCCTCCTTTTTAGAACCTTTTGAAAAAAGACATTATAATTATGTTGGTAATGTTTATTGCGCATCAAGTGGCAAGACATCTATAATATCTCTGTGGTTTAAGAAGAATCAGCATGATGAATCGTTGCATGATATGTATGCTCACCTTGTCCCCATCGTTGTGACGTCTTCTATAGTTTCAACTTTTGGGCGTAAGTTATAATATATTGTATGACAACATTCTATCAACAATTACATCAATACGATTTTTACGGGTTCATTCTATGACTGAACTAAAGCAACGAAGGTGTACACAAATATCAAAATTCCTCCAATAGATAAATACTTTGAAAGGTGCCTTTCTGAAAGAAAATTAAAATTGTTGTCATTTTAAGTAGGTGCAAGTAACTAAAATGTATCTACAACCTTTTTTCCAATTAGATCTTAGTATGTCACAGCTAAAAAACTGGTTTTCCTTAACAACAAAGCATTGATGGATCCGCAAAGATTGAAACGTTTCAGTATAAAATGGCGCATGTAATGGAAGAGCTTAGAACTGCAAACTATCGGGTAATCTTAATGTCTTTCATTAATGAAGTAGTATTTAGTTCATATTACTTCGCAATTTTGTTCGTATCAAACTCACCATATATTTGGAAACTTATTATCCACATAAAATTATTTGTTATTGCTATCTTATTAGTACACATGATAGTTTTAATTTCTCCTCGATGGCATCTTATGTTACTATGGGTGTACTAAATTAACCGACAATTTTTTAATGAATGTGGACTTGTAATGCCTGTATATCTACTATGTACTGCTTCCCGATCAAAGAATAATCACTTGACTGTTACCTATTCTTACATTTGGACATCTACTTTGGGTAAAAATTATTTTGTCAATGCTACTATTAAAAATTGAGAACCTTGGACCCTTGGAACTACATTTCATGCATAATTTGCAAAAGAGTTGTAAATTTGGATGGCTTAAACTACTTCTGCTCCAATTGTCATTTAATAGTGGATATTCCGCTCAATAGGTATGTATACCTTTATTTTAATATCAACGTTTGGATGTACCAGTATACTGGTTGAAATGTTTTCATATACCGTGTCAACGTTGAAATACTTGACCGTATTATGTCCACTACTATAACTGCATTTGTCAAAGAGGAAGAATGGCTTATTGGTATGGACATTGATGAGATGATTAACATATCAAAGATGGTTAGTCCTAACTTGAAGTTAAACGGTTTATCCATACACTTGTTTAAACTTCTGTTTAATTGTTAGTGTGTGGTAGTGTCAGTGTACGTGGAATGAGTATGAACCTCCTATGGGCTGATGTTTATCAGATTTTTTCCTTCCCTGTGCAAACTTAAAAACTCACATGTTGAGTCATTCATGTTTTATCACTTATGTTATAAACTATACTACCACGCTGTGCCAAAATTATGGGAACTTCAATAGTAGTTGTGCATTAGTTTCCTCTAATTTTCATGTGCTATTTTAAAAGATTTTATATACTACTTATCCTCTAGTTACAATTGAAATTTATTATTTAGGTCTAAAAATAGTGAAAGTCGGTACTATCATCCTATGACTTATAAATGTTACATATATATGTATATATTTAACTACCATATCCCTCTTCTTAATTCAGGAAAATAGTGACCTTACGGTGAACAACATTTTTCAGAAGTTAGTGGGAGTGGATGTTGTTTTTGAATTCAGGCCAAATAATTATGAAATGAATAAAAAAGATACATTTTGAACTACCCAAAGAATCAGTAAGAAAGCTGCATCCTCTCTAATATCCAATGCTATGTCTCAAGTAAACTTTTTTCTACCCTCTTCAATTTAATTTTTGCAATAATGAACCACTGTAAATAATCGTATACTTTGTCCCAACTTACAACTAACCCTTGTGTCATGCATCAGATATCACCTGTAAGCAAACAAAATAACTCCATTGAAAATGACCACACAGAATAGTGATACCTCTCCTACACAAGCCGATTATAAAGGGAAGCGATATGTAACGTTTTTTAAGCAAACTGAGCTAATGTGTCAAAGTTGTAGCCCATAGTTGAATAAATTATTTACAAATATATTGTGTTTCTATAGGTTTTCGAAGAGGGTAACAATGAGAAAGTCAATACTCGCAACGTAGTGTCTCCTAGGAGAAAGGGAGGAAGAAGAGGAATTGTTACTTTTGTATGTCTTTTAAAAACAACTATCTTACTCATTTTTATTCCCATTACCCTCATCTGAACTGTGCTTCGTTATTTTTTTGTCTATTGCCATTGAACTTTTAGATACCTCCATCTTCTTCAACCCTTATTTAAGTAGTAGTATTATAATTTTTATTTTCTATGTATTATTATCTATAAACAAAAAC
Source organism: Allium fistulosum (assembly GCA_030737815.1). NCBI lineage: Eukaryota > Viridiplantae > Streptophyta > Magnoliopsida > Asparagales > Amaryllidaceae > Allium > Allium fistulosum. The sequence goes on along the minus strand of CM060901.1, from coordinate 902,907,375 downwards.
AAAGACCATAATAGCGTTTCAAATAGCCTGCTAATATGTTGTCGATTATTTTTAGGAAGAGGAGGAACTTCCTACTCATTCAGACCCACCATGCAACAAGATGGTGGGAAAGCAATGAAAGATATAATAATTTTGAATGGATTAACATCTTGGTATCGAGCTTTCTGTCCAATGCATTTTGCACTTTCTAGTCTTACACTGGTGCAAAATTGGCCTGTTGCTTAATTCATTATTCTCCAACCGTTTCGGTTCCTCAACTGATGCATATAAAGACGAAGAAGCGGACTAAAATCTATTACTTCGGTTGTTTGTATGATCGAAGCAAAAATAAGTCTTTTTCTTTGGTTCATTAAACAACCGAAGCAAATGTTTTCACTTTTTGCATCAGTGATCACATAACGACCATAGTAATTAAGTATATTTTGCTTTAGTCATCACATGACAACTGAAGTAAAAAAGAAACCAAATGGTTGATCCTCCATTTTTTTTCTTCGGTTGTCATGTGACAACTGAAGCAATTGAGGTTGTTTTCCTTTATTCATTCACATGACAACCGAAGCAAATTCTGTTTTTAATTATTGACTCGCTAATGAAAGCTAGATCTGTTAATATATAATGACTTATGCTAACAATATTGATAGATATATCTTCAATATTAGCTGACCAGAACATTAGTCACATTAAATTTTGCAAACGTCATTACAAAGCGTGCATGTTACATTGCCTATGTAATTTATGTGCATAAAATATAAGTCAAAACAGGAAAAAATGATATGGTGAAAGAAAATAATTGAGCAGTCTACGGCACTTTATGCATTCCTTAACTCCAATCACAATGATCATGGCCCGGTTGCATTGGTTTGTATTAGCAGCAGCCTATAGCCCTCACTCATGCATCAAACTCATTAGTTCTTAATCGTCAGTGCACATCATGTTGTTCGGCTGTTTTGCCAGTAGCTTCTGATAAGATCTCTTCATTCCACATGCCTAATTATGTAGAAATCTTGTGTCTCGGCTCGCCACTTATAAACACACCTAATTATGTAGAGATGTTTAATTTAACCACGTGTCTTAGCTCTCTTCATTTGAAGGTTATTGTTGTCATTGAAAGGCGACGTTGAGCCATTGCTTGCCACTTCATCGCTTCTTAGGGTTCGATTAGTGAGAGATAGCTTTCTCTGCTGCTGCTTTTTGAAGAAATCTTGCGATTCATAATGAGATAATAATAATATTTGGTATTAGGTAGGATATGATTCCATTATAGAAGTTGAAAATAAAAGAGAAAGAACATACCATGTGTGATATCCCGGGTTTTTGGGCAATTTAAATTTAATAATCAGCATTAATAATTAAATTGATTTGATAATTTTTCTTTATAATTTTAATTTGGTAATTCAATCTTTTAAAGGCTAATAAATATTTAATTTGGTAATACTTGAATCTTTTCTAATAATTTAAAATTAATAAGATTTATTTCCAAAGCTAATAAAAATAGATTCTATTTATAATGTATATATTAATATATATATTGTGAATAGGATATCTTTTGTTTTAAATAGAAGATTGTATTTTCAAATTGTAATATATATGAATGTATATGTTATAATTTGGATTGTTTTGAATTTATTTTAATCTATTGATAATTTATATATGTATGAATTGTAATTTTAAAAAGCTTTGTTTTAAATTTAATATCTTTCAAAAGTTAAAGATTAATTCATTTGTTTTCAAAATATAAAATAATTGTTTGTTTTAATGGTTTAAATAAAGTTTTATTTTGTATTCTTTAAAGTGTTTAAATTTAAGAGGTTATAAAAATACATGTATAAGATATATTTGAATTATAATTAGTTTTAGAATAATTTCTTTTAAAAGTAATTTATATATACATATGTAAATTAAGAGAGTTTAAGTATGTAAGTTATATTAACATTTAAATTAAATAAAATTTTTATTTAATATATTAAAAAGGACATGTGTAAAAACATTAACACTTGGTAGTAACAAGTGTAGGGTAATTAGGTGGTAAAGGACACATGTAAGTTTTAAGAAAATACAAGTGGCAACATTTTCTTTATTTAAAATTTTATTTTATAAATAATGTAGTTGTAGAGAAACCTGGCTTCTATTTTCTTTCAGTTCAAAACATTTTCTCAGTTTTTCTTTCTCTTCTAAAATCTGAAATCAAAAGAAAGTAAATCAAACAATTATCTCATCATCAATCTGGGTTCAAGCAACTAAATCAAGCACTAAATCAATCTGCAAACCATAATGAAGATCAACTCAACATCAAACAAACATGCAAGGATTTCAAATCTCAATAACAAACAAAATCAAAAGCTTTTGCCAGATCAGAGTTTAAAAGCCTGGAAAACTGTCTCTCTGTTCTTATTTTAAAGGTGAGTAAATTTTCTTTTAAAAATAGTTTTAAACCTGTTCTTATGTTGATACATGTGATAAACTTGTATACGAATGATTTAATATGGTTGCATAAATGTTTTATCTGGAATATGGATTAAACTGCTCTGCTTTGTTCTCTGAATTTAAACAAGTGAGTAAACAAATTTAAAAAAAAATAGTTTAATCTAGTTTTAAACTAAAAATGCATGTGATGGTATTGGTTTATATTGAATTCTTTAGCTCGAATTTATCTGAATTTGTATGCATGTGTATGTGAGATGTCTGTTTATATATATCAGGTTCTCTGTGTTCCAGTCTATGATTTGTTTTGCCTTCAAAAATTCGAATATCTCAATCTACTCAATATTTGACTTTGATATATAGATGGAAGTTGTTTGTTAGGATATGAAGGTGATTTTAAAAATAGCTTTAAGATTTTTAATTCAATAAATAAATTTTAAAAAGGGAAAATACAGTGAAACCCAATTTTTTTGTTAAAAATCAACAGTCTTAATTCTTGATTTAAATTACATAAGTGGATTAGTGATTGCAAATCACGAATTTTAAAATACTTATCATGATTTTTAGATGGTTAAACAATGGGAATTTTCGAGATGAACGTTATGGGTACTTTTATCAATTTCCGACGATCAAGGTGGTGATGGTCATCGGGCTTGTAACCGAAGATGGTTGGTGTATGGTAGATACTAGGAAAAATGGCCAGGCATTTTATCAACGTTCGAGGCGATGGGAATTTGATGATTTAGGGTTTTAGCTAGTTTTTGTTTCGATTTGAATGTCGTGACTGTCGCGACTTGGAGATTCGACCGGAGTCGATCGCATTTGGGGAAAGTTGGAGCTCGTGACGTGGCGTTTCGATGGTGGGGTCGGCGAGGTCTAACGGCGTCGTGGTGATCGGCCGTGGGTGGTATTGGGTCGAATGGTTCTGCAGTTTTTCGAGCTGATGTTCGAATTTCGATTTGTGGGTTATTTCTTGGATCTGGGTTCGTATTCTCGCTCGCGTGTGATATTGGGATCGTCGCCGATGGTCGCGACGACCTTGGTTGGTCTGAGGCATTTGGGTAGGTGCACGGTGCACGTTTGTGTGCACTGGAAAGAGAGGAGTTGGGGAAGACGAAGGCGACTCGGGGAAAGTCTCGTGTTATATTGCAGTCGACTCGAAGTCGTGGAGTACGAGAGTTTTTCTCGTGAGTGACTCGGGTTTTAGTGATGTTTACTCGAGTTTTCTTTGTTCAGACTCGGGTTGTTTTACTTAAGTAACTTGGTTTTGAAAATTTAAAAGTAAATTATATCTGAGTTTTAAAATTTAAAGCATAAACAAGTTTTTAAGTATTTGGTAAATTTGGAAATGATTTATAAATGCTTTATCTCCAAGTAAGGTTAATATTATGATTTTGTAAATCAAGTTAATAATTTGTTTTGAATAATGAGATTTAAAATAATTCAAATAATTTATTTATAAGGATAATAAGGTTAAATTAGTATTGATATGAATTTAAGAATACTTAATTTAAATATGATTTAAGTAAAGTTTAATTAAGAATAATGGTTTCATAATTAATTAAGGATTTTTTTAAATATAGAATGTTAATTAATTAATTGTTTAATTAATTTTAAATAATTAGTTAATTGTTTATTTAATTTTTAAATAATCACTTAATTATGTATTAATTAAGTGTAATTACTTAATAAAGTAATTATTGGTTAATTATTGAATGAAATTACTTATGGAAGTAATTAATAGGAAATTACTCATGGGGTAATTAGTTTAAGTAATAAAAGGGTAATCACTTGATGTTATTAATCTAAGGAATTGATTAATATAATTGTTGAGATTAATTAATTATGGAGTAGTTAATTAATTAATGAATTACTTATTTGTTAAGTAATTAATTAAGAAAGTAATCAAGATTATTAATGGAAGTAATTAGAAGATAATTACTTATGTAAGTAATTAAAAGTTAATTACTTAATTATTTTAGTTAAGTAATTAAAGTGATTAATAAATTAAGGAATGTGATTAATTTGAGGATAATTACTAAGTGTAATTAATTAAAAAGTAATTAATCAATAAAGTAATTAATTAAGGATTATTTGTTAATATAATTGATTAATAATTACTTAATGAAGTAATTAAAGATTAATTAATTAGATAAATTAATCAAGGTTAATATAATTAATTAAGAAGTAATTAATTAAGATAAGCAATTACAAATTGTTAATTACTATTTATGATTAATTAAGACTAATTAATGAAGTGGTTGATTAAAATTAATTATTTAATTAATTAAAAGGTTAATTAATTTGTAAGGATTATTTAATAAATGAATTAATCAAGGTTGATTAATAAAAGTAATTAATTTAAGTATGATTAATTAATTGTAATTAATTGAGGATTAATATAATTATAGTTAATTAATTAATGAAGAATCATTAATTATTGTAATTAATGATAGTAATTAAAGGTTAATTTCTGTATATGGTTAAGGATAATTACTTGAATGTAATTAAAGTATAATTAATCAAGGAAGATTAATTAAGGATCATTTAGATGTTAAATTAATTAATTGGTAATTAATTAATGTTAGTAAGCAGGATTAAGATAATCCAAGTAATTAAGTGATAGTAATTAATTTAATTAAAGGTTAATTAAATTGATTAGAGTTAATCAATTCTGTTTAGATAATTGATTAATACTGGATGTTTGATATTGGGTGATTGGTTGATATTGGATGATTTGTATGTCTCTGATATATATATGATATATGCTGCTTTGTGAGATGAATGTTGATATGAATTATCTATTATGATAATGTTATTTATCTATCTGTTTATATCATTCAGAATATAAGTTTAAATGTTTAAACCTTTAAACAACTTGGCCTTAAAAGATACGTTTTGGATTTCGATGAGACCGGGATCGGGTTTGCTACATTACAGCGTGATAGGGGGTTCTCGCTTTGCGTTAGGTGGCGAACGAGAGACTCTTACCCCTACATGCCCCCGGGGGTAGTATAAGGCCTTGCGGGGTTGGTTGCGACTCGAGAGGGTGGCCGTAAAAGCAAACCCGAGGTATCACTGTGAGCCACAGCGGGGCTGGGATGGTTGAAAAGCCTACCGGTCGTGAACCGTTGCTGAAGGTTGAAAAGCCTAGGTCGTTACAGTTGGTATCAGAGCAGTAGGTTGAGTGAATACCTAGGCTCTGAAGTGGTGTCTATCTTGAGAGCGCGTAATTGTTAGTTATATAAAAATGGTTTTATATTGTGTTAATTGATCGGTTGAGTGGTATATGGATTCTGGTCAATACGAGTAGCTAACGTTATTGATAGGGATCTCTAAACACTTGAACCAGGCCAACGGACACAATATTGTTTTAAAGAGGTAGATGAAATAATTTTACCCAGAAATAATTTCTATATATAAAAAAATATATCATTTTAAATATATATATTTATGTATTTCTACCTATTTATTGGGTTACTTGTTCGGGTTTTCCAATATAAGTTATAAAGGTAGATAAGGTGGTAGTGTGTGTAACACAATTACCAATAGTTGGAGTTTGAATGTTTGAGGTTGGAAGTATATATCGAGACTGTAAACCCAATACCGTCTCGAGTAAAGCTTTGTTGTGGTGTAGGATTTCATCGATCTCTGAAGGAAATCTTTTCAAGATTAGGAGTCCATTATTGGAATGTAAGATTGGTTGAGCTCGGGTGAGCAGATTTTCTAGAGTTGAATCTATCAGTTGTGCAGAAGTAAGTGATGGTAGCTTGGCGACTTCAGGAAGGAGTAGCTGTGTGATAAGACACAGTATCTATGTATGTTCCCGAAGGAGGTGTTCTTTTTGGAGCAAGATTAAGAAGGTATTGGAGGAACAGTTGATGTCTACCGCAGGAAAGACTCGACTGTATAGAAATTCTCTGATATCAAGTAAGAGAGTTTTGTCTATTTTGAAGTATGGGACTAAGGTCGATTAGTTTTTCTTCGGACATGGTCTCATTGTTCCCTTAAGAAGAGTAAGTTATTGGCAATTGGTTTGGAGCCCGAGTTTCTTTTGGATGTCTGCCATCTCGGAGATTCGTTGAGGGGTTTGTTGATGGTTTTAGTTTTGAGAAGCCTTTGGATTAGAAGTTCTTGGCTAGCTGTGATAGCAGTGCAGCTCGGAGTGTTCAGTGTGCTGTCGAGATAGAGTTTGGAAGCAGCAGTGTGGCCCGTTTCTTCGATGGTTCAGAAATTTTTGTGGATCTTCTATCAACAGTCCAAGTAGATGATGAAGACTTTCTTGAAGGGTTAACCTTGTTTGGAAAAGCTTAAGGCTGTTTTAATTGGTAAAGAGAGAACAGTTTCTTTGGAATCCGAACTAGGTAGGATCGCAAAAGTGACTTGCGATTAAATTGGGAATTCATCTTGGGTAATCTTTTGTTTGAGATTGAGGTCTCTCATATGGAAGTAGGATGTAACGGCCCGGCTTTTTCTCCACAAAAAGTCGTATCATTAATAAGAAAGAAAGGGGTAGAAAATAGAAAAGAAGAGAAGAAAGAAAGAAACAACAACAACGATCTCACAGCGGAACGAATAAATTATATTAATAACATATACTATTACATAGTATACAACACTTTACAGAGTTACACAGCATATACATCACTTACTAGACAGTTATAACATCTGTCTAGACATTACAACTCAATACACTACAGAGATACAGACACAGCGGAACTACTATATATATCTACAACGCTGAAGCCTCCTGCTCCATTGCTCCTCCACAATTCGTCAAAGCTAAACCTGAATCCCTTGGCTACTCGTAAAAATTTGAGTACCCAAGAGTTTATAAAACAGAAATAAACAACTTGGGTCAGACATGGGTCTGGTGTGAGTAACAGGTTAAACTTGCTTAACTTCAAAACCTTTAGAAAGAAAAGGTATCACGTAAGACTCCCCACAAATAAACATGGGTAAGTTTTTACCTTACGCTAACCAAAACATTTGATAGGAAATCCAGTTATATTATAATAGGGTCTAGGGTTTTCAAATAAATATGAAATAGCTGAAATGCTTACATCTCACATTCCAACATAGTTGGGCACAACTAATACGTACGGCACTTATTGGAGTTTGGATTCCATACAATGGCAGGGCTACTGGGGTACCGCCCGTCACAGTACGTGGCCTAGATCACCGTACCGAGGAGTACGCCCGCTCCCCTGCAACACAAAGCCGGAACCATCCGTTACTGGATAATTCCGAACAAGATAACCCCGTAGTTGGCGCGACCAACCACACACTAAGCCGAATAAAAAGAAAAGGGACCTCTAGACAGGGATCTATCTTGCTCTCAGTGGGTGCTACCCACGAAGCCTTGCTGCACCTCCCCTGTTTTAGCCATTCCCGGTTGATGAGGCTTGAGGTTACGATTACCTTTAATCAGAACATATCACTTAGAATGCTCATCATCCGCCTGACGATGTGCTGAAAGCATTCAATCCATACAAGTTCGTTCCGGGTTCGAACGAAACCGAAGGCATTATCTCGTTACACTCGTTTTGGAATCACCCTCAGAGTTAACGACAATAACCCTTGCACTCTGAATCTTCATCTTCACTTGAGATTCACGACCTATCGTTAATTTGGATCGATGTGGTATTCGGGTCTCCAGACCTGGAATTCCGGTATACGGAAACCCGATCCCGGTCTCATCGAAATCCAAAACGTATCTTTTAAGGGCCAAGTTGTTTTAAGGTTAAAACAATTCAATTCTTATCTATATACACAAAGATAGATAATTCAATAGATAATCTACATTATCATCCCAAACAGATAATTCACATTATCATTATAATTCAACCAAACATCCATATCATATATCAATCATATCTCATCAGAGATATCAAACAATGAAATACATTCAATCTCATTCATCCATCCTTAAGCAATGATTTATATCATCTAATTAATTTAAAGTGAATTAAACTAATTACTTTATTCTATAAATCCTGCTTACTTAATTATTAATTAAACCAATTAATTAATCATTACTCTAAGTATCCATCTTAATTAATCATTCCTGATTAATAATCCTTTAATTACTTTAAGTAATTAATACTTAATTAATTTCACAAATTAATTATCTTAAACCATTCAGTAATTAATCTTTAATTACTTCATTAATTAATTAATTATACTTAATTATCTTAATCCTTAATTAATTACAATTAATTAATTACTTTAATCACTTATTATTTATTAATTAATCTTAATTAATCAATTCTTAATTACATCATTAATTTTATTAATTAATGATCCTTAATTACTCTTAATTAATTATCTTATTTAAATTAATTACATTTAATAATTAATTAGTCACATTTATTAATCACCTTTGATTAATCTCATTTAGTAATTAACTTCCCTTAATTACTCCACTTCATAAATTAATTACTCCTTAATTAATTATCCTTTAATTAATCCCTTAATTATTTAATTAATCCTTATTAATAATTAATTAAATTAATTAATTAACTTAATTTCTTAATTAACTTAATTAATTTCAACTCTTTAAAAATCTTAATTAACCTTGAGATAAAACATTTGATCTTAGTAATTAACTTACTTAATTAAAATCATTAATTAAGTTTTAAAATAAATTATTATTAATTACTTATCTTTAATTATAAATTAACAATCCTTAATTACAAGTTAATAAATCACTTGAAACCTTAATTGTTAATTTACTTATTCTTAACCATTAACTAATATAATGTAATAAATCACTCTTTATTTAATTCCATTTATTATCAAACTTAAATTGAGTTTTTAAGATAAACATTCCTTATTAATTATCTTATTTTCAAATTTAAATTTGGAAATAACTTAAGATTTTAATTTAATATAATTAAGTTAATCAATTCATACAACTTAATTTAAATTTAAAACATTCATTACAAAGAATTGAATTTCAAGACAATTTATTTAACTTGATTATTTAAATTTAAAAACTTACTTTTATTTAAAATTTAAAAACTGGTTTAAATATTTTACTTTGGTTTCAACTCATATATACTTGAAATAAAACAAATACATCTTCATTTTTAAAACAGAGTTTGATCTAATTAAACTGTTTGGTTTTAAAAATTTTAAACTATCAAAAATCTAGTTTTCACTCAAACTTGCAAACGACCCGAAGACAACCCGAGCCACAGCCTTATCTACGCGAGTTCCTCCCGAGAAATTCTAAAACCTGTTTGTTTTAAAATTTTAAACTGTTAAAACTTTACAGTTATCACTCACATACTCTTGCGTATTACCCTAAAACCACTCCGAGTCAAAAGCCTTCTTCCCCGAGACCCCTTCGAGAAAACTCACGAAACCAAAACTAATAACACTGACATCTCCATTGCCCTGTGCACCTTGCACCACCATCGGTGAACTTCCGACCACCGCCAGTCCTTCCCACACACCCATTATTGCTCCAGCAACCCATCGCAATCACCCAAACATCACCACTCGCCATGATACAAAATCGAGCCATCCAGTTGGACTGGAACCCAAACCAATTGCCAGGAAAAAGCATCGCTGGTCCCATTTCCGACCACCAGTATTTGAATCGCTTCGTCCACGCCTTGCCGAACACCTACGCCACCAAACCCCACAGCCTCGAGCCACTCGATCATCCATAGGTGTAACAACGATCACGAATTCAACCCTCAACTAAAACTAGGTCAAAATTCTAGTTCGACCTACCGCTATCGCCACGGTGAACTACCACCACTCCTACCATTTTTGCCCACTACCCTGATCATTCACCTAACTCCAGCAACAATCTCGACTTCCAGAAACATTCCAGTCACCAGAAATCACCCAAAAACAAAACTCTGGTCAACTATGAACTGTACCCTCAATACGATTCTAAAAATTGTAACTTTTGTTTTAAAAATCTTTTTTTACAGAGATGATTCAAGATATGAACTTGAATTAATAAAATACAACACTTGATTTTACAAGTTTTTAAAGATCTCTACTGTTATTACACAAATGCAAGCATATTTCATCACTTACATACTTATTTATATTTTTATTTCCTAGATTATGCTAAAACTAACCTATTTTCTTTTTAAACCAAGTGTTAACATTGATCAGGTAAGAAGATACGAAATTTTTATTTACTTATAAACACTGAACTCTGGAAACAGAGCCATATCAACATGCACAGTTCAATACACACATACCAACAGAATACATACACATAAATAAACTTGCAGAGATAATTCATTCAGAAATCATTCAAAAGCAAATTTATATCTATTTTAACCTTTGAAAAATAATTGTTTACTCACTTGATAAATAACAGAGGATAGGTTTTTATGTGTAAACTGACAGGCTCATACATATATTTATCCTAATTCATATAAATTCAAATTAAAAACTACAATACAAGCCAATATTATCACATGCAAACATATATCATATGCTTTAAGTTTTAAAAATGAAAGTTACTCACCTTTTAAAAGTGAACAGAGAAACTTTCCAGGTTTTAATTTGAAAAGCTTTTGAATATCTTTAAACTGAAATGCCCTTTGATCTTTTAAAAACTTGAATTGCTAGCTTTAGTTTGAAGAGATTGCAGTTGCATGCAGACTGGAGTTTGATTCCAGGTTTACTTGCTTCCAGACTTTGAAGAAGATGTTTACAGGCTAAAGACTTGATTTTGAAATGAATTACAGGGACTTGGTTTTGAAAGTGATTTGCAGGTTTGAAGAATGTATTACAGGCTTTTGTTTTTGGTTTGAGGAGTTGATTATAGATTGTTTTGAGAATTTTGTTTGAGGAATGTTGAATTTGATTTTCTGGTTTTGCTTTTAGAAGTGGAAAACGAATTTCAGATTTTTGAAATGAAGATTAGAAAGAAAGGAAGAGGGTGGAAACATGTTTTATAAGTATAAATGATTTATTTTTAAAATAAAAAGAAAAATTGGAACAAAAATGACACTTGTCTTTCTCATACTCTAATTTTACAACACATGTTATAATGGTTACTTAACATATTAACACTTGTCTTTTATTTAGTTTATATTTATTTTAAATGTAAATAAACCTTTTACTTAATTTATTAAATACTTATCTAAATATATATAAATTACTTTAAAGAAAATAAACTAATTATACTTATAAATAAAAGCTTATACATATATTTTAAAATCCAAATATTTAAATATCTATCTTTGAATTTCAAAACTAATTTACATTCAAATTCAAATTATTTTTAAAATCCAATTTAAAGTCAATTTATATTCATACATATATAACTACACATTTAATTTGAAAATAACAATCTTATTTTATTAAAGTCTATTTATATCTATAAATAAAACAATACACTATTAATATTGTATTTTAAACTTACCTATATATATATACTCTTAAATCTTATTTATTAAGCAATATCTCAAAAAGAAAATAACCTTATTATTAATCTTATTTAAAACCATATAGATATTTTGTTTAAATAACTTTGAAAAGCAAATATTAAAATTTCCAAACTATCAATATATATATATTAGAAATTTAAAAACAAGATTTTATTTATTTATTATATTTCAACCCATAGCTAATCTATTTATAATATATATATATATATATATATACATTATAAATAGAAATCATTTTATTGGTTTTTAAAAGATACATTCACTCAGTAAATATTTATTTAATCAGATTATTAAACCAATTCAAATTTTATTATCAAAAATTTATTAATCAATTTAATTATTTAAACAGATTATTAAATTGATATTGTCCAAAAATTCCGGGATATTACATTCCTTCCCCCTTAAAATAATTTCGTCCCCGAAATTTAAAACAAAGGTAATTTAATAATCTATTTAAATCACAATCATATATTATCATCCATATGCTAACAACCATAGCAACCAATTTACCCAATCAAACAATTCTAATTATCCAGACAAAATTCTAGATAAAATTTCTTAGAGTTTCCCAAGTATAAATACCGGAATACTCGCTCTACAGAATCCAAACAATCAACATCACTAAGCTATAGAGCTCCTACTCATCTAGATCTACAGAACTAAACAGAATATCAGACTACAGACGAGTCTGACTCAATAACCAAATCTTCCAGAACTGCTGGTTCCAAAACCAGAGATAGATCAAACACGTACTCCCTCAGAGATACGTAAAATACATTGAATTCTAGTTATCCAAACTGACCATTCAATCCAGTAGATCAAAGCTTTTATCCAAATCAAAACACAGAAGAGATCCAAAACAACTCGGAGCTGACTTCCCAGACTTACCCAATCTTATAGCTCCCTTTTACCAGAGAAAACTTTAACAACAACGAAGTCCCCAACTTCGAATTCAAAATTCCTTCATCTCTTATCCAAAAAATTCTTCAGACGATCCTGAGCTGTCTACATCCTTCCTGATCAGCTCAACCTTCGCCGATGCTTCTAGAAACAAACTAGACTAAGAATAACTCGACAAAATGATCCTCTCCAAATCTACCCATAATCCAAAACACAACTCTACTCACAACATCAGTAGATTCCAAACTTACTTCTCCTATCCAGTGATTCACTCCCAAACTGCTTCTGCTGCTCAACTCTGATCTGGAGTAGAATGAAAATGCTGATGAAGAACACAAGCACAGACTGGACAACACATCCCAGAAAATCTCAGATAACTCAAGAGAATACTCAGACTATCGCAAGTCATTTTTGCGATCAACCCAGCCAAAATGCAAAGAAACTGTTCTCTCTTTACCAATCAGAACAGCTTACACTTAATTATCCAATCCATCGAAGAAATGGATCCACTCTGCTGCTTCTGAGCTTCACCTTTAGAAAACTGCTCAGCCAGAAAACTTCCTGCCAATACAGAACACTCCGAGCTGTACTGCAGCCACCGATGCCAAAGACTTCCTTTTCCAAAGCTCTTCGAGAAACTCGAACCCAAACCAAATATAAACACCATGCTGAACTCAACCACAACACCGAAGCAGACACACTTCATTAACTTGTTCCAAAGAAAACATCTTCGGGAACATCCATAGTCACTGCATCTCATCACGCAGCTACTTCTTCCAGAAGTATCAAGATACCATCACTCGCTTCTGCCTCACTGACAGATCCAATTTCAAAGATAAACTCCAAACCATAACAGGTTTTCTTCAGAGATTGTGAAATCCTTACACAACTGTAAAGTTCACTCGAGACGGTATTAGGTTTACAGTCTCGACAGATACTCTTCCAACCTCAACACTCAGACTCCTAATCCTAGATGATAAATTATTATCATCTCAACCAATCATTACAAATACCATACACATTTAAAATGATACTTTTTATATATAGAAAATATATCTGGGTAAAATTATTTCATTTACCTTTTTAAAACAATATTGTGTCCGTTGGCCTGGTCCAAGTGTTTAGAGATCCCTATCAATAACGTTAGCTACTCGTATTGACCAGAATCCATATACCACTCAACCGATCAATTAACACAATATAAAACCATTTTATATAACTAACAAATACGCGCTCTCGTATATATATATATACACTCAAACAGGTTGCTACAGATCCTATCTTTAATGAACAACCCTTCTGAACCTAGGTATTCACTCAACCTAGTGTTCTGATATTCACTTAACCAAAAGCTTAGGCATTCGCTCAACCTATGCTTTGATACCAAATGTAACGGCCCGGCTTTTTCTCCACAAAAAGTCGTATCATTAATAAGAAAGAAAGGGGTAGAAAATAGAAAAGAAGAGAAGAAAGAAAGAAACAACAACAACGATCTCACAGCGGAACGAATAAATTATATTAATAACATATACTATTACATAGTATACAACACTTTATAGAGTTACACAGCATATACATCACTTACTAGTCAGTTATAACATCTGTCTAGACATTACAACTCAATACACTACAGAGATACAGACACAGCGGAACTACTATATATATCTACAACGCTGAAGCCTCCTGCTCCATTGCTCCTCCACAATTCGTCAAAGCTAAACCTGAATCCCTTGGCTACTCGTAAAAATTTGAGTACCCAAGAGTTTATAAAACAGAAATAAACAACTTGGGTCAGACATGGGTCTGGTGTGAGTAACAGGTTAAACTTGCTTAACTTCAAAACCTTTAGAAAGAAAAGGTATCACGTAAGACTCCCCACAAATAAACATGGGTAAGTTTTTACCTTACGCTAACCAAAACATTTGATAGGAAATCCAGTTATATTATAATAGGGTCTAGGGTTTTCAAATAAATATGAAATAGCTGAAATGCTTACATCTCACATTCCAACATAGTTGGGCACAACTAATACGTACGGCACTTATTGGAGTTTGGATTCCATACAATGGCAGGGCTACTGGGGTACCGCCCGTCACAGTACGTGGCCTAGATCACCGTACCGAGGAGTACGCCCGCTCCCCTGCAACACAAAGCCGGAACCATCCCTTACTGGATAATTCCGAACAAGATAACCCCGTAGTTGGCGCGACCAACCACACACTAAGCCGAATAAAAAGAAAAGGGACCTCTAGACAGGGATCTATCTTGCTCTCAGTGGGTGCTACCCACGAAGCCTTGCTGCACCTCCCCTGTTTTAGCCATTCCCGGTTGATGAGGCTTGAGGTTACGATTACCTTTAATCAGAACATATCACTTAGAATGCTCATCATCCGCCTGACGATGTGCTGAAAGCATTCAATCCATACAAGTTCGTTCCGGGTTCAAACGAAACCGAAGGCATTATCTCGTTACACTCGTTTTGGAATCACCCTCAGAGTTAACGACAATAACCCTTGCACTCTGAATCTTCATCTTCACTTGAGATTCACGACCTATCGTTAATTTGGATCGATGTGGTATTCGGGTCTCCAGACCTGGAATTCCGGTATACGGAAACCCGATCCCGGTCTCATCGAAATCCAAAACGTATCTTTTAAGGGCCAAGTTGTTTTAAGGTTAAAACAATTCAATTCTTATCTATATACACAAAGATAGATAATTCAATAGATAATCTACATTATCATCCCAAACAGATAATTCACATTATCATTATAATTCAACCAAACATCCATATCATATATCAATCATATCTCATCAGAGATATCAAACAATGAAATACATTCAATCTCATTCATCCATCCTTAAGCAATGATTTATATCATCTAATTAATTTAAAGTGAATTAAACTAATTACTTTATTCTATAAATCCTGCTTACTTAATTATTAATTAAACCAATTAATTAATCATTACTCTAAGTATCCATCTTAATTAATCATTCCTGATTAATAATCCTTTAATTACTTTAAGTAATTAATACTTAATTAATTTCACAAATTAATTATCTTAAACCATTCAGTAATTAATCTTTAATTACTTCATTAATTAATTAATTATACTTAATTATCTCAATCCTTAATTAATTATAATTAATTAATTACTTTAATCACTTATTATTTATTAATTAATCTTAATTAATCAATTCTTAATTACATCATTAATTTTATTAATTAATGATCCTTAATTACTCTTAATTAATTATCTTATTTAAATTAATTACATTTAATAATTAATTAGTCACATTTATTAATCACCTTTGATTAATCTCATTTAGTAATTAACTTCCCTTAATTACTCCACTTCATAAATTAATTACTCCTTAATTAATTATCCTTTAATTAATCCCTTAATTATTTAATTAATCCTTATTAATAATTAATTAAATTAATTAATTAACTTAATTTCTTAATTAACTTAATTAATTTCAACTCTTTAAAAATCTTAATTAACCTTGAGATAAAACATTTGATCTTAGTAATTAACTTACTTAATTAAAATCATCAATTAAGTTTTAAAATAAATTATCATTAATTACTTATCTTTAATTATAAATTAACAATCCTTAATTACAAGTTAATAAATCACTTGAAACC
The DNA here is from genome assembly GCA_030737815.1 of Allium fistulosum. Taxonomy (NCBI): domain Eukaryota; kingdom Viridiplantae; phylum Streptophyta; class Magnoliopsida; order Asparagales; family Amaryllidaceae; genus Allium; species Allium fistulosum. The sequence goes on along the minus strand of CM060901.1, from coordinate 902,890,974 downwards.
TTAATTGTTAATTTACTTATTCTTAACCATTAACTAATATAATGTAATAAATCACTCTTTATTTAATTCCATTTATTATCAAACTTAAATTGAGTTTTTAAGATAAACATTCCTTATTAATTATCTTATTTTCAAATTTAAATTTGGAAATAACTTAAGATTTTAATTTAATATAATTAAGTTAATCAATTCATACAACTTAATTTAAATTTAAAACATTCATTACAAAGAATTGAATTTCAAGACAATTTATTTAACTTGATTATTTAAATTTAAAAACTTACTTTTATTTAAAATTTAAAAACTGGTTTAAATATTTTACTTTGGTTTCAACTCATATATACTTGAAATAAAACAAATACATCTTCATTTTTAAAACAGAGTTTGATCTAATTAAACTGTTTGGTTTTAAAAATTTTAAACTATCAAAAATCTGGTTTTCACTCAAACTTGCAAACGACCCGAAGACAACCCGAGCCACAGCCTTATCTACGCGAGTTCCTCCCGAGAAATTCTAAAACCTGTTTGTTTTAAAATTTTAAACTGTTAAAACTTTACAGTTATCACTCACATACTCTTGCGTATTACCCTAAAACCACTCCGAGTCAAAAGCCTTCTTCCCCGAGACCCCTTCGAGAAAACTCACGAAACCAAAACTAATAACACTGACATCTCCATTGCCCTGTGCACCTTGCACCACCATCGGTGAACTTCCGACCACCGCCAGTCCTTCCCACACACCCATTATTGCTCCAGCAACCCATCGCAATCACCCAAACATCACCACTCGCCATGATACAAAATCGAGCCATCCAGTTGGACTGGAACCCAAACCAATTGCCAGGAAAAAGCATCGCTGGTCCCATTTCCGACCACCAGTATTTGAATCGCTTCGTCCACGCCTTGCCGAACACCTACGCCACCAAACCCCACAGCCTCGAGCCACTCGATCATCCATAGGTGCAACAACGATCACGAATTCAACCCTCAACTAAAACTAGGTCAAAATTCTAGTTCGACCTACCGCTATCGCCACGGTGAACTACCACCACTCCTACCATTTTTGCCCACTACCCTGATCATTCACCTAACTCCAGCAACAATCTCGACTTCCAGAAACATTCCAGTCACCAGAAATCACCCAAAAACAAAACTCTGGTCAACTATGAACTGTACCCTCAATACGATTCTAAAAATTGTAACTTTTGTTTTAAAAATCTTGTTTTACAGAGATGATTCAAGATATGAACTTGAATTAATAAAATACAACACTTGATTTTACAAGTTTTTAAAGATCTCTACTGTTATTACACAAATGCAAGCATATTTCATCACTTACATACTTATTTATATTTTTATTTCCTAGATTATGCTAAAACTAACCTATTTTCTTTTTAAACCAAGTGTTAACATTGATCAGGTAAGAAGATACGAAATTTTTATTTACTTATAAACACTGAACTCTGGAAACAGAGCCATATCAACATGCACAGTTCAATACACACATACCAACAGAATACATACACATAAATAAACTTGCAGAGATAATTCCTTCAGAAATCATTCAAAAGCAAATTTATATCTATTTTAACCTTTGAAAAATAATTGTTTACTCACTTGATAAATAACAGAGGATAGGTTTTTATGTGTAAACTGACAGGCTCATACATATATTTATCCTAATTCATATAAATTCAAATTAAAAACTACAATACAAGCCAATATTATCACATGCAAACATATATCATATGCTTTAAGTTTTAAAAATGAAAGTTACTCACCTTTTAAAAGTGAACAGAGAAACTTTCCAGGTTTTAATTTGAAAAGCTTTTGAATATCTTTAAACTGAAATGCCCTTTGATCTTTTAAAAACTTGAATTGCTAGCTTTAGTTTGAAGAGATTGCAGTTGCATGCAGACTGGAGTTTTATTCCAGGTTTACTTGCTTCCAGACTTTGAAGAAGATGTTTACAGGCTAAAGACTTGATTTTGAAATGAATTACAGGGACTTGGTTTTGAAAGTGATTTGCAGGTTTGAAGAATGTATTACAGGCTTTTGTTTTTGGTTTGAGGAGTTGATTATAGATTGTTTTGAGAATTTTGTTTGAGGAATGTTGAATTTGATTTTCTGGTTTTGCTTTTAGAAGTGGAAAACGAATTTCAGATTTTTGAAATGAAGATTAGAAAGAAAGGAAGAGGGTGGAAACATGTTTTATAAGTATAAATGATTTATTTTTAAAATAAAAAGAAAAATTGGAACAAAAATGACACTTGTCTTTCTCATACTCTAATTTTACAACACATGTTATAATGGTTACTTAACATATTAACACTTGTCTTTTATTTAGTTTATATTTATTTTAAATGTAAATAAACCTTTTACTTAATTTATTAAATACTTATCTAAATATATATAAATTACTTTAAAGAAAATAAACTAATTATACTTATAAATAAAAGCTTATACATATATTTTAAAATCCAAATATTTAAATATCTATCTTTGAATTTCAAAACTAATTTACATTCAAATTCAAATTATTTTTAAAATCCAATTTAAAGTCAATTTATATTCATACATATATAACTACACATTTAATTTGAAAATAACAATCTTATTTTATTAAAGTCTATTTATATCTATAAATAAAACAATACACTATTAATATTGTATTTTAAACTTACCTATATATATACTCTTAAATCTTATTTATTAAGCAATATCTCAAAAAGAAAATAACCTTATTATTAATCTTATTTAAAACCATATAGATATTTTGTTTAAATAACTTTGAAAAGCAAATATTAAAATTTCCAAACTATCAATATATATATATATTAGAAATTTAAAAACAAGATTTTATTTATTTATTATATTTCAACCCAAAGCTAATCTATTTACAATATATATATATATATACATTATAAATAGAAATCATTTTATTGGTTTTTAAAAGATACATTCACTCAGTAAATATTTATTTAATCAGATTATTAAACCAATTCAAATTTTATTATCAAAAATTTATTAATCAATTTAATTATTTAAACAGATTATTAAATTGATATTGTCCAAAAATTCCGGGATATTACATAGGAGCTACTGAAGTAGTCAGAATTTTTCCGGATGTCTTCAAAGAAGTAGAAGTTTGTCTTCATCTGGAGTTGAGTTCCGTATCGACTTGGTTCCAGAAGCGATACCGGTGGTTAGTCTGGTAGTAGGATGGTTCCTAGAGAGAAGAGTTGGTGTAGCAGCTCAGAAATATTTTTGGAAATGGATTGGTCAGATCTAGTTTTCAAGTTTGGATTTCAGCAGATTTTGGAAAGTTCATATTGTTGATAAGATTTAGAAATCATTTTGTTCTTGGTTCAGATTTGTTTCAAGAAGCATCAGCGAAGGTTAAGCTGATCAGGAAGAGATGGGGTAGTCCAAGATTGTTTGGTGAGTTATGCAGATATGAGGCAGAGTTTGAAATTCGGAGTTGTAGATTGGAAACTTGTTAAGTTTTCTCCGATTATTAAGCTATAAGATTGGTAAGTCTGGAAGCTAGCACTAAAGTATTTTGGATTTTCCTGTGTTCTCGAGAGGAGTAGTTCTTTTGTCTACAGGATTGAATGACCAGTTTGGATAACTGGAATCCATTCTATTTCACGTATCTCTGAGGGAGTACGTGTATGATCTATTACTGATTGTAGAATCTGCAGTTCAGATGGATTTGGAAGTTGTGCTGGATTTGAGTGTGGTCTGATATTTTGTTCAGATTGGTGGATCTAGAGAAGAGAGGAGCTCTGGAGTATGGTGGTGTAGTTTGTTTAGCTTCTGTAGAGCGAGTCTCCCAGTGATTTATATCCAGGGAAACTCTAGATAGTGTTAGTAGATCTATCCTGATTTGTATTAGGATAGTTAGTTAGGTTTGTTTGATGGTTAGATTGGTTGTTATGGTTGTTAGGAATTGGATGATAGGTATGCTTTGCTGTTAAATCTTTGCAGGGTTATTAAATTAACTTTGTTTTTAATTTCGAGGACGAAATTATTTTAAGGGGGAAGGAATGTGATATCCCGGGTTTTTGGGCAATTTAAATTTAATAATCAGCATTAATAATTAAATTGATTTGATAATTTTTCTTTATAATTTTAATTTGGTAATTCAATCTTTTAAAGGCTAATAAATATTTAATTTGGTAATACTTGAATCTTTTCTAATAATTTAAAATTAATAAGATTTATTTCCAAAGCTAATAAAAATAGATTCTATTTATAATGTATATATTAATATATATATTGTGAATAGGATATCTTTTGTTTTAAATAGAAGATTGTATTTTCAAATTGTAATATATATGAATGTATATGTTATAATTTGGATTGTTTTGAATTTATTTTAATCTATTGATAATTTATATATGTATGAATTGTAATTTTAAAAAGCTTTGTTTTAAATTTAATATCTTTCAAATGTTAAAGATTAATTCATTTGTTTTCAAAATATAAAATAATTGTTTGTTTTAATGGTTTAAATAAAGTTTTATTTTGTATTCTTTAAAGTGTTTAAATTTAAGAGGTTATAAATATACATGTATAAGATATATTTGAATTATAATTAGTTTTAGAATAATTTCTTTTAAAAGTAATTTATATATACATATGTAAATTAAGAGAGTTTAAGTATGTAAGTTATATTAACATTTAAATTAAATAAAATTTTTATTTAATATATTAAAAAGGACATGTGTAAAAACATTAACACTTGGTAGTAACAAGTGTAGGGTAATTAGGTGGTAAAGGACACATGTAAGTTTTAAGAAAATACAAGTGGCAACATTTTCTTTATTTAAAATTTTATTTTATAAATAATGTAGTTGTAGAGAAACCTGGCTTCTATTTTCTTTCAGTTCAAAACGTTTTCTCAGTTTTTCTTTCTCTTCTAAAATCTGAAATCAAAAGAAAGTAAATCAAACAATTATCTCATCTTCAATCTGGGTTCAAGCAACTAAATCAAGCACTAAATCAATCTGCAAACCATAATGAAGATCAACTCAACATCAAACAAACATGCAAGGATTTCAAATCTCAATAACAAACAAAATCAAAAGCTTTTGCCAGATCAGAGTTTAAAAGCCTGGAAAACTGTCTCTCTGTTCTTATTTTAAAGGTGAGTAAATTTTCTTTTAAAAACAGTTTTAAACCTGTTCTTATGTTGATACATGTGATAAACTTGTATATGAATGATTTAATATGGTTGCATAAATGTTTTATCTGGAATATGGATTAAACTGCTCTGCTTTGTTCTCTGAATTTAAACAAGTGAGTAAACAAATTTTAAAAAAAAAACAGTTTAATCTAGTTTTAAACTAAAAATGCATGTGATGGTATTGGTTTATATTGAATTCTTTAGCTCGAATTTATCTGAATTTGTATGCATGTGTATGTGAGATGTCTGTTTATATATATCAGGTTCTCTGTGTTCCAGTCTATGATTTGTTTTGCCTTCAAAAATTCGAATATCTCAATCTACTCAATATTTGACTTTGATATATAGATGGAAGTTGTTTGTTAGGATATGAAGGTGATTTTAAAAATAGCTTTAAGATTTTTAATTCAATAAATAAATTTTAAAAAGGGAAATTACAGTGAAACCCAATTTTTTTGTTAAAAATCAACAGTCTTAATTCTTGATTTAAATTACATAAGTGAATTAGTGATTGCAAATCACGAATTTTAAAATACTTATCATGATTTTTAGATGGTTAAACAATGGGAATTTTCGAGATGAACGTTATGGGTACTTTTATCAATTTCCGACGATCAAGGTGGTGATGGTCATCGGGCTTGTAACCGAAGATGGTTGGTGTATGGTAGATACTAGGAAAAATGGCCAGGCATTTTATCAACGTTCGAGGCGATGGGAATTTGATGATTTAGGGTTTTAGCTAGTTTTTGTTTCGATTTGAATGTCGTGACTGTCGCGACTTGGAGATTCGACCGGAGTCGATCGCATTTGGGGAAAGTTGGAGCTCGTGACATGGCGTTTCGATGGTGGGGTCGGCGAGGTCTAACGGCGTCGTGGTGATCGGCCGTGGGTGGTATTGGGTCGAATGGTTCTGCAGTTTTTCGAGCTGATGTTCGAATTTCGATTTGTGGGTTATTTCTTGGATCTGGGTTCGTATTCTCGCTCGCGTGTGATATTGGGATCGTCGCCGATGGTCGCGACGACCTTGGTTGGTCTGAGGCATTTGGGTAGGTGCACGGTGCACGTTTGTGTGCACTGGAAAGAGAGGAGTTGGGGAAGACGAAGGCGACTCGGGGAAAGTCTCGTGTTATATTGCAGTCGACTCGAAGTCGTGGAGTACGAGAGTTTTTCTCGTGAGTGACTCGGGTTTTAGTGATGTTTACTCGAGTTTTCTTTGTTCAGACTCGGGTTGTTTTACTTAAGTAACTTGGTTTTGAAAATTTAAAAGTAAATTATATCTGAGTTTTAAAATTTAAAGCATAAACAAGTTTTTAAGTATTTGGTAAATTTGGAAATGATTTATAAATGCTTTATCTCCAAGTAAGGTTAATATTATGATTTTGTAAATCAAGTTAATAATTTGTTTTGAATAATGAGATTTAAAATAATTCAAATAATTTATTTATAAGGATAATAAGGTTAAATTAGTATTGATATGAATTTAAGAATACTTAAATTTAAATATGATTTAAGTAAAGTTTAATTAAGAATAATGGTTTCATAATTAATTAAGGATTTTTTTAAATATAGAATGTTAATTAATTAATTTTTTAATTAATTTTAAATAATTAGTTAATTGTTTATTTAATTTTTAAATAATCACTTAATTATGGATTAATTAAGTGTAATTACTTAATAAAGTAATTATTGGTTAATTATTGAATGAAATTACTTATGGAAGTAATTAATAGGAAATTACTCATGGGGTAATTAGTTTAAGTGATAAAAGGGTAATCACTTGATGTTATTAATCTAAGGAATTGATTAATATAATTGTTGAGATTAATTAATTATGGAGTAGTTAATTAATTAATGAATTACTTATTTGTTAAGTAATTAATTAAGAAAGTAATCAAGATTATTAATGGAAGTAATTAGAAGATAATTACTTATGTAAGTAATTAAAAGTTAATTACTTAATTATTTTAGTTAAGTAATTAAAGTGATTAATAAATTAAGGAATGTGATTAATTTGAGGATAATTACTAAGTGTAATTAATTAAAAAGTAATTAATCAATAAAGTAATTAATTAAGGATTATTTGTTAATATAATTGATTAATAATTACTTAATGAAGTAATTAAAGATTAATTAATTAGATAAATTAATCAAGGTTAAAATAATTAATTAAGAAGTAATTAATTAAGATAAGCAATTACAAATTGTTAATTACTGTTTATGATTAATTAAGACTAATTAATGAAGTGGTTGATTAAAATTAATTATTTAATTAATTAAAAGGTTAATTAATTTGTAAGGATTATTTAATAAATGAATTAATCAAGGTTGATTAATAAAAGTAATTAATTTAAGTATGATTAATTAATTGTAATTAATTGAGGATTAATATAATTATAGTTAATTAATTAATGAAGAATCATTAATTATTGTAATTAATGATAGTAATTAAAGGTTAATTTCTGTATATGGTTAAGGATAATTACTTGAATGTAATTAAAGTATAATTAATCAAGGAAGATTAATTAAGGATCATTTAGATGTTAAATTAATTAATTGGTAATTAATTAATGTTAGTAAGCAGGATTAAGATAATCCAAGTAATTAAGTGATAGTAATTAATTTAATTAAAGGTTAATTAAATTGATTAGAGTTAATCAATTCTGTTTAGATAATTGATTAATACTGGATGTTTGATATTGGGTGATTGGTTGATATTGGATGATTTGTATGTCTCTGATATATATATGATATATGCTGCTTTGTGAGATGAATGTTGATATGAATTATCTATTATGATAATGTTATTTATCTATCTGTTTATATCATTCAGAATATAAGTTTAAATGTTTAAACCTTTAAACAACTTGGCCTTAAAAGATACGTTTTGGATTTCAATGAGACCGGGATCGGGTTTTCGTATACCGGAATTCCAGGTCTGGAGACCCGAATACCACATCGATCCAAATTAACGATAGATCGTGAATCTCAAGTGAAGATGAAGATTCAGAGTGCAAGGGTTATTGTCGTTAACTCTGAGGGTGATTCCAAAACGAGTGTAACGAGATAATGTCTTCGGTTTCGTTCGAACCCGGAACGAACTTGTATGGATTGAATGCTTTCAGCACATCGTCAGGCGGACGATGAGCATTCTAAGTGATATGTTCTGATTAAAGGTAATCGTAACCTCAAGCCTCATCAACCGGGAATGGCTAAAACAGGGGAGGTGCAGCAAGGCTTCGTGGGTAGCACCCACTGAGAGCAAGATAGATCCCTGTCTAGAGGTCCCTTTTCTTTTATTCGGCTTAGTGTGTGGTTGGTCGCGCCAACTACGGGATTATCTTGTTCGGGATTATCCAGTAAGGGATGGTTCCGGCTTTGTGTTGCAGGGGAGCGGGCGTACTCCTCGGTACGGTGATCTAGGCCACGTACTGTGACGGGCGGTACCCTAGTAGCCCTGCCATTGTATGGAATCCAAACTCCAATAAGTGTCGTACGTATTAGTTGTGCCCAACTATGTTGGAATGTGAGATGTAAGCATTTCAGCTATTTCTGTATTTTACTTGAAAACCCTAGACCCTATTATAATATAACTGGATTTCCTATCAAATGTTTTGGTTATCGTAAGGTAAAAACTTTTCCGTGTTTATGTGCGGGAAGTCTTACGAGATACCTTTTCTTTCAAAGGTTTTTCAAAAGTTAAACAATTTTAAACCGTTTACTCACACCAGACCCATGTCTGACCCAAGTGTTTATTTTCTGTTTTATTAAACTCTTGGGTACTCATATTATATATGAGTAGTCAAGTGATTCAGGTTAGCTTGACGAATTCTGGAGGAGATTTGGAGCAGGAGGCTTCACCGTGTAGATATATTATGATTCCGCTGTGTATATGTTGTGTCTGTATCTGTGATACTTGAGTTGTATGAATTAGACAGATGTTTATAACTGTCTAATATGTGTTGTATAAGTTGTGTACTTTGATGTAATATAATACTATGTAATATTTTATGTGATATATTATATTTTATTCGTTCCGCTGTGAGATTCTGATGTGTTGTTCTTTCTTCTTTTCTATCCTTTCTTCTTCTATCCCTTTCTTTCTTCATGATGATACGACTTTCTGTGGAGAAAAAGTCGGGTCGTTACACCATGGGTTTGAGTAGATCTTCGAGTATCTTACGAGCTTGCATTAAGCAGGCATCGATGATATCAATGGTTTTTTTTCCTTAAACAGAATATGAAGTGGCTCATTCAAGTGCTTATACCCTGGTTTCCTTCTCATTATATCCTCCTACAAATTAATGATAAAATGAGTTCAAAATTGGTACTATCCTTTTCTACAAACTAGATGTAGATTTATGGTTTAGAGGTTCATGTTTAACAGTATACAATGCTAACATGGGCAATTCAAAACTCAGTTGTATTGTCCAAATAAACCAGAGATTGCAGTGCTTTTAAATTTTTATATATTAACTTTTTATATATATTGTGTACCAATAGGACACTTCATTCTTTTCCTTCTCCATTTTTTTGTTTGGGTGTTTGTCGTGCACTAATAGGATTAAGACATAGATGTGAGATACCATATCGACATATGATTTTCTAAATATGCAAGACATGGATGTGGGATACCATATCTACATATGATTTTCTAAACATGCAAGTTATTTGCTACAAGGCTATGCTAAACTATTAAGCTTTTGTATTACCATCAATTTCAGTAATGGACATTAAAAGTTTGATTTAACATCTTTTTAATACCAATAACATCACTTTGTCACCATGAGCGGATAATTAAACTCTATAAAGTTTTTGGCTTTCATTATTATTCACATTCATATATATAAGTAACTTTGGAAAGTGACATATGTTGAGAATAATCATCAATACTTTCCTTGCAAAAAGTTTGCAATATATTACAGGATATGCGTTAACTTAGTAGAGTGTGTGTGCTGTGTGTATTAAATTATGGATGCAATTATTTTCATGCACTAACACCACAATGCAAATTCTACTTATGAATGTTTCTCATGTAGAGAAAATGCAATAGGTAAGTTAGTAATTAAGGAGCACCTTCATGAACTTGTTACAATTATTATGAAAAGCAAAATTTTGTGACCTATTATAATTATTATTAAAGATATAGTACCGTGCATGGATATTAAATTCATAAAGAGGAGTGGCTAAAGCTTTGTGAATTTAATATATCATAAATTGTGTATATGCAATCCATATGGATTGAATTCTACTCTTTGCGTTATAGAGTGGCATAAATAAATGTCCACGTGTTTGGCTCATCATACGCCACACGTGCGAGGACATGTTGAGATTAGTCCCACATCGGCCAACTTATAAAATATATCTTATATTAAAACTAAGAGACAACCATTCATATCATCAATTGGTTTAGTGATAATATGTGGTTCTCTAACATAGTATTAGAGTGGGTATAATTTTTGTGCGCTTAGCTGCCACATCTTTTGCACATCATCCAGTATGTATGTCCACGTGTTTGGCTCATGATATGCCACATGTGCGAGGGCGTGTTGAGATTAGTCCCACATCGGACAATTTATAAAATAATTCCTATATTAATACTAAGAGACCACCATTCACATCACCAATTGGTTTTGTGATAATATGTGGTTCTCTAATACTGTTGAAGTACATAAAACAAACCTTATACTAAGGATTGTGCTTTGTAAGGACATATAATAACCAAAAAGTATTAAAATTGAAAAAGATAACTATTATGTTTCAACGAGAAAATATTGTTAAAGATATAAGAAACATACAACATCAAATTTGGATTCAGACTCTTTTCTCTGTATGGAAAAATTGGCCCTCTCTTACTTGCTTGGTTCTTGTCATCGTTAAGAAAAGTGAGCGTATCTCGTTTGAACTTGGGTATGTTATAGACTAGCATTAACATAGTATACATATTAGGGATACAGTACCTTTTGAAGATTCATGTCATTGTCAGTTTCTTATTCTCTATAAAGCAATAAAAGTAACACTAACGGTAGTAAATCTAGATCAAGAACACTATAGCAATATTGATGGAAATCTCTAGTTAGTTAATGTATAGATTATATGTAGTCTTATATCCAAAGTTTTCATATTCCCTAATATACACTATTTAATATCAGTATTTATATTAAGTAAAAAGGTCCAATAAATAATTTTTTTGCCTTAATCTATTTATATATAGTGTCAAGAGTCAACTTGAACATTGTATAATCAAAACAGGTCCAACCATACCAATATGAAGCTGAACAAAAGAGTCAATAAAGGACCAATAAAAAACTATCAAACCTAAAACATTTGTTTTATTGTATTAATACCAATATCTAAATATATAATCAATTATTGATATCTTGTCTTCATTCACTTCTATTTTATGTCCTTTCATCCGTGGATTCGATGAATCAAATGGTTGAAATTAAAGGCCAGTTTGGATGCTCAAAATAATGGTACTATTGAATTCTGCTCTATTCACACACATATATATGTATATGCACATCTCACACACACACACACTATCTCTCTCCATACATACATACATACATACATACATACATATATATATATATATATATATTGAAAATGGGTTCATTTACTAAAACTAACAAATGGAAGTACATGCATTGCATACAATGCCCAAATACACTAACCATACAAAACACATCACCTTATCCACCGAATCTAACCAGTCAACAACCCAATAAATAACAAGCTAAAATCTAAAAAAATTAATTCCTAAACCTAAAAATGTTGCTGCTCTTATCTAGTATCGAAAAGGAATTTCGTGGTGGCATCAAGTATAACTCTTCCATCTGATGCTCGTAAAAGAGATTTCTATTCATTGTCCTTCCTTCCAGGATGTCAATTTGGAGAAACGTTTTCGTTCCAACCTTATGCTTGTTGAAAAGCTACTATACAATCCAAATCTCGACATCATCTTTTGTGCGAGGACGGTCGATGTAGACCATCCACCTCTAGTTGTAAATCAATTATTTGACGACCAGCTATCCATAGATACCAATGTAAGTGAATTCTCTTTTTTTGCTCACATAAGACCAAGTATAAATATTTGTCAAAACCCCAAAAATCAAATCAGGTCATGGTTATTATAAATGCAATTCCCATCAAACACATAAAAGAGAGTTTGAGGGGGCTATAGAGCTAGAATGCATATTTTGCATTCGTACTCCTTATAATGCAATCCATGAAATTCATGTCATATTTGTTGAGCTCCTTGTTCATTTTTTAGGAGGAGCAGTGGTTGATTTTGTAGAGTTTTTACTTCATTTCTGAACATATGAAGGGTTATCACTTATCATAGTTGAGAAATCTATATTTTTTGGTGAGCGAAACTTTTTCTATGTGTGCTGCTACATTTTCTATAAAATGTTGGTAGGACTCGCCAAAATATTCATCTGCTTCACATAAATCTTTTGAACTAGAAATTTCATTTACGTCTTCAATAATCACTCTGTCTTGTTCTGAAATTTCATGTGCATTTATTGTTGGAGAGTATACTGGCTTTGAACTATTCTCTGGCAATGAAGCAATGGAAGATGAAGGAATGTCATCACTTTATAGGCAATCAAAAGAATTATGTATTGGGTTTTCACTATGTTGCATTGTAGTTCCTTTCCCACTTTTCGTAGATGATCTCTGTTGAGAAGTAGGCATGTTTTTATGAACATTTGTCTCTGATAATCTATTTTTATCTTTTCCAATTGTAGTCTGATTTGTATTTCCAGTTGCCATAGTCGATTGTTGTGACTTTTCACTTTGTTGCTTCTCTGTATAAGTAGCAATAGAGTCCCCATATGTATGTTGTGTGTTACTAGTAGTCCGATTTCCTTTCCCTTTTGTATTTTCAGTTGCCATATTTGTTTGTTGTGTCTCTACTTCACTTTGTTGCTTCTCCGTGTGAGTTGCAGTAGAGTCCTCATTCGTATATTGTGTGTTACTAGCATTTGTCTTATTTTGATCTATCTGTTGAATATTTGTGGAGTGCTTTCTCTGTTGCCAAGATTTACAGGTATTAATAGAATAGTTTCTAGTATTATGCCCAAACACTTTGCAATTTTCATAAGGAATAGGTTTATACTCATATGAAACTTCAATGCTAAGTTCCTCACCATTGAAATTCAAACCACTCACTAAATGGGGATATGAAAAGTTGACATCCACTTCCAATAGAATTCTAGCATAGTTCAAACAAGTTTCTTTTACTTTATTTGAATCCTTTCGAATAGGATTGCCAAGGGTAGATGTAATTCTACTTATGGCATCTCTATTCCATAAGTCTAAATTTAAATCCAGTAATTTGATTCAAATAGGAATATAAGAGAAGTAATCCCTAGTAAATTTCAAACCTGGCACCCATTGCTTGATAATGATTATTTTCAAATGATTAGTATATAGCCCAGATTTGATAATAAGTGTACTATCCTCCTCCTTTTCAAATCTAATCGCAATAAAACCACTAGGTTTACAATAAACATCAAAAGAATTTATAGGATTCTGGTTTTTTGAACGTATTCCGAAAACTGCTTGTACACGGGACGACTGCCTAGTACATAAAGCACTAGCAAATTCTTTCATTTATAAAATGTTATTTGATTATTACTCTCTGGTATGAAGAACCGCTTTTTGCCATTATCCTGCAACGGTTGGATGAAATTCAAGTCAAAGTCATTTGGTTCCACTTCCACGGCTATTGTTCCCTTAACTGCCTCCGCCCAGGACTTAGTCCATGTAATTGATGATCAATTTGCAGAACTGGGTGATGGATCAGGTAGTTTTGGAGGGATGTCATGTGGAGTAACAGTTTCTGCACAGACGCCTTGTCCACCATTATTTTTTAGAACACAGACACACACATGCATATATATATATATACACACACACACACACACACACACACACACACACACACACATGTGTTTGCATGTGCACTTGTGCCATTCTAGTTGAAATTAACCACCATCATCTTTGCCAGTAAAGGATACATGACTGAAACTAAAGTTTTCTAATTATTTTCCAAACCCTTAAAAACTGCATGATCTAAAGCAAGATTTGGACAAGGATCGTATATAAATAAATCAATTGCATTCCAAACGCACGAAACCAAACACAAGTAAAAAAATAACATGTATTTTACCAGTTCATGGAAAAGGGGAACTTGGGTAGTAGTTATTACATGTAATTAAATAAGCAAACCACCTAAGTGGAGATATCAATGGCATAACGCCAAATATAAATATTAGTATGGTGAAAAAAAGCATAGTTAAGCAAGTTTAATAACCAGAAGAAATGGACATCTAAAAAAACAGGGGATTAGAGATCGAAAACATATAGGTTAGTCCCAATTGCTACTAAAAGTTTTCACTTACGATGATCCATAAAGAAAAATTCAACCAACTTTCATGGCCTCTTCACCATTTTGATTATCTTCAATGGATATTGTCAAACTGCAATAAATTGTGAATATGTAAGATTATATCAGTTGGGTACAATAAGTAATCATAACAATTAGAACATTTAGAACAAAAGATGTGAAAAGCTCGTTTTATTACCTACGAACATTTTGAAATTTGACACACTTCAAGTTAATAGGTTCTCCCTATATGCACATATGAATACAACATAAAAAAAATACACATCAGTTTTCAATCAACCTTAGGACATTGTAATAACATGTGATGTATCATTTACATACTGAAATAATTAAACTTGATTGCACAATTGAGACAGAATGAAATTATGTTGCCTAACAAACATTAACACACAAGTAGAAAGAAAAAAGCATTGCAATTCTACCCCGATAAGTATCAAAGAAATTACCTCGAGATTTTTCTAGTTTAGAACAACAATATCACTTGGTGAATAGTCGTTAACATTGCTGCAACGTCGCGCATACTAGAATATTAAACAACAATCATAAATAATTAGAAAATATAAGAGAAGCTACAGTACCTCTCTCTATCCCATGTCGACCTCGCTAATGTTCGAACCATCATCACCATTGCAATAATCCACCAGAGCGACCAAAACCATCTTTACCTCATCTAACCGAGATAACCGACTAGTACAACCTATGTCGCTTGTTACTATCTTCTAGAGAAATCCATAAACCACCTCCATCACCTTTGGTCATTTTTTTCCAGCTAACTCCATCACCTAAAGCCCAACCAAATGGCCTTGGTCATGGACAACAATTGTGGATGATATTATTTCAACTTGAATGGAGAAGGAGCGATGGACGAATCTGTGGAGAAATTATCTAAGGTAATGAGATTTGGATGTTGGGTTTTACTTTTGAGAAGGAGGATTTTGATTTGGGAATTAGGTTTTGATTCAATTGTGAGATTGAGATTTATTTGGGGTTTTGATTTTGTGTTTGATAATTAAGATTATTAGCGGGTGATTTAGATGCTCATTTTTAGGAGCATGCCAAATGATATTTATGCAATTGCTTTGGGTGTAAGAGGACTGAAGCAAAAGGTTAATTTGTGTCCACTTATTTACTTCGGTCATAAGGGCAACTAAAGCAATAAGTCAATTTGGTTCAATGCATTTTCTTCAGTTTTAAGCGGTGATTGAAGCAAATTACATTTTTGTATTTTCTTTTGCTACACAAGTGTTAGTTGCCTCATTTGTTAAGGAGGGATCGAAGTAAATAATCCTATTTGCATTGCGAAATATCACAACTAAAGAAAATAAGGCAAGACGTCGGGGCAATTCTATATTAGTGTTACTAACTGAAGTACTACCATTTACTCCCTATATCAGCACTATGTACTTTTTTCATCATAATAACAACGCAACCTTTCAACCTAAACCATCCTGTGCATGATTTGCAATGGCATTACAGTACTTGAACATCATTTTTTAACAGTTTTTAACATGATTTCAAAATTTATGAATCCAAAAACTGCTTGCATGGTTGTGTTGGTAACACTATTCAAAACCTATGTATATAAAAAAATTACTGGGACATTGTGATACTTAGTTAAATTCTGGTCGTACAACGAAGTACACTTGCTATTAGTGAATGTTCAACCCACTTCAACATGGCATGGCCATAATATGCTGAAAATAATACCATTTTCTTATTACAAATGCCAAATTTTATATCATACACTATGAAGGAACCGAGTCAGTCGAATGTGGGTGAAGTATGTAGATTTAAAAAAAATCCAGTTTTGGATCTTTTAGACCTATAAATTCAAAAGAATATTAGATCCAATCTAATAAATTTTTAAATAAAATTTTATTTTATTTAAGTTTTTTACAATGGAGTTTGAATTTGATTTAAATGTGCGATTGTATCAAATACACCCATTTATGTGAAAGTTACT
The DNA here is from genome assembly GCA_030737815.1 of Allium fistulosum. Lineage (NCBI taxonomy): Eukaryota > Viridiplantae > Streptophyta > Magnoliopsida > Asparagales > Amaryllidaceae > Allium > Allium fistulosum. Next base: position 902,874,405 of record CM060901.1, on the reverse strand, counting down.
TGTTAAAGTTAATTTATAGAAGGAAACCTTTCATTTTTTCCTCTAAAACTTATACAATTAATTGAGGGAGGATTTTATTTAATTGGGAGAGGTTTCTCATTTCTCTCTATTTTATTAAATTGATTTATAAATCAAATGTCATTGATGTGCAATTTGTACATATCATAAATTATGAGTATTTCAAATATACTCTAGTGTATATTGTATAAGTGCAACATGTAAGCAGCGTGCATACTTGATGTGTACGTATGTAGGCGTGGGATTTACACCGTCGTGGACACATTATCCCTTTATATATGCCCTTTGTTATCCATAATTTTATTTTAAAATATGTATATAATTGAAACTATATATATGTATGTATGTATGTATGTATATGTACATACACATAAATATACAAACAATTTCAAACTATATTTAAAATTAGATTTATGTATACCTCTGTGTGTGTATGTGAGTATGTGTGTAAATTTGGAATCTAATATATGTTTGAAATTAAAATAATAAATTGGAATCTAATTTTAACTTAAAAGGAAAATGTTTATGATGTTTTGCACAAAAGTTCACTTTATTTTTCAAAAAAACTTTCAGAAAAAAGTATATAATGACAAAATTATAATAAAAATAACAGGCATGTAAATCATACATTCAATTTTCAAAGAATTTCAAATAGACAACATATGTAGTTTATCCATATTTGTGTATATAACAAGTAAGAAAATTATGTTAATTAATTATAACTTAGCAACCAAACTTGTGTTTTGTCAAATAGTAGTTTTTAAAATAATAACAATATAATTAGGACAGCTTAGGCACATATAAATTCATGATAAAAGTTTCAGATCTCAACTACATAAACAAAATAAACAATAGATTAAATAAGATTGTCGTATGTGATAGATCTAATGTTAACAAGATAAACATATAATGAATTAAAGTATATCATAAAATGGATCAAAATAAAAATTATCATGGTTACAATATGTTATTAATTATGGTGTAGCAAAAGGGGATCTAATCAATTTAACAAAACAATCATATATTTATATGGGATGAGGTATGTAAAGGATCCAAATCATATGAAAGGGGAATATATGAATAAATGAAATATAATTGTTACCTTAAGTTGTAGCCAATAGAACACACCTTGAATGGTGAGGAACTCCCAGATTCCAATGAATTGACATCTAGATTTTGCAAGAATCGGGAGACAAGAATCAACTTGAATTGATTTGATTTTGTATGAATTTGTTTTTGGGAATTTTGTGGCTTGGGAGCCATGGAAATTTCAGCCAAAAGAGAAAGGAAGAGGGCAAGAGTAAACGAATTGTCATGAAGGAATAAAAAAATGAATGGGAGAAATGAAGAGAGATTTAGTTTAAAGGAATGATAGAACTATTTCTATCTTAAAACCTTCCCTTTTAAATCTTTATTAAATCTCAATATAATCCCCTTCCTCTTCTACATGTATGCCTGACCATAGATGATGCCAATGGGCCCTTAAAATTTTCAAAATCCCATTAGTATTAATCCCATTTCAATCCAATTAAATATTCTACTGATATCGTAAATTGCTGCATGCTTTTATAACTTTTATATACACACTTTATTAAATACTAATGACATTAAAAACAAATTGAATTAAATTTTATTTATTAATATTTTATAAATATTAATTCATTTAATTTACTTAGAACCCACTTATTATTTATTCTATTTAAATCCAATTTAAACATTCTACCAAGATCGTACATCGGTACGCATGTTTATAACTTTTACATACGCGATTTATTGAATAATAATGGCATTCAAACACATTAAGTAAAATATAACGATTAATATTTCATAAATACTAATTAATTTAATCAATTTACATTGATTGTAAATTAATTAAATCATGTGGTTCATTCGGAATATTCATCATTTCGGCTGTGCAACCCAAATGTGTAAATTCAGCAAGTGATTAATATCAAATAATTTAAATATTCATGTTCTCATATCACCTTAGCTAGTGGTGTGACGTTTTGGTTAAATTTATCGCTTACACATCTTTTGGTAAAATTCAATTTTACTTATTATAAACGGTATCCAGTGGTAACAATTATTTACACCAATTCTCTTCGCCAAAACTATATCACATTAGGACTTATGGAATTTGGTTTTGATCAAAGTTCCAACATCGTCAAAATAAACTTTGTAAGTCCAAGCATAAAGTCCTTGATTCAATAAGAATTATTATTATTAATTGTATTGCTGTAGCTAGAGACTTTGATTTTGAGTTGACTACACTTGACCGTGATATTAATCTCATATAATTAAGGAGATGAATTTTCTATTGAATAGTATTTCACTTTCAATGCTTCAACTCGACCCTACTATAGTCATTCAATGGATGTTGCCACAATTTAACTATATACATAGTGGAGTATCCATATTGAAGTTCCATGATATTCTCAAGTTGAGCGAATTATGTGACGTCATCACTTCGAGATTCTCTGTTTGATCTCAATTACATTGACTAACAAAAAACTCTCGAGTGAGTCATTCCATAGTTATCTAATAACTCTCAGTACATAACCCCTCAGTACCCCCAACAACCGTGAGTAATACACTGCTTAACATTTGGAGAGCACTGCGCACTCTAGACTCAATGGATGTATCGATATCCCATCTTGAAACATCTTAACTAGGATATTTAAAATAATATGTTGCTTTTAATATGATAAATTTCTCATCATCACAACACATTGTAATTACTACCACATAACATATCATTTAAGGATTTTCTATTTAATATACATTAAATTAATTACTTATAATTAATTATATCACAATATAACAACTATAGAATATAAAGAAAACACATTTTATTTTGAACAAGATTTGTCATCGAGTTAGATATATGTAACAAATTACATGATTACTCTTAGGGCATACCTCTAACTCTATCACATTATACCAACAAATGTTGATGCTAGCATGTGCATGAACATCAAAAGAATGATACATACATAAATACATACATACATATGTCTCTTTAATAAGTTGTGGATACATCGAATAGCTTTTACTTCTTAACTTATGTTCACATGCTTTAATACTTCAATTTTTGCATCCATCTACTCAATATATATAAGCTTTGTTATTGATATGCGTACTGAAGAACTAACATATAAGAGTATCCATGTTTTCTATCTACTACATTAAGGGGGGTTTACTTATTTGTTTAGAAATGTAGGATGTATTTGGTGTGATCAGATCCTTTTTGGCTAAAGATGAAGCATTTGGTAATACACAATATGTAGGCTAATGTTGTTAATACACTGATAAATAATTTGCATTGTGTTTTATATACAAGTATTATGCATCATTGGTTGTTGATGTTCTTAAAAATGACGTGGACAATAAAGTAGATTCATATTTCATTGAAGACACGTACTCATTTTATGAGAGGAATGTTGATCATTTTTAGTACCTCCAGTCGTTTGCTTTGTAACGTGAAATAAGAAACTTAATTATTTTTATTTCTTTTATTAAAATGGTAACGCTGAGAGTCTTATGTTATAATCAAATGCTCTTAATGTACCAATGTATAAATTTTTATAATAATACTTGTCTATAAATATATACGTTATTTTCATATATTTGCAAAAGTTCTACGTTGACAACTTACATACACATGTCACAAATATACTCACAATACATGAATAAACTAAACATATACCAAACAAATTCTTACATGTCAGTATATGTAACCATCCCTTGCACAATCACATTAAATATTACAAATCAAATCCTAATTGCACAATCACTTAGCACTTTGAATGCACAAGTACAGACATTCATTAACACACCAACAGTACCTCGACTAATGCAAACACATACCCCTTACATATCAGTGAAATTTAGCGAAACAACTACATCCACATACTAAAACAAGACAGCTACATACAAACATCAGCCCGAGTGCGAAGCACAGGCCACATCCTATTAAAAAACAATTTGTAGTTAAATTGGAAGATGAGCCCCTTGTAACTTTGTACTTCGTAGAACTAACATAAGGACCCCTTGCAAATTCTATGTTATTTCACCATAAAATAGCTTAGAAAAAATGACTTCGATAATACGCCGTAACTTGCAACGAAATTTAGCATCAAGATTTTTTTATCGGTAAATTGAAGCAATTTGCAATAATTTAGTGGTGGATACATTATGTGGATAGTGAAAAAATAAAATAATTCTAGAAAATAGAAACATAAAATTATCCACTGCAACCCAATCGGAATTTCATCGCGATACTAGCGATGAAAAATTCCATCGGTAAGTTTTTCCACTATTTTCATTTTTTCTGGTAGTGGGCGGTCAAAGGATCTTATTTTCTTATGTGGCTTGGTCACAAAGTGATGGGACAAAGAGATGTGAGGAGGATGTTTGGGAGATGTTTTCTACGAGGCTTGAAGCTCTTCATTAATTCTAGGAATATAGCTGACATGACTCCGAACAAGAACGGCGGAGCGATCAAACATTTGCAGGTTGGGATATGGAAGGTGGACATGCTATTGGGCTGGAGAAGACACTAATTAACATGCACTATGTGGGGATTTGTTGTTGGGCTTTAGATCTTAGGGGCCTATTTAAACTTCTGTGAGAAAACGAGCAATAAAAGTGAAGTATTTATGGATCGGTAGCGAACCATGGATGGATTGGTATCGAACCATCTTATTGTCGATTTTGGGTCTATACTTCTCCTATCTTTTCGGATATTAATATATGATGAGTTATAATGGAGGACCACCATAATCTAACGACTCAAAAGCTAATAACAGCCAATTACAACAATAAATATAGGCCCACAAGCAGCAAAAAAGGGATCTTAGCAAATTGCTCGTACGCATCTTAGGGAAAGTACTTTCATTACAGATCTTTCTTTGAATTTCAAGATTGCATCCATAATTCTTATAGATCTAGTGTGTAATCAGCAATAAAATAGCATTAAAAGTGATAATAAGCATAGCTGAACTACTATAAATCTCTTATCTTTAGCATTCCTTACTTTCTTCTCCATATTTTTACATTTTTTATATTAATATACTTTCTTCTCCATATTCCCGCTTGTTGTTCCTAATATTAGCACTCCAGCTGTTTGTATTAATGCCGATGTGAATGTGTCGCATGCCCAGGTTCATATGGAACCTTCTTTGTCGGCTGTTGCATCTTGTCCAGTGACCTGAGTCCTTGGACCTCCCAATTTTGATCCTTACCTCGCAATGCAGGAGTATACGTGCCCACTGACTTTGTAATGGAGATGAAAAATGGTAATATGGTGCATCCACAATCTGGCATGCAAGCAGGAACAGAGTTTCGGGCTGGATACCTAGTTGCTTTCTTTCTAGACCCAAAGCCAAAGATAGTGGATGCTATAAATTATTGTCGCCGTATATGGAAGCTTAGAGGTGATCTTCATATAAAGTATATTGATTATATGTATTATTTCAAATTTTCTAGCAGTGATGAGCGACAACGTGTTCTTAAAGCTGATCCTATTTTTTATGATGGTAAACCGTTCATTATTACCACTTGGTCTCCCATTGTGTTGTGTTCCAGGAGCCAGGTGATGTCTATTCCTGTTTGGACTTACTTTACTCACATTTCGGATGTTCTTCAATCGCTTCTGGGGTTGAATTGGTTGGCTTGCTCTATAGGGAAACTGATTGTTTTGATTCCAATACTGTGGCCTGTGAGAGATTGGTCTATGCAAAGGCTTTGATAGAAGTAACTCCCAAAAAGCCTCTTCCTTCTTCGATTAGTGTTCAGCTTGATTTTACCATATTGCGGAAGTTTGTATCAGATATGGATGGGTTCCAGATATATGCTCTACTTGTCAGTCCTTTGGTCATTTGGCTGCCACTTGCAGCCCCCTAGAAGCTCCCCCTCCGGCAAAGATTCCCCTTCCTCGTCCTCATGTGTGTATATGGGTCCCAAAATCATCGATCTCCTCTCCTCTTGATGGTTCTTCTGTTATAGTTGGTACTTCTATTCCTTCTTCTGCTGCAGTTGAGTTTGTTGTATCCCCAATCACATCTCCTTCTATTGCTACTATTATTTCACCGTCTGATACTATAGATGTCCCGTCATTTGAAGATGTTGCTCATGATGAGTCACCTCAGGTGTCCTGTGACTCATCCCTTGTTGTCTAAGTAACAACGCCTTTTTATTGGGATGCGCAGGAAAAGGCTTGGATCCATGTTAAGTCTGCCATGAGATATAGCCTTATTGAGGATTACTTCTTCCATTTTGTGTCAGATGACGAGTTGGATCTCAGATGTATGTTTTTATGTATTTCAGGAGATTCATTGGTTCTAGCTACGGATGGTCGGCTTGCGAAAAGGAATGAAGATTTGTTAGCTGATGCCACATGGGATAGGTCTTTTATTTTCTCTTCAGAGTTTGTTGACTATGACCCATCTCTTGCGGTTCGTTTTAGTCCCTCGCTCATGCCATAGGCGACGAACCCCATATGGGTGGGCAAGCAACTCTATTCGATGGAAGTAGCTCCTCCTCTGTGGAGGAGGAATAGCTTTAGGTCATTTAAAGTAGCTTAGGCACCTTTGCCTAACTCCTGTGCTGTATTTTCTCTTTCTTATAGTAGTTAAGGTCATTTTGCCTTACTTCTGTACTATATTTGTTTTATTATGTTGGTAATAAAAAATGGACGGTCCACTATAAAACTGGCCGGCTTTGCCAAAAAAATAAAATAGTACCAAGTCGTCATCTTCATGAAATCTAATACAATGATTTGTGGGTGTTAGACTAATGCCTAACACAAAACGCCATGAGTTTTAATTTTTTTTTTTAAAATGTATATTCTAGAAGGCCGATAGCCTTTAAAAAGGTTGAGAGCCATTTGTAAAAAATTTATTTATATATTATTTACTTTATAAGGCCGAAAATTATATATATATATATATATATATATATATGCATGTATGTTTGTATGTATATACATACATTCATATACATGCACACACATATAAGTATGTATGTATCAATCCCTAAAAATGTTCACAAACTAATTGAAAAGATATTATATTATATATGCCAATTGTATACTCATTTTATAATGTTATATTTATTCCCAATAATAAAAAGCTATCATGTTTTATTATTTTATGTGACTTCTATATTAGTTTATTCACATCATATGTTGTTACCCATGTTATGAATATGAATCTTCAAATGAAATAAATTAAAACGAATCAAATTTAAAATTAAAGTTAAAAAAAACTAAAGTTAAAATTATAATTATAATATATTTTAACAAACAAATATTAAAACAAAAACTAAATAAAAAAATTATTTTATCAAATATACACTAAATATGATTTGGTGCAAATGATTAATTCATGAAAACATAAACTAAAAATCTAATGCAAAATTAGTAAAAGGGAACCTTTTGAAATTTCTCACTTTTACCTAAATCCTACTGTACGTGATCCAACGAAAAGAATATGCCCATGGTAGTCAAAAAGGCATTGATAAGCCCATTGACGACACAATGGCATAGCTAGTTGCCAATACTTTAATGACGTATTTTCATTCACAATTTTTTTTTGAAATATTCCATAAGGAGCTACAAAGGCGTTGATAATGCATATAGCGTTACAATAGCGTTGGCAATTAAAGCAAAAAATAAATACCACGTTAATACACAAGGCATCATAAAGACAGATATTTATCAACGTCTTAGTAATGCCCTACAGATTAACGACAACTTGCAATCATGGCTTTGATATGGTACCACTAATTTACGTTAAAGGTTTCTGTGTAGTAGTGTTAGGCCATTCAATTTATCTGAAACTGAAATTGTCTTAAAGGTCTTCTACACTACTGAAAATAGAAGCATTAGAGGCCTTCAATTACAGGCCGAATAATATATGAGCCCCTATTATTGATTAATTAGAGGCAAAATTGCATTTAGCCCCTATCATCATTTGTAGAGGCAAATAATATGCCCTCCACTGAAAAATAAGATTTACCCCTTTCTCTCAGGTTGCCAAGTGAACAAACCATCCTCTCCTTGAAATCATTTCCCCAATTTCACAAACCCTAAATTTATTTTTCCCTGAAACAAATGCAATTTCTTACTCGATCTCTTCCTCTTTTGATTAAAAGCACGCCTCCTAATGCCGATTCAAAAGTTACAACCATCTTCATTTTACTAGATAGAATTCCAAACATCTACATCATCTCAAGGCACAATGCCGATCGTTGAACTTCTCATCTATAGATCTGTTACGGCAAGTAGAGCATCACATTTGAAACCAAAAGCCAGTTGCACCCATGTGGAATCAGAAGCTGATCCCAATCAGTGTTTATTTTTGCGCTCATCTGGAATCAGAATCTTATCTCAGTCGGTATTAACTTTTTTGGTTTATCTCCATTATTATCCCTGATTTTACAATCTTTTACAACACACTTTAATGTTAAACGTGAAGATTGAACGATAACTGGATGAAGGGTATATGTTATTTTGTTTGTTATTTGATCAAATTTGTATTTTTTTTTGATATTCACGACAAATTTGCAAGCGTTTAAGAATCCATCAATGGTCACACTGTTACCTACAGGGCATGGTCTAAGTTGTGCTAAATTAGGAATATAATTGGTAATCAATTGTAAATTTAGACTTCCATATTTAGATCAATCCGACTTTATGTAAATTTTATGCTGAATTGCAAGTATAAGGTAGTCTGAGATCTATCAATGAAATGAAGTTGATTGGATGTTTGAATATGACATCTATGAAACCTGCAGCTTTTATTTTGGTTGAAATGGAATTTAAAAGTGGATTCACTATTGTTCTTATTTGTGAACTTGTAATCAAATTAATGTGATTCGTTTTTCATTAAAATTAAAAAGTACTGCAATGTGTTCTATGCTATATATTGATATAAATTGAGTGGAATGTTTCCGTATTACATTTTTTTCCTTTGTTGAAAGCAAATTCAATATAAACTTTTCTTCTCGAACTGTAGGTAGTAGGTTTGTTTTTTATGAAATGGAAGGCGATATTTATACCAAAAGTGATTTCCTAATCAACTTCTTTGGAAATTATCTCTTTGCAATTTTAAAGCTATAGTCATAGTGACTCTCCAAATATTTTTTTTGAAGGCGTATATGATCCATCAGTTTCAGCAAATGAAGAAGATACTGAAAATGAATAAACTGCTAGTGCATCATGACCAATAATATCTATCACATTTATCAATGCATATACTAGGTACGAATCATGTTTTTCTTAATTACTATTATATAAGCATATACTGATTTTTTTCCTGAACCAAAATATACATCCAAAATCACACTTGCTCTTTTGTTCTGAGAATGCTGTTTGTCCTTACTCATTGAGCCAATCACTTCAGGTATTTATATATCATGTATCCAAATAGATATCAGTGTGTACTAAAACTATGACTCCTTTTCTCATAGGGAATAAAATTGGTTAATTTTAAGAAAGGCTTAGTGGGCTACTATTCCCAGTTGCTCATGGACCATCATTTAAAGTTGGAATTGTTCTTATCCTTGCTACTGGAATAGTTGAGATAAGGCATGAGTATGATTAATATCTTAATAGTTGATAATTCACCAATGAATATGCATTGTTTTATCTTGTATCACAAAGACTTTTTGAAACACGTGTGCAAATATTGATATAATTTGAGATATAAAATTTTGATGGATTGCACATCTATCTATTACTAATGATAGCCTTTTTGTTGAACATATATTATGCAATGTAGAAGATGTAGGAGCATTTCCCTCAATTTATAGTAGGTTTGAGAATTTTTTTTCCTTTAATAAGATATTAATCACTGCTAGTGTTATGCATGCAAGATAAATGATTGATATATGATCATTTTTTTTTCTTTACCATGTATATCAAGACATTAAACATAGTCAACATGCTTAGTTAGAGAACAAGTTGAGAATGCAACATAGATGGAAATGGTCATCCAAAGTGAGTAAGATACTTATCCAACAACATACTTTTATGGATGTAATTCATTGCACTCTTTTAGTTATCCTTGTATATTTTTGTGATGTTGTTTATCTTTTATTTCATCATGAGTTAGGTTCAAAATATTTAAAGTGATGTCGAAAAGGAAGTGACCTTAGGTTGAAAGGGACATCAAAAATTAATTGATATTTTGTTAAGAAGGCCGTTATAATTAAATTATAATATATTGATATGTTTTATAATTATGAATCATCTAGGCTAGAATTTATTGAATATCTCTTGTGATATATTTAGTTTTTGTTTCTATTTGGATTTTAAACCTCTATTATGATAGTAAGGATGCATATACTTGTAATTTTCTAGTCGTACACCTGTTGTATTTGCTAATTTGGGTGTTTCTTAGTGATCGTGATCATGCAAAATTAAATGGTCGAGTAATGGATAACCTACTTTGATTCTAGATGAACAAAATCAAGATTCTCACTTAAGAATGGTTGAATTTGCATCCAAAAAGATTGCTCAATTGATGCAGCAGCGGATTAACAAAATGATGATTCTGTGAAAGTAGCAATCGATGGAATAGAAGATACCGAATGGTCCAAATCCGTTGATCCAAAGATACCGGATTCTAGCTATCCCAAACACGTTGATCGCACACGATACCGTGTTTAAAGATCTACGATTCTTCGACGTTGATCTAGCGCACTAGATTCCGTGAATCGGCTTCAGCGATCGTTGATTCAAGCGCACTTGAATACTGAAGGTGGAGATAGGAGATCACACTCAACTACCAATTGAAGAAGTGGCACAAAGCACACAAACAAATTTTATTCAATATCAACAACCTTTACAAATGAGACCACTTGCCTATTTATAGGCTTACAATTCACAACACAAAACTGTACAACACTTAGGTCGGCACTGACCTAACACACCCAGCGACCTACGACTTAAAACGAACGCGACCTAACAATACAACATATTACAATACATAGGTCGGTAACGACCTGACATTACAACACTAAGGTCGTGAACGACCTAACACTTGTCAGAAATACAACATAGCGACTTAACAGAAGTACAACATAAGAACAACACACGACTTACAATATTTACATCTCAACACATTACAAACCATCACGACTTACGACCTAATATATGAGCGACCTAAAAATGTAAGGCAGCGACTTAACTTCTTAGCGCATAAGGTCGAGCGACCTTAGGTGGATGCGGCTTAACCTTCAGCGACTTAAAAAAATCAGCTTCTGGGATTCTTCACGCGACCTAACTTAGGTCGTAACTCGTTCACGCGACCTAACTTAGGTCGTAGCTCGAGACAGTCACTCGAAATATCGGAGCGACCTAAAGGAATGAGAGCTTCGTTAGGTCGTTCGTTCTCCTCGCGACCTAACTTAGGTCGTAACCCCTCGCCGCGACCTAACTTAGGTCGTATCTCGTTCCAGTCCATACTTGAAAGATCGGAGCGTCCTAATGCTTGTTCACTTCGCTCGTTTAGTTGCTTGCCCTCCTTAACACTGATCTCATTAGCTCGGAGGCGACCTTCACTAGGTCGTGAGCGACCTACAACTTCACTAGGTCGTGAACGACCTAAAACTTCACTAGGTCGTGAACGACCTAAAATCCTGGAACGACTCAAATCTGAACACCTAGCAGATCGCGCTGCATCATCCTCCCCCTGTTGACAAAAATTCGACCTCAAATTTGCACTTTCCTCTTCCACAACAATCTTATCTCCATGATACGGATTCGAATATTTGAAATTGAAAATATCAGAAGTATGAACATCATCCGGCAATCTCAACTGATATGCATTCTCATTGATTTTCTTCAAAATTTCCACTGGACCGTTTTTTCGAGCTTTCAACTTATTGTACGTTCCCACTGAAAAACGATCTTTTGTCAACACGGCGTAAACCAAATCACCTTCTCTGAAATTCACATTCCTTCGCTTCTTATCCGCCAGTTGTTTATACTTCTCATTTGACGCAAACAATCGTTCATGAACAGTTTTGTGGCATTCCTGCAACTCAGTCACAAAATCACTAGCCCGCTTAACAACTCCCTTCTGATATGGCACTGTCGTCAAATCTAATGGACCCTTCGGACTTGTTAAGTATACAACTTGAAACAGATTGAAATCGGTACTACGGTTAACAGCGTGATTATGTGCAAACTCTGCCTGACATAATTTCATATCCCAACTCTTCAAGTTATCCTGTACAAGACATCGCAACAAATTTCCCAATGATCTGTTTTCCACTTCCGTTTGCCCATCTGTTTGCGGATGATAAGCGCTACTAAAATTCAGCTTCGTTCCAACCATCTTCCACAAACTTAACCAAAAATGGCTTAGAAATCTAGTATCCCGATCTGAAACGATAGATTCAGGCAGCCCATGTAATCGATACACTTCTTTAAAGAATAACTGAGCAACACGGACGGCATCAGCTGTCTTTTTACAAGCGATAAAATGAGCCATCTTGGAAAATCTATCTACCACTACAAATATAGAATCATTTCCTCGCTGAGTTCTAGGCAAACCCAAAACAAAATCCATGCTGATATCAACTCACGGTCTAATAGGCACAGGTAATGGCATATACAATCCCGCATTCGTCGCTGTCCCTTTAGACACTTGACAAATATGACATCTCTCCATAAATTGTTCAACTTCCTTTCTTATAGTAGGCCAAAAATATGATTGCGAAATCAATTGTAATGTACGGTCTCTCCCCACATGACCTTCCTCATGTAACTCTTTCACAATCTTCATTCGTAGACTGCCTTCTGGTATACATAACCTGTTACCCTTGAATAGAAAACCATCCACTAACACATACTCATCCGTCTTTCCTTCATTGACTTCATCCATGATCTTAGCAAAGTAAGGATCATCAACAAACAAATCTGGCAACACGTCAAACCCTGTCACCTCTACTTTCATTGTAGTCAACACATGATTCCTTCGACTTAATGCATCCGCCACTCGATTCGTAATTCCCGACTTATGCTTCACCACAAATGTAAATTGTTGTAAGTATGCAATCCATGAAGCATGCCTAGCTGCAATCTTGTCCTGTCCCTGCATATGCTTCAACGCTTCATGATCAGTATATAAAACAAATTCTTTATGAAACAAATAATGCCTCCAATGTTTCACAGCTTGCACGATAGCATAAAATTCTACATCATATGTATTATATCTCATCTTTGCTCCCGATAACTTCTCACTGAAATATGCAATAGGACGTCCCTTCTGACTTAACACCCCTCAAATTCCAACCTTCGATGCATCAGTATGTAATTCAAACAACAACTGAAAATCCGGCAACACTAGAATTGGTGCTGTCATCAAAAGTTCTTTGATTCTCTCAAAAGCAATTCCTCCGACCATGAAAATTGCTTCCCCTTCATACAATCAGTAACTGGTGCCATCACACTACTGAAATGTGGAATGAATCTTCGGTAGAATGATGCCAAACCATGAAAACTTCTAACTTCTGTTATCGTCCTGGGTTGTGGCCAATTTCAGATTGCTTCAACTTTATTCTGATCCACCTGTATACCTCCCTCCGATATAGCATATCCCAAAAATAAAACACTATGCGTCATGAACACGCATTTCTTCGTTGCAGCATAAAATTGTTCCTGTCGTAGTACCATCAACACTTCTCTCAGATGTTGCAAGTGTTCTTCTGTACTTCCACTATATATCAGTATATCATCAAAATACACCACCACAAACTTCCCAATGAATGGTCTAAATATCTGGTTCATCACCCACATGAATGTACTTGGTGCATTCGAAAGACCAAACAGCATCACCAGCCATTCGTACAACCCCTCACGTGTCTTGAACGCTGTTTTCCATTCATCCCCTGGTCTGATTCGAATTTGATGATAACCACTCTTCAAATCAATTTTCGAAAAGATAGTAGCCCCGCTCAACTGATCTAACAAATCATCAAGTCTCGGTATCGGAAATCTGTATCTCACTGTAATCTTGTTCAATGCCCGACTATCAGTGCACATCCTCTACGTCCCATCCTTCTTCGGTACTAACAATGCTGGCACAGCACATGGACTTAAACTTTCCTGCACATGCCCATGTTCAAGTAATTCTTCCACTTGCCTTCTCAACTCCTCGTGTTCCTTTGGACTCATTCTATAGTTGGGTCTATGAGGTAACACAGCTCCTAGAACAAGATCAATTTGATGTTGAATGTCTCTCAACGGTGGTAACTCCGTTGGTAGCTCCTCAGGAAATACATCGTCAAACTCTCCCAGCACTGGTTTCACTTCTTCAGGGATCTCAACCACTTCCCGACTCTCACGTCCAATCAACAAGAATACTTCAGGCTCCTCTTCTACCTCCTTAACAAACTCCTTCAAAGATAGCAAAGTTTTAAGCTCTTCAATCTCCTCCAACTTGTTTTCTTCTTCTTGTCGCTTCTTAGGAATTAAAGTGATTTTAGTGCCTTCAAACATGAAACTATAACTGTTCGTTCGTCCATCATGTTGCACCGCCCTATCATACTGCCACGGTCTCCCCAGCAACAAATGGCATACATCCATGTCTACAACATCACATCAAATTTCATCTTTGTATTTCTTCCCAATTGAAAAATTAACACAAGCCCTACGTCCAACTTTCACCTCCCCACCTTTCCTCAACCAAGCTAACTTGTAAGGTTTCGGATGCTTCTCTGTCTTCAATGATAACTTCTTCACCGCTTCTATAGAGATAATATTGTCGCAACTTCCTGCATCAATAACAAACTTGCAAACCCTTCCCAAGATAGTACATGTTGATTGAAAGATGTTACTCCTTAACCAGCTTGTTTCCTCCTCCTGTTTTGGTGTTAAACACAACCTCTTCATCATCAATGAATACCCTTCATCTCCCGACACATTTTCTTCCTCCTCATCATGTAGTGAATTAGAACATTCAGCTTCTACCTCATCTTCCTCTGCCTCAGCAATCATCGTTCGCTTCTTTGGCTTCGTACATTCATTGCTTTTGTGACCCATCTCCTGATAATTGAAACATTTGATACCACTATTGATTCTGGTCTTAGCAACTTCATTAATAACTGGTTTTGCAACAACCTTTGAAACATTCGCATTGCTACTAGCCCCTTTCATTGGATTGTTAGAATTCGTAAACACACCACCACCTCTCCTTTCTTGCTTCTCCCAAGCGATAGCTTTTTGATGTGCTTCAGCAACAGATCTGGGATCAAACATATTCACCATATCTTGTATCTGCATTCTCAACCCTCCAACAAATCTAGCTGTCAACTGCTCTTCTGTCTCCATGATGTCATTCCTCGCAATCAACTGATAGAATTCATCCGCATAATCATTCACAGATTTCGTTCCCTGTCTCAGATTCTGTAATCGTTGATACATAAGAGATTGATAATTATATGGCAAGAATGTAGCTTTCATCAATTTCTTCATCTTCTCCCAAGATTCAATCTTTGACTTCCCTATTCTCTCCTGTGTAAGTTTAGTTTGCTGCCACCATGCCATGGCTCTCCCTTTCAATCGTGTAGCAACTAACTTTACTTTTCGATGCTCAGGAACCTCCTTAAAGTCAAAAATTTCCTCCACATTAGACAACCAATCCAAAAACTCTTCAGCCACCATTCCACCCTTGAATTCTGGAATTTCAGTTTTCATCCCTGACTCCCATCGACGATCATCCTCAAACTCTCGATATCGATTCCGTCCTTAGCTATGATCTCGATAATGAAAACTTCCTCTATCACCATCTTCATCAACAACAGATGTGCTTCGATAACGATCCCGTCCATCCACATCTCGATGATCACGCATATCCCTTCTACTTCGCCTTTCATCATCTCGATATGTTTCATTTTCAAATTCTCGATGACTTCGTCTTCCTTGATTAGATTGTGGCGATATTCTCCTTTCACCCGAAACCGATGGCGAAACCCTGTTTCTACCTTGGTTTGAAATTGGTGATGTTCTTCTTCGGGGTTGATTCATATCTATCATGAGCTTCTCTAACCTCCCAATACCTTCATCCAATTTCTCATTGAATTTATCACTAATGCGTTGTTCCATTTGTTCAGCATCTTCTCGCCTATACAACTCTTCAACATTTTGATGACGGTTAGCTCTTCTTGGCGGCATAATTGAATCTTCACAAACTCTTCAAATCTCGGCTTGAACTTTCAAGATGACACCAAATGATGTGCAACCTTCAACTTGCTCTCGGCTCTAACACTTCAAATTCTTCAAATAAAATTGGCTCCAAGACTCGGCTTAGCTATGATTGGCTAAGTCTAGCTTTGATACCAAATGATGCAGCAGCGGATTAATAAAATGATGATTCTGTGAAAGTAGCAATCGATGGAATAGAAGATACCGAATGGCCCAAATCCGTTGATCCAAAGATACCGGATTCTAGCTATCCCAAACACGTTGATCGCGCACGATACCGTGTTTAAAGATCTACGATTCTTCGACGTTGATCTAGCGCACTAGATTCCGTGAATCGGCTTCAGCGATCGTTGACTCAAGCACACTTGAATGCCGAAGGTGGAGATAAGAGATCACACTCAACTACCAATTGAAGAAGTGGCACAAAGCACACAAACAAATTTTATTCAAAATCAACAACCTTTACAAATGAGACCACTTGCCTATTTATAGGCTTACAATTCACAACACAAAACTGTACAACACTTAGGTCGGCACCGACCTAACACACCCAACGACCTACGACTTAAAACAGACGCGACCTAACAATACAACATATTACAATACATAGGTCGGTGACGACCTGACATTACAACACTAAGGTCGTGAACAACCTAACACTTGTCAGAAATACAACATAGCGACTTAACAGAAGTACAACATAAGAACAACACACGACTTACAATATTTACATCTCAACACATTACAAACCATCACGACTTACGACCTAATATATGAGCGACCTAAAAATGTAAGGCAGCGACTTAACTTCTTAGCGCATAAGGTCGAGCGACCTTAGGTGGATGCGGCTTAACCTTCAGCGACTTAAAAAAATCAGCTTCTGGGATTCTTCACGCGACCTAACTTAGGTCGTAACTCGTTCACGCGACCTAACTTAGGTCGTAGCTCGAGACAGTCACTCGAAATATCGGAGCGACCTAAAGGAATGAGAGCTTCGTTAGGTCGTTCGTTCTCCTCGCGACCTAACTTAGGTCGTAACCCCTCGCCGCGACCTAACTTAGGTCGTATCTCGTTCCAGTCCATACTTGAAAGATCGGAGCGTCCTAATGCTTGTTCACTTCGCTCGTTTAGTTGCTTTCCCTCCTTAACACTGATCTCATTAGCTCGGAGGCAACCTTCACTAGGTCGTGAGCGACCTACAACTTCACTAGGTCGTCAACGACCTAAAACTTCACTAGGTCGTGAACGACCTAAAATCCTGGAACGACTCAAATCTGAACAGCTAGCAAATCGCGCTGCATCATCAATGCTCATAGTGGACAAGGTATGTTTTTTTTCGTCATTGATTACTCCATTTATAAAATATTCCATGCTTTTTTAGTGTCTTACTAGCATGTAGGCACACGCACAAACACGATTTTCTTTGATTAAATAGAATGCGAATACTATAATTTAACTTGTGTCCATTTTTCCTTAGTTCAGTTTTACAAATGCAGTAATATTATAAATTCGAGTTTATAATGTTACTCTGTAGAAAAAAATACAAGGTGCTTAATATATTTATTTACATTTTGTTTACCTTAAGCAAGTTTTATTAAATAACAAATATGTAAAGATTTAATAATCTATTAAACTATAAAGCAGGATTCGGTCCCTGCTTATGTGTCACTCTAAAGTCCTTTTCATGTTTCTCTAGCTTCTTAGCATCTCCATGAATTTACTAAACAGCTCCTCACAGTTTTAAAATTTTGCTACTTTCCTCGATCTCGTACTATAGAGCGGTAGTAGTTACTTCTTCTACTAAATGGTTCCTACATTTTCTTTTGATGCATCACACACATTTTCCCATTTTCAAAATTTAGTCCATTTTTTCCTCTTATTTTCTTCTCCTGAAATTCTAGAATATATTATCCTTCTTCACCATTTGTTCTTATTTTCCATAGATTGCTACGTATTATTTTGGGATGATTATACAATTATCAGATGAGACAATGGACTCCTGGGTTCGTTTCATATTAGAATGTGAAGAAAAAGATTCCAATGTTTACATATTCTCTACATTCTCCATTTTGCCAATAGCACAAGCGTTTCATTTTTGGGTATATTTTTGAAAAAACAATTCCCTCATCTCAAAAATTGATTTCCAACTCATCTATGGATAATTGTTGTCTTTAAAGGTCAAACCATCTGGTATCATCTTTACTATAACTTTTTTCATTATTCTTGGATATAAGCACTTCATTTCAAAGTCGATGGCATATACACTTAATCGCTTAAAATAAAATATGAAATGACTTTGTATATTATAACTAATAATCAGTAATGCACACAAGTTTAGATGATAAAAGTTTCGGTGTAGCTTTACGATAAGACAAACAACGCATCATGTTTTCCATATCCAATATTTTACATTTTACCATGCGCTATAGCGGCCTAAATGGAGAAAAGCTCCTTTCACCAATTCCCAATCCACATGCATGTTACTATTGCAATCTAGCATTTTAGTTTTCTTCTGGGCATAAACTACTCGCTGTCGCGCTCTATTTTTTGTGGCTTTCAGGTCTAGTTTGCGCAGAATAATGATGATAATTCATTATCATAACAAGTTTACAAGTCATATAACACCATCTGATGTCATTATAGCTATAGAATTATTCTCAATGGAAAATTATGCAATCTTATTATCACACATGATTGTCTCATTTTGGGTATTTGCTGTTTTTTATTTGAAGCAGAAACTCAATTTTTTACTCCTTTCAAAAGATGTGATGATGAGCATGATCTTGGATTTTGTTTTTTGATGCTTTATGAAATTTTCTCTTTTTTAAATTAATATTTTGTATACAAATTATTGTTGGTTTCTCATGTGGTTCAACATTTAATATTCTGTCTTTATGGTATTGCACGAACCATAACATCACACACTTTACTTTTAAACTTGTATGTGTCTGTAACTGTGCATATGCCACTCCTTAACCTGGTTCTACATAATTTCTTAAATTTCTAATTTGTACATGTTGTGTGCTTCTAGACTACTCTGAAAGCTTGTCATTGCTATAAAGTTCTTCGTTGAATACTTTTAAAGGACGGGCAGGTATGATATCATTTTTTATGAATGATGTCTCTTGAATTTTCGCTTAATGTTGTTTTTGCCGCTTATGCGCTGCTTAATTTTTTAGCATACATTACTCGTATCAATATAAAGTTATGTAAAGAGATTATATTAAGTGCGTTATCTCTGTATGCACAAATTGTTTGCAACGAAGTAAAAGTTAACTTTGAAGTTAACATATAAATTTATAGGTCGCAAAAACCGGATTTGACTTTCGCTACATTAATAGTAAGCATACTTGGGTTCGGTAGAAACTATGCACATTTTCAAATAAATATGATCATATCTTAATGCAAAAAATTACTCTCCATCCATCGGCCCATATAATAGAAAATGATGAAATTTTGTTGAGGAATGTGGTTTTTTTGCAATAACTCCATTTCATTTCATTTTAAAAATAATACAGTTTTTGCTTAGTAGTGCTTAATCATTGCTTAAATTTAGGCGAATCGTAGATAAGTGCCAACTAAGCGCGCTTAAGCACTTATTGCTTAATTCTATTACTTTTAAAAAAATAAAGCGTTGTACATTCATTTAGCGCTTAAACGCCGCTTAAGCGACGCTTAAACGTGATTTTCATCCCAAAGGCCTAGACAAATTCATGAAGTAGTAAAGTCTTACCATTTTCCTAGGTATAATATAATCTTTCTTGGTAAATTGTTTAACTCTTTTATCTTAGATGCTCGTTTTTGATGCACACAAAGGACTAGTTTTTTTTTTCTATTGTCCCTTTTTAAACAAATCCTACTTTGGTACTTACTATAAATTAAAAAACATGTTCCTCTTGCTTTCTCGAATCAGTTAAGCTATACTATTGTATAGTTTAGTACTTTGATACATATGATGAACATGTAAAATTAGAATAGTCAATAGTTTTCTTCACTACTAGAAAAACAGTAAATTCCAACGCCTCATTTCCAACGGCCGCCAATGGTTATTCCAACGGTTTCCAACGGCCCGTTAATTTTTTACGTAGCCGTTGGAAGCCGTTGGAATACATTGGAAATAAGCCGTTTGCGGCCGTTGGTAGCCGTTGGAAATTTTCCTGAGATAACAGACCGAGGCCAGACCTGCAATTCATTATCTCTTCCCCAACTTACATTTTCCCCAAATTCTCCAATTCCCCCACCTCCTACCCAACTGCTGCCGCCCCAAGCACCAACCCGACAGCCTCCGACGCCATCTAGAAGCTGCTCCGGCCAATCTCCACCCTTCTAGCTCTCCAAATCGGTAATTTTCCTAAACCTAATATTTAGGTTTTTTTAGATTTAGGGTTTAATTCGAATGTTGATTGATTCCTAATTGTTAGTGTATGCATATTACATTATGTTATCCCCTAATTGCAACTATTATAACATAATGAACAAGTTATTATAATTAATTGAAAATTTTGTAATTTAAGATATTACATTAGTTTATGTTTATTTGGTTATAAGTATATTAAATGTATGTGTGTGATAGATTTTATTGCATTTGGAAGCCGTTAGAACGGATATTGCATTTGTGCGAACATGAGCTTTGTATTTGTGCGAACACGCGAACATTTGGAAGCCGTTAGAACCAATATTAATTAAATGAGTTATATATTAAAATTTAATATAAACAAATATTTAAATCCTTAGATATTATTCGGCCCCGTCTGACAAGTGTTGTATATGATCGTTTTAGGGTTATCCGTTTTTCCACAAAACGGACAACTCTATTCATCCGATACATCATTTGTCGGATTTGTCCCAGTATTGGACAAGTTACAAACACTATAAAGTAATTATATTCCGTAAATTATATCATTTTAAATGGTTCACAAAATTTCGACGGCATTTCCTTTACGTTCCTTGTGTACACGCATTTGTGTACGATACAAGGAACACGGGGGAAATGCTGCCGAAATTTTGTAAATCGTTTAAAATGATATGATTTACGGAATATAATTACTATTGTGTTTGTAATGGGAAGTAGGATGACCGA
Organism: Allium fistulosum; assembly: GCA_030737815.1. Classification (NCBI taxonomy): domain Eukaryota; kingdom Viridiplantae; phylum Streptophyta; class Magnoliopsida; order Asparagales; family Amaryllidaceae; genus Allium; species Allium fistulosum. The sequence goes on along the minus strand of CM060901.1, from coordinate 902,853,094 downwards.
CCATCAAAGAAAGACACATTAGTGGTAATGAAACAATAGTTGCTTATTTAAAATAAAGTTTGTGAAATTAGCAGTTTGCGTCCGTTGGAAGCCGTTTGAAAATTTCCTGTAAAATATAAAACAAATGATTTATAACATTTTTACTCTATCATAGGTTTTCTAGTAGGGAAACATGGTCAATTACTTTAATGATCGAAGCTGGATGTATCAAAGAAGGGAAATTAGTGGCGCAATAAGCGAACATTTTCTAAAAGGGGTACAAGTGTTCATCGAATTTGCTATAAGTAATATTGGAAACGATGAAGAAATTCGTTGTCCGTGTAGTAGATGCAAATTGTTGAACTATTTAGAACCGAATATGGCTAAGGTTCATTTGCGCCAATTCGGTTTCGTACCCAATTATTTGCTGTGGGATCGTCATGGAGAAATTGTAGCCCCTAATAATCAAGAACAGTCGGTGGAGGTCATCAACGAAGAAGGTAGTACGAATCTCATAGAACATATGGTCGAAGATGCAGCACGATCAATGTTCCCTACCGTTGTAATTGATAACGACGATGTTAACATCGAAGAGGAACCAAATGTTGGAGCTAAAAAAATATATGATTTATTGGATCATGCTAAAAAACCCCTTTGGAATGGATATTTAAGCGGCTCTCAATTATCGGTAACTGCAGAATACATTGCAATGAAATCAAAATACAACCTTACAGAAGCTGGATTTACGACTGTTGTTCAAGCTGCTAAACGTCATATGCCATCCGATAATTTAATGTGCGAAAATTATTATGAAGTGAAAAAACTTATGTCATCTTTCGGTTTGCCATATCAAAAAATAGATACATGTTTAAAGGGTTGCATGTTGTATTGGAAAGAAGACATCAATCTTAGAAATTGTAAAATATGTAATCAGGAAAGATACAAATCGAGGAAAAAAAAGGGAAAAGAAGTTCCGTACAAGCGTATGCATTATTTGCCCCTAACCCCTAGACTTCAACGATTATATGCATCATCTGTAACAGCGCATCATATGAGATGGCACAGTGTGAGAACACCTCAAGAAGGTACGTTGACACACCCATCCGATGGAGAAGCATGGAAACATTTTGACAAGAAATATCCCGATTTCGCAGCGGAGAGCCGAAATGTTAGACTAGGTTTATGTACATACGGCTTCTCACCGTTTTCTCAGTTTGGTTCTAAATATTCATCTTGGCCTATAATAATCACACCTTACAATCTACCTCCGTGGATGTGTATGAAAACTCCATATATGTTTCTCACGATTGTTGTCCCTGGTCCTGATGATCCGACACAGGGCATTGATGTTTACTTACAACCGTTAATTGAAGAGTTGAAAATATTATGGTATGAAGGAGTTGAAACATACGACATATCAAAAAAGAAAAATTTTCGGATGTTCGCTTCTTTGTTATGGACTATTAGCGATTTTCCTGCATATGCAATGCTTTCGGGTTGGAGTACGGCCGGTCGTTTTGCTTGTCCTTATTGCATGGAAGAAACACGAGCATTTTCTTTGCCAAATGGAAAGAAAATTTCATGGTTTGATTGTCATCGATGTTTTCTTCATATTAATCACCCTTTTAGAAGAGACAAAAAAAACTTCATAGCTAATAGACATGAGACTCTACGACCACCAGCGGTATGGTCAAGCGAGGATATATATGAACTTGTAAAAGATTATCCAAAGATACACGAGACCGGACAACAAGAAGAAATTCAAGGTAAATCGACGTTTCATAATTGGTGCAAACAAAGTATATTCTGGGAATTACCCTATTGGAAAAATCTATTAATCCGTCATAACATTGACGTGATGCATAACGAAAAAAACGTATTTGATAATGTGTTTTATACAGTTTTGAATGTGAAGGGCAAGACTAAGGACGATCTGAAATCTAGACGTGATATAAAGCCAATCGTCCCGAGCTTCATATGACTCCCGACAATAAAAAACCCAAAGCATGCTATGAACTAGACAGCAACCAAGTTAAAGTACTGTTACAATGGGTGGAAGGATTACGATTTCCCGATGGAATTTCCTCTAATCTTCGTAGATGTGTCGACTATAAAAATGGGAGACTGAGTGGAATGAAAAGCCATGATTGTCATGTAATGATGGAAAATTTATTACCCATCGCTTTCAAAGAATTGTTACCGGTAAAAGTTTGGACGGTAATAACAGAACTTAGTTTATTTTACAAGGAGCTTTGTTCAACTACGTTAAAAGTTGACCGTCTACTTAAACTTGAAGAAGAAATTCCTATACTGCTCTGCAAACTGGAGAAAATATTTCCTCCGGGTTTCTTTAATGTAATGGAGCATTTACCTGTTCATCTTCCATATGAAGCACGTCTTCGAGGTCCTGTGCAATATGGATGGATGTATCCATTCGAAAGGTATGTTACTATATTGAGTATGCAAATGTTGATTTAAGTATAAATATAGTAGTTAATACTTAACCCAAATAATTTTTATTAGGTACTTAAATCATTTAAAGAAAAAAGTGAGACAAAAAGCTCGAGTTGAAGGCTCTATTTGCAAATCATATATCGAAGAAGAAGCTTCTTTCTTTTTCTCTCATTATTTTAAAGACCATGTGAACTTATCATTTGTAAGTGTTCCGCGTAATGACGATGAGGCCGTTGAACAAGATTCTTCTTCTGAAACAGTATTATCTATTTTTAAACAACATGGCCGACATGCTGGAAAATGTGAGGAAGTATGGCTAGATGATAAAGAATACCATGTAGCACACACATATATTCTTCTTAATTGTCCTGAAGTTGCACCATTTGTTAGGTAATTAGCACATTCCAAGTTTTGTTAAATTTAATACTACACGTGTGAATAAATAATAATGTAATATATCATGTTTGTGTTTGCAGTATTTATGAATCACAAAATCCAGGCGGCGATTTAAGCAAAGATTTCAGTACTTGGTTTTCGAAATACGTTTCTGATCCCACAAATAATGTGCTCGATAAAGGACTGAAACATTTGGCGTTTGGACCGAAAAGAAAAGTTAATACGTATCCAATATTTTTTGTTAACGGATATAAATTCAACACCAAAGAATACGGTGCTGAAAAATTAACAAACAATACTGGTGTATTTGTTAAAGGCAGTGATGACCCTAATAATCATATAAATGATTTTTATGGCGTGTTAACTCAGATATTGCAGTTGACATATTTTACAAGACCCGTGGAGGATGTTTATTTGTTTAGATGCAACTGGTTCAGCAATGTTCCAGGTTCTGGTATTAACGTGCATCCATAATATAATCTTATAGAAATTAAACATACATCGCGTTATCAAAAGTACGACCCATTTATACTAGCCAAACAAGCCCTACAAGCTTACTATGCCCCTTATCCATCTCTAAAAAGGGATAAAGCAGATTGGTCTGCGGTTTTTAAAACCAAAGCAAGATTTACGTTCGATGGACAAAATATTCCAGACGAACAAGCCTATCAAGCAGATCTGGAGGAAAATGCTGAAATAGCAATTACAGACGATCAAACTGATTTTGGACCTTTAAATGATGAGACACATGTATTAGTCGAAGCATTTGAGAGTGTAGAGGAAAACGACATAGAGCACGAAACTGAGTCTGAATCAGAAAACGATGAGGACGATTGAGTAATATCCGGTAATTTTTAAAAGTATTCACATTACATTGATCTCTGATTAATAATGCATTTATCCAATTTACACAATTTTAATGACAATAAGTGTAATACATTTTTCAATGGTTCATCATATCATGATTATTATGAATTGTATATGTATGTATATATGGCAGATATATTTATTATGTCCGGTTCTGGTTCTGGGTCTCGGCGACGTGGCTCTTCACGTCATGTTGGAGAGGGTAGTGGTGAGCAACCAGCTCGGCCACTTGTTTACTTGCAGCCTAAGGCTGATGAGACGTAAGTATCATAATTAGCAAGCATAGCATTTTAATTTTTTAATTGTACATGATATATCTATAATTGTCTAAAGTTCAATTTTATATTTAACGCAGTGGATTTGAGTTGGAGCCATCCAAAGTGGTTCTGAACATTTCGAAGCAGGCGTACATGGCTAGGATGACCGATTGCTGGCCCAAGTGGGGCAAGATCCCCGACGACGTGAGAGAGACGATTTGGCAAGATTTTCTGGTAAGTGTATACCGCTTTACAAGATGATTAATTAAATACAAATAAATAATTAATAATATTTTCTCATTGTACAGGGCACCATAGATTTGCAAGAGCCTGACGTCAATTTAGTTCAGCGACACTGGAACTCCAGGATCGCGAAGAACTATAGGGAGACTATGTCGGAGACTAAAAAAGTAGGAAGGAAGCCCAAGTGGATGAGCGCGACTGTATGGGAGAAGTGGGTTGAGTGGTGGAACTCTGAGGAGTTCAAGGTAACTCTACAATAAATCTCAGCAATTTTTTACCGTTTAATAAATAATTAATCATTGTAAATTTGCAGGAGGAGTCAGCTAGGAACTCGGCAAACAGGAGTAGGAATCCTGGATCACACCGTGGAGGCTCCAAATCTTTCCAGCATCACCGCGAAGATTTGGTAAATTTATCTATTATCACATTTGTATATTGATCAGTTCAGTAATAAGTTAATTATGTACAGTTAAATTATCCAAATTATCAATTGCAGGAACGTGCTCGTGGAGGCTCTGTTGTCTTAGTGGATGTGTTTGCTCACACCCACGCGTCTAGGCAAGTAGATGAGGCTGGCAATATCATATATCAGTGGGGTGATCAAGATAGGGCGACCGAGGCATATGTATGCATTTTTAAATTTCTAATACTTACACCGATAAGTTTATTAATTTCTAGCTATGCGAAATAATTACATGCTACTATTTTTCAATTGAAATTGTTTTTTTTTTCATTTTAGTCGAGGTTGCAGGAGGCACAGGCTAATGCGCTTCAGCAATCAGGTCGTGATGCGCTGACACAGGAGGAGCAGGATAACATTTTTACTGCTGTTATGGATCCAGCGCAACGGAGTAGACGTTTTGGCTTCGGGAACCTAACGGTAAATAATTAATCCTTTTACGTATTTACAAAAAATCAGCATTTTAGATATATAATGTTATAGTATTTTATATGCTGAGACAATCCTTTTGCTATTATTTCTATTTGCAGGCTCGACAGGCTCGACAAGCTCAAAAAGATCAAGACAAAGATGAAATAAAGGAGCTTAGAGCTATGGTTGAGCAGCTACGGGAAGAGAATCGTCTACGAGCCATCCAGGTGGAGCAGCTGGATCAAAAGCTTGCGCAGTATTTGCAGAATCATGGTACCCTTCCTTCGTCGTCTGGTGCTTTGGGAGGCGACGAGGATCCTTGAGGAGGTATGTTTTTGATTATTTGTGCTTGAACAATGTATATATTGACTTGGAGATGTTTTGATGTTGATGGTGATGTTGTATATATTGGTACGGAGTGGGTGAGAAATATTTTGATGGCATGTACATGGTACATTGACATTTGTTGATGGTATGTACGTTGATGGTATATTTTGTGATGTTTGATCGGTTTGGTTTGTTTATATTGGTGTTTTATTGATTTATATGTGTTGTTTGTATTGATATTGATATATATGTGTGGAATTGATTAGAAATGGAATGGAATTTGAATGGATTGGAAATGGTATGGGTGGAAGGTTAATAGGCCTGCTGTTATACAGCAAAATAAACTCAGTATTTCCAACGGCTTCCAACGGTTTCCAACGGTTTATTGGTCATTTTGTTGTAACGGTTTCTAACGGTTTCCAACGGTTCCTAGCCGTTAGCGGTCGTTGGAAATTCCATTGGAAATGGTCCGTTGGATCCATTGGAAAGCATTGCAAGGCGTGGGATTTATTCCAACGGAATTTCCAACGGTTTCCAATGGCCGCCAACGGCTAGGAACCGTTGGAATAGACGTTTTATCTTGTAGTGCTTATTTAAGATGCAAACCAAAATAATAATAAAATATAAGGTGAAATAACATCTATTTTACAGTGATAGCACTTTGAATCTATTATTGTTTAGCTTCGAAATGCTATAATTTCATTACAGATACTATATTTTTGTTCATACATTAAAATCTTATTTCTAATGCTAAGCTTGGATTTTAATGCAAAGGTATGTGAATTAGTGAGAATATAACTTCATTGCAAATTTTCTTCAGGTTACACAGGTGGAGGAACTATTAAGCATCTTGAGCTTGAATGGTTGGCTGGCACGACCATCATGGAGATCTATTGATGCAAGTGTCGTTTTTGATAGTTTTAAAATTGAATGATACATGTATGCATTTCAATATTCTGATGTATTCAAATAGTGTAGTTACTTTATGGGTAAATAAATAATTAATGTTGTGCTGTAATATGATAACCACATTGTGTCAGAATGTGCATATTGTAATGTCAATTGGATGGTAAATTTATATTAGCAGTATATTATTCATTTTTATTTAACCTTATGTTGTTTGGTCTAAATTAAGTAGGAAGGTATGTATTTGGATATAATTAATTGATATATTTGTTTATGAGAATTGACAATAGAGGCAGATGTAAGTGGCTCTATATTTGGAGTCCTATGTGGCATGTATACTAGTAGGGGCAAAATGAATGTCCTATTTGCCTCTATTTATTAGTAGGGACTTTGCTTTTTGAGACAAATACTAATTTGCCTCTTTTATTATTAGGGGCATTTTATTTAATTTTTGTGCCTCTATATAAATTATTGAAGGCGTTTGCTATTGCCTCTACTATCAACTTTTATATTCCAAAATTTCCTTTCCCGTCAACTTTGATGACTCCATAGTTATTGCTGTCGCTGCTAGAAGAATTAATTGAATCTCTCATGTGTGTCCTTTTATTTCTCTATAATTTATGATCAATCAATCGATTTCTTTCGTTCTTTCTTTCCCCATATTGAACTATAATTAGTTATTGAATCCCTCAATTAATTTCTCTTTTTATAGTTTTACAGTTTGAGTTAAACAACAATTTTAAAAGACTGGTCTAAATTTGAGTATTATAGGCAAACTTTATTCATAGAGAGCATATCAACACATGTACACAACAAATACTCATGGAAAAGAACCTAATAGATCGATTCTTTCACAAACACACACACACTCATAGCCATATTCAGTGATACAGTTCAATGATGCAACGCATACCCAAGGCCGGAATAATCTTGTACTCCTTAAACCCAACGGCATCAAAGAGGCTCTTCCACTCCTTCTCAGTCCTCGTCTTACCAGTCAAATGCACCATCATCTGCACATCCCAGTATATCTTTGTCTGATCAACTCCATCATGTTCCACATCCGGCGTTGGAATATCAGTAACCTTCTCCACCATGATAATCTTACCCCCATTTTTCTTACTCGGCACCGCCTTCCTGCACTGCGTCAATATCTTCACACACTCCTCGTCGCTCCATGGCATCAGCACCCACTACACTCATATATACAGTCAATTAATTGTTGGTTCAATGATTACTTCTTTAAAAAGATTGGATTTCATTTTTTAAGTACCTTAAGGATCAGCACATCAGCAGAAGGAATGCCCTGAAACATATCGCCAGCAACATACTCAATATCATCACTCTTCTCAATAGCATCGATCACATGAGGCAGCTCAAATAGCGTGCACTTAATGCCTGGAAAAGCCTTCTTGACCTCCTTTGCTATCTTCCCAGTAACTCCAGCCACCTCGACCAAAGACTTAACCCCTTCAAACTGATCGGCACAGTCTTCCAATATGACTTTAGCAACAGCACCAGAATCGGCCTCCAGACCCTGCCTGGTGTGCTTCCCCAAAGAAGGCATTTTAGCAGTAGCATCCCAAAAGTTGAAACCATGGTACATTTCAAAAGCAGTGGAAGGCTGCTCAGACTTCAACCATGGAATCAAAACGGACCATGGGACTATGACCGAGTCGTCGAGGGTTAACTCGATGAAAGGGGCCATGGACTCCGGTTTGGAGCGGACTAGTAAGAGTGAGTTTGGAGTGAGGGCATAGACCCCGTTTTCTTCAGTAAAGAAGTCATTATGGACTAAGAGGTTGAGAATGCGTTGGAGGTAGGGGATTCTAGAAGGAGGAATGGAGAGGGCAGAAGCGAGCTCGGAAAGAGACATGGGCTTGCCATGGTTGTAGATGACATCAGGGATGCCGAGTTCTACACAGCATTTTAGGGTTTGAGAGTTCATGAAGCTGTAGAGATGGTTCCATAGGTGCGTTTGAGCATTGTGCAGCTCTTTTGAGCACATTTCTGTTTTGGTTTCCGCCATTGAACAGATATGAATATTGTTTTGATTCTCAAAGCTGTAGAGCAGGCGTTTATATAGAGTGAAGAAAGGGACATGCTTACAGATTTATTGATTTTGTAATGTGGCTGGTAACTAATCAATATTTTACTGTTACAAATAAAACAAATGGTTAGTACGTCCTATATCAATAATTAATTGCATTTATATCATGATCCATGTTGCCGTGTGTAGATATGTTAGATGAAATAATCAACGAGTTGATTACGATCGATGTATGTTTTTCATTTTTATTGTACACAAATATATTTTGGGAATTATTTTTAACTGTAACTAAAATTTGATCTTTCTTTTTCTTAAAAAATAAACAATAAATACAAACAAATAACTAATGATAAGGTTGAAATTGCTTGAACTAGTCATAAATATAAGTGAATATATAACTTTTTCTTCAGTATTAGGCATCAAATAGCGCACACACTAAACTATTATTTTCAAGAACATTGTGAACCACATTGCTATAAAAGGTAAACCTAAAATGTAACACGGTAGATCTTAATTGTTGAATCATACCGTGTTAATGTATATGGATTAAATTAGGATATAATCTAATAATTGAGTTCATTGTGTAATCAGTTGCATCATCATTTTGTGTTATCAAATAGTACACATCAAATGTTAACCAAAAAAATGTGATTCACGCGTATGGAATTTAATAAAACACAACTGTAAATAGATTAAGGTGGTGAAATTTCCATTATACTTTTAGCACTTACCACTATTACGTTCATATTTTTATTTTTTATTTTTTTATTTTTTTATTTTTTAAAGAAATATATATATAACAATAAAAGGGAGGAATTAACCTTCCTCCAAGTCCAAGGTTCACACAAGTAGGCGAAGCATATGGATGACATATGCCTCCCATAGAGACATCTCAAAAAAGAAAAAGAAGCGAAAAACAAAAGAGCTCAAAGCTGCCAAGGAGGCCAGCCGAAAGCGTAGAAATAAAGAACCAGCCTGCAAAACCACTCTCCCGCCACAACCAGAAGGTGTGGGCCAGTCCACCCATCGCGCCATCAACCGTAAAAAAGACGGAGAAAACCGACAGACAACAGCAATACCACTCCGAATAGAAACAACGGATCCACAAATCTGCCAACACCACAGAGCCCCGGAAGGCCACCGCCCATTGGTATGACCAGGAATCGAAACAAAGCCGACCAGGAAGGCCACAATAAAGCCTCTATCAAGAGAGAAAGATCGACTGCTGATAGAGCTGACGAAAATCTCAGCCAGAAACACGAGATGATAACAGAGAACACAAGCAACTCCAGCAAAGACGAGAACCCGATCATAGCAGACAGCAGAAAAACCTGAAACTAAAAACAAGACGCGCAATTAAAGTAAAACGGGGGGGGGGGGGGGGGGGGACGGGTGGGGGGAGCCACCAACCGAGAGCAGATGCCTATCCAACACCCAATCTGGCGGTAGTTGGAGAACGGGAAATTGACAGAAGTCCCACAAGTCGCTCGGAACGGTGGCTCATTGGACCCCTGAAAGGTCTACCCCGGAAAGCCAGGAATACGTCATTCCTCACACGATGGATTATGGATTGCGGGTCCATAGAGCTGCTCTCGAAAGTAGCCTTATTCCGCGCACACCAAACGTGCCAGCAGATCAGACTAGGAATCAAACGGAAAATGATAGCACGAAGCGATTTCCCAGAATTCCGGGCCCACCAGGAATTCAGCATCGCAGAAAGAGAACTCGCAGTACTTCTAATACCGATGAGATTTCCGAAGTAGTTCCAGCACGCACTGGCCGAGAAACCACCGAAAAACAAATGGTTCAAAGATTCTATATCATCGTTTCCGCAGCATCTACAACGGGAAACAGTTGGAATTCCGATCTTTTGAAAACTCTCGTCCAGTGGCAACCCATCATGTAGCAACCGCCACATAAATAGAGAGACCTTTGGGGGAATGCGAGTATCCCAAATAAAAGAAAATTCAGGACGAATGTTAGAAGGAGATCTGATGGAGGACCAGGCTTTCAGGATCGAAAAGGACGATCCATCCCATCCTGCCATACCGCCGTGAGAATCAGAGAATAGTTTCACAGACTGCATGTGCTTCCAGGTCTCACTAGCGTAGGAAGGAGTGCCCGAAAAATTCGCACCCGCGAGTCTGTGGTACTTAGCGCGGAGGAAAGAAGCCCATAAAGAGTTGTTGGCGCCAAACCGGAACCACAACTTACAAGCAAAGGCCGCGCAAAGGTCGGAGGGCTTACGAACACCCAACCCACCTTCATTTTTGGGACGACAAATCGCGTCCCAAGACACCCAGTGGTGGCGACGACCGTTGTCCTTGTTTCCCCAGAAGAAGGACGAAGCCAGAGACCGATAAGAACAGAAAAAAGAGGAGGTATGGGTCATAGTCGCAAAAATATGAGAACCCATCGAATCAAGAACTGACTTGATAAGAACTAGTCTACCCGCCTGAGAGAGAATGGAAGAGTTCCAGCGAAGAATCTTCCCTCTTACTTTGTCGGTCAATGGGTCGAAAAGAGCGTTAAGTTTTCTACCCCGGTACATAGAAATACCTAGGTAAGGTAGGGGAAGAGAAGCTTCCTTGAAACCGGATATAGTCTCGATCCAAGAAGCGCGAGATTGAGACATGTCCTTCGAGTGAACGAAACAACATTTGGAAGAGTTAACGAGCTGGCCCGAAGACCTCTCATATTGATGGATGAAGCCAAGAAGTCGCCGAACAGAGGAACGATTGCCATTGGAGAAAATGACTATGTCGTCTGCAAAGGATAAAGAAGAAATAAGGGGGCAACCCCTTGGAATACCAAAACGCTGGATTTGACCGTAAATAGTTAAGGATTGAAGCCCACGAATAAAAGCCTCTGCCGCAATCACAAAAAGCGAAGGTGATAGAGGGTCACCTTGACGTAAGCCCCTCCCGGCTTTGAAATAGCCATGGGCCGATCCGTTAATGAGGACGGAGAACCAGCAGTTGGAGACAAGCCTCCACACCAAGTCTATCAGGGCCTCCGGAAAACCGAAAGTCCTTAAAACCTTGATGATGAAGAACCAGGACATACGGTCGTATGCCTTAGCCATGTCCAGTTTGAAGACAACATTTGATCCCCAAACTTTCCGATCAATTTGGGAGATCAGTTCTTGGGCTAGAAGGACGTTATCAGAGATCAGACGCCCCTTAACAAACCCTGCTTGAGACGGAGAAATGATACGCTCAAGAAAGGGAGCCAACCGGGAGGCCAGTATTTTAGAAATGACCTTGTTAGAGAAATTGCAAAGACTTATAGGACGGAAATCCGTGCAAGCCTTAGGATTTTCGCACTTAGGAATAAGAATCAGGTTGGTGGAAGTCCAACCGCTTGGAAGATTTCCACCAGAGAAGAAGGATTGAATGGCAAGACACAAACCAGCCTGGATGATTGGCCAAGAGCACCTATAAAAATCACCAATAAAACCATCAGGGCCATTGGCACTATCCTTGCTGAGAGCAAAGACATAGGCACGGATCTCCTCTGTGGAAGGAAGATCCGCAATCATGTCACCTTCCGAGGGAAGGATGATCGGAGGAATAAAAGCTAAAAGAGCCGGATCTGTAACTGAGACAGAAGGAGATCCCAAGAAAGATTGAAAATGAGATAGGATGATGTCTTTGACTTCCTCTGGCGACGAAGTCGAAGACAGATCAGGCCTCATAATCTCTCGAATCGAAAGAAGGTTATTCTTCTTGCGAATAGACGAGTGGAAGAATTTGGAGTTAGCATCACCCTTGACTACCCACTTGACTCTCGCCTTTTGACGGAGGTAGTCATTTTCAACACGCAGCTCCGAAGAGAACGAAATTTGGGCATGGGCCCACGCCTCCCTGTTGGCAGCGGTCGGGTCCTCGTCTAACAAGGATTCGGCTAAGATAAGCGACTCTTCGGCCAAACGGACGCGATCGAAAATGTTCTTGAAAGTCTGAACGTTCCAAACCTTAAGGCAAGCCTTAAGACGCGAAAGCTTTCTCCCGAAAGCAGCACAGGGGGAGCCAGAAATAGGATTGCTCCAAATTCAGAAACCACCTGTTGGAAAGAGTGATGAGATTTCCACATGCTTTAGAACCGGAAGGAGGTGGGCCTCGAGAGCGACAGAGGAGAGCAACGAACAATCAGAGGGGCATGATCCGAGAAGGACCGATGGAGGTGGGCGATAGAGAAGGAGAAAGGAAGGCGAAACCATTCCTCCGACCCGAACACACGGTCAAGTCTAGAGAGAATGCGATTTGGGCCGTCTTGGTTGTTAGACCATGTGAACGCCGAACCGACAAAGGGAAGCTCGGAGAGGCCAGAGGAGGCTATGAAGGAGTTGAAATCCGCCATTGCCCCTCTGTTGATGGCCGCACCTCCCCGTTTTTCCGCATGGCAAGCGACGATATTGAAGTCGCCACCAAGAACAGAAGAAGATAATCCCTGAGAATCAAGAGCAAGAATATCCGACCACAGAACTAGCCTTTCCGAACGGTCACATTTTGCGTAGACCGCTGAGAAAAGAAACGGTGCTGCAAAGGACGGAGATGAGCATACCACCGAGAAAAGCTGAGCAGAGTCGAAGAAAGGTCGAATCGCAACAGATTTGGACCATAAGATCCAAATCTTACCCGAGACATTAGCTAAGCCACCGCCAAATCCTAAGGATAGGACAATCTTGGGGAATTCAGCTCGGTCAATAAGGGGTTCCAGGAGAGCGATCAAGCCAACAGAGTGTTTCCTGACAATGCGTTTAAGCCTGGCCACAGACGCATCATTACCAATACCGCGGACATTCCAAAAGAGAAAGTTCGCCATGAAAAAAGAATAGCCGCAGATAAAAAAGATAAAAAGAAAGCCGCGCCCTCAGATAAGAACCAAGCAACGGCCAAACTCAATCCAGATACAGCGAATAGCGAGCAGATCTGTCGATCAGCTCGGACGCCGCTATAGAGCGTGTGCGAATGGTGCGAGGGGTAGAAGGGGCTCTCTGTCGTCTGCGCCTCATCGATCGAATAGGAGGGTCGGGCGGCTCAGAAAGAACCTCCCTCCCCGGACCCTACCGAAGAGACAAAAGAGGAGCCAGCCGACGAAAACGAAGCATCAGAGTTCCTAGCTAAACAATCAAGACGCTCATTAAGGAGCGCAATCTCTGCCTTACTCATCAGCGGAATGGAGATAGACAGTGGACACGCTGAGGATGGACGCGAGCACTCCGAAGAGCACCGCGAGGCCGGAAGGGCCAATCGGTCTGAAGGAAACTCCGAAAGACCATCGGGGAAACGAAGAGAAGGAGAGATTCGAGTCAGTTGCAAACTAAACAGCCGACTGAAACCGAAAGATGAGAGAGGGGAAAGATCGCTAGGGATGAAAGAATAGACCAAAGTGGAGCAAACAACGGGAAAGACCATAGAAATAACCACGGTAGGACAGTAGGACAGAGATTGGAGAGCGGTAGAAGGAATGGCAGCAAAACCTGGCGGACGACTGAACAAGCGACTGGAAAATGTAGAAAGGCAACCATTTTGCTTTCCAAATTGCTGTGGGATTCCTACCGCTGCCGAGCTGTCACTAATCAAACAGTCCCGCGCTGTGGGTAGGAGTCGCGACTCAGGGATGGCATCAGGGCAGAACAAAGAAGGATGGCAATGAACCATACTGCCCGTATAACTGTCAAAGATGACCTCTATACGACCAGGGCTGGGATATCGCCCAAACCAACCGCTCCAAGCCCGATGGATCCCCCTAAGACCCGAAGGTCAGTCGATAAATCAGAAATGCTAGACACGAAATAGAACACTGACGGCAAAAAATTATTAGCGTAGTGCCCCCATGCTAAAATCCAGCAAATGGGTGCCAGGCTTACTCCTCCAATCGGGAAAGGAGCAGCTAAATCATCGAAAAGGTTACAGGACGCAAGCCAAGCAGCCCGAGACCGAAGTCTCTGGAGACTGCTTCTAGACATAAGAAACTGGCTGCATAATACAGAAAGAAAGGAGCAAAAGGGACAAGACGAAAAACCCGCCTGAGGCAAGCAGACATGACCAAAGACAGGGAGTACCCACTGTCGAGTGACAGTGCTCAAACAACCAAAATCATTCTCAACAGACGATAACCAACCAACAGAAAGAAAGCCAAAACTAGCTACTGATAAATAAAAGGAACAAGATGCGCTCACCTGCCTGCGAGTGAACAATCCAGGGCTTTGGACAGGCGGTTGCCTGAGCAAGGCAAAACTGCCCTTTCGAAGAGTCGACAAAGCCAACAACAAAACCGAGCAAGGCACAACCAACTCGACCGACAGCCCAACATCGGACAACCAATCACCATCAACAGCAGGAGCCAAAGGCTTCACGCCCGGGAGCCTAGTCCCAGTCTCCAAACCTGAAATACCATCGAGGATACTAGGTTGCAATCGGTCAGCACGCGAGGCAAAGGTGGTCAATTCCTCTACCCCACACACTGCATCCGAACCAACCTCACCAACAGATCCAAAAACGCAATAGGCAGCCAGCATACTAACGGGAGCCTCAGGCTCTACAAATGATAGACGAGGAATGAAACTAGAGATGGCGGCACTCCTGACAGAGTCATCCACAAAGCCCCCAGAATCACTAACCGAACTGGCGTCGAGGGACCCAAACCGCAAATCAACAACCGGCATCGCCAAACCTCCCACCGCTTCTCCGAAGCGAAGACTCGGTTTGAACCGAGTGATGAAATCTCGATTGCTAACCGGCTTTGCCACGCAGGGGCAGGAGGACGATGTTGCTGGAGCTACATCAACAATAGGCAGATAAGCAGATGAAAAAACATCACGCACGGAGTAGGCAAAACAAGGGGAGATCTCCATGAAGGATCCGTTCACTACCAAAAATCGAAAGCGCGACAGAGCCTTCGACGCTAAATGGGAAAACACACATAATTCGAACGAGCAAGAAGAAGTAAAGCACACCGATAAAGGCGGTTCCACCACCGACAATAGAGCGGCAGCCAGATCTGCAAAAGAGGGACAGGCGCGCACGAAATCGCCTCTAAAATAGAAAACCCCCAAATCCATGAAAACCCTAGGAGCGACAACCGAAGAGTCGCAAAAGGAAGAGGCGAGCAGCTCGCACCCAGAAGTAAAAGGCGCACACGTTTAATTAAAGTTGCTAATAAGAGGAAAGGAGAAGAGAAGACAGTGGGAGGAAGAAAGAAATCAGTCTGCCATTAATAAGACCGTTGCAACTTTTTTTTTATTCAAGTTGCTAATTAAAGTTGCTAACCTGTGTTATTGTAAGTCTAATTTATTTGTTAAAAATTGTTAACTGTAACCCTAAATGGAGCACAGTTGGTTAAGACATGTGGAGACCATACATAAGATTAAATTTATATTAGCGTCAATTGATATTCAATGCATGGATATCCAGATCTATGATCTTAACACAAGTGTTGCATGAGATATTATTAGACATGTCAAATAAATAGCAGTATTATTAGGTTAGCTGCGGAAGGTATTTATTGAGAGAATGACATCAACATATTCAACTAGATAATAAATAGAAACATCATGATATAAACCAAGATTATCATTTCGTTCAATTTTGTATGACCATGAATCTTATAATTAGGAATGTATTTGCAGTTTTAAACAGGGTATATTAATCAAACATGGTTAAATCGAGTTGTGTTGGATTAACAACTAAAATCTATGCATAAACCTGATGATCAAACGACAATAAAATTCCAAACATGTTAGGACGAGGATTGCATGTGGGTCTGTAAATTGTTTCTTTGGTAAAAAATAAATAAATAAAAATAAATTCTTTAAAGCACTTACTGGTATTGTAAATGCATCAAGGTTTCAGTATATAGTTCTTTATTCATGTAGATATTGTAATAAAACTTGGCTAAGAGATCTTTTTCCCTTTATTCATGGCTAATCAATCTGTTCAAGTTTTTAGTCTTTTGATTTATTAACCACTATATACTTTCTTAGCTGTGGGTGTGTTTTTTGTTCAGCAAAAAGGTATGCTGAAATGAGTAAATTACTGAAAGAATAATGTGTTTCTGTGTGATGAATTAGATTATGGAAAAGGAGAATGATCATTTGTATTTATTTGTATGTTTGATTTTTATTTATTTTAAATATTGCAGAATAATTGATAATAAATTATAAACTAATGCAAAAAAAAACATTGAATTAAAAAAAACCGATACACTGCATTTCTAAAATAAAAACTGATACATTGCAATTTTAAAAGAAACCTAGTACATAAACAATGCAAATAAACAATGAACGATTACGGCAGAAATTTGTCACTATGTATTATTTAGCAACTCCCTAATGTCCGTAGAATTGAACACATCACAAACAAGCGTGTAATTCGTTTCTTTTTTTGACAAAATATACAATTTTCTAAAAAAATATCTGTTGTAAAGATATTCGAAATAAACCTGAAATTTTAAACGAAAATGCTCGATTTTCCTTAGAGAAGTTCAGATTTGTGGTGAAGGAGTTTGGGGTGGGGAGGGATTTATACGGGGAAGAAAACGACTGTTGGAAATTAACCGATGACGTCGGACGTGTCAAACGTCTAAGGTTCATGTCCTCCACTTCCCCTAAATGGTCCAACTGCAATGGTTACCCCGTTCTCACGTCAGAGGTGTCTGACGCAAGAATGAGGTAAGTAATTACTGCAAACACATCCTGAGTATAATAGTTTATTCAGTTAACATTGATGTTATGTGAACTATTAAAGGAGAAAAATATCGAATTTGAACAGATATATGTCAGTTTAATAGTTATGAGAACACATATCTTATTATATGTGTATATAAGATTTCATGTCAAAAGAACGAGCAGCATAAATGAGGGGTATTAAGCCCTAACACACAACTTGCACATGATACAACTAAAAATAGAGTTAAGAACAATCTAAAAACACGTTGAATGGAGGCCTCCATTCTGACCATCAGTTGTTGTCCGTAGCGAATACTATCATCTTATTCCAAATCGATTTCCTATTTTGAACCTTATATCCTATTTTTATTCTCATATATTGTTTGCCCATTTGTTGGAACTGGGCTAGGCCGCAGCGGAAGTTATTGGTGAATTTCAAATTTTTTTACCCTATTAGATCTTTATTGGGCCTATGAAGTCTAATTTATTTAGAACTTTCTAAATTTAATTTAAATAAAATCAGATATTTCATTTAAATTTATAAATTATTGTTTGAAATTTTTTTAATTTATATATATATATAAGTATACATATATGCATCATATACATATGTATATGTGTGTGCATGTGTAACATGATATTCTATGTAAGGTATAACACGCCCGTATATAGATGCTAGGATTTACATCGCAACAGACACATTAGTTTACTCTATTTGTGTTGTATGTTATCCAAATATGTGCATATACTTATAGTTATAAAATCCAAGTAATTATATATATATATATATATATATCTGTGTGTGTATATATATTATATCAAATATAATAGATATATATATATATATTTATATATTATATTATAAATAACAATTAAATATTTATATACGTACATATAAAATTATATATTTATAAAAAGAAATTATATTTTTTTACTAATTTATATATACACACGAATTAAAATATAAAATAATTTTATAAATACATATACATACATACATATATATATATATATATATATATATAATTTTCTAGTTTGAAATCATTACCGAGCTAAATTTGTTATAATATATATATATATATTATGAATTAATTAATCAATTTGTCATTAATTAAATAATATAAAATAATTATATAATAAATTATCAAATTTTAAATTTTCAGAAAATCAAGAATCATATTTTGAGGGTTGTGAAAATTTTCAGATTTTTCTGAATAAAAAATATATTTTTAATTAATTAAATACTAAAAAGTTAATTTTTAATTTAATTTTTAAAAATATAAAAAAAATAAAAAAAAATCTGAAATCTTTGCCAAAACCCTCTAAGATGATGAAATAATTTTGAAAAATATAAAATTGAATATTTGAAATGTTATTTATTTTATATGAATTTATTAAACCTTACAGTGATTAAATAATGATAAAAAATATGTAATAATAAAAAAAATTATTTTTGACAGTTAAAATTCATAATTGGTATAAAAATATATTATACAAATATTCGATCAATTTTATAGTGTGTGTGTGCATGCTTTGATATAAATTTTGTAAATGTATTAATTTACATATTAATATATATGTGTATTAATTAATATAATATTAAAATAAAATACTTTTATTTAGCATAGATCATTAGATTATTAATGAAATATGAGTACATTAAATTTATGAACATAGCCAACTATTATTGTGACAACAACATTACCTATAGAAATCTCACATAACTAAATAAGCAATAAAAACTTATATATATACATATGTGTACATGAGCAATGAATTATTATACCATAATTATCTATCTATTATGTAAATAATTGGTTACCTACAGATGCCCTCATGTCCACGTTGAAAAGATGAATCCTCTCCATTTGGAAATTCCTCGATTCGTTAGATTGCTAGTCTTGAATCGCAGACCCTTTTGCTATCAAATAGCCTTGGATTTGAATTGATTTGATTTGGGTTTTCATAGAGTATATATAGAGATGAATTTTGGCCATGAGAGGATAGAGGAGGCAGCAATAAAGAGATTAAGTTAAGTTAGGGTTAGGGTTCCTTTTGTAGTGGTTGAATCAGAGAGAAAAATGGATCAGATCACTTACCTTTTCTCACCAGATCTTAAGCACACATCACACCCCTTTACCCTATATTTTGCAGCCCCCTTTAACCCTATTTCCAGCCGAAATTTGTCCCTAATCTCATGGGCCCAGATTTTCGCTAAACCGAAAACACAAGTCCACTAAAGTACGGATAGTTGGTATGGTATCCTGCAAAAAGGAAAACATATCAGAGCACTAATGAGTTAACTAGTCTTGCCCTATAAAACAAACTAACAAACAACTGTGGCATTGCATAACCCAACTGAACCAATCCTGGTAGGCAGAAGAGATCAGTTAGGTGTAACCCTGTCCTTTCTGTTGACCGTAAGAGACTGATGCCGAGCTCAAGAAATATGCAACTCCTACCCTAGTTTATGGTACCCAAGTATGCCAGCCTTTTACGTACACTTGTTGCAACTCATTTTGGTACCTAGACACACCAGACTTTCCATGCCATGTTGCATAAGTCTGATCCCACTCATCGTCCATTTAGATTTCCTAGTGCAATCAAGGCAATAACCCCACTTATAAAGTTAAAAACTTTGAAGCATACCTAATTTGACTCAGCACTCAATATAATTATAACAGAAAATTTATAATCAAGGCAATAAGCACAGTCCAGACCTAGAGGTACCCCTCTAGTATGAAATCGTACACTCACCACGGGTCATATTGGTTGGATATGTTTTTAGCATTCTAACACAATCTAACGACCTTCAGACATTGGTCCACTATAACCATAACAAATAATTTATAATTATTCACACCCGTTATAAATGCATATCTGAGGCTACCTATATACATATTTCAGACTTATATATACTTATTCTTCTTTTATTTCTTTATTGCCTCAACGTCTTCTATATTTGACTTTAAGTCTTCAGTCTTACTATGCGTTTATCTTCTATTTCGTTAGACTCATTTACCGCTTCTCAATTTCAGACATTAATATCGTTGCCACAACATTCATTAGTTCAACCTTTGATTTCTATTCCAATTCTTATTTCTTTTTCTTGCCTATAATCCAAACTTACTTTTTCCTTAGTTTCCATTTTATTAACCTTTAAGTTACATTCTTATTTCAATATTCCACTTTTAGGGTTTACTATATTTTAATAAATTGGAATCAAACTTAAACAATTTAACTGTTGCACAGTGAATTTCCATATCCTATCCTAAAGAGGTGGTTTGTGCGATGTTTGTAATGATAAGTAATTCTCTTTTATTTAATGAAATAGACAGTACAAAATACAGTAATCGTCTCTATTTTATTCATCTCTTTCTTTTATATTGATTACTTGTCATTTCAAACATCACACTTTTGTTAAGTTTGAGCTTGATAATATATGGAAATCCATTTTTAATAACATGCATTCCAATAAATTAAAATATCACTAAAATCCCAAAAGTCTAGTTAGCTTTATATCCAATCTCATTCATTAATATCAAATAAAATAGAATCTCAATTCATTGTGTGTTCAGTTAATAAATTCGACGTAAAACTGATAATTAAAATCATGTCGCAATTACAGAATTAAATCTAATCATTACGTAATTACAAAAATAAAACTAATCATAACGTAATTGCAGGATCAAAACTAATCTTTACACTTCTGTAATTATCACTACCAATTTATAAGCAAGTTTACAGTCTTCAACATTTCATATATATGAATTCATTTGAAATTACATTATCAGACTCAGGCATATAGGAATAGATCTGCAACGATATAATCTAGTCTTATATAAAAACATATAATATTCCCACTCACCTTTAATTAGCGCTCCCGATCTCTAGATTTAATCCAGATCTGACCCTATTATCTGTATTCTCCACTTTTTGACTCCTTATTTTAATCCACAGATAATATTTTTTATAGATCTATTAGAGATTGGAATAGAGAGAAGAGATTTGGGATTTAGATTTATTAATTAGAACCAAATCTAAAAGCTTACCTTTGGTGTAGCAACCTGATTTGAATCTATCTTTTATCGTCTATCCTTTTCTAGTCTTCTCCAAAATGTATACGTGCAATCGATTCTATTTTTGTATATTTATAATTTTTGGAAGAGAAGAGAAAGTGACAGAGCTTCCGCGCTCATTAGAAAATAATGAGTTGAAAGTGAAGCCCAAGGTCCTAATTTATAGAGGTTCAAATCAGCGCTAACTGTCGAATGAAACTAGATCAAATCCGAAACGTTTAAAAAGAGATTTGCTACCGCCTTTAAACCAACATGGGTCGACCACCCCTAGCCATGGTCGACCGCTAACGGTCAACCTATATAGGTCTATTTCAACCATTTTAAACGTCTGTTGATTTTGTTAATTTTTTGTTTGGTTTTGTTTTGTTTACTTCTCCTTTCGATTAATTCCATCAATTTATTTCCTCTTTTAATTTATCTCATTCAATCATTACACTTTTTATAAATCCACTAAGATTTTAATTCAAATGTTAACAATTATTACCATATTTACATATATAATTATTTCCGATGCTAAAATTTCAAACGTTAATAACATTTTCGTTTGAACTCCTATCGAAAAGTTTATATATGAAAATTGATCAGAAAATCGCCATGAATCCAATGGTACATGTCTCGTAGCAAAATTCTGACATTTGTAAAAATTCCATTTTTCACTGTTTATCATTTATTAATCCATTTCTATTTTAATTAATTAACATAAAAACGTAGGGTGTTACATAACCTTTTGGTGACCCCAACAGCCATGAATAATATATTGTCCAACATTTGGAGAGCGTTACGTACTCTAGCCTCAACAGATTCATCGATTTCCAATCTCGATGCATCTTGTCTGGGAACATTTAAAATGATATATTTATTTTCATTGTGATAATTTACTCACGGTTACAACACTTTGCAACTACTATCACAAAATGTACCATTTATGGATTTTCTATTAGACATACTTTTAATTAAATTAGTTAATTAACATAACACATTATATCAATATATAATAGAAAGAAAGACACTTTTTGTTTTGAATAAGATCGATTACCAAGTTAGATATATGTGATAAATTATATAATTACCCCTAAGGCATACCCCTAACTCTATCAATCTCTCATTTGGACTTGAGGTCAATTATGGAATCTTATTTCAACTTCTTTAATTGGTTTTCTTAAAACCAATTAGGTCAGTCCCTTAGTGAACGGGTATACTATTATGTTTTAATCATCTACTTTGTCAATTAACTGTCTTTGATAATGATAAACTACATTTATCATGTGGAATGATTCGGAGTATGTTTCTCGACTTCCAGTGAGCTCTTAAATATGTTATGAACTATATAGTGACATTGTTATCATATAACAATGTTGTGTGATTCTTAATATTTGGAATCACTCTCGGTTAAGTTATAAATTTGTGCATTTATTATGTATATACATTGTTTTTATTGTGGTGTTATTCAAGTCAATGAATCAGCCACAATCTCTTCTATTTGGAACATTTCCAACTTAAAAATTCTTACCTTGAATTTATTGTTAACATATTATACTCAATACCATTTATGAAGTTTGAGTTCGAATACTTCTTCACAAGGAGTTCATTTTTTCTGTAAACAATTCTCTAGTATTTCATAAATACACGAGAACACTCCAAACTATCATTCAATGATATCAATTTGGATTTAATATTTTCTTCATGTATCAAATACATAAAAAAATATGATATCATAGACAACATAACATGTATGATAATTCCTATTTGTCAATGCATAAGGAATCCATCTTACATGTTCCGTATTAAACATTTTAATAAGGAGTCCTTACATATCATTCGGTACATTCCCAACATCTTTTATACTTGCTATAAAAGACATCATTTATAAATCCAAAAATGAGTATTAAAACAAATAAAACTGATTTTAACACAAGTACATTGTTAGAAATCAGTAATGTGTTGTTTATTTATTGTTTAAAAATATCAATGTACATTTTAACGTTCTTTTTTATGAACGCACGTTTCTTCTGCATTTTGATGGATAATCAAACTATTTGATATTTCTATCAAAATATTTATTTAATTCCGATGCTTATAAAATGATACTTTCTATTATTTCTTGGATCATATCCAAAGACTCACAAACTCAATATCGCTCCCATTGACTTCGAGAAACTTTGGTTGTTATATGCAAACTGTCTGGTCTAAATCTATATTTAGAACTTTCTGTTTCAATACATATATACCAAAACCTGAACTCATACTAGGCACTAATTTTGTGAGTAAATCCGAATTAACTTGAGTACATTGAATAATGAATTTATATGCTAATTTTAACAATTGAAATTTACGTAGTTATTCTTATCAACGTTGCTCATTAAATTCCAACTACATTAGTCTCTTAAAGGCACAATCGCAACAGATGGATCACCTCCCTTCGGATACGACTACCAAAATTGTATTTTGATAACATACTTGGAATCCCTTTGGAGTAGCGCATCATACCATATCATAGAGTCAATACTTTAAATGGCTTAATTAACAACTAAGGATTATCTATTCTCGACATTGATAAGAAACTAATAGTTTCTCTTCAATGTGCGAGAATACTTATTAAATACTCTAATACGATGTGTTCATTTAGTTTAGGTTAATTTCATTTCATCCCATATAATCAATTTTATCTTTGTATACTACCAATAATTTCCCAAAGAATTCCTTTACTATGAACTTGGTATTTCTTGAAATAACAATTGTTTCTTAGTGCAACAGAATAGGTATTCATAAACATTTTATGAATTTCCTTATTTATAAAACTGATTTGGTTTTAGTTTACAAAATTTATGTTCAAAACATAAATATGTCATCAAATGACAGTCTTTCCCAAAATCCTTTTGGGAAGATTCATACAAGATCCCGCACGAATGATTATTACGTGTAATCTTTCGACTCGCATAACATGTCAACTCCTTGGCCTAGGATATGTTGGGTTTCTTATAAACCTTTATCTTATAAGATTTTGTAAACTGTTATTTAGATGAAATAATATTAACATTGTGTACTACTCTTAAGTACATGACCTTATAGAAAAAACTAACTCAACTTCACTCACAATTAATCATACTATGTTCAACAAAGTTCGATTACTGCTCATCGATACATCATTAAGTATCACAGGGAGGAGTGACTTTTGATATTGAAACTTTATTCATTTTTAGGTACGTTCGAAACCTTTTCCAATAAACTCACTCATTCGATTAAATCGAATCATTCCTATTACATGTTATATTATTGACTTTCATTTCATACTATATGAATCTGTCTTAGACATACTACATATGTATCAAAGACGCATGTTCATGTCGGTGATAACTCATCGGTGAATACGACGAAGTACGTGGAACTATTTTGGTATTGATAGACTTATGATTTCATACTTCTATATTTATCAATCCAAAGAATTCATTAACTCTTATGATGTTCGCACTAAGTGGGTGCATTGCCCTTAATTGCTTGAGATATAATTAACCAATATCATGATTCATAATCATATAATAATATTATTTCTCAAAACTACTGCTTAATCCATAATTTCAAAATAATTGCAAATAATGTCAGATACTTATGTATTTTTAGTGCATCATTTTGTTATGAAAACAAATACCGAATTATAGCATTATTTCATAATGAATATTCATAATATTCACATTGAAATATAATTATGTCTATTTTTCAATCGACATCGAAAAATAGTCATTATTTCACAAATAATGTTCGGTACGTTTTACAAAAATAATTTTCGTAATTTGATGCAATCAATAAGTGCTGTATGGCATGCTCCCACTATTCCCGCCATTACTGTAACAACGTACTAAAGTTTGAGGTCCATTATTCACTTAATATAGTTTATTTATTACATATACTGCAACTAGTTTACAGTATAGAGTTCTTTGATCAAATACCTTGAACTTAAAGAATAAATCTTATAGAAAACAATTTTCTATATGAAAGTATATACGGAATAGAAATCATATTTCTTATTCTAATATTAAGTATCGATTATTATTACATTTCTCGTTTCTGATGTTTCTTTATGAAGCAGAAGTGACTATTCATTCTTCTCATCCCAACTATACTTTAAATCACTTCTACTCTTGTACATTCATTTTCTTTCTAAACGGTCGAACAATTCAAAAGAAAAACCCTTAATACAATATCATAATGAACTCTTTACAAAAGCGCATTCAATTATCCTTAACATTTAGGGATATCATATATTTGCACTTTATGTAAACTGATCAAACTGACATTTCTGTGATCGAGTTCTCAGATTTATATTATAGTTTTGGTCTTGTGTTACATTTAAGACAATATGATCCTTTTGTAATCAATTAAATTGAATACTCGATCTCAAAATACTGTTTATTGGCTTATTTCAAATGAACTAAATTCATCGAAATACTGTTTATAACAAACTATGACCGTTCACCATATAACATTTATATGGGATAGTATGTGGTTCAAATATCAATATTCTTAAATTGCTTTTATAGTTCGAAACTCATAGAATGCAATATACGGTCTCAACCAAATAAACACGTAAGCAACTAAATTACGAACATACTACGTAGTTGTAAAATTAGGCATTTTCATGGGTATAGAAACATTCATAAGCAATAAGAATTATTAGTAAGTATATTTATATTTCTATTTGTTAATTTTCAATTTAGTTCATTTGATCTTAATTGATAAACATTTTATCAACCATCTTAAATGCACAAATTTATTAGTGTAGATTATTATAACATTATATTGCTTATGTTCTTACAATATTAGAAAGGTTTAATGTTATCATTTCATTTTTCGAATAAGGCCCCTACTAGTTTTTATGTTTCACCAAACCTTAAGCGGAACATAGCTTCACTAGTGGGTGACTTAGGACTCATATATCTTGGGATTCTGACCTTCAGGAAAGCTCAACAAATCATACTTCCATATACGATGGATAAGTCCTTATTGGTTTTATCATGTACAACTCCTAACCCATGGTTCCTTTCCCAATCCCGTCTTTACCTTAAGGAAAGATCAACATGTAAAGTGAGACTATTCACTCGGACCTATCATTTCGCGACGGCCTAAGTATAATGCACATACTTTAAGGGAAGCTCAACAAATATGTGCAGTTATCTTACCTCGTCTATTCAATATATTAATAGCACTACACATAACATCCATAGCTTGAGAAAAGCTCAACAACTAAAGAGTATGCAAGTAATCTATTAATATGTTGATAGTGGACAACTTTATATTAAATATTCATAATCTTTAATATATTATATCGAGTGATATTGACTTATGGAATAATATATTTCTTATAAAATATCTTCGTGATTCAAGTGTCGGATACATCTGAAATCATGGTATATGTACATTTGTGTATGTATTCATTCCTCAAGTCTATTTATGGTTTCTATAACATTCCACCTTTAGCTTATACATTCATATTATATAAGTTTATTATTATATAACTTTTACATTTAATATTATTTATATAATAGTCTTATGTATAACATTATATTAATTAAACCTTAATTAATTAATTTTTAATTAATTAACATATTAATTAGTTTTATATTAATTTAGTATAACATTTATATTAAATACTTATTACATACTATAACATTTATAGTATTACATATATGTATATATTCATTTAATTAATTGACATTTAATTAATTAATTTAATTAATTAACATTTAATTTATTTATTTATTTAATTAACCTTTAATTAATTTATTTAATTAAACAATTTTAATTAAATTATATTAATTTCAAAATTCAATTCATACGTTATTTTAAAAAATTAAAAACAATATAACATATAACATAATATATAATACATGTATATATTTATTTATTAATTAATTTATTTAATTAATATATTTTATTAATCTATTAATAAATTTTATAAATTTCGAAATTAATTTATATAAATTTTTAAAAAGTTTCAAACATTTAGAAAATTTTCATTATATTATAACATTTATAATATGTATATACTGTAATTTAAATTTAACTTTTAAATTTAAAAATCTTATATTTTGAATTTTCAAAACAATTTATATTATAACATTTATAATATATTTCTTATTTTAAATTTAACTTTATAAATTTAAAAATTTTATTTTTATTTCAAGACAATTTTGAAATTAGCCCAAGGTCCAATTCAGATTGGGTCTTTTCTATTAGGGATAACCTTTTGGGCTTTGATCTTAATATTTAACCATAATATGACTAATTTAGACTACATAGATAATTGGGTTTTGATACCATTGTTAGAACTGGACTAGCCTACAACAAAAGTTATGGGTGAATTTCAATTTTTTTACCCTATTGCATCTTTATTAGGCCTATGAAGTCTAATTTATTTAGAACATTTCTAAATTTAATTTAAATAAAATCGGATATTTTATTTAAATTTATAAATTATTGTTTGAAATTTTTTTGATTTTTTTTCACTTTATATATATATATGTATATATATGTATCATATACATATGTATATGTGTGTGCATGTGTAATACGATATTCCATGCAAGGTATAACATGCCCGTATATAGAGGTTAGGATTTACATCGCAACAGACACATTAGCTCATTCTATATGTATTGTATGTGCATATATACTTATAGTTATAAAATCCAAGTAAGTATATACATACATACATATATATATGTAAATATATTTATTATATAAAATATTATATATATATATATTATAAATAACAATTATTATTTTTCTAAAATGGACAAATAACAATTATATATATATGTATATATAAAATTATATATTTATAAAAATAAATTATTTTACCAATTTATAAATATATATACGACTTAAAATATAAAAAATTATATACACACACATATAAATATAATAATAAATGTAAGTTTGTATTAAAATAAATTATATACAAATTTAAATAAATAAATAAATATATATAATGTTTTAAAAATATAAAATAAAATACAAAAAATCTTAAATTTTTTTCGAAAGCTTCTGAGATGATGAAGTAGTTTTCAAAAATGTAAAATTGAATTTTCGAAACATTAATTATTTTATATGAATTTATTAATTCTTGTAGTGATTAAATAATGATAAAAAATATTCAATAATAACAAAACAATTATTTTCGGCTGTTAAATTCATAAATGATATAAAAATATATTATTAAAATATTAAATCAATTTATATAGTGTATATATACGCTTTGATATAAATTGTGTAAATGTATTGATTTACATATTAATATATATGTGTATTAATTAATATAATATTAAAATAAAAAAAAATTATTTAGCATAGATCAGTCGATTATTAATAAAATCTGAGTATATATGAGTACATTAAGTTTATGCACATAGCCAATCATTATTGTGACAACAACATTACGTATAGAAATCTAACCTAACTAACTAAGCAATAATAACATATATATATATATAGGTGTACATGAGCAATGAATTATTATACCATAGTTATCTATCTATTATGTAAATAAATGGTTACCTAAAACAGATCCCTCGAGTCCATATTGAAATGATGAATCCTCTCCCTTTGGAAATTCCTCGATTCGTCAGAATGGTAGTCTTGAATCGCAGACCCTTTTACTATCAAATAGCCTTGGATTTGAATTTATTTGATTTGGGTTTTCATGGAGTATATATGGGGATGAATTTTGGCCATGAGATGATAGAGGAGGTAGCGAAAAAGAGATTAAGTTAAGTTAGGCTTAGGGTTCCTTTTGTAGTAGTTGAATCAGAAAGAAAAATGGATCAGATCACTTACCTTTTCTCACTAGATCTTAACCACCCATCACACTCCTTTACCCTATATTTTGCCGCCCCATATATCCCATATTTCCAGTCAAAATTAGTTCCTACTATCATGGGCTAATGGCCCACTTAAGCCGAAGTAAATATTTTTAATTAAATCCAATTTAATTTCTTATCGATAGCTTATATCAATCGATATATTTTTAACTATTATAAATATATACAACAATATTTATTCCTCAAATCATATTCAAATTTCATAATTAATATTTCATAAATATTTATTAACTTAATTAATTTATAATAATTATAAACTAATTAAATCGTTTGAACTAAAGAGAATTCATCATTTCAGTTGTGTAACTCTTGGGTGTAAATTCGGTCAGCAATTGTCATTGAACTATTTGAATATTAACGTTCACATGTCACTTAGCAGGTGGTGTGACATTATGGTCAAATTTTGCTTACTCGTTCTCGGTAATATCTACTTTTGGTTTTATAAGCGTTACCTGTTTGTGACATTTATTTACACCAATTCTCTTCGTCAAAACTATGTCTCTTTTGACTTATGGATTTTGGTAATGGTCAAAATACCAATATCGTCCACATTCAACTCTATAGTCCAAACACAAAGTCCTTGGTTCAATAATAAAAATTATTATTAACCAAAATTCCCTGACCAAAGACTTTGACTTTGAGTTGACTTGAGTTGACTGTGGTACTAACCCAATATAACTAAGGAGACAAATCCTCTCTTGAATAATGCTTCACTTCCAATACTTCCACTCGACCCAACTATAGCATTCGATGGATGTTGTGTCATGATTTAACTATAATCAAAGTGGAGCTTTCATATTGAAGATCGACAGTATTCTCAAGCCGAGAGAACTGTGTAAATCAGCCATAGTGATATTTCTTGTTTGACCTTAGTTATATTAACCAACATAAAACTATCGAGTGAGTCATTCCATAGTTATACAATAATTATCAGTACGTAATCCCTTGGTGCCCCCAACAGCCATGAGTAATACACATTCCAACATTAGGAGAGCGTTATGTACTCTAGTCTCAACAGATACATCGATATCCAATCTCGATGCATCTTGATTAGGAACATTTAAAATGGTATATTTATTTTCATTGTGATAAATTACTCATGGTTACAACACTTTGTAACTACCATCAAAAAATGTATCATTTATGGATTTACAATTAAATATACTTTTAATTAAGTTAATTAATTAATATAATACATTATGTCAAGTATATAAAGAAAAACACCATTTATTCGAACAAGATTGATTACTAAGTTAGATATATGTAACAAATTACATAATTGCCCCTAGGGCATACCCCTAACTCTATTACCATTAAGCCCACTAATTGATCACTTTTCATACATATATATGTACGTGTGTGTGTATATATACACATATATGTATGTATATGTTTATGTGTGTGTGTGTGTGTGTGTATGTATGTATGTATATTTATATATGTGTGTGTGTATGTATGTATATGGATTTTCTATGCCTCATTTTACACCTCTATGATTGTTGGTGCTACACTATTCCAAATCAAATGAAACTTTGGGAATTTCAATCTACACTATGAACATCATATCCATAAAAATTGAGATCATTTCGAAACTCCAAACATGTTCAAAATGTCAAATCGAATAACAATCGGTAAAATACTTATTTTGACTATTGATTTGAAACATGCTTTTGAACATGTTATCATTACTCAAATTAAGCCAAATTTTGTATAGATGATCTTGAGTTATGCAAGAACATACTGTAACAACCCTAATTTTTGATAACATTATCAGGAGATTTAATTAGAATAAATTAAATAGAATAATGTAGAGATTGAGATTAGTTAACTAAATTAGTGGTCGTGCTTATTAAAAATGAACGAGCTTATATTGTAAATGGTTAAGTGTTAGCTAATCAAACACAAGGGCATTAGAGTAAATTGCCACCCATGTTTCCCACCCTTATACTATTTCCCTAAGACCATTCATGTTCAATTTTAACACAAGCGAAAATTAAAAACGTAAGAAAGCTAATAGGAGCCGGCCATTAAGGAGAAAGAAGAAGAGAGAAATCAAATCTAAAGCTTAGGATCAAGCTACAAGAAATCAATCTTAATCAATCTTCAATTTCCTTATCCAAACTAAGGTGAATAATAATCACTACATCTCTATTTTTGGTTTTATAATCATATGATTTTGGATTTAAGGGTAAATTCGTTTTTATGATATTTTGGATATATGCTTGATTTTGAATTTGTATAATTTAAACAAGATTGTTTAAAAGAGGATATGCACGGTTTTAGGGTAAAATCAAGATTTAATTATTTTTAAGTGCCATGGAAAAATTATATTTTATGGAAAACATGATTTTAGAATTGGGTTTTAATTTTTATAATTTTCCAAGCAGTGGAGAATTAGTTATGAATTTTCAAAGGAAAATATGGTGATTTGGGTTTATAAATTTATTTCAAAAATTATATTAAGAATTTGGGTTTGAAATTTTGATATGTTAGGCAACATGATTAAAGTGAATTTCTGAAATTTTTAGGGATTTTTACTAAGTGATTTAGTATGAAAATTAAATTATTTTGAAAGGAGGACCTAAATGATTTAATTGTTTTATTAATGGGAAGGGATTATTTATTAAAAGTTGTTATATTTTAGATCTGAGAAAATGCGGCAATTATTAGCCAAATTATTTGAAAGTTTATGATAGCCAATCAAGTGTTTACAAGTGGGCAAGTTTGTTACAAAAAGTTTACTTTATTTAGTAAAAACAGCCTTTAGCTCAGAAAAGTGGGTTCCGCCTCCTTTGGAAGGAGCTTTCGACCCAGAGCTTCCGCCTCTGACCTAGTCTAAACCCTTTACCACGAAACCAATACACATGGTATCACTTAGTTAGTACGTAGTGGATTGGAGAAAGGCGAGAGGTAGGGCGTCGAAACGTAGCTTCCGTAGGTATCGATACCTTTGTTTTGTTTTTAAAAGAAAAGAGCTTGCCGGTTTACTAAAGGGCATCGAATCAGTCGAAACCAATGGTTTCGAAAAGGTATTTCTAAAGAAGCTTTCAAAGAAGAGCCGCCACCTTTATTTTCAAGTAGTAGCTTCTGAAGAAGTTACTTAGTTTTTATTTGAAGCTTCCAGAAGGGGTAGTTTCGACAAAGTCGAAACCCTTCTGTGATTTGATGCCTTTCGATGACATTGAAGATATCAATGTTGTCAAAAGGTACCGTTGTTTTATAAATATAAGCCACTCCCTACTACTTTCGAAAGGGGTTAGGGGTTTTGAAGGCAATTGTTTCAGAAGGGGTTTTAAAGCCAACCTTCAATTGTTTTACCCAGATGTTTTAATGCTTTCGAAAGGATGGTTTCGACACCATCGAGTTTCCCTAATACTTTTATGAAATAAAGTATGGTTCGAAAGAGATGCTTTCGCTTATGTTTGCTTTAACCCAATATGATGTTTTAAACATAAACCCAATGATTTCGAAAGGTATTGGTTTCGAAGGGTAACCTTCAATGGTTTCGAAAGGGGTATTTTTGAATGGTTTTGAAGCTATGCTTCTATACTTATATGATAATACTTTAACTAGGTTGAAAGGTTTTGAAAGAGATGTTTTAAAGTATTTGAAAGGCAGGAGCCTAATGTTTTGAAGATATGTTTTAATTCTTTCGAAAGAGGTCATCTTATGAGGTCGAAAGCTAGGTTTCGAAGGTGTCAAAAGGTTTTATAACCCAAACTCATTTTTAAAGGAAAAACCCATGGCTAAATAAAGGAGTTTTGAATGGATTTAAAGTATGTAAATTTGAAGAAGTATTTCCTTGATAAAAGTATATGTTAAAGGGATTAACCATGTTTTATATGTTAATGTTTTCCAGGATATTAAATCCACAGGAGTGGTATTGTTAAGTTGTTATGTTTTCTTCTTCAAATATGAATATATTCACATGATAAAGAACCCATAACTGTATTTTAGGGGTAAAGGGGTAGAAGAACCGACTAGGTAAACCCAGTAGTGAATATAAATTGATTAACCTCCTGAATGAGAAGAATTGCATCCAGGGAGTCAGGGAGACCAGAATATAGGATGCTTAAACTTTGAAGTTGTCCAGGAGATAGGTTCATAAAAAACCATGAAAACTATGATTAGGAAGTTATTGGGGGTAACCAACATGTTCATAGAAACCCATGAAAACTATGTATTAAAGAAGGTTCGCATGGGCTAATTGGTTTGTAGTGAACCCATGAAAACTATATCCGGATTAAGTATTGACATCAATCAAAAGGTTCCTAGTCTAGTTAATGGAGGCAGCAGTAGGTTCCTAGTCAACCCATGAAAACTAGGTTAAGAAAGGAGTTACAGGAGTAATCCATAGGTTCCTAGTCAACCTATGAAAACTGGGATATAAGATGAGTTATTGAAATGACCAATAGGTTCAGGGGAACCCATAAATTAATTGAGTTAATGTGCAAGGGCCTATAGGTTCTTAGTGATCACATGAAAATTCTGAAATAGGATAGGGTGTCCATGAATTATGAAAAGGTTATTAGTAAACCCATGAAAACAAATAGGTTAATAGTGACCCTAGAAACTATAAATATGATAGGGAGTCAATTAAATGGGGGATGGGATATCCAAAATGTTTGTATATGTATATCATCATCATACTTTAAAATGCTATGTTTTTAACCATTGTGGATGCAGGAGCACAGTATATGGTTTTATAAAGGTTTTAGGATACTAGTGAGGGGAAAACCCGTTCCGCTACGTGGTCTCATTAGATATCTAAATGGATTGAGATGTTAGTTTATTATTCATATCAGGCTTTATGTCCGACTCGAAGTTTTTGTTTTCCACTTAAACTCTCGGGTACTCAATTAATTTTGAGTAGTTTGAGATTTAAGGTTTTTAGTTTCTTTTCTTAGACGAATAAAGCTTCCGGAGGCATGAAGGAGCCAGTTAGTTATTTAGAGTTATCTTTTTCCGTTGTGTAATTTTGGATGTAAAGGCAGACTTATTAACCTTACTATATACTCTAATCAACCAAGGGGGCATCATCATATGTTGCTTTTGGCGTATGTGTAATAATTATATTTTTCTAAATGTGGTTAGCGTTTATGGGATTATGTAATGAACATGAAATGTTTTGAATGGAATGTGGGAAGGTTTTTTTAATTTGTTAAATTTTTTCCATATTCTTGTGATCTGTGTATCAATGTATATAACACCGTCGTATTTGGTCGTTAAGGATTAATAACTGTGGATGACTGCATCATCCGTAGTCGTTAGTTTTGGGCCTCCAAGTAAGGAGATGTTACAAGTTGGTATAAGAGCATAGGTTTATGAAACTTTAAAAGAAAAGTAAAACCTAAAAGCTTTGTGAAACATAATCCGATAAATTAGAAATGTGATCGGGGTTTGGGTTAAGCCTATAGTAACATACTTGTATTTGATATAGGTATATATCTAAGTACGTGTTCCCCTCTCTCTTAGACCGTTCTTCCATATCTTACTAAGGTTCATATGCAAATTTACGAGAAAGAGGATATGGAAGTAGGAAATGGAAGAGGAAATCTAGATGGAGGAAGCACCACAACCAACAGAAATGCTCGACCTAATACCAGGAGGAACCAAGGTCGACAGGCTAATGCTAATCCAAATTCTGTGGCCAATGTAGGTGCTGGAAATCCGCCAGTAGATGCGGGGATGGTGTATCAGTTTTTGGCCAATCTTTTGCAAGTAGGAGCTGCTGGTAATGTTGGAGGAGCTAATCTTGTAGCTCCAGCTGTACATAATTATGCTAGGCTGAGCAGGGATTACACGAGTCTGGGTGGAAAGCCGTTTATGGGAACAGAGGATGCTGTTGAGGTTGAGAATTGGCTGTTGAGTTGTGAGAGGATCTTTACTGATTTAGGCTTGGATGATGGGGAAAAGACGAGGCTGGCCTCTAGACAGTTGCAAGGGGCGGCGCTCCATTGGTGGAATAGTGTGACAGCCGGAGTTTCGGAGGAAGAACCGACTTGGGCTGATTTTAGAAGGAGATTTGAGCAGAGGTTCTTATCTGAGGTTGCCAAGTCGCATTGATGAGAAAGTTTATGGACCTTGTGCAAGGAGATATGTCGATAATCGAGTATGCTGCTAAGTTTGATGAGCTATCTCGATATGGATATGCTACTATAGACACTGACATCAGAAGGAATGAAAGGTTCATTCAAGGACTAAGACCGGAGCTTGCTAGAATGACCATGACACATGTTCGAGAACCCTTCAATGTGGTGGTGGAGATGGGTATTCGCCATGAAGAGATGCTTGCTGTTTCTGCTAGGGAGAAGCCAGTTGAATCCCAGGTTCCTCTGGGAAAGAAAAGGAAATTTGTTAAGAAGAAGGGAGCCCAGAATAGGGATGATACCAAGAAGGCAAAGGCTACTTTGGTGTGCTTCAAGTGTGATAAGAAGGGTCATTATGCTCACGAGTGCTAGACAGGCAAAGGGAAGAATCCTGCAGAGAAGAAGAATGTGAAATGCTTCAACTGCGACCAAGTTGGGAATTACTAGAACCAGTGTCCAGAGCCAGTCTGGGTGGATAGAGGGAAGGTTTTTGCTATTAGACTGCCATCTTATTCTAGGCCTACTACAACAGAGATAGGGAAAACTACGATGGAAGATACACTTTTGATTCAGAGTATACCAGTTAGGGTACTATTTGATACCGGTGCATCGTACTCATTTATATCACAGTATTTGGTTGATAGGTTATGCATAGAACCCACATACCTTATTACTTCCTTAAGGGTTGTGAATGCAAAAAGGAGGGTATGCAACTCTAGGGATGAGATGTAACCAGTTAGAACTTGATTTGTTAGGTCATAAGTTTGCATGCAGTCTGTATGTTTTTGATTTTGTAGATTTTGAGATCATTTTGGGTATGGACTGGTTGGGTAAGTATAAGGCTAGGATATTTTGTCAGGATAGGGAAATATCATTGAGACACCCAGATAGTCACAGCTGAATCATCTCCTTAGTGGAAAATTCCAGCAGGAGTGTTTGTGCTTTAATAAGTGCCATGGAGGTTCAAGAAAAGCTTAGTCAAGTTCGAGTAGCAAGGGAATTTGCATATGTCTTTGAGCCGGTTATGGGATTACCACCGAAATGAGCTATTGAATTTCAGATAGATCTTATGTCGGGAGCTGAACCTGTGAGTAGACCACCTAGCAGGATGACACCGACAGAGATGAAGGAATCGAAGGTGCAGCTAGTGGATCTTGAGGGAAGAAATTTTATTAAACCAAGCAGTTCGCCTTGGGGAGCGGCCACGGTATTCATGAAGAAACCAGATGGGTCGTTAAGGATGTGCATCGACTATCGTAAGTTAAACGAAAGGACGATCAAGAATAGGTACCCTCTAACGAGGATAGATGATCTGTTTGATCAGTTGAGTGGAGCCAAGGTGTTTTCCCAATTGGATTTGGCAATAGGGTTCCATCAGTTAAGAGTGGCGGAGGATAGCATTCCTTTAACAGCATTTCAAACTAGATATGGTTTGTATGAGTGGTTAGTGATGCCTTTTGGATTGACAAATGCACCTTCTTTCATCGTGGATTTGATGAACCGAGTTTTCCGAGAGCACTTGGATAGGTTTGTGTTGGTATTCATTGATGACATTTTAGTGTACTCGAAAGATGAGAGAGAGCATGAGAATCATCTTAGAGTTGTGCTTGAGACGCTGAGGCAGAATCAACTAAAGGAAAAGTTTTCCAAGTGTCATTTTTGGAAGAAAGAGGTTAAGTTTCTTGGTCATGTGGTTTCAAAGAAAGGGTTGTCAATCGATTCAGATAAGATCGAAGGTGTGAACAATTGGAAGAGACCAGAAATGGTAATCGAGATCAAGAGTTTTCTTGGACTTGCTGGCTACTACCGGAGATTCATTAAAGATTCCTCGCGAATAGCAGCACCTTTGACGAAGTTGACTAGGAAAGATGTGAAGTTTATTTGGTCCGACAAATGTGAGGAGGGTTCCTTAAGTTAAAAAATTTATTGACCAATGCACCAGTGTTAGTGGTTCCAAATAGAAACCAAGGCTTGGTAGTATACACTGATGCATGTGGAACTAGATTGGGAGTAGTATTGATGCAGAAGGGTACAATCATTGCCTACGCATCCAGACAGCTTAGACCACATGAAGTAAGATACCCTACTCATGATTTGGAGTTGGTTGCGGTGATCTTTGCCTTTAAGATTTGGAGGCACTATCTCTTGGGGGAGAGATTTGAGTTGTATAATGATCATAAGTCTTTAAGATTTTTATTCTCTCAAAAGAACTTGAATATGAGGCAACAAAGTTGGTTGGAGTTTTTGGTTGCCTATGATTTCGGTATAGAGTATACTCCTAGGAAAGGAAATAGGGTACCAGATGCTCTTAGTAGAAAACATCAGAATGTGGTGTTGGCTATGTTGGCAGAATGGAAGGATTTAGAAGCGTTGGCCAGTTGTGGTGTGCAGTTAAAATCAGCTGCTAGTTCTAGTCAGGGTACTGCCATGATGTCTTATTTAGAAGTTCATCCAGTGTTGATCGAAAGGATAGCTTCTAAAAAAAGAGAGGATCCAGTTTTAGCCGAGAGGATTAGAAGGCTTGAGGTAGGATCGAAGATCGATGATCTAAAGGATTTTTGTCTTTACCAGAGAGGATGGTTGAGAAAGAAGGGACGGTTATGTGTTCCGAATGTAGAGAACTTGAGAAGGGAAGTCTGAAGGAATGTCATTGATCCAAGTTTATGATTCATCCTGGAGGGACCAAGATGTATCCAGATATGAAGAGAAGCTTCTTTTGGGAAGGCATAAAGAGGGATGTTGGCTTGTGGGTTAGGCAGTGTGTTAACTGTCAACAAGTGTAGGCCGAACATCAGAAGGCAAGTGGATTACTTCAGCCTTTAGAGATTCTAGTATGGAAATGGGATTCAATATCCATGGATTTTATAGATGGGTTGCCAAGGTCGAATAGGAGAAATGAAAGCATATGGGTTATAGTGGACAGGTTGACCAAGAGTGCCCATTTCATTCCAGTCAAGTCAACCAGGACGGCGCCTGTTTTGGCAAAGTTGTTCATAAAGAACATAGTTAGACTTCATGAGATTCCTAGTAGCATAGTCAGCGACAGAGATGCATTACTCACTAGCGAATTTTGGAGCAGTCTGCAAGAGGTAATAGGTACCGAGCTCAAAATGAGTACAGCTTACCACCCACAGACGGATGGGTGGACAGAGAGAGTCAACAAGGTACTCGAGGATTTATTGAGGGCTTGTGTATTGAATTTTGGTGGATCTTGAGAGGATCACCTACATCTAATTGAGTATTTCTATTATAATAGTTATCAAACTAGCATAGGAATGGCGCCTTTTGAAGCTTTGTATGGAAGGCCATGCAAATCACCCGCATGTTGGTTGGAGACTGGAGACAGATTGGTCTTAGGTCTAGATTTGGTTAGGGAGGCGTCGAAAAAGATTGAGTTAATCCGAGAATGGGTGATGGAAGCTCAATCCAGGCAAAAGAGTTATGCAGATAAGAGGCGTAAAGACCTAGAGTTCTCAGTAGGAGACCGGGTTTTCGTTAAGGTATCACCGATGAAGGGTGTGGTACGGTTTCGGAAATCGAGAAATTTGGCCTCGAGATATATTGGACCATTCCGGATTATAGAAAGAATTGGAAAGCTCGCATACAGGGTAGAGTTGCCGAGCAGTTTGGCAGGTGTCCATAATGTATCCATGTGTCTCATCTTCGCAAGTATGTGCATGATCCAGAGTCTACGGTTCCTTAGACAGAGTTGGAGGTCTTGGTAGTAGAGTCTGATTTGACTTTTGTTAGAAAACCAGTTCGGGTTGTAGCGAGAGATGAGAAAAGATTAAGGACCAAGACAATCAAGTTGGTGAAAGTTTAGTGGAGCGACAACGAGAAGGACTGTACTTGGGAGACCGAGGATAGGATTCGAGATGCTTATCCTGATCTGCTTTGATGGTATGTCTATATTAGATTTATATAGATTAGTTGCTAGTCAGGTAGGCTAGTATGGATGTTAGGAGTTGTTATAGATGATTGCTATGTTTGCTAGTCAGTCCTAACTAAATTTCGAGGATGAATTCTTTAAGGAGGGGAGCCTGTAACACCCCTAATTTTTTATAACATTATTCAAGTGATTTAATTAGAATAAATTAAATAGAATAATGTAGAGTAATAAGGAGATTGAGGTTGGTTAATTAAATTAGTGGCCATGCTTATTTAAAATGAATGAGCTTATATTATAAATGGTTAAGTGTTATCTAATTAAACACAAGGGCATTATAGTAAATTTCCACCCATGTTTCCCACCCTTATACTATTTCCCTAAGACCGTTCACGTTCATTTTTAACACGAGCAAAAATTAAAAAAGTAAGAAAGCTAATAGGAGCCGGCCATTAAGGAGAAAGAAGAAGAGAGAAATCAAATTTAGAGCTTAGGATCAAGATAGAAGAAATCAATGTCAATCAATCTTCAATTTCCTTATCCAAACTAAGGTGAATAATAATCACTACATCTCAATTTTTTGTTTTATAATCATATGATTTCAAATTTAAGGGTAAATTCGTTTTTATGATATTTTGGATGATGAAATCTTGATTTCGAGTTTGTATAATTTAAACAAGATTGCTTAAAAGAGGATATGCACAGTTTTAGGGTAAAACCATGATTTAGTGATTTTTAAATGCCATGGGAAAATTATATGTTATGGAAAACATGATTTTAGTGTTGGGTTTTAATTTTTATAATTTTCCAAGCCGAGGAGAATTAGTTATGAATTTTCAAAGGAAAATATGGTTATTTGGGTTTATAAATTTATTTCGAAAATTATATTTATAAGAATTTGGGTAATTTTGATATGTTAGGGAACATGATTAAAGTGAATTTGGCGATTTTTACTAAGTGATTTAGTATGGAAATCA
Organism: Allium fistulosum; assembly: GCA_030737815.1. Taxonomy (NCBI): domain Eukaryota; kingdom Viridiplantae; phylum Streptophyta; class Magnoliopsida; order Asparagales; family Amaryllidaceae; genus Allium; species Allium fistulosum. The sequence continues at coordinate 902,813,165 of CM060901.1, read as the reverse complement.
AATTATTTTGAAAGGAGGACCTAAATGATTTAATTGTTTTATTAATGGGAAGGGTTTATTTGTTAAAAGTTGTTATATTCTAGATCTGAGAAAATGCGGCATTTATTAGCCAAATAATTTGAAAGTTTATAATAGCCAATCAAGTGTTTACAAGTGGGCAAGTTTGTTACAAAAAGTTAACTTTATTTAGTAAAAAAGCCTTTAGCTTAGAAAAGTGGGTTCTGCCTCCTTTGGAAGAAGCTTTCGACCCAGAGCTTCCGCCTCCGACCTAGTCGAAACCCTCTACCATGAAACCAATACACATGGTATCACTTAGTTGGTACGTAGTGGATTGGAGAAAGGCAGAAGGTAGTGCGTTGTAACGTATCTTCCGAAGGTGTCGATACCTTTGTTTTGTTTTTAAAAGAAAAGCGCTTGCCTGTTTATTAAAGGGTATTTCTAAAGATGCTTTCAAAGAAGAGCTGCCGCCTTTGTTTTCAAGTAGTAGCTTCTGAAGAAGTTACTTAGTTTTTATTTGAAGCTTTCGGAAGGGGTAGTTTCGACCAAGTTGAAACCCGTTTGTGATTTGATGCCTTTCTATGGCATTGAAGATATCAATGTTGTCGAAAGGTGCTGTTGTTTCATAAATATAAGCCACTTCCTACTGCTTTCGAAAGGGGTTAGGGGTTTCGAAGGCAATGGTTTCGGAAGGGGTTTCGAAGCTAGCCTTCAATTGTTTTACCTAGATGTTTTAAAGCTTTCGAAAGGATGGTTTCGACACCATCAAGTTTCCCCAATACTTTTATGAAATAAAGAATGGTTTCGAAAGAGATGTTTTCGCTTATGTTTTCTTTGACCCAAAATGATGTTTTAAACATAAAGCCAATGATTTCGAAAGGTATTGGTTTCGAAGGGTAACCTTCAATGGTTTCGAAAGGTGTATTTTTGAATGGTTTTGAAGCTATGCTTCTATACTTATATGATAATACTTTAACAAGGTCGAAAGGTTTCAAAAGAGATGTTTTAAATTATTCGAAAGGCAAGAGCCTAATGTTTTGAAGATATGTTTTAATGCTTTCGAAGGAGGTCATCCTATGAGGTCGAAAGCTAAGTTTCGAAGGTGTCGAAAGGTTTTATAACCCAAACTCATTTTTAAAGGAAAAACGCATGGCTAAATAAATGAGTTTTGAATGGATTTAAAGTATGTAAATTTGAAGAAGTATTTCCTTGATAAAAGTATATGTTAAAGGGATTAACCATGTTTTATATGTTAATGTTTTCCAGGATATTAAATCCACAGGAGTGGTATTGTTAAGTTGTTATGTTTGCTTCTTCAAATATGAATATATTCACATGATAAAGAACCCATAACCGTATTTTAGGGGATAAAGGGGTAGAAGAACCGACTAGGTCAACCCAGTAGTGAATATAAATTGATTAAACTCCTGAATGAGTAGAATTGCGTCCAGGGAGTCAGGGAGATCAGAATATAGGATGCCTAAACTTTGAAGTTCTTCGGGAGATAGGTTCATAGTAAACCCATGAAAACTATGATTAGGAAAATATTGGGGGTAACCAACAGGTTCATAGTAAATCCATGAAAATTATGTATTAAGGAAGGTTGGCAGGGGCCAATTGGTTTGTAGTGAACCCATGAAAACTATATCCGGATTAAGTATTGACGTTAGTCAAAAGGTTCCTAGTCTATTTAATGGAGGCATCAGTAGGTTCCTAGTCAACCCATGAAAATTAGGCTAAGAAGGGAGTTACTGGAGTAATCCATAGGTTCCTAGTCAATCCATGAAAACTAGGATATAAGATGAGTTATTGAAATGACTAATAGGTTCAAGGGACCCATGAATTGGTTGAGTTGATTGGCAGGGCCTGTAGGTTCTTAATGATCCCATGAAAACTCTGAAATAGGACAGGGTGTCCATGAATTATAAAAAGGTTATTAGTAAACCCATTTAAACTAATAGGTTATTAGTGACCCTAGAAACTATAAATATGACAGGGAGTCGATTAAACTGGGGATGGGATATCCAAAATGTTTGTATATGTATATCATCATCATATTTTAAAATGTTATGTTTTTAACCATTGTGGATGCAGGAGCACAGTATATGGTTTTATAAAGGTTTTAGGATACTAGTGAGGGGAAAACCCATTCCGCTAAGCGGCATGGTCTCACTAGATATCTAAATGGATTGAGATGTTAGATTATTATTCATACCAGGCTTTATGTCTAACTCAAAGTTTTTGTTTTCCCCTTACACTCTCGGGTACTCAATTGATTTTGAGTAGTTTGAGGTTTAATATTTTCAAGTTCTTTTCTTAGATGAATAAATCTTCCGGAGGCGTGCAGGAGGCAGTTAGTTATTTAGAGTTATCTTTTTCCACTGTGTAATTTTGGATTTAAAGGCAGACTTATTAGCATTACTATATACTCTGATCAACCAAGGGGGCATCATCATATGTCTCTCTTGGCGTATGTTTAATAATTATATTTTTCTGAACGTGGTTAGCGTTTATGGGATTATGTAATGAACATGAAATGTTTTGAAAGGAATGTAGGAAGGTGTTTTTAATTTGTTAAAAGTTTTCCATATTCTTGTGACCTGTGTATCAATGTATCTAACACCACCGTATTTGGTCGTCGAGGATTAATAACTATGAATGACTGCAGTACCCGTAGCCGTTAGTTTTGGGCCTCCAAGTAGGGGGATGTTACACATACCTAGAAATATTCGTGTAATTTTGAACTGTGTATGTCAAATAAAAAGGGTGGTGTAGATGAGGTGTAGCGGAACCCATATATATATATATAATATATATATATATATATATATATCTTGAAGTCGGATCTCTTTTTCTATCCTTTTTTTCCTAATTTTAGAATTAAAATACTCACCTCTCATTGATTGAGTACATTATGAAGAAGACACATGTTCGACTCCCGCTTATGTCACTTACCTAATTTATTTTTAAATAACTACATAATTTTTATTAACTCTACTCTCAAGAATCCAAGTTCGAATCCATCCTATCGTGTTTCATTTAACATATTTTTGAATCACACGCTCTATTTAAATATCTTTTGTTTATCGTTTTAAGTCACTTCTTAGTTTGCAATTACAATCAAAATTCCAAATATCAACCTTACAATCTTATTTTTTTATAGTCCTTTTAAATTATTAAGCACAATCCGCTTTTATGCTTTGGTTCAATTTTTCATATAAAATTACATTATTTCAAATGCTTACAATAATCTTATTACAAATGGTAAATTTTAAAAATTAATGTTAGCATATCTTATTACACATACACACCTACTTACATACACATACACACACATACATACATACATATATATATATATATATATATATATTAAAGTTGGAACTCATCTAATCCTCTTTCTTCTTTCTTATGGTTTTTGAATTAACATCCTTAGTTCTCCGTGATTCATGTATATACACATTCTCCATTTAAAAATTTTCATTTTACAGGTTTTAATAAATTTTAAAAGTAATAATTGTCTCTTTGACTTCCCTCATTTATTATTGTGCACCATCTATTCATTCTATTCAGTTGTAATTTATTTTTCTATATAGTTCAATGTCCATGCAAAAAATTTCCATCAAAAAATAATTCTCCAATCCATTCGTTTCTTCCTTTCATTTTATTTTTCCTTTAACCATTTGCTCCACAAGAATTGATTATGTCATATAATTTCAATTGCACAATTCAATCATCAAGAAGGGTCGCGTAATTCAATCGTACGATTTCAATTTGAATTATATTCAGTTTCTTTCTGACTCAATTTACTTGGTTATTCACTTACTCTATGTATAACTCATTTTTTATATTTCACCTCTACATGAAATTTCATTTCATCGTTATAAGTCTTCACATCTAATCAAATATTGCTCTTACTACATTATAAGATCAATTTATATGATACCGTAGAATCAAATACAACATGTTTACTGTTTATTTTTTTCTTTCTTTTTTATTTAAAAATTAGTAATAATTGGTTTTTGAATATAATTATATTTCTTTGTTTTATAAACAAAATTTTGATTCATGATTTTAGATGTATAATTGAAATACTGAAAATATATTCAATTATTCATTGGTTATTTATGAAATACTAAATATCAACTCTAAAATCTAATTCACTTTTTAATGGAACCTATAGGTATTTTTTGGATTTTTCTTTCTAAGTATCCACAATGTAATTGAGAGAGTTACTAATATGCTCTAAGATGTAATTTTTTACATATATCTAACTCTACAGTCAATATCACTTATAATAAAGGTGTTTGATTTCTATTATATACTTGGTTACATTGTAATATAATTAAGTAATTAATTATAGTATATTAATGAGAAAATCCTTAAATAAATTTTATGTGATTATAATTGCAAATAATTGCAATCGTGACTAGTTGATCACAATATAAAATAACATTTTGTTTTAGATATTCGTGGTCAAGATGTTTCCAGAAAGAATATAGATTCATCCTTTGAGACCAGAGTATATAACGATCTCCAATGTTGGGAAGTGTATTACTCATGGCTGTTGGGTGCACCAAGAGGTTACATACTCGTAGTTCTTGGATAACCATGGAATTACTCAACCGAGAGTTCCATGTTGATTGATAACAACTAGGTCAAACAGGAAATCCCAATGTAACGATGTTAGACAGTTCCCTCAACTTGAGAATACTATGAAACGTCAGTGTGGATACTCGAATTTGATTAAGTTAAATCATAGCATAGGGACCATAGAGCAACTATAGTTGGGTCTGAGTTTAGTCAATGAAGGTGAAGCACTATTCAATAGAGAATTTGTCTCCTCGGTTATATGAGGTAAATATAACGGTCTACTATAGGAAACTCAAAGTAAAAATCTATGGCCAGAGTAGAACGATTAACAATAAATAGGGCTATCAATGGATATCCTAAAAATCCTAAATCCATCTGCATCCGTATCCAAAAAGTAGATAAATATCCGATATTCGAAAAAGCGGATACAGATGTAGATACGAAGGCATCCGCATTCGAAAATTATCCATCCAATTTTTGTCAAGATTATAGTTAATTTTATGTGTATTTTCGTACAACGATAAATATGTATTCATTGTTTTGTTAAGTTGACAGTTTATATTATATGTATTTAATGCATATTAAGTGCTCAAAAGTGTTCATTACCATCATATCCTTTTATTTTGAATATTTTTATAATCAATGGGACTGAAAAATAATCGAGTTAAACCAAACTTTTCTATTTATATTCCTTGATTTATTGATCGTTAGCGATAGGATAATCATCTAATATCCATCCGTATCTGCAGATGCAGATATCTTATATCCAAAAAAGGTTTCGGATGCGGATGCGGATATGACACTATCCGTATCTGTTTACAGGCCTAATAATAAATGCTATTATTGAACAAGGAACGCTGTTTATGGATTGATCAAGTTGATTATGGATAATATTGGAATTTTGACGAGTACTAGACTCTATATATCCTAAAGTGATATAGTGGTGATGAAGAGAATGTGTGTAAATTATTGTCACTATTGGTACCGCTTAAGAATGTGTAAAATACGATTTTACTGAAAAGATCTATAACTGATGAATTCGGCCAAAATATCACACCACTAGCTAAGGTTATGTGTGAATGTTAATATTTGAATTTTTCAATATTAATCGCTGGCTGAATTCACCCTTTGAGCGACACAACCGTATTTGTGAATTCTTCGAAATACCACATGATTTAACTAATTTATAAAGTGTAATAAATTAATTTAATTGGTTAATATTTAAGAAATATTTGTTATCATTGTATTTGATGTTTAGGTTGTTATTAGTAAGTAGGGTAGCCCCTAGAATTTTTGTAGGTTTTATTAATAATTATTTGGATACGCATATAAAAGTTATATATGCACGTATTCATATATGGTATCGATATACATATATATATAAACAAGCTTTAAGTATAATTAATTTCTTAACGGGCTTTGGAATTTTTTGGTCCATTTGGAGACCAAGTATGGCCGACCATAGGAGGATGAAAATAGTTTAGATATTTAACCTAGATTTAGTCGGACGAAAGAGGAAGATTTTAAAGAGAGGAATTGAGAAAGGTTTTATTCTCTCCAAAAATACAAAACATTCCACATTAATTCATTTTTAATCTTTATTTCTTCTTACTCCTCTCTAGGCTGCCATCATCTAACTCATTCCCATCATGGTCGAAACCATTTTCCACCAAACAACATCAAATAAAATTAAAACAAAGTAGTTCATTTGATTCTAGCACTATCGAGTGGCGATTTAGGGAGTCAATTCACAAATCAAGATATCAAGAAGGGCTGTGTGAGGACCCACATTTCAGAAGGTTTAAATCGACAATAATCCACATATGTCCAATTCAAACAATCCGGAACATAGATAATCAATGGGGTTAATTAAGAAAAATAAGAAAAGAAGAAGGAAATAAACACAGAATCTCGCAGCAGAATGACAAAATATAATAATCAAATAAACAGTTCATGAAGCTATTTACTATACTTTTGATTATAATTTATACAACATTTATCAGAGTTATACATATACAATAGAACAACATGATGCTGGGAATAATATTAGTAATAATAGTATACCAAATCTTCGTCTTCGTCCTCCAGAGAATAATCTTCGATAAGATGAAAACTCAGAGCTGAACCAAGCGTAATGAAAAGACAAAACACTCGAGTCAAAACTAAAATAGCCTTATGTAAGTCAAATCAATATCTCATAATAACATGAGTGTAATAGCGTTAGAGTGTTTACGGGGTTTCACATCTCCTATCCAGTGTATAACGTGCGTGCAATAACTCAAGAGGTGTTACGGGATTTTCCATCTCTTAAGGATCCGTCAAAATATTTATATGTAGTAGAATACGCTATATATGTAATGTCTAATCAATAAAATAAATATTTTTCTTAGCATTAAGGGTTTACATTAATCCCCCTTACGCGTTTTTAAGCATTGTCGTACAGTTTGCATATAAAACACCAGTAAGTCGGTGGATAGGGATGCGCCGTGATACGACAACACTAAACCAAAATCGTAGTGGTCTCGTATAGGGATAAAAGTATGACAAGGCACATAAGGCAATGCCCAAGGTAGGATACTACCAGTTTACCCTTCCCGGCAAGTGGTAGCGCATCATAGCCATGATAGCCCACCGCGTCCAACACTCCTAAAATCCAAGGGTGCGCACCAATCAATCATAATGTAAATGATGGTAATACGAAGAAGTGTGTCCGCTCGGGGTAGCTATCCCACTTGACTGGTACGGCTCCTGTTTTAGTCATTTCAAAATGACACAAGTGTCAGGCCAATCCATCATCGTTCTCTTTCTTCAAATCCAACAAACGACACCAAATCTAACCACTTCATTCTGGATCATCACTCCACGTACACAGTTGTTAAAGTAGTTCCGGTATCGATGGATATCCAGCCCCGGTCTCTTTAACAACCAAACGTTGTTTTACACACCGGTTGGTACTTTTACATTTCGAAAACAGTTCATACTTGATATCAAAATATCATATTTGATTCAAAATCAAATCCATTTCGAAATCATCATATTTACTCAAAATATACCATTTCACTTCAGAAATCATTTTCGCCTCAATATTTCAATTTTGCTTCCAAAATCGTTTCGAATTTCAATTTAGGTTATAACTTCATTTTAACCCAATTCGCACTTAAATCCAAGATTTAATTATAAACATTTCACCCCTTGACCAGTTTGAATTTTTTTGTTTTTGAAAATAGTTTGAATAGTTTTAAAATAGTTTAAATAATTAAAATAGTTAAAAATAGTTTAAATGGTGAAAATAGTTAAAAATAGTTTAAATGGTTAAAATAGTTTTATATAAAATAGTTTAAGTATTAAAATGGTTTATATAGGAAAATCTTTTGGAAAATCCAAAATAATTTGAATATTTAAAAAGATAGATTTAAATAGTTTATATCAAAATAATTTATTTGAAAATAGTTTCAAAGTCAATTTCAAATTAATTTCAATTCCAATTTCAAATTAATTTCAATTACAATTCCAAAATAATTTCAACTTCAAATTTTTGAACCATTTTGATTTTTATCAATTCCGAGTTCGATTTTCAAAACATCGATTCAAAACACTTAAATCAATTTACTTTCAATAACCAATTTGAAATCCAAATCCTCAAATATAATTCAATTTCCATGCTCAATTTCGAAATAGTTTGATTTCCATAAATTCGATTTTCGTTTTTTAAAATCAAAACCTTTAAATAAATTTCGAATCAAAAATTTTAAAATCATTTAATTTAACCAATCTGGTGTTCGTATATAATTTTCTATGCTATGGCCAAGTGATCAGTTATTTCAATTTAATTTCAGGGATGGATATATATCATTTCAACTCAAGTCACAGTGTCAAAGTTATATATCATTTCAACCCAAATCACAGTGTCATAGGTATATATCATTTCAACCTATTTCTTAATTTATTTGAAATAATTCAATTTGCAGTTTTATATACTGTAAATACTATACAGGATGATAATAGGATATATCAAAATAAATAAACATCCAAATCATCCAAAACATCAATCAATAGCATCCATCACAATCAACATCCAAATTAGCCAATAATTCACAACAATTCCATAGTTATAAATATCAGGTATTTTACTGGCAATTAAATTCCAATTTCAAATTTAACCGTCAATTTTAATTTCTAACAGTTAACTCGAATGACAATTAAATTTATCAAACAACGATCAATAAATTTATATCACTTCATAATTTTGAATTTAACTAGCACAAGAATATTTTAGTACGTTGTGAGCGTTATAAAACACTCACCTTGAGGTTTAAATTTTAAATCAAATCGAATGACATTCGATTTTACCAAAAATTTTAGCTATTCCCAATTATCTCCAAATCAGTTCTAGAACGTAGTGCTCGTCGCCATGATTCCACCCATGTTTCCCAAACTCATTTTTAAAGGAAAAACCCATGGCTAAATAAATGAGTTTTGAATGGATTTAAAGTATGTAAATTTGAAGAAGTATTTCCTTGATAAAAGTATATGTTAAAGGGATTAACCATGTTTTATATGTTAATGTTTTCCAGGATATTAAATCCACAAGAGTGGTATTGTTAAGTTGTTATGTTTGCTTCTTCAAATATGAATATATTCACATGATAAAGAACCCATAACCGTATTTTAGGGGATAAAGGGGTAGAAGAACCGACTAGGTCAACCTAGTAGTGAATATAAATTGATTAAACTCCTGAATGAGTAGAATTGCATCCAGGGAGTCAGGGAGATGAGAATATAGGATGCCTAAACTTTGAAGTTCTCCGGGAGATAGGTTCATAGTAAACCCATGAAAACTATGATTAGGAAAATATTGGGGGTAACCAACAGGTTCATAGTAAATCCATGAAAATTATGTATTAAGGAAGGTTGGCAGGGGCCAATTGGTTTGTAGTGAACCCATGAAAACTATATCCGGATTAAGTATTGACGTTAGTCAAAAGGTTCCTAGTCTATTTAATGGAGGCATCAGTAGGTTCCTAGTCAACCCATGAAAATTAGGCTAAGAAGGGAGTTACTGGAGTAATCCATAGGTTCCTAGTCAATCCATGAAAACTAGGATATAAGATGAGTTATTGAAATGACCAATAGGTTCAAGGGACCCATGAATTGGTTGAGTTAATTGGCAGGGCCTATAGGTTCTTAATGATCCCATGAAAACTCTGAAATAGGACAGGGTGTCCATGAATTATAAAAAGGTTATTAGTAAACTCATTTAAACTAATAGGTTAATAGTGACCCTAGAAACTATAAATATGATAGGGAGTCGATTAAACTGGGGATGGGATATCCAAAATGTTTGTATATGTATATCATCATCATATTTTAAAATGTTATGTTTTTAACCATTGTGGATGCAGGAGCACAGTATATGGTTTTATAAAGGTTTTAGGATACTAGTGAGGGGAAAATCCATTCCGCTAAGCGGCGTGGTCTCACTAGATATCTAAATGGATTGAGATGTTAGATTATTATTCATACCAGGATTTATGTCTAACTCAAAGTTTTTGTTTTCCCCTTACACTCTCGGGTACTCAATTGATTTTGAGTAGTTTGAGGTTTAATGTTTTCAAGTTCTTTTCTTAGATGAATAAAGCTTCCGGAGGCGTGCAGGAGGCAGTTAGTTATTTAGAGTTATCTTTTTCCACTGTGTAATTTTGGATGTAAAGGCAGACTTATTAGCATTACTATATACTCTGATCAACCAAGGGGGCAACATCATATGTCGCTCTTGGCATATGTTTAATAATTATATTTTTCTGAACGTGGTTAGCGTTTGTGGGATTATGTAATGAACATGAAATGTTTTGAAAGGAATGTAGGAAGGTGTTTTTAATTTGTTAAAATTTTTCCATATTCTTGTGACCTGTGTATCAATGTATCTAACACCACCGTACTTGGCCATCGAGGATTAATAACTATGAATGACTGCAGTACCCGTAGCCGTTAGTTTTGGGCCTCCAAGTAGGGGGATGTTACACATACCTAGAAATATTCGTGTAATTTTGAACTGTGTATGTCAAATAAAAAGGGTGGTGTAGATGAGGTGTAGCTGAACCCATATATATATATATATGTATGTATCTTGAAGTCGGATCTCTTTTTCTATCCTTTTTTCCTAATTTTAGAATTAAAATACTCACCTCTCATTGATTGAGTACATTATGAAGAAGACACATGTTCGACTCCCGCTTATGTCACTTACCTAATTTATTTTTAAATAACTACATAATTTGTATTAACTCTACTCTCAAGAATCCAAGTTCGAATCCATCCTATCGTGTTTCATTTAACATATTTTTGAATCACACGCCCTATTTGAATATCTTTTGTTTATCGTTTTAAGTCACTTCTTAGTTTGCAATTACAATCAAAATTCCAAATATCAACCTTACAATCTTATTTTTTTATAGTCCTTTTAAATTATTAAGCACAATCCGCTTTTATGCTTTGGTTCAATTTTTCATATAAAATTACATTATTTCAAATGCTTACAATAATCTTATTACAAATGGTAAATTTTAAAAATTAATGTTAGCATATCTTATTACATACACACCTACTTACATACACATACACACACATACATACATACATACATATATATATATATATATTAAAGTTGGAACTCATCTAATCCTCTTTCTTCTTTCTCATGGTTTTTGAATTAACATCCTTAGTTCTCCGTGAGTCATGTATATACACATTCTCCCTTTAAAAAATTTCATTTTACAGGTTTTAATAAATTTTAAAAGTAATAATTGTCTCTTTGACTTCCCTCATTTATTATTGTGCACCATCTATTCATTCTATTCAGTTGTAATTTATTTTTCTATATAGTTCAATGTCCATGCAAAAAATTTCCATCAAAAAATAATTCTCCAATCCATTCGTTTCTTCCTTTCATTTTATTTTTCCTTTAACCATTTGATCCACAAGAATTGATTATGTCATATAATTTCAATTGCACAATTCAATCATCAAGAAGGGTCGCGTAATTCAATCGTACGATTTCAATTTAAATTATATTCAGTTTCTTTCTGACTCAATTTACTTGGTTATTCACTTACTCTATTTATAACTCATTTTTTATATTTCACCTCTACATGAAATTTCATTTCATCGTTATAGGTCTTCACATCTAATCAAATAATGCTCTTACTACATTATAAGGTCAATTTATATGATACCGTAGAATCAGATACAACATGTTTACCGTTTATTTTTTTCTTTCTTTTTTATTTCAAGATTAGTAATAATTGGTTTTTGAATATAGTTATATTTATTTGTTTTATAAACAAAATTTTGATTCATGATTTTAGATGCATAATTGAAATACTGAAAATATATTCAATTATTCATTGGTTATTTATGAAATACTAAATATCAACTCTAAAATCTAATTCACTTTTTAATGGAACCTATAGGTATTTTTTGGATTTTTCTTTCTAAGTATCCACAATGTAATTGAGAGAGTTACTAATATGCTCTAAGATGTAATTTTTTACATATATCTAACTCTACAGTCAATATCACTTATAATAAAGGTGTTTGATTTCTATTATATACTTTGTTACATTGTAATATAATTAAGTAATTAATTATAGTATATTAATGAGAAAATCCTTAAATAAATTTTATGTGATTATAATTGCAAATAATTGCAATCGTGACTAGTTGATCACAATATAAAATAACATTTTGCTTTAGATATTCGTGGTCAAGATGTTTCCAGAAAGAATATAGATTCATCCTTTGAGACCGGAGTATATAACGATCTCCAATGTTGGGAAGTGTATTACTCATGGTTGTTGGGTGCACCAAGAGGTTACATACTCGTAGTTCTTGGATAACCATGGAATTACTCAACCGAGAGTTCCATGTTGATTGATAACAACTAGGTCAAACAGGAAATCCCAATGTAACGATGTTAGACAGTTCCCTCAACTTGAGAATACTATGAAACTTCAGTGTGGATACTCGAATTTGATTAAGTTAAATCATAGCATAGGGACCATAGAGCGACTATAGTTGGGTCTAAGTTTAGTCATTGAAGGTGAAGCACTATTCAATAGAGAATTTGTCTCCTCGGTTATATGAGGTAAATATACCGGTCTACTATAGGAAACTCAAAGTAAAAAATCTATGGCCAGAGTAGAACGATTAACAATAAATAGGGCTATCAATGGATATCCTAAAAATCCTAAATCCATCTGCATCCGTATCCAAAAAGCGGATAAATATCTGATATTCGGAAAAAGCGGATACAGATGTAGATACGAAGGCATCCGCATTCGAAAATTATCTGTCCGATTTTTGTCAAGATTATAGTTAATTTTATGTGTATTTTCGTACAACGATAAATATGTATTCATTGTTTTGTTAAGTTGACAGTTTATATTATATGTATTTAATGCATATTAAGTGCTCAAAAGTGTTCATTACCATCATATCCTTTTATTTTGAATATTTTTATAATTAATGGGACTGAAAAATAATCGAGTTAAACCAAACTTTTCTATTTATATTCCTTGATTTATTGATCGTTAGCGATAGGATAATCATCTAATATCCATCCGTATCTGTGGATGCATATATCTTATATCCAAAAATGGTTTCGGATACGGATGCGGATATGACACTATCCGTATCTGTTTACAGGCCTAATAATAAATGCTATTATTGAACAAGGAACGCCGTTTATGGACTAATCAAGTTGATTGTGGATAATATTGGAATTTTGACGAGTACTAGACTTTGTATATCCTAAAGTGATATAGTGGTGATGAAGAGAATGTGTGTAAATTATTGTCACTATTGGTACCGCTTAAGAATGTGTAAAATACGATTTTACTGAAAAGATCTATAACTGATGAATTCAGCCAAAATATCACACCACTAGCTAAGGTTATGTGTGAATGTTAATATTTGAATTTTTCAATATTAATCGCTGGCTGAATTCACCCTTTGAGTGACACAACCGTATTTGTGAATTCTTCGAAATACCACATGATTTAACTAATTTATAAAGTGTAATAAATTAATTTAATTGGTTAATATTTAAGAAATATTTGTTACCATTGTATTTGATGTTTAGGTTGTTATTAGTAAGTAGGGTAGCCCTCAGAATTTTTGTAGGTTTTATTAATAATTATTTGGATGCGCATATAAAAGTTATATATGCACGTATTCATATACGATATCGATATATATATATATATATATATATATAAACAAGCTTTAAGTATAATTAATTTCTTAACGGGCTTTGGAATTTTTTGGTCCATTTGGAGACCAAGTATGGCCGACCATAGGAGGATGAAAATAGTTTAGATATTTGACCTAGATTTAGTCGGACGAAAGAGGAAGATTTTAAAGAGAGGAATTGAGAAAGGTTTTATTCTCTCCAAAAATACAAAACATTCCACATTAATTCATTTTTAATCTTTATTTCTTCTTACTCCTCTCTTGGCTGCCATCATCTAACTCATTCCCATCATGGTCGAAACCATTTTCCACCAAACAACATCAAATAAAATTAAAACAAAGTAGTTCATTCGATTCTAGCACTATCGAGTGGCGATTTAGGGAGTCAATTCACAAATCAAGATATCAAGAATGGCTGTGTGAGGACCCACATTTCAGAAGGTTTAAATCGACAATAATCCACATATGTCCAATTCAAACAATCCGGAACATAGATAATCAATGGGGTTAATTAAGAAAAATAAGAAAAGAAGAAGGAAATAAAAACAGAATCTCGCAGCAGAATGACAAAATATAATAATCAAATAAACAGTTCATGAAGCTGTTTACTATACTTTTGATTATAATTTATACAACATTTATCAGAGTTATACATATACAACAGAACAACATGATGCTGGGAATAATATTAGTAATAATAGTATACCAAATCTTCGTCTTCGTCCTCCAGAGAATAATCTTCGATAAGCTGAAAACTCATAGCTGACCCAAGCGTAATGAAAAGACAAAACACTCGAGTCAGAACTAAAATAGCCTTATGTAAGTCAAATCAATATCGCATAATAACATGAGTGTAATAGCATTAGAGTGTTTACGGGGTTTCACATCTCCTATCCAGTGTATAACGTGCGTGCAATAACTCAAGAGATGTTACGGGATTTTCCATCTCTTAAGGATCCGTCAAAATATTTATATGTAGTAGAATACGCTATATATGTAATGTCTAATCAATAAAATAAATATTTTTCTTAGCGTTAAGGGTTTACATTAATCCCCCTTATGCGGTTTTAAGCATTGTCGTACAGTTTGCATATAAAACACTAGTAAGTCAGTGGATAGGGATGCGCCGTGATACGACAACACTAAACCAAAATCGTAGTGGTCTCGTATAGGGATAAAAGTATGACAAGGCATATAAGGCAATGCCCAAGGTTGGATACTACCAGTTTACCCTTCCCGGCAAGTGGTAACGCATCATAGCCATGATAGCCCACCGCGTCCAACACTCCTAAAATCCGAGGGTGCACACCAATCAATCATAATGTAAATGATGGTAATACGAAGAAGTGTGTCCGCTCGGGGTAGCTATCCCACTTGACCGGTACGGCTCCTGTTTTAGTCATTTCAAAGTGACACAAGTGTCAGGCCAATCCATCATCGTTCTCTTTCTTCAAATCCAACAAATGACACCAAATCTAACCACTTCATTCTGGATCATCACTCCACGTACACAGTTAAAGTGGTTCCGATATCGATGGATATCCGGCCCCGGTCTCTTTAACAACCAAACGTCGTTTTACACACCGGTTGGTACTTTTACATTTCAAAAACAGTTCATACTTGATATCAAAATATCATATTTGCTTCAAAATCAAATCCATTTTGAAATCATCATATTTACTCAAAATATACCATTCCACTTCAAAAATCATTTTCGCCTCAATATTTCAATTTTGCTTCCAAAATCGTTTCGAATTTCAATTTAGGTTATAACTTCATTTTAACCCAATTCGCACTTAAATCCAAGATTTAATTATAAACATTTCACCCCTTGACCAGTTTGATTTTTTTTTGTTTTTGAAAATAGTTTGAATAGTTTTAAAATAGTTTAAATAATTAAAATAGTTAAAAATAGTTTAACTGGTGAAAATAGTTAAAAAAATAGTTTAAATGGTTAAAATAGTTTTATATAAAATAGTTTAAGTATTAAAATGGTTTATATAGGAAAATCTTTTAGAAAATCCAAAATAATTTGAATATTTAAAAAGATAGATTTAAATAGTTTATATCAAAATAATTTATTTGAAAATAGTTTCAAAGTCAATTTCAAATTAATTTCAATTCCAATTTCAAATTAATTTCAATTACAATTCCAAAATAATTTCAACTTCAAATTTTTGAACCATTTTGATTTTTATCAATTCCGGGTTCGATTTTCAAAACATCGATTCAAAACACTTAAATCAATTTACTTTCAATAACCAATTTGAAATCCAAATCCTCAAATATAATTCAATTTCCAAGCATAATTTCGAAATAGTTTGATTTCCATAAATTCGATTTTCGTTTTTTAAAATCAAAACCTTTAAATAAATTTCGAATCAAAAATTTTAAAATCATTTAATTTAACCAATCTGGTGTTCGTATATAATTTTCTATCCTATGGCCAAGTGATCGGTTATTTCAATTTAATTTCAGGGATGGATATATATCATTTCAATCCAAATCACAGTGTCATAGTTATATATCATTTCAACCCAAATCACAGTGTCATAGGTATATATCATTTCAACCTATTTCTTAATTTATTTGAAATAATTCAATTTGCAGTTTTATATACTGTAAATAATATACAGGATGATAACAGGATATATCAAAATAAATAAACATCCAAATCATCCAAAACATCAATCAATAGCATCCATCACAATCAACATCCAAATTAGCCAATAATTCACAACAATTCCATAGTTATAAATATCAGGTATTTTACTGGCAATTAAATTCCATTTCAAATTTAACCGTCAATTTTAATTTCTAACAGTTAACTCGAATGACAATTAAATTTATCAAACAACGATCAATAAATTTATATCACTTCATAATTTTGAATTTAACTAGAACAAGAATATTTTAGTACGTTGTGAGCGTTATAAAACACTCACCTTGAGGTTTAAATTTTAAATCAAATCGAATGACATTCGATTTTACCTAAATTTTTAGCTATTCCCAATTGTCTCCAAATCAGTTCTAGAACGTAGTGCTCGTCGCCATGATTCCATCGTCGCTTGTTCCGTCCAATTTCGACCTCGTATGTGAAAGATATACAATTCATAAGAATTTATAATTTATAATATAATAAATTTACACTTTTATTTTATTTTTTTAAACCTAATTAACTCTGGCCATTGCTTCACTGAATCACGATCTGACCACACATTCTACCTCTCCATCATTTGTTCCTCGTTCGATTGCTAAAACCCATCACGCCACTAAACCATCGCTGTAACAACCCGCATATCTATCGATTCTATATTTAAATATTTTATTTAAATATTTTATCGTTAGTCGGATGTTAGTCCGAAAAGCTACTTTTTGCATACGGTCAAATTAGGACTCGAGACCACCCCCATTGAGTTCAAAATGACGTTTGCGATCTTTTTGAGTGTAAACTTCGATATGTTTGGAGATAGTGAAATTTTCGACACTTTTTCCCGCCTTTGACTTTGGTTTGGACTGCACCCCTTTAGTTCAGCCCAACCATCTTCCTCACTCTATCAAAAACACTTCAAGCTTTGTCAAAAATGGTGGTGGGAAGTGGAAATTAAAACTCCAAACACAAATTCCATTGCAAATCCGAGATTCAACATCAAATTCACGTGAAGACCATTGATTCAAGCTTGTTGGTGTTCTTGCTTTGCTCTCAAATCTCCATCTTCATCAAATTCCGTGAAAAGGTGAGATTTTTGATCTCACATCTTGCCTATATCTATCTTGGACTGTTGGGAATGATCCCCTATTGCATTTGCATCAACATTTGTATTTGGTTTGGATTGGATTGGCGAAAAACTTCAATTTTCAACGTTTTGGTGATTTTTCTGGCCTTAAGTCGTTTCTGGCCATCCCTAGGTCGTCCACGAGTTAACTCCTTAGGTCGTCCAGGCTGCTAGCTCGCGTGTTGAAAAGTCTCCAACTTCTTAGGTCGTCGCCGACCTATAATCCCCAGGCAAAATGCTAAGTCGTTCGCGAGTTAAACTTTAAACCTTAGGTCATTGCCGACCTATAATCTCCAGGCGAAGTCTTAGGTCGTTGCCGACCTATAATCTCCAGGCGAAGTCTTAGGTCGTTGCCGACCTATAATCCCCAGGCAAAGTTAAGTCGTTCGCGAGTTAAACCTTAAGTCTTAGGTCGTTGCCGACCTATAATTCCCAGGCAAGATGTTAAGTCGTTCGCGAGTTAAACCTTAAGTCTTAGGTCGTTGCCGACCTATAATTCCCAGGCAAGATGTTAAGTCGTTCGCGAGTTAAACCTTAAGTCTTAGGTCGTTGCCGACCTATAATTCCCAGGCAAGATGTTAAGTCGTTCGCGAGTTAAACCTTAAGTCTTAGGTCGTTGCCGACCTATAATTCCCAGGCAAGATGTTAAGTCGTTCGCAAGTTAAACCTTAAGTCGTAGGTCGTCTCCGACCTAATATTTCCCCTGCTATTTCACTAGGTCGCTTGACCTTAAGTCGTAGGTCGTCTCCGACCTATGCCCCACTAAGTCGCATCCCACTTAGGTCGCAGGACTCTGTAAGTCGTAGGTCGTCGCCGACCTTACACTTGGTCTTTTGAGTTCGCGATTTCCTTAGGTCGTATGACCTATTTTTCCTTAGGTCGAACCCCGAATTACTCTGCGTAGGCAATCTTATCTGACAAAGCATTTATCAGAATTTCTACTTTGATGGTTTTGGGATTGACTTCTTTGGACTTTACTCACGTCTTCGAACGTGAATTGATTTGTTTCTACAATCGTTTTATGACTTGTCATTTTAAAGATATATGAAGGTTTCAATACTAATAGTAAATATCAAAACTCTTTCATCAAAGCGATTTCAACACTATTTTAAATATCAAAAGTTCGTTTTCTCAAACCGATTTTCAATCTACTAGTATATACAAGCCTTTACTTCACTCGAATGAGAAATCGACTTAAACGACTTAGTAAAACGAGTGGTATGAAACGCTTGCGTTCACTTCGTCGGTTAGCTCTTGGACTTGTTCGATTGAACCCTTTTTGTGACAATTTCCTAGTGAAGATTTACAGCTTGTTCGTAAATATTTAAGTTAAGCAAGTGGTTATGGGACATGAAGCTAAACTCATATATTTACTAGCTTGGTGTGATTGACACTTCCTTATGATCATGACGATCATTTTTGTGATTTAGACTAGCGATTGAGCGATGTCTCTTTGTCTACGTGGGAGACTATACCCCGATCATGTGATGTTTCGCCATCACATTTCTAGGGTAGCACCCTACGGTCTTCGGGCCATTCCTGTGTGAAAATTTAATGGATAGCTTCCATGAGATAGCTTCTCGTCATGTGTTTACGCGTAGGTGAGTTTTCATGCTCCCATTCATGTGTTAGGCCTCCCCCCTTTTTATGTGTTTTCTGGATTTCTGATGATGATTTCTGGAATTTTGTGCTTCACCAATTTTCATGATTTTCATTGATATGATATCAGTTTTTGTGCATTGGTGAATTCATGTGTTATTGACTTGTTATGAATACAAGTTAGGGTATGATACCCTACCTTATCTTTGAGAAGATTCTTGTGATATTGATTAATCTTTTGTTGATTATCATTTACATACTTATAGTAGTATGTCGTTATGGTTATTTCAGGTTCATGTTATGCCTTTTACTTTATACCATATCATCTGATATTTATAGCTAGACTGATCCGTTTATTATTTTCTTATAAATAATACTCGGGTCAGACCGAGATGTTACAGGTGCTTCTGCTTGACTTCTCTTCAGGATATTTCTGACTTTTGGCTAACTACATAGATTAGTAGTTTATGGATGTACACCTTTGAGATATAGACTCTATGTTGTGTACTTATTCTTTTGTATAGCACGTGATGCTATTCTTTTGTATTATCGTGGATCTTTCTGACCACTACCCTGATGTACACTTTCATGTGTTATATATTTATTCATATCTTCTTCCGCCTTTGTGATATGGATGTCTGTGACTGATTTGTGTTATGATTATTTCTATGTTTGTTTTCCGAAGATTATATATAGCCACCGTGTGATAGCTTTGTGTTTGTATCGGTATGTCGGATTTCCTCCTTAAAAGATATGCATTCTATTCTATCTGACGTATCGGTGCTCGCACAAAGAAGTTACATGGATGGTCGCTCCTCCACAGCCTTATTCTCCGCGCTAATTGACAGCACTGCATCGTAGTGTTCTTGGTTAGCGTGGGTATAGAGGTGGGGCGTCACAATCGCCTACTTCAACCTCCACACACGACCAGAACAAGATACCCACCTCCATATGACGCGCCGCGCCATGCTCGAACCACGCCTGAAGCCCCATAACACTCGGCTGCCCATAGCTCTCGATTTTCATGCTCGAACGTCGCACCTTCACAAGCCGATTCTGGCGAATCTAAGCCAACATCGACGATCTCCACCGTTCACCTCGTAGAGCTCGACAAGCTCTGCGAATTTCATTTAGGAAGTTTTCGAAAATATTGCTTGGATCGAGAGATAAATGAGGAAGAATATGGGATGTTTTCGACCATGGAAATATTCACTGGCGGCTACGTAAATTAGGGTTAGGGTTGAGAGGCTTTGCTTTTATATATACGTGAATATAAAATATTTTAATATTATTTCGATTATTCATGTGCATTTTCGGAAGAAGTCCAAACGAAGCGTGCCACCTGATGTTTTACCCCTATTCCGAACACAATGGAACATGTTTCGAGGCCTAATTCGATTGTATGTGGAATATAGCTTTTCGAATCGAATTATAACATCAAATTTTCGATATTTAATTCAACGCGTTTCTATCCCGTACGATCAAACGATAACTCCAAAAGCTACGAAATTTGAAATCCGATAATAATACAGTATTACGGATCTAATGGAACAGGTTTCATCGAATTCTGAGATAGTGCCTCGAAAGGCTATTTTTACTCGTTGATTATAATATGAAATTTCCAATTCTAATCATTCACTTTTAAATCCAATTTTAAATGTTAGCAATCTTCATTGTTGTTTAAATAAAATTTAAATCAACTTCCGATATTATTTTCAATCGTATTAAATTCAGAATTCAATTATTCAAATAATTTTCAATATTAAATTTAAACAATTTAATTATCCTATAAATCAATATAAATAAATCATTAAGTTCCGAATAAATTTTAGTTGTCAACATCATTTTATTTCTATCTAAATAATTCACAATTATTATTCAACTTTAGTTATTGGTTATAAATCCAGTTAATATATAGAATTTCTTTTCAATACTCGTTATCGCCAAATCTTCGAAATTAGTTTATTTCAATTTTTTTTTAAGTTCATATCCAATAACTTACATTCAAAATCATTAAATTTTTATTTTTAACCATTTTATTCAATAATTATATCAAATTCCATAATTTAAAATAGTTAAAAATACGGGTCGTTACATTCTCCCCCACTCAAAACTTTTCGTCCTCAAAAAGGCGTTAAGTAAAGAATTTAACATTTGATATATTTTTTTCAAAATAATCAACTTATAAAACAATAAAATCTCATTTATAAAATCATTACTACGTTTCTATTACGCTACTCCGATTGGCTTACGGAATTTACAAGTTAGTCATCAAAACAAGTTATAAAAAAATTTTAAAACTTCAAAATTTTTCTAACACCCGAATTTACGGAAAATTTCGGCAGAATCTCCTATGTGCGGCTCGATCGAAAAATTTTTACAATTCAATATATGACCAAAATATATGCCAATTATATGAAATATACATCTCATCTCAATGATGAGGCATCCCGTAGGGAAAAATATAAAAACGCGGTATGTAGTCCGAGATGTATACCTTATTATTATTAATACGAGCGAGTTTGCTCGTATTAAGCAAGCAAAAGCAAAATATAATCCGCGTATACGTCCAAACGGTCTTATATGCACCTATCTCAACTCAATTTAGAACATTAGTTGCATATAATGATATAGAAAGCATGTACGAGTTTTATAGAAGCATATAACATGAATTTTAAATCCAAACTATAACATAAGCATTAATGTACAACAAACAACAATCATATACAATAAAACAGTTATAACGACGATTTACAACGAATGAGACCATTCAATTATTAGTATTCATCCAATTAATTCATAACGATATGAATTTACATCATCCAATGCCAATATTTAATTTATACACTTCATTTCTTATTAACATCCAAATTTTTATTAGCATTTAATTTGATTTACTTCCAATTTATTCAAATCTATTTCATTTGCATTCAATTTATTTAATTCAATTTGTTAAATTTCAATTATTTCATTTTACATTTAGCAACATCTCATATCAATTCATTTAACATCTTGTTTAACTAACATTTATCAAAGTTATAAACTATAAACTTTACTTTACATTTTCACGAAACATTCGGATTATAATGTTCATATTTCCATTTTTAGCATCAACATCATTAATGAATTATTTCTTATATCCTTACTTAAGTTTCTTAATTCACATTTAATTTCACAATTTCATTTAATAACAAATTTACTTGTGAAACATTTTATTAGTCATCACTTTAGTTCATAATCATTCTATAAAAGTCCAACTTTTTATATATGACTTTATCCAAGTTTATAATTATCTCCAAAAGTTACAAATTCAATTCCACAATTTCTTTGTAATTTATTATGTATAATTCTATAACCAATTTACAAAGATATTATTTAATTCATTTGTCTACTTTCTTAAGTTCCACTTACTTATTTCATTTAGTCGTTAATCATTTCATAATATACTAATTAAGTATATAACATTTATTATTACAACTAAATTTCCATTTATATACATTTTAATTACTTTTAAGTTTTGTTTACTTGTATAATATCCCGTTACATATCCAAATCATCATTTTAACTTTTAACATTTGGTAAGTCTTATTATATGTTATTAGAATGCAATTTGGTATTATATAAATTAATCTGATTCATTTTACTTAATTTGAATGTCCACTATTGTAACTTGTTTAAATTTTCTTTACTTTCAATTTAAGAGTTGCAAACTTCAACTCTAAAGTTTCTTAAAACATTTAGCTCAGATTTCCTAATTCTCTTATTTTATAAGTTCTGGTTATTGAAATAAGTAACGTCCTCAGATTTTCGCATTCGAAAATCCACATCCATACTTTACATCGTACTCGAATGCTATAGATTCGACCGTTCAAATCCGAGTCGCCGGAGCTTATAACACGATTAAGTAAACAACACAGCGGAAAAGAAAAAGAATATAGATATACAACATCTGATACAATATCCAGATACAATGATGATATAATGAATATCTATATACATTAGAGATATATACAAGAAATAGCAGCGGAAAAGAAAATGATAACACCAGCAGCGGATAATCTCCATCTCCAAAGCACCAATCCAGAAATAGCTCGAACTCCCAATAACGATGCACAAAGATAAGCAAGTGCAGTCCATATCCAAAGACTGAACTAGCTCCAGATAATCTACTGAACCTGACTATCTGAAAAACCCAACTCTAGACTGCTCGTGTAGAAAAATTTTGAGCACCCAGAGTTTAGGAAAGAAATAATAAACTCCGGATCAGTCATGGGACTGGTGCGAGCAACAAAAACAGTTTATCTTTAAAACAAATAGTAGAGAATTTTAAAGTCAATTCGCAATGCTTTTGGAAAATGAAACTACCATAAGACCTCCCACCACACACACAATGCAAACGCAGAATTTGAGGAGATTTCTTCTTATGATAGTCAAAGATGCTTACTATACAAAATCAAATCATTTGGTTTGATATTATTATTAGTGCATAGTGTAGAAAACATTTTCAAAAGTAGAATATCAATCTTAGCCAACATAGACATTTCGAACTATGCCTACTATAGCTACCATCCAAACAGTGGGGCGCCACCATAAGTAGATGGCAGGTTCTACAACTAATACCGTACAAAGTTCGTATTTGGAAGATGGATTTCCAACAAATGGTCGGGCAAAGGAACTTCCCAAGTAAAATAGAACGCCTCTGGAGCGACGTTCCCGGATCCTAACCGGATCTCTGCTACACAAGGCCGGGTTACCTCTAGCTGGGTAACTACTAATACGAATATGTCATTCCCCGGTCGTTTGCGACCTTTTTCCCGAGGATCCTCGATTCCAACAACCACAAGTAATAAATTTGCAGCAACCACAAAGTGAGTATCTAGGCTCCATACCATGATACCACTCATAATCCAGAAGGAAATGACATATACTAAGGGGGCGCTATCCCCTAATAATCTTGCTGCCACGATTCCTGTTTCGACCATACCGGGTCGTGAGGTTCGACGAAGTCTCGTCCACAAAGCTACGCTTTAGCACAAAGCCATGCTTTGGGTCAACAGATGATCAAAGCAATGATCACAAAGATAAATGATCATATCACAAATGATCAAACAATGATCATCTCACAGCAACACTCAGCATGTCACATTACCAAATTGGGAATATATCGCTGATAACCTTCAACTACATAACCTCTGAGCTCGTATGTCTCAAAGAAGGGTGTTAAGCTAAGAGAATAAATTCTCCGCCACCAAACAGAAATGTATTTGAAAGAAATCGGCTTTATATCTCAAAGTGTAATGTCAGACATGTAACCATACAAGTCTGTTCCGGGTTCGAACAGAACCGAATGCACTTCTTACGAAGCCCTTGCAATTCCGGGTATTCACAATCCCGATCGGATTTCCCATCACTTAGGGAATCTCTATACCAGCGCGACTCAGTGCAGAGACAATCGACGAGTTATCCTTTCATTCTCATGAATATACGGTCTTCACCACCGGTCTTCAAATGCTATCCATATACGACGTATCACTATTCGGAATGGGTTATATGACACCATTGTCTTCTCCCGGCTAACCTGAATATTGAGCGTAATATTTAAAAATATATGGATATTGGGATTTCAATTAAGTCACAACTTATTACCCAAACTTCTCTTTTCAAATGGTTTAACAAATTACATTTTCAAATCTTTAAACAAAAAGATTCATTTTAACAACCTACAATGGTTAAAACAATTTCCACATTTTTATCTTTTAAACAAAAGATTCATTCACAGATTTTCCAAATCAATTTCCATTTCAATTTAACTTGTTAAATCTTTAAATCAAAGATTTAACTTATAGCTTTAGAAACAATTTCATTTCGAATGGTTTAAATAAATTACAATTTTCAATCTGTTAAAGATAAACAGATTCAATTCATAGCTTTCAAACCGTTTCCATAACTTGGAAATCATTTTCATTTAAATCTTAAAGTTCCTTTTAACACAATTTGGAAGTTCACTTCTTATATGAAAGCTTTTATTATTTGAAACAGAATAGTTTCATTCCAGAAAGATCCAATTTTATTTAAACGAGTTAAAGCCTTTGAATTTAAATTCAAATTCCCAAATCAATACCTTTAAAATGTTTAACACATATAAACTCATTTATAAGTTGAATAGCCTTTCTAAACCTTGGTTTCCAAATCATAGAATTCAATTTCAAATATTTAATTCAAATTTAAATCAAAATATTTAAATTTCAAAACTCGATCAAGTTACTCAAAATAAATTTCATCTTTGAAATTCCATTTCAAAAGCTTTTCATTTTAAACCCAATCCATTTCCAAAACATTTGAATTCAAATCTTCTATTCAAAATTATTTCAAATATCTGTGACTTTATCGATTTCCTTGTGTATCCATATTTGTGTGTGTATAAGTGTGGTCCAGGGGTTTAACACAATAGTGCAACATCATTCAATCATCACAGATCAGAATACAGAAATATAGTTGATAAGCGGTATTAAATATCACGCTTATCATTCATTCACATATCACATATATATAAAGATCACAGATAATAAATTACAGGTCACAACACAAATCAGGACATATCACAAAGCATCACATATCAGGAAATATCAAGTAATTCAATCATTCAATAGAATCCAAACATTCACAATTAAAATTTATTAATCCTTTGATTAATTACCCTAAGAAATGAATTTTTAATTACTTCCCTTAAGTAATTTTACATTCAATTACTTTCATTTGGTAATTACCCCTAATTAATTAAGTAATCACTTATCCTTAATTAATTTAAGCAATTAATTATCTTAGTTTAATTGTCCTTAATTAATTAACTTTAATTACTTTCCTTAATTAATTTATCTTAATTAATTATTTAACCTCAAATTAATCTCTTAAATTAATTATTCTTTTAAATAAATTAACTTTTAAACACTTGATTAATCAACCTTTAATCATAAATTATTCATCTTTAATTACTTACATTGAGTAGTTATCATTTAAGCAATTAATCTCTAGTTACTTAATCACTCTTTTTTTTCTCTTCTTTAGCTTTTAGTTTATCAACTAATATGAAATTATTAATTCCCAAAACAATATTTTGAAAACAGTTCAACCTTCAAAATCATTGAAACTTGTTTAGAATCTTGCTTAGAATTTTAATTCGAAGTCTTGGTCAATATTTCTTTTGGAAATTTGTTTAACAAATTTACTCTTAAGATTTGTTTAAAACATTTCAAATATTCCTGGACCAAACCCAAAAATCACGATCAGGAACTCAGGCCACATCCCATTCTTCCTGAGAACAGCCCTAAACACCCTCCTTCTCCTTCCTTTCATCTTTTCTTTTTAAAACTCACTTTAGTTTTTAAAAAAAACTGTTAAAATTGACAAACACTAACGCGATCATCACGAAGCAAGACCCAAGTAAAACCCTTCCCTACCCGAGTCGAAACTCGAGACAAAACCATCATCTCCAAATAAACCCATCCAGATGCACGAGAACGTGCACATCCACGTGCACATCGTCCCTGGCCGCCGACGAACCCCACACCAACCTCCGACGAGTCGACCTCCACCTCGTCTTCAGGTGCGACCACCCTAGCCTCCTCGATTCAAACGAGAAACAAAAACGACCAAAACACACAGCCTGGAAAACGTAACCCCATCGGAAAACCCCTTCCCTCCGACGATCCCTGACCTTAGACACCACACCACCTTCACCGTAGCTCTGCCTTAATCTCCAGCACCTCCAGCACACTTCGCGATCGACCCTGATCGAATCTCGTCGTCCTGAAATCCATTGGAACACCCCGACACTACCGGGAAGCAAAAAACCCTAGATCGTCAAAATCCGATCACCACAGTACATTATAAATTTAACTATTATTTTTCCCACGATCGTTGACAACTCAACCACCTCTAGTAGGAACCCCGACCACGATATAGCCTCCGATCATCTGAATTTGGTCGAAACCCATTTACAGTTCAACTAAAAACTGCTCTTTACATATTTAATAAAAAATCAAAATTTTTGTTTTAAAAATCATATTTTCCAATGGTGATTCCATTTATACACCTGAATTCATAGATTATGAATGTGACGACCGCCCATGACCCCTGCACTGAACCTAGAGAAAGTGCGCTGTAAAGTGTGCCAGGCGACCATGGACGATTGTCAGGGTAAATTAAAACAACAGAATCTATCGTATTACTCACAGCGCATGGACAAAATACAATAGAATATATATATAGTGAAGCTTCACAGAAATAGAATCTCATCAATAAAACTTCATAATAGTTGAATACAACATCAGGATAGTCAATACATCAAGCCTCACTACATATCACTCAGAGACTTATACAAAGCAGCGGAACATCCAGTACATATAGTAAGAAGATAATATGCAAGCCTCCAGCTCGTCTTCGATATCAGCATCGTGGGAAGCAAGAACAGCACCTGTCACCTGCTACCTAGTCTGCCCGTCCCAAAATGGACGAACAGCCCAAGGCAATAAGAGTTAAAACATAAAGCCTTGAGTCAGACAACAGTCTTAGTGAGCGGTAAATTAACTAACAACATACCAAAAGAGCATAAAGGAAAAAGGAATAGGAATACAACCCTCCCACTCCACCTCTTTCTACAGTGATAGCCCCCAGACACACACTAAGCAGAAGCAAGCATAGCAAAGCATACAATTTAAAGTAAAGTAATTATCACTCGAGTCAAGGGCGATGTTTTCCAAGTACAAACCCCCAAGGCCTAAACCAAGATCAGATAAGCACCCAGAAAATACCGCTCTTGAGACCGAATGACGATACAACCAAACATCCATGACTCTGGCTATCACTGTTATCATTGCTTTGATATCGTCGTTAATTTGAATGACCGGCACATTCTTTCAGCCGTCCGTCAAGGGCTAATGGAAACCCCGGTTTTAGACATAACTCTGCACGTCATCGTGACCCGTGCCTAGGACTATCGAATCTGCCCAGAGTACTTGACTATCAATCATTAGCTTTCAGGAACTATCGAATCTGCCCAACGTACTCTTGCTTTGAGCATGCTAGAACCTTCAACAACGATGAGATCTCAGCCTCCTAGTCATCCTCCTCGACGACTATTTCCATACTAGCTCAAGCGCCTCTCGAGCAAACCATTATCCTCAACTCGAACCATTTCACCGAGTTATCAACATGCTTGGAATGATCCCGTCTGGATTAGACCAAGACTATCTCATATCATACTTCGCCTCATCATCATCATAGCAAAGTCTCATCTCAACATCATCATCAAATCTATCCATATGAGCTTCATCATCCGCTACATATGCCACGTGCAGCTTTTCCAATTCAAGAGCCTTTCCCTTAGCTTTTGAATCATCTTCGACCATCTTGTCTAAATCAAATCATCAATCATCTAATTCATAGCAATCAATCAAGTCAAACATTAATCCAAGTAAAACAAGCATTCAAATATGATCTAATGAACAATATTAACAATAATGGCAATTTCGTAAATAAAGAGTCGAAAGTCTAACAAGCATGAAAACATGAGAAATATCTCTACAACTTGATGAATGAACTTGCATATGTTAATCATGTAGTAAAATGGTTGTCAAATCATCATGAACAATGGATCTACATGGATCTACACTTAGGATTAGGAAAATGCATGGAAATCACTACTTTAACACAAAATCAAGCCAACGATCCGATATACTCCTTTGGATCCGTGTAAGAGATAATCACCACTCACCGAATCACCTTAACAACTCAAAAGCAACACACTTCAGATCTGGACAGCGAAGGATCTAACTCGATCTATCACGAATCCGCTTCAAACGATGAAATCTCTCTTCGAAGAATGTAGATCTTCAATCTAAGCTCTTCGATCTTCGATTTGATCTTCGATATGGATGGAAGGAATCACTAGATTAGAGTGGAGAAAAGAAGTGAAGAAGTGTAGAAGTCGAGCTCTCAAAATGGCAGCACTTCGTCGCTTCGAAATCCGGATCCCGAAAAATGAAGAAATGGACGAGTATTTATAGGCAGATTTTAGGTCGTCCGCCCCTTAAGTCGTCGCCGACTTAATTCTCCCTCCGACCTACGACCTAGCAAAATTTCCGACCTAAAGACCCACGCGACTTTAACAGCTCACGACTTAACACGGTAGCCGACCTACGACTTAACTGGGTATACGACATAATGACTCAACAACAGGTGCGACCTAACTGAATACGACTTACGACCTATCTCTGGCCGACTTAACACACACGCGACCTAACGTAGATACTTCCTCGCGACCTAACCACTCAACAGAGTTACGACCTAACTAAACATGTCCAAGCGACCCAACGACTCATCACCCTATTCCCTTAACTCGGCCACGACTCAACTGAGTTACGACTTAACTGCTAGACTTAGGTCGCTCACATCCTAACTCCAACACTCCTTAAGTCGTTAACTCGCCCAGCCGACCTAACATTTAACCCGTCCATTCTCTTAGGTCGCCTCAAATCTTAAGTCGCTTACTTCTTAAGTCGCCTATTCTTGAGTCGCCAAATCCTTAAGTCGTCCCAATCTCTCCTAAGTCGGTTAGTTCCTTAGATCGTCTATCTCTTAGGTCGTACACTTCCTAAGTCGATCACTCGACCTAAGACACCCCATACGACCTAATTTCCCCACGACTTATCCCAATGCCTAGGTCGTTCCAAACCTTCCTACGACCTAAGACTTAGACTCTAGACGACTTGTCAACAATGCAACCAATTGTCAACTGTTCTACGATGTTTCGATCCGTAAAAATACGGGTCGTTACAATGAAGTTCGAATTTTTAACTTATTTAAAGTTGGCCCTGATTTCTTGTTTTCTAGAGACCTCAACAGGTTGTTTTAACTTGAATGGATTTTTTTAAAACTTAGTTCAAAGTCAAAACAAACAACTCTTGTTTATAATTTAAGTTCTAACAGTGATTAAATCAAGAGATGGGGATTAATTTGTAAATCTGGGCTGGGAGAATAAGAACCGAGACATTTTCCAGATCACTAGCATACAGACATCATATATACAAAGAATTTCATAATTATATATCCATATAAACATACTCATTTCAAACATAAGCAATATATATGAATATACTTAAGCATTTTTAAATTTAAGTTACTCACCTTTATCATTTTAGTTTCCAGAAATTTCAGATTGAAGGTTGGAGTTGCAACCTGGTTTTCAAGTTTGTTATCTAAAACTCCTTCCTTCTTTGCTTCAATTTCTTTGATGAAGCTTTTTATAGGGTATATATGTTTATTTGTTTGAGCTAAGATGAAGTTCTATACAACAATTATTTATATTTTGGTACAAAATTGTAACAGAGATATCTTCCCCATTGTTGGCTGATGTGAATTCTTAGCATGCTTGCATTAATTAGACTTGTACAAATTATACTTTTTTCCTCCTTTATTTTAGCCGTACAAAATATATATGAAGATATTGTTGACTTCTTTTATTAGCTCTTCATTTATATAATTTTGTTTCTCTGTGAATGTATGTTATGTTTGTACAATATCAAGTACGAGTATTCTATTTGCTATGTTTTGGTTTACAGCCTACCCACTTGTCTTCATTTTCTCTATTACTTTGTTTATGCTTATATTTCATTTGTACAAAGATATTTACTGTCTTGTTTATACTTACCCATTTGCTGTTTCCTTTTGTAAGAGCTCAAACTTACCTTTTATATGTTTTGTATTATTAGATCTATCTAATTAATTTATTCTTAGATATATGTGATTTGTCTTTATAATGCTATTTTATAATTAAAGCTTTGTTGTTAGATTTTAGTCAAGTGTTGCTTTTATTTTTATAGTTCATCTTTTTTTATTTATTTCTATTTCTAACTCAAATATTCATTTCAAACTTTAATACTAATTGTCTTTATAACATTCCTTTATAAATAAATTTCTATTTTAAATTTGTTATCAAAATTTTTATTTAAGTGTTACTCAAATTTTTATTTCTAACATATATATTTATTATACTTACTTTTATACTTGTGTCAAATGTTTTATATTTTAAAATTATTTTTAAACCATTTACTTGAAATTACTCAAATTCAATATATACACATATATTCACATGTATACAAATTTTCAAATCCTAATGACTTTATATTTTTTTCGAGTTGAATCGAGGAAACTCGCTTCCATTTATAATCAATTTTACAATTTTTATTCAAAAATTAATTTAATTATCAATTTAAATTTATAAGAAATCCGAGGTCGTTACAAACTTCCCCCCTTAAAAGAATTTCATCCTCGAAATTCGCAGGCACGAAACAACACAGATAGATAAATTCGATCTCTTATAATTCCTCAAACACAAGATATGGATTCCAAACTCAAGTCAGAATATCTCAGAATACATACCAATTTGTCCCTCTTCGGACTTTGGTATTCACAAGAAATTACAATAGAATTTCAAAATTTGGTTTCAAACGAAATCGTTTTATCGATTCAATTCAAATTTTATCCTCATATTCTATTAATCAATTTAACTCAATTTAAAATTTCCAATTCATATTCATTAAGATTTAAATCAAAAACTGATAAGAAACCGATGAAGATACGAAGTAAAAATTTCCTACAACGGTTCGTTTGGCCACCATTACACCGAAACTTCTTCTTGTAGCTGTCACGAAGCAATCAAAAGAATTTTGAAACGAATCAAAGAATATTAATGGAGAAAATTATTTCCACTGTCGCAGGGTATTGACCATTTATAGTCGTATTCCCCTATCCCCTATCTTGTTCTCTTCTTGTACTCATACTCACTATCAGTAAATAGTAAGAGAATTTACTGAGACGTTTAAATGGATATCTTAGGGATACACTCATTCTAGGGATACTTCACCCTATCTCTAATGAGTTACTTAATGTGTTATACTCCTGAGCTAAAGTTCAACCTTAGCTCTGATACCAAATGTAACGTACTCAGATTTTCGCGTTCGAAAATCGACATCCATACTTTACATCGTACTCGAATGTCGTAGATTCGACCGTTCAAATCCGAGTCGCCGGAGCTTATAACACGATTAAGTAAACAACACAGCGGAAAAGAAAAAGAATATAGATATACAACATCTGATACAATATCCAGATACAATGATGATACAATGAATATCTATATACATCAGAGATATATACAAGAAATAGCAGCGGAAAAGAAAATGATAACACCAGCAGCGGATAATCTCCATCTCCAAAGCACCAATCCAGAAATAGCTCAAACTCCCAATAACGATGCATAAAGATAAGCAAGTGCAGTCCATATCCAAAGACTGAACTAGCTCCAGATAATCTACTGAACCTGACTATCTGAAAAACCCAATTCTAGACTGCTCGTGTAGAAAATTTTTGAGCACCCAGAGTTTAGGAAAGAAATAATAAACTCCGGATCAGTCATGGGACTGGTGTGAGCAACAAAAACAGTTTATCTTTAAAACAAATAGCAGAGAATTTTAAAGTCATTTCGCAATGCTTTTGGGAAATGAAACTACCATAAGACCTCCCACCACACACACAATGTAAACGCAGAATTGGAGGAGATTTCTTCTTATGATAGTCAAAGATGCTTACTACGCAAAATCAAATCATTTGGTTTGATATTATTATTAGTGCATAGTGTAGAAAACATGTTCGAAAGTAGAATATCAATCTTAGCCAACATAGACATTTCTAACTATGCCTACTATAGCTACCATCCAAACAGTGGGGCGCCACCATAAGTAGATGGCAGGTTCTACAACTAATACCGTACAAAGTTCGTATTTGGAAGATGGATTTCCAACAAATGGTCGGGCAAAGGAACTTCCCAAGTAAAATAAAATGCCTCTGGAGCGACGTTCCCGGATCCTAACCGGATCTCTGCTACACAAGGCCGGGTTACCTCTAGCTGGGTAACTACTAATACGAATATGTCATTCCCCGGTCGTTTGCGACCTTTTTCCCGAGGATCCTCGATTCCAACAACCACAAGTAATAAATTTGCAGCAACCACAAAGTGAGTATCTAGGCTCCATACCATGATACCACTCATAATCCAGAAGGAAATGACATATACTAAGGGGGCGCTATCCCCTAATAATCTTGCTGCCACGATTCCTGTTTCGACCATACCGGGTCGTGAGGTTCGACGAAGTCTCGTCCACAAAGCTACGCTTTAGCACAAAGCCATGCTTTGGGTCAACAGATGATCAAAGCAATGATCACAACGATAAATGATCAAACAAATGATCATATCACAAATGATCAAACAATGATCATCTCACAGCAACACTCAGCATGTCACATTACCAAATTGGGAATATATCACTGATAACCTTCAACTACATAACCTCTGAGCTCGTATGTCTCAGAGAAGGGTGTTAAGCTAAGAGAATAAATTCTCCGCCACCAAACAAAAATGTATTTGAAAGAAATCGGCTTTATATCTCAAAGTGTAATGTCAGACATGTAACCATACAAGTCTGTTCCGGGTTCGAACAGAACCGAAGGCACTTCTTACGAAGCCCTTGCAATTCCGGGTATTCACAATCCCGATCGGATTTCACATCACTTAGGGAATCTCTATACCGGCGCGACTCAGTGCAGAGACAATCGACGAGTTATCCTTTCGTTCTCTTGAATATCCGGTCTTTACCACCGGTCTTCAAATGCTATCCATATACGACGTATCACTATTCGGAATGGGTTATATGACACCATTGTCTTTTCCCGGCTAACCCGAATAGCGAGCATAATATTTAAAAATATATGGATATTGGGATTTCAATTAAGTCACAACTTATTACCCAAACTTCTCTTTTCAAATGGTTTAACAAATTACATTTTCAAATCTTTAAAAAAACATTCATTTTAAAAACCTACAATGGTTTAAACAATTTCCACATTTTTATCTTTTAAACAAAAGATTCATTCACAGATTTTCCAAATCAATTTCCATTTCAATTTAACTCGTTAAATCTTTATATCAAAGATTTAACTTATAGCTTTCAAAACAATTTCATTTCGAATGGTTTAAATAAATTACCATTTTCAATCTGTTAAAGATAAACAGAATCAATTCATAGCTTTCAAACCGTTTCCATAACTTGGAAATCATTTTCATTTAAATCTTAAAGTTCCTTTTAACACAATTTGGAAGTTCACTTCTTATATGAAAGCTTTTATTATTTGAAACAGAATAGTTTCATTCCAGAAAGATCCAATTTTATTTACACGAGTTAAAGCCTTTGAATTTAAATTCAAATTCCCAAATCAATACCTTTAAAAATTTTAACATATATAAACTCATTTATAAGTTGAATAGCCTTTCTAAACCTTGGTTTCCAAATCATAGAATTCAATTTCAAATATTGAATTCAAATTTAAATCAAAATATTTAAATTTCAAAACTCGATCAAGTTACTCAAAATAAATTTCATCTTTGAAATTCCATTTCAAAAGCTTTTCATTTTAAACCCAATCCATTTCCAAAACATTTGAATTCAAATCTTCTAATCCAAATTATTTCAAATATCTGTGACTTTATCGATTTCCTCGTGAAATCCATATTTGTGTGTATATAAGTGTGGTCCAGGGGTTTAACACAATAGTGCAACATCATTCAATCATCACAGATCAGAATACAGAAATATAGTTGATAAGCGGTATTAAATATCACGCTTATCGTTCATTCATAGATCACAGATATATAAAGGTCACAGATAATAAATTACAGGTCACAACACAAATCAGGACATATCACAAAGCATCACATATCAGGAAATATCAAGTAATTCAATCATTCAATAGAATCCAAACATTCACAATTAAAATTTATTAATCCTTTGATTAATTACCCTAAGAAATGAATTTTTAATTACTTCCCTTAAGTAATTTTACTTTCAATTACTTTCGTTTGGTAATTACCCCTAATTAATGAAGTAATCACTTATCCTTAATTAATTTAAGCAATTAATTATCTTAATTTAAT
Organism: Allium fistulosum; assembly: GCA_030737815.1. Classification (NCBI taxonomy): domain Eukaryota; kingdom Viridiplantae; phylum Streptophyta; class Magnoliopsida; order Asparagales; family Amaryllidaceae; genus Allium; species Allium fistulosum. The sequence goes on along the minus strand of CM060901.1, from coordinate 902,777,906 downwards.
TGTCCTTAATTAATTAACTTTAATTACTTTCCTTAATTAATTTATCTTAATTAATTATTTAACCTCAAATTAATCTCTTAAATTAATTATTCTTTCAAATAAATTAACTTTTAAACACTTGATTAATCAACCTTTAATCATAAATTATTCATCTTTAATTACTTACATTGAGTACTTATCATTTAAGCAATTAATCTCTAGTTACTTAATCACTCTTTTTTTTCTCTTCTTTAGCTTTTAGTTTATCAACTAATATGAAATTATTAATTCCCAAAACAATATTTTGAAAACAGTTCAACCTTCAAAATCTTTGAAACTTGTTTTGAATCTTGCTTAAAATTTTAATTCGAAGTCTTGGTCAATATTTCTTTTGGAAATTTGTTTAACAAATTTACTCTTAAGATTTGTTTAAAACATTTCAAATATTCCTGGACCAAACCCAAAAATCACGATCAGGAACTCAGGCCACATCCCATTCTTCCTGAGAACAGCCCTGAACACCCTCCTTCTCCTTCCTTTCATCTTTTCTTTTTAAAACTCAGTTTAGTTTTTAAAAAAAAACTGTTAAAATTGACAAACACTAACGCGATCATCACGAAGCAAGACCCAAGTAAAACCCTTCCCTACCCGAGTCGAAACTCGAGACAAAACCATCATCTCCAAATAAACCCATCCAGATGCATGAGAACGTGCACATCCACGTGCACATCATCCCTGGCCGCCGACGAACCCCACACCAACCTCCGACGAGTCGACCTCCACCTCGTCTTCAGGTGCGACCACCCAAGCCTCCTCGATTCAAACGAGAAACAAAAACGACCAAAACACACAGCCTGGAAAACGTAACCCCATCGGAAAACCCCTTCCCTCCGACGATCCCTGACCTTAGACACCACGCCACCTTCACCGTAGCTCCGCCTCAATCTCCGGCACCTCCAGCACACTTCGAGATCGACCCCGATCGAATCTCATCGTCGTGAAATCCATTGGAACACCCTGACACTACCGGGAGGCAAAAAACCCTAGATCGTCAAAATACGATCACCACAGTACATTATAAATTTAACTATTATTTTTCCCACGATCGTTGACAACTCAACCACCTCTAGTAGGAACCCCGACCACGATATAGCCTCCGATCATCTGAATTTGGTCGAAACCCATTTACAGTTCAACTAAAAACTGCTCTTTACATATTTAATAAAAAATCAAAATTTTTGTTTTAAAAATCATATTTTCCAATGGTGATTCCATTTATACACCTGAATTCGTAGATTATGAAGTTCGAATTTTTAACTTATTTAAAGTTGGCCCTGATTTCTTGTTTTTCAGAGACATCAACAGGTTGTTTTAACTTGAATGGATTTTTTTAAAACTTAGTTCAAAGTCAAAACAAACAACTCTTATTTATAATTTAAGTTCTAACAGTGATTAAATCAAGAGATGTGGATTAATTTGTAAATCTGGGCTGGGAGAATAAGAACAGAGACATTTTCCAAATCACTAGCATACAGACATCATATATACAAAGAATTTCATAATTATATATCCATATAAACATACTCATTTCAAACATAAGCAATATATATGAATATACTTAAGCATTTTTAAATTTAAGTTACTCACCTTTATCATTTTAGTTTCCAGAAATTTCAGATTGAAGGTTGGAGTTGCAACCTGGTTTTCAAGTTTGTTATCTGAAACTCCTTCCTTCTTTGCTTCAATTGCTTTGATGTTTGTTTTTGATTATTTTTTTTCAATTTTGAAGCTTCTGTTTTTTTTCTTCTCTTTCTTCTTTCTCAGTTTTTTTTCTCAATGGTGGACGAAATGGAATAAATTGATATAGAAGTGAAGCTTTTTATAGGGTATATATGTTTATTTGTTTGAGCTAAGATGAAGTTCTATACAACAATTATTTATATTTTGGTACAAAATTGTAACAGAGATATCTTCCCCATTGTTGGCTGATGTGAATTCTTAACATGCTTGCATTAATTAGACTTGTACAAATTATACTTTTTTCCTCCTTTATTTTAGCTGTACAAAATATATATGAAGATATTGTTGACTTCTTTTATAAGCTCTTCATTTATATAATTTTGTTTCTCTGTGAATGTATTTTATGTTTGTACAATATCAGGTACGAGTATTCTATTTGCTATGTTTTGGTTTACAGCCTACCCACTTGTCTTCATTTGTTCTATTACTTTGTTTATGCTTATATTTCATTTGTACAAAGATATTTACTGTCTTGTTTATACTTACCCATTTGCTGTTTCCTTTTGTAAGAGCTCAAACTTATCTTTTATATGTTTTGTATTATCAGATCTATCTAATTCATTTATTCTTATATATCTATGATTTGTCTTTATAATGCTATTTTATAATTAAAGCTTTGTTGTTAGATTTTAGTCAAGTGTTGCTTTTATTTTTATAGTTCATCTTTTATTTATTTATTTCTATTTCTAACTCAAATATTCATTTCAAACTTTAATACTAATTGTCTTTATAACATTCCTTTATAAATAAATTTCTATTTTAAATTTGTTATCAAAAATTTTATTTAAGTGTTACTCAAATTTTTATTTCTAACATATATATTTATTATACTTACTTTTATACTTGTGTCAAATGTTTTATATTTTAAAATTATTTTTAAACCATTTACTTGAAATTACTCAAATTCAATATATACACATATATTCACATGTATACAAATTTTCAAATCCTAATGACTTTATATATTTTTCGAGTTGAATCGGGGAAACTCGCTTCCATTTATAATCAATTTTACAATTTTTATTCAAATATTAATTTAATTATCAATTTAAATTTATAAGAAATCCGAGGTCGTTACAAAATATTTCATTATATTCAAATAATTTGAAGATTATTAATTAACAGATCTTAAAAATTTTAAATACCGAGTTCATTTAAAATCATTTGGAATAAGCTTGTATACTTATATCTTTTATATATCAAATCATACTTTTGGAGTTTAAACCAAAAATCCATTTATCAAAACAACTTCTTAGCACAGCTTCTCAGAAGTATGGTAATTTTCTTCAAGTAAATAATCCGTTTATTCAAATATAGATTTACTTATTTTCTTCAAAGCAATAAAAAAAGATGAACATGAGAGAATTACATGATGAGAAAGTCGGGAAAAACAAAAGAACCATGGTTTAACTAGGTAAAATTGACAGTTGGACCGCTGGTTTGAAGGTCCGACCAGGGTTCATGCATGATTGAGGTTTGATTGAGTTCCGAACGATGGTTATCCAAGGTTCAGGGTTATTCGAGGTCGGACCGAGGAAACGTCGGGTTATGAAAACACTGCATAAATGTATAAATGGTCCCTAAATCTGATAAATTATTGCAGCTGTCTTTTGAAAATAATACTCCAAATTACATAGTTCAATTAAATATAACTACCAAGTAAATAGAATACTTATGGATAGACGGTCTTATTCACTGTCAACAGCCTTTGTCGCTTCTACTACACGTACAACTCTTACTAACCCCGTTGACCTATTATATAAAAATAATACAGAAACATAGAGGGGAATAGACATAAGCCTATTGAGTGGGCATATATCTCCAAATACATGATACAAACATGCTAATAAAAAATCTTTATAGACTACTCCTATGGTGTCAATTTAAGAGGTCAATTTACCATTATTCTTTTTAGTCTATTTATCATAACATTTCAGTTGTAGCATTCGTAGTGACAAGAATCGCTATCTAAATATCCATACAAACTGATATGCGTAAAATATTAGCATACCCTAGTTCTGCTACGTGTACTATTTTAACACATTTCGTAGCCACATCATTCCTGCTATGTGTCTCGTTTCAACACGTTATAGACATATCATTCCTGCTACGTGTCTCATTTCAACACGTTTCGCAGACATAACCTGGCCAAGCGATATGCCTTACTTAATTACATACACCATTCCTATCGATGTGCTCAACACAACTTGTAGGCTGGTCCAAGTTTTACGGTATCGATACTCTTCCCAAATAGTCAAAATAAATAGTGCACTATAATACATTCATCATATAAGTGTATACACATCATTCTACTTCATCACATACCTAAACAAACAATAAGGAATTCCTCTAACCATTCGTATTAGACCACACGGGTCCAAGTTCAACTTGCGTTTGCATCAGCTATCTAGATGTCTGACATAACTACTTAGATGTCTGATATGTTGTACAAAAATCAGCTTCAATTAATCAAATGTATGGACTAACATTTAGATGCCTACTTTGGTTTCAGACATCTGAATTCTAATTTCAGACGTTTGAAACTAGTCCATTTATAAAGTGTTTCTTTTAGTTGCCTATGTAAGATTTTCAAATGTCCGATCTTCTAATTCAGACGTCTGAAATACTACAGATTTGATTTTTTGAGTGTTTTAATGGGTTTTCCACTACCCCTTAACCCTAGGTTCATCCTAGACTTCAAATGGCTTATGTTATCTCATTTTTATCGTTTACTTTGCCTATCCAATTTTCACAATGTCCTATTTCATTTCATTGGCACAGTTATATTATTGATTAATTCAATTTAATAATAATCCTATTTATTTCTTTCACAATATCGATTTACTAACTTAATTATAATCACATCTATTCTACATAGTTATACACACACAAATATATATATATATATATATATATATATATATATATAGACACACACACGTGGTGTATATTAGTTTAGAATTGTATTTTAATAAGGTAATTGATTGTTATTAACAATTAGAGTGCTGTTTCAACTCCAAACCAATCATCAATCCAATTAATAACATATTTATTTATATTAATTTCAGTTTATATCTATACGATTCATTCTATATTTTTAGGTGTAATTTAATGAAATTATGATTTATTCTTAACAATCGGAGTATCATTTCAACTCAAACATTTCATCATTAATCCAATTATACAACTAAAGATATCATTTCAATCTCCATGGTAAATGACTCAATTCCACTTTAATTATTAACTTAATATTATAATTCAACCTACGTTTCTTCTTTTTAATCTAATAAAGGCTATAGAAATGAGATAAGAGCATATACAAAATCATACATGTAGGAGATAGATTCCTACTCACCGATTAGGTTTTCCCTTCTCTCTAAGCTTTGAAAATCCCCCTTGTGAGTCTCCTCTCTAGATCTTTACCTTTTGATTTGTTTCTCTTCTTTCTCTCTTTCTCCTCTCTCTCTTTAATTTAGTTTGTTTTTGTTTTGATTTAGAAATTCGAGAGGAGATCAGGAGAAAGGTCTTTAGATCTAGGGTTTCTGAAATGTGAATGATGGCTAGGGTTACTAATGAAAAGCTTAGGCCTTAACAACTTATTTTAGGTGAAAAGTTAGGTACTCCTAAGTTCGGGCCATACTAATTATTTACGAAAATGCAACTGGTTGTATTTTTCACAAATTTCAACCTTTTTTGCCAAATTTGACAATTCATATATGTATTTTGACTTTAAATGACATTTCGAATGTAATGGAATATGTGCCTTAGCCTAATTCCATCTTGTCCTTTTACATAAAATTACCATTTTACTTTGCTTATTATTTTAATTCATTATTTAAATTTTCCGGGGTGTTACATTCTCCTCTCCTTAAAAGGATTTCGTCCCCGAAATCTCCAAGGACAAAAAATGCATCTCACTCTGAAAAGAAATCAATATATACATTCATCTATTCAACCATCAACCACTTATAAACATTGTCTTTAATTTCGACATTTCTAATGCAACATGTACATATAGGCATGAAATGTATATGAAAAAATATAGGTAATGCAAAAGTATGTCGTCTTCTAAACTAGTCGACCTCCTGAAATGTAAGTGTTTATGCCATGTATCCAAAATGTATGCAATGTCCTATACACACACACTCACAATTCTATATGGATAGGCAACCATTCAATACATATGCATAATGAAAAAACCATTATGCATCTAAGTTGATATGATAAAATAAACTAGCGATGTATGTTGTAAGCTAACATGAACACATCAGCCCATATGTGCAATACTAACAAATAAAATGCATCCATTAGCAACCATCATAAAAAAACATGTCTTAATGACATGCTCATATCCATGTCTAGCATCCATGCACACCTACCTATGTAATATACAAAGCCAAATGCTACGCACTCAAATAGTCGTATAACTGGAATAGAAACTTGCCAGAAAAGAGCTCTGGTTGGAAAGCTCGTATTCATTCCTTGGGCTCCCATGTACTCTCTACCGGATCTGTTCCCCATTGAATTTTACTCCTTTATTCTAAAGCCTCCTCACTCCATGCTCTATTATACGTGTAGGATCATAGACTGAAATAGACTTTAGCTCCACTTCCATACCTTCTAGTTGGTGTGGCTCCACTACGATTGCTGAATCATGAATGTACTTTCGTAGTTGTGACACAAGAATGACATCATGAACCCCAGCCAACTTTTTTGGAAGTTTGATTCTTTAGGCTAACTTCCCCACTCATTCTAATATCCAAAGGGCCCAATAAATCAAGATGCCAGGTTTTCCAATTTACCAAATCTCATAACATGCTTAAGCGACGATACCTTCACAAAATAATGTCACATATTGCAAACTCTAAACGTGTATGCCTCCTATCGGCATATGATTTTGTCTATCCTAAGAAATCTTCATCCTCTTACATATCAACTCTATCTTTTTAAAAGTGTCTTTAGTCATGCTCGGCCCAAGTATAATTCTATCATTCGCCTCACACCAACAAGAAGGGGATTTACATGGTCGTACATACAAGGCATCGAATGGTGCCATGCCTATGCGTGCATGATAGCTATTTTGTAAGTAAACTCCATCAGTGGTAAATGATCTTCCTATTCTCCACCAAAATCCAAAATAAAAGTCCTCTGATACTCCATTCACCCTCTCAGTTGGTCTATCCGCTTGCAGGTGATATGCAGCGCTAAGGCTCAACTTACTTCCTAAAGCATCCTGAAGACTCCCCAAAACTCGCTAGTGAAAAGTGGATCTCTATCACAAACTATATTGATTGGAAACCCATGTAATATGATTACTTCCTTAATGTATAAGGCAGCAAGCGTCACTGCTGTCTGCTTTATTTTTACTAGAATGAAATAAGGACACTCAATCAATCGATCGATGACGAGCCAAATACTCTCATTTCCTCTTCTACTTCTAGGAAATCCATCCTTAAAGTACATTGATATATTCTTCCACTTCCATTGTAGAACTTCTAGAGGAAGTAATAGTCCACTTAGTTTCTTCTGCTCAGCTTTAACTTTTTAATGAGTCAAGCATCTAACAATGTATTCTGTCACTTGCCTCTTCATCCTGGGCCAATATAGTACTCTCTTCATGACTTGATACATCTTGTTGCCACTGGGATGAATAGTCATCCTAAAATAGTGAGATTTTGATAAAATTTCATCAATCAGTTCTCCAATCATCGATACACACAATCTACAGTCTCTTCTTAAATACCCTTTTGAGTTAATAAAGCATTTATTTAAATGAGAAGATTTCTCTCCTTTCTCCAACCGATCCATAATGTCCACCAACGTCCTATCCTTCTTCTAACTAGAACCAATACAGTCTATAAGTAATGGTCGAGCCTCCAAAGTTGCCAACAATCCAAGAAACAATTTCAACGATTGCCTGAAATCAAATTCGAAGATAAACTCCAACTTCCTCAATTACAATAGCATGGGATTTAACATAACAAGTTTCCTACTCAAAGCATCTACCACTATATTTCCTTTTCCAGGGGTATACATAATCTCATAATCATACGAAGTTAGAAAATCCATCCATCTTTGCTGCCTTAAATTTAGAAACTTCTGGGAGAATAGGTACTTGAGAGATTAATAATCCGTATACAACTCTAATCTCTCCCCCAATAGATAATATCTCCAAGCCTTAAGTACAAAGACAATAGCTGCCAATTCTAGGTCATGAGTAGGATAATTCTTCTTATAGGCTTTCAATTTCCTACTAGCATACACCACTACCCTTCATTCTTGCATCAACACCGCCCTAAGCCCCGTATTGAAAGCATTGGTATATATAGTAAAAGGCTTAGTGCCATCTAGAAGTGTCAACATAGGTGCATTGTCAGCATCTATTATACGTTCATCTCTGCATTTTGATTAGTTATTATTGCATACGATAAATCATTAGCATACTCACCTCTGAGTTAAATGCCATCACCCAACATTTTGGCCTTAGGGATTTGGGAACACGACTAATTAGGGTTGTTCTAGTAGTGGGTATGATCAAATTTGAACTCTTGAGTGAGTAGAATTCCATCCAGGAGATCGGGAAGATCAAATTGGGTTAGGATGCCCTGGACTGATCAAAAAACATGACTCAAAACTATTTTTAAAACCAGATTTGGGTGGAGATTGGGGTAGGGTCGCACCCTATCCTCCAACTATTAGCCCCCGGTTGGTCAGGTCTGCGATTCCAATGCATAGGGCTTTGTTCATTAAGGCTAAATTTTATAGTTACGCATCTAAAGGCACTCGTAACAATTTTCTCACCTATGTTATTTTCTCATATCGTTCTTAGGAGACCATTGATATTTTCTCCTACCATTTTAGGAGACCATTATTATTCTCTCCTACCATTTTTAGGAGACCATTTACATATTTCTCTTACCGATCTTAGGAGACCGTTATTGTTTTCTTCTAAATGAAATATAAGACTGTTGGATCATTTGACATATCTTGGCCCGAGTCAGCTTGATAGGTTTTTAGTTGACCCGAGAAAACTAATATAAGTTTGTAGTGACCTTGGGAAAACTATGTTGTTTATATGGACCATTTTTATGGGATTTGGTAATTATGGGAATGTGCAATCCTTTGACCCTTGTGAGTGACGGACAATTCACTTTATCCTATACATGCATGATATGTTATTGATGTTATGATTACCTTCTAATCATTTAGGATGCATGATATGTTATGGATGACTTATTGTTTAATAGGGTATTAGTGGGGGAAAACTCGTTTCGCTCAACGATGTGGTAACACTAAGCACCTATATTGTGGTTTGAGATGGATTAATATTATTCAAACCAGACTTTTTGTCTGACCCGAAGTTTTTGATTTCCCCCTAAACTCTTAAGTGCTCAATTTGGAATTGAGTTGGCAAAGATTAGGGTATTTTAGATTTTAAAGAATAAGCTTCCGGAGGCGTATAAGAGGCAAGCTACTATTTAAAGTTTATTTCCAATGTGTAGTAGTTTAACTGCTTTTTGTTATTGTATGTATGTAATGAAGGGTACTATATGTTGGAACTAGGCCAGCCTACAATGGAAGGAAGGGGTGAATTTCAAAAAAAAATCCCTTATTGGATCTATATTGGGCCTATGAAGTCTAATTCATTTATAATATTTCTAAATTTAATTTAAATAAAATATCTTATTTCATTTAAATTTATAAATTATAGATAAAATATTATTTAATTTATATTCAATTATATATAATAGTACACATATGTATCATATACATATATGTATGTGTGGGAATGTGTAACATAATAATCCGTGCAAGGTGTAACATGTCCGTATATAAATGTTGGTATTTACATCGCAATGAACATGTTAGCTCATCCTATATATATATATATTAAATGTTGTCCAAATATACGTATGTATGTAAACTTGTTATTTATATAAATATTAAAAACTATGTAAATATATGTATGTATGTATGTATAACTTATATGTAAAAAATATTAATGATTTATATATATGCCATTGCATTAAAATATTAAATAAATATATATACAGACATATATATATATATATATATATTTATGTATGTATATAAATAATATAATTTTCTTAGTCATTTTACACATATACATATATATGTAAGTATCTATGTATGAATTATAGTAACAAAATTATTATTATTATATTTTAGTATGTATATATATAAGTATATTTATAATATCTAACTATGTATATGTATGTATATATATGTATATTAATTATGTATTTAAAAAAATTTAATCCTTTGCAGGTCGAATGCACAGCGCAAAAAAAATTATTTATATTTTATTGGATTATATATATATATATTAATTATTTGAAATACAATAAAATAATAATAAAAAATATTTTCATGATATATTATTCAAAATTTAAAATTTTAAAATTCAAGCATGATTTTTTAAAGATACGAATTTTTTCCAAAAATTTTTAAGTCAAAATAATATTTTTAATTAATTAATTAATTTCGATCATTTAATAATTTGATTTTTAAAAATATAAAAATGATTTTTAAATTCTGATTTTTTAGTTGAGAGTTTATATGATGATAAGAAAAAATTTTAAAAAATTTAAAATTTAATTTTTGAAACATATTTTATTTTATATGATTTATTTAATCAGTATATTGATTTAAATAATATTAAATAATAGTAAATAACTATTAAAAATTAATTTGGAGCCACCAAAAAGAATAGTCTATGTAGATATGCGTCTACAAAATATAGGTTCAACTATTAACATGATATGATGATATAATTAAATACTAGTCATATAATTCAAATTAGGTAGTATATTAATACATACATACATACATATATATATATATTAGTTAATAAAATGATAATGATTAAAATAAAATTAATTTGGCTGTTCACTTCAAATCTATATATAAAAAATGTGTTTTTTAATAAATTAAAACATACATATAACCAATCTAATATGTGACAACATTGATGATACATATAAAAATCTCACCTAATTAACAATATAATAATGATATATATATATATATGAATAATATAATGTTATTTATAAATCATATAGCATGGTAAATACACACCTAATACTAATGCCTTAGAGCACACCTTGTAATGATGAATTCTCCCTCCTTTGAAATCTTCTTGATTCGGCATATTGCTAATCCTTGAACCGTAGACCTTTAGCTATAGCCATCGCCTTTTGAATTAATTATAGTTGATTTTTTTTAAAGATTCTAGATAAAGAATTTGGCCAGAAATAGGAGAAGAAAGGCATCCAATAAGATCTGAAACAATTAGGGTTAGAGGCCTTTATATAGTGGATGAAATAGAGACAAATATGGATCACATCTCATACTAAGTCTCACTAGATCTAAGCCATCCATCTCAAATACGCCTCTAGCCTTTTAGCCGCCCCTATAGTCTACGCTGCTACCAAATTAACACCATAATATTTTGGGTTAATAGCATATTTAAGCCCAAATAAATATTATTAATTAAACTTGATTTAATTGCTTGTCGATATCGCATATCGATCGATATATTTATAACTATTATAAATATATACAATAATATGTATTCCTCAAATCATATTCAATATTTTATAGAAAATATTTCATAAATATTAGTTAATTTAATTAATTTATAACAATTATAAACAAATTAAATCATTTGGTCTAAATAGAATTCATCATTTCGGTTGTGAGACTCGTTAGGTGTAAATTTGGTCAACGGTTAACATCGAACTATTCGTATGTTAATATTCACACGTCACTTAGCAGGTGGTGTGACATTTTGGCTAAATTTATCACTTACTTAGTTTCAGTAAATCCAATTTCACTTTATTAAGCGTTACTCGGTTGTGACATATATTTACACTAATTCTCTTCGTCAAAACTATATCACTTTGGACTTATGGGACTTGGTTATGGTCAAAATTCTAATATCGTCCATATTTAACTCTATAGTTCAAACACAAAGACCTTGGTTCAGTAATAACAATCATTATTAACCGAAATGATCTGACTAGAGACTTTGAGTTGACCGTGATACTAACCTCATATAACTGAGGAGACGAATCCTCTCTTGAATAGTGCTTCACTTCCAATACTTCCACTCGACCCAACTATAGTCACTCGATAGACTCCATGCCATGATTTGACTATAATCAAAGTAAAGCTTTCATATTGAAGATCCATAGTAGTCTTAAGTCGAGAGAACTGTGTAAATCAGTCATATCGATATTTTATGTTTGACCTTAGTTATATTAACCAATAGAAAACTATTGATAGAGTCGTTCCATGGTTATCTAATAACTATCAGTACGTAACCTCTTGGTACCCCCAGCACTCATGAGTAATACACTACCCAACATTTGGAGAACATTACGTACTCTAGTCTCAACGGATACATCGATATCTAGTCTCGATATATCTTGACTAAGAATATTTAAAATGATATTTTTATATTTATTGGGATAAATTACTCATGGTTACAACACTTTGTAACTACTATCATGAAATATATCATTTATGGATTTTCTATTAAATATACTTTTGTTTAAATTGATGGTCAATGAGCAAGATATATGTAACAAATTACATAATTGCCCCTAGGGCATACCCTTAACTCTATCAATCTCCCACTTGCACTTGGGGTCAATTACGAAAATTTATTCCAACTTCTCCAGTCGGCTTCCTCTAAACCAATTAGGTCAGTCCCTTATTGAACGGGTATGCTATTGTGTTTAAATTATCTACCCTATTAATCAAATCTCTTCGATGCTGATCAACTACCTATATCATGTGAAACAATTCGGAGTATGTATCTTGACTTTAGTGAGCTCTAATTTCTGTTACGAACTTTATCATGACATTGTTATCATATAACAATGCTATGGGATTCTCAACATTTTGAATCACCTTCAGCTCAGTTATAAATCTGTGCACTTATATTTATAAACATTGCTTTTATTACGGCGTTATTCAAGGTAATGTAATTTTCATTTTATTTGAATCAGTGACAATCTCTTTTATTTGGAACATTTCCAACTTAAAGATTCTTAACTTGAATTTTATTATTGAAATATTATACTTAATATCACATATGAAAGTTTGAGTTTGAATAGTACTCTTTCATAAGAAGCTTGTTGTTTCTACAAACAATTCTCTAGTATTTCATAAATACACAAGAATACCTCAAACAACCATTTAGTGATATCAATTTAGATTTGATATTTGTTTTATGTATCAAATACATAAAAAAATCATGATATCATACACAACATAACATGTATGATTTCTATTGCTAATACATAAGGAATCCATCTTACATGTTCCGTATTAAATTGTTTATACATAATAACCAAAGAGTCTCGAAGTCAGTGGGAGCGAGTATTAAACATCTAGTTCGTAATGTATGATATTTCAATGAAATTAATTCATTTGAAATAAGTTAGTAAATAGTATTGTGAGATCGAGTATTCAATTTGATTGACTACAAAAGGATCATATTGTGTAAATGTAACACAAGATTAAAACTAAAATATAGATCTAAGAACTCGATCACTGAAATGTCAGTTTGATCAGTTTACACAAGGTGCAACATATTTGATGTCCTCAAATGTTAAGGATGATCGAGTGCACTTTTATACATAGTTCATTATGATGTTGTCGTAAGGATATTCTTTCGAATGATTCGACCATTTCAAAAGAATAACAAATGTACAAGAGTAGATGTGATTTAAGGTATAGTTGGGATAAATAGAGTGAATGGTCACTTCTACTTCATAAAGAAACATCGAAAATGAGAATTGTAAAATGATAATTGATGCTTAATATTGGAATAAGAAATATGATTTCCATTTTGAAATATATTTTCGTATAGAAATTTGTTTTCTATAAGATTTATTTCTTTGAGTTCAATATATTTGATCAAAGAACTCTCCGTTGTAAATTAGTTGAAGTACATAAAATAAATAATTTATATTAAGTGATTGATGGACTTCCGAATTTAGTATGCTATTACAGTAATGGCGGAAATAATGGGAAAATGACATATAACACTTATTGATAGTATTAAGTTACAGAAATTGTTTTCGTAAAACATAGCGAACATTATTCATGAAATATTGACTATTTTTCAATGTCACTTGAAAAATAGACATAGTTATATTTTAGTGTGAATATTATGAATATTCATTATGAAATAAAACTAAATGTGGTATTTGTTTTCACAACAAAAGAGATGCAACTGAAAATATTGAAATATCTAAAATTATATAGAATTATTTTGGAAAGATAGACAAAGCCGTAGTTTTGAGAAATAATTTTTATCATATGATTATGAATCATATAGTACTAGTTAATTATATCTCAAACATTCAAGGGCAATGCACTCATTTAGTGGGAGCATCATTGGAGTTGATGAACTTTTTGGATTGATACATATAGATGTATGCAATCGTAAGTCTATTAATACCAAAACAGTTCTATGTAATTCATCATATTCATCGATGAGTCATCATAGACATGGACTTGTGTATTTGATATGCATGTATAGGTGTAAGATAAGCTCATAGAATATAAAACAAAAGTAAATAAAATAACGTGCTACTGAAATGATTCGATTTGATCAAATGGGTGAGTATATTGGAAAGACTTCTGAATATGCCTAAAATGAATAAAGATTCAACCTCAAAAGTCACTCCTTCCCATAATACATAATGATGTATCGATATGGAATAATCAAACTTTGTTGGACAAAGCACGATTAATTATGAGTGAAGTTGAGTTAATTTCTTTCAATAATGTCGTGTACTTAAGAGTAGTACACAAGGTTAAAATTAATATCATCCAAAGAATAGTTTATAAAACTATACGAGATATGGGTTTATAAGAAACCCCTACATATCCTAGGCCAAGGAGTTGGCAGGTTGTGCGATTCGAAAGACTGTATGTAATAATTGTAAGTTAGGATCTTATGTGAATCATCCCAAGAGAGTTTTGGGTCCGATGGTCATTTGATGACTAATTTATATTGTGAACATGAATATATTGTGAACTAATGCAAAATCAGTTTTATATGAGACAATTCATAAAATGCTTATGAATTCCCATTCCGTTGCATTGAGAAACAACTATTATTTCAAGAAAAACCAACTTCACAATGAAAGAATTTCATTAGAAAATTATTGGTATAAAATGGATTCGGATACGATCCAATGATAAAACTGATTATAAGGGATGAAATAAAATTAACCAAACCTAAATGAACATAGCACGTTAGAACGTTTAACGAGTATTCTTGTACATTAAAGAGAAACTATGAGTTTCTTGTCAATATCAAGAATAAATAATCCTTGGTTGTTTAATCAAACGATTAAGAGTATTAATTCTATGATATGGTACGATTCGTAAATTCAAAATAGATTCCAATTATGTTATCAAAATATGATTTTGATAGTTGTATCCGAAAGAATATGATCCTTTTAGCCGCAAATGTGTCTTTAAAAGAAAGACAATGCAGTTGGAATATAGTGAGCCACATTGATAAGAATAGTACCATAAATTTCAATTGTTGAAATTAACATAATAGATTCACCATTCGATATGTTCAAATAGGTTCGAATTTTACTCATAAAATTATCACTTAGTATGACTTTGTGTTTTAGTATATATGCGTCGAAACAGAAAATTCTAATTAATGATTTAGAGTAAATTGTTTATACATAATAACCAAAGAGTCTCGAAGTCAATGGGAGCGATATTGAGTTTTAGAGTTTTGGACATGATCCAAGAAATGATAAAAATTATCATTCCGAAAAACATCAAAATTAAACAAGTATTTTGATAGATGTATCAAATAGTTTGATTATCAATAAAAATGCAGAGGAAGCATGTGCTTATAAGAAAGAAAGTTATAAGGTACATAAATATTTCTAAATCATAAGAAACAACCCAATAAATTACAAGCTAAAATCTAAAAAAATTAATTCCTAAACCTAAAAATGTTGCTGCTCTTATCTAGTATCGAAAAGGAATTTTGTGGCAGCATCAAGTATAATTCTTCCATCTGATGCTCGTAAAAGAGATTTCTATTCATTGTCCTTCCTTCCAGGATGTCAATTTGGAGAAACGTTTTCTTTCCAACCTTGTGCTTGTTGAAAAGCTACTATACAATCCAAATCTCGACATCATCTTTTGTGCGGGGACGGTCGATGTAGACCATCCACCTCTAGTTGTAAATCAATTATTCGACGACCAGCTATCCATAGATACCAATGTAAGTGAATTCTCTTTTGTTGCTCACATAAGACCAAGTATAAATATTTGTCAAAAACCCAAAAATCAGATCAGATCATGGTTATTATAAATGCAATTCCCATCAAACACATAGAAGAGAGTCTAAGGAGGCTAAAGAGCTAGAATGCATATTTTGCATTCGTACCCCTTATAATGCAATCCATGAAATTCATGTCATATTTGCTGAGCTCCTTGTTCATCTTTTAGGAGGAGCAGTGGTTGATTTTGTAGAGTTTTTACTTCATTTCTGAACATATGAAGGGTTATCACTTATCATAGTTGAGAAATCTATATTTTTCGATGAGTGAAACTTTTTCTATGTATGCTGCTACATTTTCTATAAAATGTTGGTAGGACTCGCCAAAATATTCATTTGCTTCACATAAATCTTTTGAACTAGAAATTTCATTTACATCTTCAATAATCACTCTGTCTTGTTCTGAGATTTCATGTGTATTTATTGTTGGAGAGTATACCGGCTTTGAACTATTCTCTGGCAATGAAGCAATGGAAGATGAAGGAATGTCATCACTTTATAGGCAATCAAAAGAATTATGTATCGGGTTTTCACTATGTTGCATTGCAGTTCCTTTCCCACTTTTCGTAGATGATCTATGTTGAGAAGTAGGCATGTTTTTATGAACATTTGTCTCTGATAATCTGTTTTTATCTTTTCCAATTGTAGTCTGATTTGTATTTCCAGTTGCCATAGTTGATTGTTGTGACTTTTCACTTTGTTGCTTCTCTGTATATGTAGCAATAGAGTCCCCATATGTATGTTGTGTATTACTAGTAGTCTTATTTCCTTTCCCTTTTGTATTTTCAGTTGCTATGTTTGTTTGTTGTGTCTCTACTTCACTTTGTTGCTTCTCCGTGTGAGTTGCAGTAGAGTCCTCATTCGTATGTTATGTGTTACTAGCATTTGTCTTATTTTGATCTGTCTGTTGAATATTTGTGGAGTGCTTTCTCTATTGCAAAGATTTACAAGTATTAATAGAACAGTTTCTAGTATTATGCCCAAACACTTTGCAATTTTCATAAGGAATAGGTTTATACTCATATGAAACTTCAATGCTAAGTTCCTCACCATTGAAATTCAAACCACTCACTAAATGGGGATATAAAAAGTTGACATCCACTTCCAATAGAATTCTAGCATAGTTCAAACGAGTTTCTTTTACTTTATTTGAATCCATTTGAATAGGCTTGCCAAGGGTAGATGTAATTCTACTTATGGCATCTCTATTCCATAAGTCTAAATTTAAATCCAGTAATTTGATCCAAATAGGAATAGAAGAGAAGTAATCCCTAGTAAATTTCAAACCTAGCACCCATTGCTTGATAATGATTATTTTCAAATGATAAGTATATAGCCCAGATTTGATAATAAGTGTACTATCCTCCTCCTTTTCAAATATAATCGCAATAAAACCACCAGGTTTACAATAAACATCAAAAGAATTTATAGGATTCTAGTTTTTCTGAACGTATTCCGCAAACTGCTTGTACACGGGACAACTGCCTAGTACATAAAGCACTAGCAAATTCTTTCATTTATAAAATGTTATTTGATTATTACTCTCTGGTATGAAGAACCGCCTTTTTCCATTATCTTGCAACGGTTGGATGAAATTCAAGTCAAAGTCATTCGGTTCCACTTCCACGGCTATTGTTCCCTTAACCGCCTCCGCCTAGGACTTAGTCCATGTAATTGATGATCAATTTGCAGAACTAGGTGATGGATCAGGTAGTTTTGGAGGGATGTCATGTGGAGTAACAGTTTCTGCACAGACGCCTTGTCCACCATTAGTTTTTATAACACAGACACACACACGCATATATATATATATATATACACATATATATATAGATACACACACATGTGTTTGCATGTGCACTTGTGCCATTCTAGTTGAAATTAACCACCATCATCTTTGCCATTAAAGGATACATGACTGAAACTAAAGTTTTCTAATTATTTTCCAAACCCTTAAAAACTGCATGATCTAAAGCAAGATTTGGACAAGGATTGTATATAAATAAATCAATTGCATTCCAAACACACGAAACCAAACACAAGTAAAAAAATAACATGTTTTTTACCAGTTCATGGAAAAGGGGAACTAGGGTAGTAGTTGTTACATGTAATTAAATAAGCAAACCACCTAAGTGGAGATATCAACGGCATAACGCCAAATATAAATATTAGTATGGTGAAAAAATCATAGTTAAGCAAGTTTAATAACCAGAAGAAATGGACATCTAAAACAAACAGGGGATTAGAGATCGAAAACATATAGGTTGGTCCCGATTGCTACTAAAAGTTTTCACTTACGATGATCCATAAAGAAGAACTCAACCAACTTTCATGGCCTCTTCACCATTTTGATTATCTTCAATGGATATTGTCAAACTGCAATAAATTGTGAATATGTAAGATTATATCAGTTGGGTACAATAAATAATAATAACAATTAGAATATTTAGAACAAAAGATGTGAAAAGCTCATTTTATTACCTACGAACATTTTGAAATTTGACACACTTCAAGTTAATAGGTTCTCCCTATATGCACATATGAATACAACATAAAAAGAAATACACATCAGTTTTCAATCAACCTTAAGACATTGTAATAACATGTGATGTATCATTTACATACTGAAATAATTAAACTTGATTGCACAATTGAGACAGAATGAAATTATGTTGCCTAACAAACATGAACACTCAAGTAGAAAGAAAAAAGCATTGCAATTCTACCCCAATAAGTATCAAAGAAATTACCTCGAGATTTTTCTAGTTTAGAACAACAGTATCACTTGGTGAATAGTTGTTAACATTGCTGCAACGTCGTGCATACTAGAATATTAAACAACAATCATAAATAATTAGAAAATATAAGAGAAGCTACAGTACCTCTCTTTATCCCATGTCGACCTCGCTAATGTTCGAACCATCATCACCATTGCAATAATCCACCAGAGCCACCACAACCATCTTCACCTCATCTAACCGAGATAACCGACTAGTACAACCTATGTCGCTTGTTACTATCTTCCAGAGAAATCCATACACCACCTCCATCGCCTTTGGTCATTTTTTTCCAGCTAACTCCATCACCTAAAGCCCAACCAAATGGTCGTGGTTATGGAAAACAATTGTGGATGATATTGTTTCAACTTGAATGGAGAAGGAGCGATGGACGAATCTGTGGAGAAATTATCTGAGGTAATGAGATTTGGATGTTGGGTTTTACTTTTGAGGAGGAGGATTTTGATTTGGGAATTAGGTTTTGATTCAATTGTGAGATCGAGATTTATTTGGGGTTTTGATTTTGTGTTTGATAATTAAGATTATTAGCGGGTGATTTAGATGCTCATTTTTAGGAGCATGCCAAATGATATTTATGCAATTGCTTTGGGTGTAAGAGGACTGAAGCAAAAGGTTAATTCGTGTCTATTTATTTACTTCGGTCATAAGGGCAACTAAAGCAATAAGTTAATTTGGTTCAATGCATTTTCTTCGGTTGTAAGCGGTGATTGAAGCAAATTACATTTTTGTATTTTCTTTTGCTACACAAGTGTTAGTTGCTTCATTTGTTAAGGAGGGATCGAGGTAAATAATCCTATTTGCATTGCAAAATATCACAACTAAAGCAAATAAGGCAAGATGTCAGGGAAATTCTATATTAGTGTTACTAACTGAAGTACTACCATTTACTCCCTATATCAGCACTATGTACTTTTTTCACCATAATAACAACACAACCTTTCAACCTAAGCCATCCTGTGCATGATTTGCAATGGCATTACAGCAGTTGGACATCATTTTTTAATAGTTTTTAACATGATTTCAAAATTTATGAATACAAAAACTGCTTTCATAGTTATGCTGGTAACACTATTCAAAACCTATGTATATAAATAAAATTACTGGGACATTATGATACTTAGTTAAATTTTGGTCGTACAACGAATTACACTTGCTATTAGTGAATGTTCAACCCACTTCAACATGGCATGGCCATACTATGCTGAAAATAATACCATTTTCTTATTACAAATGCCAAATTTTATATCATACACTATGAAGGAACCGAGTCAGTCGAATGTGGGTGAAGTATGTAGATTTAAAAAAAATCCATTTTTGGATCTTTTAGACCTATAAATTCAAAAGAATATTAGATCCAATCTAATAAATTTTTAAATAAAATCTAATTTTATTTAAGTTTTTTACAATGGAGTTTGAATTTGATTTAAATGTATGATTGTATCAAATACACCTTTTTATGTGAAAGTTACTTGTTAAAGTTATTTTATAGAAGGAAACCTTTCATTTTTCCTCTAATACTTATACAATTAATTGAGGGAGGATTTTATTTAATTGGGAGAGGTTTCTCATTTCTCTCTATTTAATTAAATTGATTTATTTATCAAATGTCATTGATGTGCAATTTGTACATATCATAAATTATGAGTATTTCAAATATACTCTAGTGTATATTGTATAAGTGCAACATGTAAGCAGCGTGCATACTTGATGTGTACTTATGTAGGCGTGGGATGTACACCGTCGTGGACACATTATCCCTTTATATATGCCCTTTGTTATCCATAATATTATTTTAAAATATGTATATAATTGAAACTATATGTATGTATGTATGTATATGTACATACACATAAATATACAAACAATTGCAAAATATATTTAAAATTAGATTTATGTATATCTCTTTGTGTGTATGTGAGTATGTGTGTAAATTTGGAATCTAATATATGTTTGAAATTAAAATAATAATTTGGAATCTAATTTTAACTTAAAAGGAAAATGTTTATGATGTTTTTCACAAAAGTTCACTTTATTTTTCAAAAAAACTTTCAGAAAAAAGTATATAATGACAAAATTATAATAAAAATAACAGGCATGAAAATCATACATTCAATTTTCAAAGAATTTCAAATAGACAACATATGTAGTTTATCCATATTTCTGTATATAACAAGTAAGAAAATTAAGTTAATTAATTATAACTTAGCAACCAAACTTGTGTTTTGTCAAATAGTAGTTTTTAAAATAATAACAAAATAATTAGGACAGCTTAGGCGCATATAAATTCATGATAAAAGTTTCAGATCTCAACTACATAAACAATATAAACAATATATTAAATAAGATTGTCGTATGTGATAGATCTAATGTTAACAAGGTAAACATATAATGAATTAAAGTATTTCATAAAATGGATCAAAATAAAAATTATCATGGTGACAATATGTTATTAATTGTGGTGTAGCAAAAGGAGATCTAATCAATTTAACAAAACAATCATATATTTAAATGGGATGAGGTATGTAAAGGATCCAAATCATATGAAAGGGGAACATATGAATAAATAAAATATAATTGTTACCTTAAGTTGTAGCCAATAGAACACACCTTGAATGGTGAGGAACTCCCAGATTCCAATGAATTGACATCAAGATTTTACAAGAATCGAGAGACAAGAAACAACTTGAATTGATTTGATTTTGTATGAATTTGTTTTTGGGAATTTTGTGGCTTGGGAGCCATGGAAATTTCAGCCAAAAGAGAAAGGAAGAGGGCAAGAGTAAATGAATTGTCATGAAAGAATAAAAAAAATGAATGGGACAAATGAAGAGAGATTTAGTTTAAAGGAATGATAGAACTATTTCTATCTTAAAACCTTCCCTTTTAAATCTTTATTAAATCTCAATAAAATCCCCTTCCTTTTCCACATGTATACCTGACCATAGATGATGTCAATGGGCCCTTAAAATTTTCAAAATCCCATTAGCATTCATCCCATTTCAATCCAATTAAATATTCTGCTGATATCGTATATCGATGCATGCTTTTATAACTTTTATATACACACTTTATTAAATACTAATGACATTATAAATAAATTGAATTAAATTTTATTTATTAATATTTCACAAATATTAATTCATTTAATTTACTTAAAACCCACTTATTATTTATTCTATTTAAATCCAATTTAAACATTCTACCAACATCGTACATCGGTACGCATGTTTATAACTTTTACATACGCGATTTATTGAATAATAATGGCATTCAAACTCATTAAGTAAAATATAACGATTAATATTTCATAAATACTAATTAATTTAATCAATTTACATTGATTGTAAATTAATTAAATCATGTGGTTCATTCGGAATATTCATCATTTCGGCTGTGCAATCCAAATGTGTAAATTCAGCAAGCGATTAATATCAAATAATTTAAATATTCATGTTCCCACATCACCTTAGCTAGTGGTGTGATGTTTTGGTTAAATTTATCACTTACACATCTTTTGGTAAAATTCAATTTTACTTAATATAAACGATATCCAGTGGAAATAATTATTTACATCAATTCTCTTCGTCAAAACTATATCACATTAGGACTTATGGAATTTGGTTTTGATCAAAGTTCCAACATCGTCAAAATAAACTTTGTAAGTCCAAACATAAAATCCTTGATTCAATAAGAATTATTATTATTAATTGTATTGCTCTAGCTAGAGACTTTGATTTTAAGTTGACTACACTTGACCATGATACTAATCTCATATAATTAAGGAGATGAATTTTCTATTGAATAGTATTTCACTTTCAGTGCTTCAACTCGACCCTACTATAGTCATTTAATGGACGCTATGCCACCATTTAACTATATACATAGTGGAGTATCCATATTGAAGTTCCATGATATTCTCAAGTCGAGCGAATTATGTGACATCGTCACTTTGAGATTCTCTGTTTGATCTCAATTACATTGACTAACAAAAAACTCTCGGGTGAGTCATTCCATAGTTATCTAATAACTCTCAGTACATAACCCCTCAGTACCTCCAACAACCGTGAGTAATACACTGCTTAACATTTAGAGAGCACTGCGCACTCTAGACTCAATGGATGTATCGATATCCCATCTCGAAACATCTTAACTAGGATATTTAAAATAATATGTTGCTTTTAATGTGATAAATTTCTCATCATTACAACACATTGTAATTACTACCACATAACATATCATTTAAGGATTTTCTATTTAATATACATTAAATTAATTACTTAATTAATTATATCACAATACAAAAACTATAGAATATAAAGAAACACATTTTATTTTGAACAAGATTTGTCATCGAGTTAGATATATGTAACAAATTACATGATTGACCTTAGGGCATACCTCTAACTCTATCACATTATACCAACAAATGTTGATGCTAACATGTGCATGAACATCAAAAGAATGATACATACATAAATACATACATACATATGTCCCTTTAATAAGTTGTGGATACATGGAATAGCTTTTACTTCTTAACTTATGTTCACATGCTTTAATACTTCAATTTTTTGCATCCATCTACTCAATATATAAGCTTTGTTATTGATATGCGTACTAAAGAACTAACATATAACAGTATCCATGTTTTCTAACTACTACATTAGGGGGGGGGTTTACTTATTTGTTTAGAAATGTAGGATGTATTTGGTGTGATCAGATCCTTTTTGGCTAAAGATGAAGCAGTTGGTAATACACAATATGTAGGCTAATGTTGTTAATACATTGATAAATAATTTGCATTGTGTTTTATATACAAGTATTATGCATCATTGGTTGTTGATGTTCTTAAAAATGACGTGGACAATAAAGTAGATGCATATTTCATTGAAGACACGTACTCATTTTATGAGAGGAATGTTGATCATTTTTTTAGTACCTCCAGTCATCTGCTTTGTAACGTGAAATAAGAAACTTAATTATTTTTATTTCTTTTATTAAAATGGTAATGCTGAGAGTCTTATGTTATAATCAAATGCTCTTAATGTACCAATGTATAAATTTTTATAATAATACTTGTCTATAAATGTAGACGTTATTTTCATATATTTGCAAAATTTTTACGTTGATAACTTAAATACACATGCCGCAAATATACCCACAATACATGAATAAACTGAACATATACCAAACAAATTCTTACATGTCAGTATATGTAACCATCCCTTGCACAATCACATTAAATATTACAAATCAAATCCTAATTGCACAATCACTTAGCACTTTGAATGCACAAGTACAGACCTTCATTAACACACCAACAGTACCTCGACTAATGCAAACACATACCCTTTACATATTAGTGAAATTTAGCGAAACAACTACATTCACATACTAAAACAAGACAGCTACATACAAACATCAGCCCGAGTGCGAAGCACATGCCACATCCTATTAAAAAACAATTTGTGGTTAAATTAGAAGATGAGCCCCTTGTAACTTTGTACTTTGTAGAACTAACATAAGGACCCCTTGCAAATTATATGTTATTTCACCATAAAATAGCTTAGAAAAAATGACTTCGGTAATACGCCACAACTTGCAACGAATTTTAGCATCAAGAAATTTTTATCGGTAAATTGAAGCAATTTGCAATAATTTAGTGGTGGATACATTATGTGGATAGTGAAAAAATAAAATAATTCTAGAAAATAGAAACATAAAATTATCCACTGTAACCCAATCGGAATTTCATTGCGATACTAGCGATGGAAAATTCCATCGATAAGTTTTGCCACTATTTTCATTTTTTCTGGAAGTGGGCGGTCAAAGGATCTTATTTTCTTATGTGGCTTGGTCACAAAGTGATGGGACAAAGAGATGTGCGGAGGATGGTTGGGAGATGTTTTCTACGAGGCTTGAAGCTCTTCATTAATTTTAGGAAAATAGCGGACACGACTCCGGACAAGAACGGCGGAGCGATCAGACATTTGCAGGTTGTGATATGGAAGGTGGACAGGCTATTGGGCTGGAGGAGACACTAATTAACATGCACTATGTGGGGATTTGTTGTTGGGCTTTAGATCTTAGGGGCCTATTTAAACTTCTGTGAGCAAAATGAGCAATAAAAGTGAAGTATTTATGGATCGGTAGCGAACCATGGATGGATTGGTATCGAACCATGTTATTGTCGATTTTGGGTCTATACTTCTCCTATCTTTTCAGATATTAATATATGATGAGTTCAAATGGAGGACCACCATAATCTAACGACTCAAAAGCTAATAACAGCCAATTACAACAATAAATATAGGCCCACAAGCAGCGAAAAAAGGATCTTAGCAAATTGCTCGTACACATCTTAGGGAAAGTACTGTCATTACAGATCTCTCTTTGAATTTCAAGATTGCATCCATAATTCTTATAGATCTAGTGTGTATTCAGCATTAAAATAGCATTAAAAGTGATAATAAGCATAGCTGAACTACCATAAATCTCTTATCTTTAGCATTCCTTACTTTTTTCTCCATATTTTTACATTTTTTATATTAATATACTTTCTTCTCCATATTCCCGCTTGATGTTCCTAATATTAGCACTCCAGGTGTTTGTATTAATGCCGATATGAATGTGTCGCATGCCCAGGTTCATATGGAACCTTCTTTATCGGCTGTTGCATCTTGTCCGGTGACCAGAGTCCTTGGACCTCCCTATTTTGATCCTTACCTCGCAATGCAGGAGTATACGTGTCCACTGACTTTGTAATGGAGATGAAAAATGATAATATGGTGCATCCACAATTTGTCATGCAAGCAGGAACAGAGTTTCGGGCTGGATACCTAGTTGCTTTCTTTCTAGACTCGAAGCCAAAGATAGTGGATGCTACAAATTATTGTCGCCGTATATGGAAGCTTAGAGGTGATCTTCATATAAAGTATATTGATTATATGTATTATTTCAAATTTTCTAGCAGTGATGAGCGACAACGTGTTCTTAAAGATGATCTATTTTTATGATGGTAAACCGTTCATTATTACCACTTGGTCTCCCATTGTGTTGTGTGCCACGAGCCAGGTGATGTCTGTTCCTGTTTGGACTTACTTTACTCACATTTCAGATATTCTTCAACCGCTTCTGGGGTTGAATTGGTTGGCTTGCTCTATAGGGAAACTGATTGTTTTGATTCCACTACCGTGGCCTATGAGAGATTGGTCTATACAAAGGCTCTGATAGAAGTAACTCCCAAAAAGCCTCTTCCTTCTTCGATTAGTGTTCAGCTTGATGTTGACATATTGCAGAAGTTCGTATCAGATATGGATGGGTTCTAGATATATGCTCTACTTGTCAGTCCTTTGGTGTGGGTCCCAAAATTCCCCTTCCTCGTCCTCATGTGTGTATGTGGGTCCCAAAATCATTGATCTCCTCTCCTTCTGATGGTTCTCCTATTATAGTTAGTACTCCTATTCCTTCTTCTGCTGTAGTTGAGTTTGTTGTATCCCCAATCACATCTCCTTCTATTGCTACTATTATTTCACCGTCTAATACTATAGATGTCCCGTCATTTGAAGATGTTGCGCATGATGAGTCACCTCAGGTGTCCTGTGACTCATCCCTTGTTGTCCAAGTAACAACGCCTTTTTATTGGGGTGCGTAGGAAAAGGCTTGGATTCATGCTAAGTCTGCCATGAGATATAGCCTTATTGAGGATTACTTCTTCCATTTTGTGTCAGATGACGAGTTGTATCTCAGATGTATGTTTTTCTGTATTTCAGGAGATTCATTGGTTCTTGCTACGGATGGTCGGCTTGCGAAAAGGAATGAAGATTTGTTAGCTGATGCCACATAGGATAGGTCTTTCATTTTCTCTTCAGAGTTTGTTGACTATGACCCATCTCTTGCGGTTCGTTTTAGTCCCTCGCTCATGCCATAGGCGACGATCCCGGTATGGGTGGGCAAGTGACTTTATTCATGGAAGTAGCTCCTCCTCTGTGGAGGAGGAATAACTTTAGGTCATTTAAAGTAGCTTAGGCACCTTTGCCTAACTCATGTGCTATATTTTCTCTTTCTTATAGTAGTTAAGGTCATTTTGCCTTACTTCTGTACTGTATCTGTTTTATTACATTGGTAATAAAAAATTTACTGTCCACTATAAAATCGGTTGGCTTTGCCAAAAAACAATACAATGATACAGAGTCGTAATCTTCATGAAATCTAATACAATGATTTGAGGGCGTTAGACCAATGCCTAACACAAAACGCCATGAGTTTTAAAAAATATATAATTTTTTAAAATGTATATTCTAGAAGGTCGATAGCGCCTTTAAAAAGGTCGATAACCATTTGTAAAAAATTTGTTTATATATTATTTACTTTATAAGGCCGAAATATATATATATATATATATATATATATGTGTGTGTGTGTATGCATGTATGTTTGTATGTATATACATACACACATAAGTATGTGTGTATGTATCCCTAAAAATGTTCACAAACCTATTAAAAAGATATTATATTATTTATATATATATATATACCCATTGTATACACATTTTATAATGTGATCTTTATTCCTAATAATAAAAACTACCATGTTTTACTATTTTATGTAACTTCTATATTAGTTTATTCACATCATATGTTGTTACCCATGTTATGAATATGAATCTTCAAATGAAATAAATTAAAACGAATCAAATTTAAAATTAAAGTTAAAACAAACTAAAGTTAAAATTATAATTATAATATATTTTAACAAACAAATATTAAAACAAAAACTAAATAAAAAAATTTATTTTATCAAATATACACTAAATATGATTTAGTGTAGATGATTAATTCATGAATACATAAAATAAAAACCTAATGCAAAATATGTAAAAGGGAACCTTTTGAAATTTCTCACTTTTACCCAAATCCTAGTGTACGTGATCCAACGAAAAGAATATGCCCGTGGTAGTCAAAAAGGCATTGATAAGCCCATTGACGACACAATGGCATAGCTAGTTGCCAATAATTTAATGACGTATTTTCATTCACAATTTTTTTTTTGAAATATTCTATAAGGAGCTACAAAGGCGTTAATAATGCATATAGCGTTACAATAGCGTTGGCAATTGAAGCAAAAAATAAATACCACGTTAATACACAAGGCATCATAAAGACAGATATTTATCAACGTCTTAGTAATGCCCTACAAATTAATGACAACTTGCAATCGTGTAGTAGTGTTAGGCCATTCAATTTATCTGAAACTGAAGTTATCTTAAAGGTCTTCTAGTTCTTCAACGTTGTCTTTGTTTCAACTTTTATATTCCAAAATTTCCTTTCCCGTCAACTTTGATGACTCCATAGTTATTGCTGTCGCTGCTAGAAGAATTAATTGAATCTCTCATGTGTGTCCTTTTATTTCTCTATAATTTATGATCAATCAATCGATTTCTTTCGTTCTTTCTTTCCCCATATTGAACTATAATTAGTTATTGAATCCCTCAATTAATTTCTCTTTTTATAGTTTTACAGTTTGAGTTAAACAACAATTTTAAAAGACTGGTCTAAATTTGAGTATTATAGGCAAACTTTATTCATAGAGAGCATATCAACACATGTACACAACAAATACTCATGGAAAAGAACCTAATAGATCGATTCTTTCACAAACACACATACACTCATAGCCATATTCAGTGATACAGTTCAATGATGCAACGCATACCCAAGGCCGGAATAATCTTGTACTCCTTAAACCCAACGGCATCAAAGAGGCTCTTCCACTCCTTCTCAGTCCTCGTCTTACCAGTCAAATGCACCATCATCTGCACATCCCAGTATATCTTTGTCTGATCAACTCCATCATGTTCCACATCCGGCGTTGGAATA
Organism: Allium fistulosum; assembly: GCA_030737815.1. Lineage (NCBI taxonomy): Eukaryota > Viridiplantae > Streptophyta > Magnoliopsida > Asparagales > Amaryllidaceae > Allium > Allium fistulosum. The sequence goes on along the minus strand of CM060901.1, from coordinate 902,749,092 downwards.
TCAGTAACCTTCTCCACCATGATAATCTTACCCCCATTTTTCTTACTCGGCACCGCCTTCCTGCACTGCGTCAATATCTTCACACACTCCTCGTCGCTCCATGGCATCAGCACCCACTACACTCATATATACAGTCAATTAATTGTTGGTTCAATGATTACTTCTTTAAAAAGATTGGATTTCATTTTTTAAGTACCTTAAGGATCAGCACATCAGCAGAAGGAATGCCCTGAAACATATCGCCAGCAACATACTCAATATCATCACTCTTCTCAATAGCATCGATCACATGAGGCAGCTCAAATAGCGTGCACTTAATGCCTGGAAAAGCCTTCTTGACCTCCTTTGCTATCTTCCCAGTAACTCCAGCCACCTCGACCAAAGACTTAACCCCTTCAAACTGATCGGCACAGTCTTCCAATATGACTTTAGCAACAGCACCAGAATCGGCCTCCAGACCCTGCCTGGTGTGCTTCCCCAAAGAAGGCATTTTAGCAGTAGCATCCCAAAAGTTGAAACCATGGTACATTTCAAAAGCAGTGGAAGGCTGCTCAGACTTCAACCATGGAATCAAAACGGACCATGGGACTATGACCGAGTCGTCGAGGGTTAACTCGATGAAAGGGGCCATGGACTCCGGTTTGGAGCGGACTAGTAAGAGTGAGTTTGGAGTGAGGGCATAGACCCCGTTTTCTTCAGTAAAGAAGTCATTATGGACTAAGAGGTTGAGAATGCGTTGGAGGTAGGGGATTCTAGAAGGAGGAATGGAGAGGGCAGAAGCGAGCTCGGAAAGAGACATGGGCTTGCCATGGTTGTAGATGACATCAGGGATGCCGAGTTCTACACAGCATTTTAGGGTTTGAGAGTTCATGAAGCTGTAGAGATGGTTCCATAGGTGCGTTTGAGCATTGTGCAGCTCTTTTGAGCACATTTCTGTTTTGGTTTCCGCCATTGAACAGATATGAATATTGTTTTGATTCTCAAAGCTGTAGAGCAGGCGTTTATATAGAGTGAAGAAAGGGACATGCTTACAGATTTATTGATTTTGTAATGTGGCTGGTAACTAATCAATATTTTACTGTTACAAATAAAACAAATGGTTAGTACGTCCTATATCAATAATTAATTGCATTTATATCATGATCCATGTTGCCGTGTGTAGATATGTTAGATGAAATAATCAACGAGTTGATTACGATCGATGTATGTTTTTCATTTTTATTGTACACAAATATATTTTGGGAATTATTTTTAACTGTAACTAAAATTTGATCTTTCTTTTTCTTAAAAAATAAACAATAAATACAAACAAATAACTAATGATAAGGTTGAAATTGCTTGAACTAGTCATAAATATAAGTGAATATATAACTTTTTATTCAGTATTAGGCATCAAATAGCGCACCCACTAAACTATTATTTTCAAGAACATTGTGAACCACATTGTTATAAAAGGTAAACCTAAAATGTAACACGGTAGATCTTAATTGTTGAATCATACCGTGTTAATGTATATGGATTAAATTAGGATATAATCTAATAATTGAGTTCATTGTGTAATCAGTTGCATCGTCGTTTTGTGTTATCAAATAGTACACATCAAATGTTAACCTAAAAATGTGATTCACGCGTATTTGGAATTTAATAAAACACAACTGTAAATAGATTAAGGTGGTGAATTTTCCATTATACTTTTACCACTTACCACTATTACGTTCATATTTTTATTTTTTATTTTTTTATTTTTTTATTTTTTAAAGAAATATATATATAACAATAAAACGGAGGAATTAACCTTCCTCCAAGTCCAAGGTTCACACAAGTAGGCGAAGCATATGGATGACATATGCCTCCCATAGAGACATCTCAAAAAAGAAAAAGAAGCGAAAAACAAAAGAGCTCAAAGCTGCCAAGGAGGCCAGCCGAAAGCGTAGAAATAAAGAACCAGCCTGCAAAACCACTCTCCCGCCACAACCAGAAGGTGTGGGCCAGTCCACCCATCGCGCCATCAACCGTAAAAAAGACGGAGAAAACCGACAGACAACAGCAATACCACTCCGAATAGAAACAACGGATCCACAAATCTGCCAACACCACAGAGCTCCGGAAGGCCACCGCCCATTGGTATGACCAGGAATCGAAACAAAGCCGACCAGGAAGGCCACAATAAAGCCTCTATCAAGAGAGAAAGATCGACTGCTGATAGAGCTGACGAAAATCTCAGCCAGAAACCCGAGATGATAACAGAGAACACAAGCAACTCCAGCAAAGACGAGAACCCGGTCATAGCAGACAGCAGAAAAACCTGAAACTAAAAACAAGACGCGCAATTAAAGTAAAACGGGGGGGGGACGGGTGGGGGGAGCCACCAACCGAGAGCAGATGCCTATCCAACACCCAATCTGGCGGTAGTTGGAGAACGGGAAATTGACAGAAGTCCCACAAGTCGCTCGGAACGGTGGCTCATTGGACCCCTGAAAGGTCTACCCCGGAAAACCAGGAATACGTCATTCCTCACACGATGGATTATGGATGGCGGGTCCATAGAGCTGCTCTTGAAAGTAGCCTTATTCCGCGCACACCAAACGTGCCAGCAGATCAGACTAGGAATCAAACGGAAAATGATAGCACGAAGCGATTTCCCAGAATTCCCGGCCCACCAGGAATTCAGCATCGCAGAAAGAGAACTCGCAGTACTTCTAATACCGACGAGATTTCCGAAGTAGTTCCAGCACGCACTGGCCGAGAAACCACCGAAAAACAAATGGTTCAAAGATTCTATATCATCGTTTCCGCAGCATCTACAACGGGAAATAGTTGGAATTCCGATCTTTTGAAAACTCTCGTCCAGTGGCAACCCATCATGTAGCAACCGCCACATAAATAGAGAGACCTTTGGGGGAATGCGAGTATCCCAAATAAAAGAAAATTCAGGACGAATGTTAGAAGGAGATCTGATGGAGGACCAGGCTTTCAGGATCGAAAAGGACGATCCATCCCATCCTGCCATACCGCCGTGAGAATCAGAGAATAGTTTCACAGACTGCATGTGCTTCCAGGTCTCGCTAGCGTAGGAAGGAGTGCCCGAAAAATTCGCACCCGCGAGTCTGTGGTACTTAGCGCGGAGGAAAGAAGCCCATAAAGAGTTGTTGGCGCCAAACCGGAACCACAACTTACAAGCAAAGGCCGCGCAAAGGTCGGAGGGCTTACGAACACCCAACCCACCTTCATTTTTGGGACGACAAATCGCGTCCCAAGACACCCAGTGGTGGCGACGACCGTTGTCCTTGTTTCCCCAGAAGAAGGACGAAGCCAGAGACCGATAAGAACGGAAAAAAGAGAAGGTAGGGGTCATAGTCGCAAAAATATGAGAACCCATCGAATCAAGAACTGACTTGATAAGAACTAGTCTACCCGCCTGAGAGAGAATGGAAGAGTTCCAACGAAGAATCTTCCCTCTTACTTTGTCGGTCAATGGGTTGAAAAGAGCGTTAAGTTTTCTACCCCGGTACATAGAAATACCTAGGTAAGGTAGGGGAAGAGAAGCTTCCTTGAAACCGGATATAGTCTCGATCCAAGAAGCGCGAGATTGAGACATGTCCTTCGAGTGAACGAAACAACATTTGGAAGAGTTAACGAGCTGGCCCGAAGACCTCTCATATTGATGGATGAAGCCAAGAAGTCGCCGAACAGAGGAACGACTGCCATTGTAGAAAATGACTATGTCGTCTGCAAAGGATAAAGAAGAAATAAGGGGGCAACCCCTTGGAATACCAAAACGCTGGATTTGACCGTAAATAGTTAAGGATTGAAGCCCACGAATAAAAGCCTCTGCCGCAATCACAAAAAGCGAAGGTGATAGAGGGTCACCTAGACGTAAGCCCCTCCCGGCTTTGAAATAGCCATGGGCCGATCCGTTAATGAGGACGGAGAACCAGCAGTTGGAGACAAGCCTCCACACCAAGTCTATCAGGGCCTTCGAAAAACCGAAAGTCCTTAAAACCTTGATGATGAAGAACCAGGACATACGGTCGTACGCCTTAGCCATGTCCAGTTTGAAGACAACATTTGATCCCCAAACTTTCCGATCAATTTGGGAGATCAGTTCTTGGGCTAGAAGGACGTTATCAGAGATCAGACGCCCCTTAACAAACCCTGCTTGAGACGAAGAAATGATACGCTCAAGAAAGGGAGCCAACCGGGAGGCCAGTATTTTAGAAATGACCTTGTTAGAGAAATTGCAAAGACTTATAGGACGGAAATCCATGCAAGCCTTAGGATTTTCGCACTTAGGAATAAGAATCAGGTTGGTGGAAGTCCAACCGCTTGGAAGATTTCCACCAGAGAAGAAGGATTGAATGGCAAGACACAAATCAGCCTGGATGATTGGCCAAGAGCACCTATAAAAATCACCAATAAAACCATCAGGGCCATTGGCACTATCCTTGCTGAGAGCAAAGACACAGGCACGGATCTCCTCTATGGAAGGAAGATCCGCAATCATGTCACCTTCCGAGGGAAGGATGATCGGAGGAATAAAAGCTAAAAGAGCCGGATCTGTAACTGAGACAAAAGGAGATCCCAAGAAAGATTGAAAATGAGATAGGATGATGTCTTTGACTTCCTCTGGCGACGAAGTCGAAGACAGATCAGGCCTCATAATCTCTCGAATCGAAAGAAGGTTATTCTTCTTGCGAATAGACGAGTGGAAGAATTTGGAGTTAGCATCACCCTCGACTACCCACTTGACTCTCGCCTTTTGACGGAGGTAGTCATTTTCAACACGCAGCTCCGAAGAGAACGAAATTTGGGCATGGGCCCACGCCTCCCTATTGGCAGCGGTCGGGTCCTCGTCTAACAAGGATTCGGCTAAGATAAGCGACTCTTCGGCCAAACGGACGCGATCGAAAATGTTCTTGAAAGTCTGAACGTTCCAAACCTTAAGGCAAGCCTTAAGACGCGAAAGTTTTCTCCCGAAAGCAGCACAGGGGGAGCCAGAAATAGGATTGCTCCAAGATTCAGAAACCACCTGTTGGAAAGAGTGATGAGATTTCCACATGCTTTGGAACCGGAAGGAGGTGGGCCTCGAGAGCGACAGAGGAGAGCAACGAACAATCAGAGGGGCATGATCCGAGAAGGACCGATGGAGGTGGGCGATAGAGAAGGAGAAAGGAAGGCGAAACCATTCCTCCGACCCGAACACACGGTCAAGTCTAGAGAGAATGCGATTTGGGCCGTCTTGGTTGTTAGACCATGTGAACGCCGAACCGACAAAGGGGAGCTCGGAGAGGCCAGAGGAGGCTATGAAGGAGTTGAAATCCGCCATTGCCCCTCTGTTGATGGCCGCACCTCCCCGTTTTTCCGCATGGCAAGCGACGATATTGAAGTCGCCACCAAGAACAGAAGAAGAGAATCCCTGAGAATCAAGAGCAAGAATATCCGACCACAGAACTAGCCTTTCCGAACGGTCACATTTTTCGTAGACCGCTGAGAAAAGAAACGGTGCTGCAAAGGACGGAGATGAGCATACCACCGAGAAAAGCTGAGCAGAGTCGAAGAAAGGTCGAATCGCAACAGATTTGGACCATAAGATCCAAATCTTACCCGAGACATTAGCTAAGCCACCGCCAAATCCTAAGGATAGGACAATCTTGGGGAATTCAGCTCGGTCAATAAGGGGTTCCAGGAGAGCGATCAAGCCAACAGAGTGTTTCCTGACAATGCGTTTAAGCCTGGCCACAGACGCATCATTACCAATACCGCGGACATTCCAAAAGAGAAAGTTCGCCATGAAAAAAGAATAGCCGCAGATAAAAAAGATAAAAAGAAAGCCGCGCCCTCAGATAAGAACCAAGCAACGGCCAAACTCAATCCAGATACAGCGAATAGCGAGCAGATCTGTCGATCAGCTCGGACGCCGCTATAGAGCGTGTGCGAATGGTGCGAGGGGTAGAAGGGGCTCTCTGTCGTCTGCGCCTCATCGATCGAATAGGAGGGTCGGGCGGCTCAGAAAGAACCTCCCCCCGGACCCTACCGAAGAGACAAAAGAGGAGCCAGCCGACGAAAACGAAGCATCAGAGTTCCTAGCTAAACAATCAAGACGCTCATTAAGGAGCGCAATCTCTGCCTTACTCATCAGCGGAATGGAGATAGACAGTGGACACGCTGAGGATGGACGCGAGCACTCCGAAGAGCACCGCGAGGCCGGAAGGGCCAATCGATCTGAAGGAAACTCCGAAAGACCATCGGGGAAACGAAGAGAAGGAGAGATTCGAGTCAGTTGCAAACTAAACAGCCGACTGAAACCGAAAGATGAGAGAGGGGAAAGATCGCTAGGGATGAAAGAATAGACCAAAGTGGAGCAAACAACGGGAAAGACCATAGAAATAACCACGGTAGGACAGTAGGACAGAGATTGGAGAGCGGTAGAAGGAATGGCAGCAAAACCTGGCGGACGACTGAACAAGCGACTGGAAAATGTAGAAAGGCAACCATTTTGCTTTCCAAATTGCTGTGGGATTCCTACCGCTGCCGAGCTATCACTAATCAAACAGTCCCGCGCTGTGGGTAGGAGTCGCGACTCAGGGATAGCATCAGGGCAGAACAAAGAAGGATGGCAATGAACCATACTGCCCGTATAACTGTCAAAGATGACCTCTATACGACCAGGGCTGGGATATCGCCCAAACCAACCGCTCCAAGCCCGATGGAATCCCCCTAAGACCCGAAGGTCAGTCGATAAATCAGAAATGCTAGACACGAAATAGAACACTGACGGCAAAAAATTCTTAGCGTAGTGCCCCCATGCTAAAACCCAGCAAATGGGTGCCAGGCTTACTCCTCCAATCGGGAAAGGAGCAGCTAAATCATCGAAAAGGTTACAGGACGCAAGCCAAGCAGCCCGAGACCGAAGTCTCTGGAGACTGCTTCTAGACATAAGAAACTGGCTGCATAATACAGAAAGAAAGGAGCAAAAGGAACAAGACGAAAAACCCGCCTGAGGCAAGCAGACATGACCAAAGACAGGGAGCACCCACTGTCGAGTGACAGTGCTCAAACAACCAAAATCATTCTCAACAGACGATAACCAACCAACAGAAAGAAAGCCAAAACTAGCTACTGATAAATAAAAGGAACAAGATGCGCTCACCTGCCTGCGAGTGAACAATCCAGGGCTTTGGACAGGCGGTTGCCTGAGCAAGGCAAAACTGCCCTTTCGAAGAGTCGACAAAGCCAACAACAAAACCGAGCAAGGCACAACCAACTCGACCGACAGCCCAACATCGGACAACCAATCACCATTAACAGCAGGAGCCAAAGGCTTCACGCCCGGGAGCCTAGTCCCAGTTTCCAAACCTGAAATACCATCGAGGATACTAGGTTGCAATCGGTCAGCACGCGAGGCAAAGGTGGTCAATTCCTCTACCCCACACACTGCATCCGAACCAACCTCACCAACAGATCCAAAAACGCAATAGGCAGCCAGCATACCAACGGGAGCCTCAGGCTCTACAAATGATAGACGAGGAATGAAACTAGAGATGGCGGCACTCCTGATAGAGTCATCCACAAAGCCCCCAGAATCACTAACCGAACTGGCGTCGAGGGACCCAAACCGCAAATCAACAACCGGCATCGCCAAACCTCCCACCGCTTCTCCGAAGCGAAGACTCGGTTTGAACCGAGTGATGAAATCTCGATTGCTAACCGGCTTCGCCACGCAGGGGCAGGAGGACGATGTTGCTGGAGCTACATCAACAATAGGCAGATAAGCAGATGAAAAAACATCACGCACGGAGTAGGCAAAACAAGGGGAGATCTCCATGAAGGATCCGTTCACTACCAAAAATCGGAAGCGCGACAGAGCCTTCGACGCTAAATGGGAAAACACACATAATTCGAACGAGCAAGAAGAAGTAAAGCACACCGATAAAGGCGGTTCCACCACCGACAATAGAGCGGCAGCCAGATCAGCAAAAGAGGGACAGGCGCGCACGAAATCTCCTCTAAAATAGAAAACCCCCAAATCCATGAAAACCCTAGGAGCGACAACCGAAGAGTCGCAAAAGGAAGAGGCGAGCAGCTCGCACCCAGAAGTAAAAGGCGCACACGTTTAATTAAAGTTGCTAATAAGAGGAAAGGAGAAGAGAAGACAGTGGGAGGAAGAAAGAAATCAGTCTGCCATTAATAAGACCGTTGCAACTTTTTTTTTATTCAAGTTGCTAATTAAAGTTGCTAACCTGTGTTATTGTAAGTCTAATTTGTTTGTTAAAAATTGTTAACTGTAACCCTAAATGGAGCACAGTTGGTTAAGACATGTGGAGACCATACATAAGATTAAAGTTATATTAGCGTCAATTGATATTCAATGCATGGATATCCAGATCTATGATCTTAACACAAGTGTTGCATGAGATATTATTAGACATGTCAAATAAATAGCAGTATTATTAGGTTAGCTGCGGAAGGTATTTATTGAGAGAATGACATCAACATATTCAACTAGATAATAAATAGAAACATCATGATATAAACCAAGATTATCATTTCGTTCAATTTTGTATGACCATGAATCTTATAATTAGGAATGTATTTGCAGTTTTAAACAGGGTATATTAATCAAACATGGTTAAATCGAGTTGTGTTGGATTAACAACTAAAATCTATGCATAAACCTGATGATCAAACGACAATAAAATTCCAAACATGTTAGGACGAGGATTGCATGTGGGTTTGTAAATTGTTTCTTTGGTAAAAAATAAATAAATAAAAGTAAATTCTTTAAAGCACTTACTGGTATTGTAAATGCATCAAGGTTTCAGTATATAGTTCTTTATTCGTGTAGATATTGTAATAAAACTTGGCTAAGAGATCTTTTTCCCTTTATTCATGGCTAATCAATCTGTTCAAGTTTTTAGTCTTTTGATTTATTAACCACTATATACTTTATTAGCTGTGGGTGTGTTTTTTGTTCAGCAAAAAGGTATGCTGAAATGAGTAAATTACTGAAAGAATAATGTGTTTCTGTGTGATGAATTAGATTATGGAAAAGGAGAATGATCATTTGTATTTATTTGTATGTTTGATTTTTATTTATTTTAAATATTGCAGAATAATTGATAATAAATTATAAACTAATGCAAAAAAAAACATTGAATTAAAAAAAACCGATACACTGCATTTCTAAAATAAAAACTGATACATTGCAATTTTAAAAGAAACCTAGTACATAAACAATGCAAATAAACAATGAACGATTACGGCAGAAATTTGTCACTATGTATTATTTAGCAACTCCCTAATGTCCGTAGAATTGAACACATCACAAACAAGCGTGTAATTCGTTTCTTTTTTTGACAAAATATACAATTTTCTAAAAAAATATCTGTTGTAAAGATATTCGAAATAAACCTGAAATTTTAAACGAAAATGCTCGATTTTCCTTAGAGAAGTTCAGATTTGTGGTGAAGGCGTTTGGGGTGGGGAGGGATTTATACGGGGAAGAAAACGACTGTTGGAAATTAACCGATGACGTCGGACGTGTCAAACGTCTAAGGTTCATGTCCTCCACTTCCCCTAAATGGTCCAACTGCAATGGTTACCCCGTTCTCACGTCAGAGGTGTTTGACGCAAGAATGAGGTAAGTAATTACTGCAAACACATCCTGAGTATAATAGTTTATTCAGTTAACATTGATGTTATGTGAACTATTAAAGGAGAAAAATATCGAATTTGAACAGATATATGTCAGTTTAATAGTTATGAGAACACATATCTTATTATATGTGTATATAAGATTTCATGTCAAAAGAACGAGCAGCTTAAATGAGGGGTATTAAGCCCTAACACACAACTTGCACATGATACAACTAAAAATAGAGTTAAGAACAATCTAAAAACACGTTGAATGGAGGCCTCCATTCTGACCATCAGTTGTTGTCCGTAGCGAATACTATCATCTTATTCCAAATCGATTTCCTATTTTGAACCTTATATCCTATTTTTATTCTCATATATTGTTTGCCCATTTGTTGGAACTGGGCTAGGCCGCAGCGGAAGTTATTGGTGAATTTCAAATTTTTTTACCCTATTAGATCTTTATTGGGCCTATGAAGTCTAATTTGTTTAGAACTTTCTAAATTTAATTTAAATAAAATCAGATATTTCATTTAAATTTATAAATTATTGTTTGAAATTTGTTTAATTTATATATATATATATATAAGTATACATATATGCATCATATACATATGTATATGTGTGTGCATGTGTAACATGATATTCTATGTAAGGTATAACACGCCCGTATATAGATGCTAGGATTTACATCGCAACAGACACATTAGTTTACTCTATTTGTGTTGTATGTTATCCAAATATGTGCATATACTTATAGTTATAAAATCCAAGTAATTATATATATATATATCTGTGTGTGTATATATATTATATCAAATATAATAGATATATATATATATATATATTTATATATTATATTATAAATAACAATTAAATATTTATATATGTACATATAAAATTATATATTTATAAAAAGAAATTATATTTTTTTACTAATTTATATATACACACGAATTAAAATATAAAATAATTTTATAAATACATATACATACATACATACATACATACATACATATATATATATATATATATAATTTTCTAGTTTGAAATCATTACCGAGCTAAATTTGTTATAATATATATATATATATATATATATATTATGAATTAATTAATCAATTTGTCATTAATTAAATAATATAAAATAATTATATAATAAATTATCAAATTTTAAATTTTCAGAAAATCAAGAATCATATTTTGAGGGTTGTGAAAATTTTCAGATTTTTCTGAATAAAAAATATATTTTTAATTAATTAAATACTAAAAAGTTAATTTTTAATTTAATTTTTAAAAATATAAAATAAAATAAAAGAAATCTGAAATCTTTGCCAAAACCCTCTGAGATGATGAAATAATTTTGAAAAATATAAAATTGAATATTTGAAACGTTATTTATTTTATATGAATTTATTAAACCTTACAGTGATTAAATAATGATAAAAAAATATGTAATAATAAAAAAAATTATTTTTGACAGTTAAAATTCATAATTGGTATAAAAATATATTATACAAATATTCGATCAATTTTATAGTGTGTGTGTGCATGCTTTGATATAAATTTTGTAAATGTATTAATTTACATATTAATATATATGTGTATTAATTAATATAATATTAAAATAAAATACTTTTATTTAGCATAGATCATTAAATTATTAATGAAATATGAGTACATTAAATTTATGAACATAGCCAACTATTATTGTGACAACAACATTACCTATAGAAATCTCACATAACTAAATAAGCAATAAAAACTTATATATATACATATGTGTACATGAGCAATGAATTATTATACCATAATTATCTATCTATTATGTAAATAATTGGTTACCTACAGATGCCCTCATGTCCACGTTGAAAAGATGAATCCTCTCCATTTGGAAATTCCTCGATTCGTTAGATTGCTAGTCTTGAATCGCAGACCCTTTTGCTATCAAATAGCCTTGGATTTGAATTGATTTGATTTGGGTTTTCATAGAGTATATATAGAGATGAATTTTGGCCATGAGAGGATAGAGGAGGCAGCAATAAAGAGATTAAGTTAAGTTAGGGTTAGGGTTCCTTTTGTAGTGGTTGAATCAGAGAGAAAAATGGATCAGATCACTTACCTTTTCTCACCAGATCTTAAGCACACATCACACCCCTTTACCCTATATTTTGCAGCCCCCTTTAACCCTATTTCCAGCCGAAATTTGTCCCTAATCTCATGGGCCCAGATTTTCGCTAAACCGAAAACACAAGTCCACTAAAGTACGGATAGTTGGTATTGTATCCTGCAAAAAGGAAAACATATCAGAGCACTAATGAGTTAACTAGTCTTGCCCTATAAAACAAACTAACAAACAACTGTGGCATTGCATAACCCAACTGAACCAATCCTGGTAGGCAGAAGAGATCAGTTAGGTGTAACCCTGTCCTTTCTGTTGACCGTAAGAGACTGATGCCGAGCTCAAGAAATATGCAACTCCTACCCTAGTTTATGGTACCCAAGTATGCCAACCTTTTACGTACACTTGTTGCAACTCATTTTGGTACCTAGACACACCAGACTTTCCATGCCATGTTGCATAAGTCTGATCCCACTCATCGTCCATTTAGATTTCCTAGTGCAATCAAGGCAATAACCCCACTTATAAAGTTAAAAACTTTGAAGCATACCTAATTTGACTCAGCACTCAATATAATTATAACAGAAAATTTATAATCAAGGCAATAAGCACAGTCCAGACCTAGAGGTACCCCTCTAGTATGAAATCGTACACTCACCACGGGTCATATTGGTTGGATATGTTTTTAGCATTCTAACACAATCTAACGACCTTCAGACATTGGTCCACTATAACCATAACAAATAATTTATAATTATTCACACCCGTTATAAATGCATATCTGAGGCTACCTATATACATATTTCAGACTTATATATACTTATTCTTCTTTTATTTCTTTATTGCCTCAACGTCTTCTATATTTGACTTTAAGTCTTCAGTCTTACTATGCGTTTATCTTCTATTTCGTTAGACTCATTTACCGCTTCTCAATTTCAGACATTAATATCGTTGCCACAACATTCATTAGTTCAACCTTTGATTTCTATTCCAATTCTTATTTCTTTTTCTTGCCTATAATCCAAACTTACTTTTTCCTTAGTTTCCATTTTATTAACCTTTAAGTTACATTCTTATTTCAATATTCCACTTTTAGGGTTTACTATATTTTAATAAATTGGAATCAAACTTAAACAATTTAACTGTTGCACAGTGAATTTCCATATCCTATCCTAAAGAGGTGGTTTGTGCGATGTTTGTAATGATAAGTAATTCTCTTTTATTTAATGAAATAGACAGTACAAAATACAGTAATCGTCTCTATTTTATTCATCTCTTTCTTTTATATTGATTACTTGTCATTTCAAACATCACACTTTTGTTAAGTTTGAGCTTGATAATATATGGAAATCCATTTTTAATAACATGCATTCCAATAAATTAAAATATCACTAAAATCCCAAAAGTCTAGTTAGCTTTATATCCAATCTCATTCATTAATATCAAATAAAATAGAATCTCAATTCATTGTGTGTTCAGTTAATAAATTCGACGTAAAACTGATAATTAAAATCATGTCGCAATTACAGAATTAAATCTAATCATTACGTAATTACAAAAATAAAACTAATCATAACGTAATTGCAGGATCAAAACTAATCTTTACACTTCTGTAATTATCACTACCAATTTATAAGCAAGTTTACAGTCTTCAACATTTCATATATATGAATTCATTTGAAATTACATTATCAGACTCAGGCATATAGGAATAGATCTGCAACGATATAATCTAGTCTTATATAAAAACATATAATATTCCCACTCACCTTTAATTAGCGCTCCCGATCTCTAGATTTAATCCAGATCTGACCCTATTATCTGTATTCTCCACTTTTTGACTCCTTATTTTAATCCACAGATAATATTTTTTATAGATCTATTAGAGATTGGAATAGAGAGAAGAGATTTGGGATTTAGATTTATTAATTAGAACCAAATCTAAAAGCTTACCTTTGGTGTAGCAACCTGATTTGAATCTATCTTTTATCGTCTATCCTTTTCTAGTCTTCTCCAAAATGTATACGTGCAATCGATTCTATTTTTGTATATTTATAATTTTTGGAAGAGAAGAGAAAGTGACAGAGCTTCCGCGCTCATTAGAAAATAATGAGTTGAAAGTGAAGCCCAAGGTCCTAATTTATAGAGGTTCAAATCAGCGCTAACTGTCGAATGAAACTAGATCAAATCCGAAGCGTTTAAAAAGAGATTTGCTACCGCCTTTAAACCAACATGGGTCGACCACCCCTAGCCATGGTCGACCGCTAACGGTCAACCTATATAGGTCTATTTCAACCATTTTAAACGTCTGTTGATTTTGTTAATTTTTTGTTTGGTTTTGTTTTGTTTACTTCTCCTTTTGATTAATTCCATCAATTTATTTCCTCTTTTAATTTATCTCATTCAATCATTACACTTTTTATAAATCCACTAAGATTTTAATTCAAATGTTAACAATTATTACCATATTTACATATATAATTATTTCCGATGCTAAAATTTCAAACGTTAATAACATTTTCGTTTGAACTCCTATCGAAAAGTTTATATATGAAAATTGATCAGAAAATCGCCATGAATCCAATGGTACATGTCTCGTAGCAAAATTCTGACATTTGTAAAAATTCCATTTTTCACTGTTTATCATTTATTAATCCATTTCTATTTTAATTAATTAACATAAAAACGTAGGGTGTTACATAACCTTTTGGTGACCCCAACAACCATGAATAATATATTGTCCAACATTTGGAGAGCGTTACGTACTCTAGCCTCAACAGATTCATCGATTTCCAGTCTCGATGCATCTTGTCTGGGAACATTTAAAATGATATATTTATTTTCATTGTGATAATTTACTCACGGTTACAACACTTTGCAACTACTATCACAAAATGTACCATTTATGGATTTTCTATTAGACATACTTTTAATTAAATTAGTTAATTAACATAACACATTATATCAATATATAATAGAAAGAAAGACACTTTTTGTTTTGAATAAGATCGATTACCAAGTTAGATATATGTGATAAATTATATAATTACCCCTAAGGCATACCCCTAACTCTATCAATCTCTCATTTGGACTTGGGGTCAATTATGGAATCTTATTTCAACTTCTTTAATTGGTTTTCTTAAAACCAATTAGGTCAGTCCCTTAGTGAACGGGTATACTATTATGTTTTAATCATCTACTTTGTCAATTAACTGTCTTTGATAATGATAAACTACATTTATCATGTGGAATGATTCGAAGTATGTTTCTCGACTTCCAGTGAGCTCTTAAATATGTTATGAACTATATAGTGACATTGTTATCATATAACAATGTTGTGTGATTCTTAATATTTGGAATCACTCTCGGTTAAGTTATAAATTTGTGCATTTATTATGTATATACATTGTTTTTATTGTGGTGTTATTCAAGTCAATGAATCAGCCACAATCTCTTCTATTTGGAACATTTCCAACTTAAAAATTCTTACCTTGAATTTATTGTTAACATATTATACTCAATACCATTTATGAAGTTTGAGTTCGAATACTTCTTCACAAGGAGTTCGTTTTTTCTGTAAACAATTCTCTAGTATTTCATAAATACACGAGAACACTCCAAACTATCATTCAATGATATCAATTTGGATTTAATATTTTCTTCATGTATCAAATACATAAAAAAATATGATATCATAGACAACATAACATGTATGATAATTCCTATTTGTCAATGCATAAGGAATCCATCTTACATGTTCCGTATTAAAATTTTTAATAAGGAGTCCTTACATATCATTCGGTACATTCCCAACATCTTTTATACTTGCTATAAAAGACATCATTTATAAATCCAAAAATGAGTATTAAAACAAATAAAACTGATTTTAACACAAGTACATTGTTAGAAATCAGTAATGTGTTGTTTATTTATTGTTTAAAAATATCAATGTACATTTTAACGTTCTTTCTTATGAACGCACGTTTCTTCTGCATTTTGATGGATAATCAAACTATTTGATATTTCTATCAAAATATTTATTTAATTCCGATGCTTATAAAATGATACTTTCTATTATTTCTTGGATCATATCCAAAGACTCACAAACTCAATATCGCTCCCATTGACTTCGAGAAACTTTGGTTGTTATATGCAAACTGTCTGGTCTAAATCTATATTTAGAACTTTCTGTTTCAATACATATATACCAAAACCTGAACTCATACTAGGCACTAATTTTGTGAGTAAATCCGAATTAACTTGAGTACATTGAATAATGAATTTATATGCTAATTTTAACAATTGAAATTTACGTAGTTATTCTTATCAACGTTGCTCATTAAATTCCAACTACATTAGTCTCTTAAAGGCACAATCGCAACAGATGGATCACCTCCCTTCGGATACGACTACCAAAATTGTATTTTGATAACATACTTGGAATCCCTTTGGAGTAGCGCATCATACCATATCATAGAGTCAATACTTTAAATGGCTTAATTAACAACTAAGGATTATCTATTCTCGACATTGATAAGAAACTAATAGTTTCTCTTCAATGTGCGAGAATACTTATTAAATACTCTAATACGATGTGTTCATTTAGTTTAGGTTAATTTCATTTCATCCCATATAATCAATTTTATCTTTGTATACTACCAATAATTTCCCAAAGAATTCCTTTACTATGAACTTGGTATTTCTTGAAATAACAATTGTTTCTTAGTGCAACAGAATAGGTATTCATAAACATTTTATGAATTTCCTTATTTATAAAACTGATTTGGTTTTAGTTTACAAAATTTATGTTCAAAACATAAATATGTCATCCAATGACAGTCTTTCCCAAAATCCTTTTGGGGAGATTCATACAAGATCCCGCACGAATGATTATTACGTGTAATCTTTCGACTCGCATAACATGTCAACTCCTTGGCCTAGGATATGTTGGGTTTCTTATAAACCTTTATCTTATAAGATTTTGTAAACTGTTATTTAGATGAAATAATATTAACCTTGTGTACTACTCTTAAGTACATGACCTTATAGAAAAAACTAACTCAACTTCACTCACAATTAATCATACTATATTCAACAAAGTTCGATTACTGCTCATCGATACATCATTAAGTATCACAGGGAGGAGTGACTTTTGATATTGAAACTTTATTCATTTTTAGGTACGTTCGAAACCTTTTCCAATAAACTCACTCATTCGATTAAATCGAATCATTCCTATTACATGTTATATTATTTACTTTCATTTCATACTATATGAATCTGTCTTAGACATACTACATATGTATCAAAGATGCATGTTCATGTCGGTGATAACTCATCGGTGAATACGACGAAGTACGTGGAACTATTTTGGTATTGATAGACTTATGATTTCATACTTCTATATTTATCAATCCAAAGAATTCATTAACTCTTATGATGTTCGCACTAAGTGGGTGCATTGCCCTTAATTGCTTGAGATATAATTAACCAATATCATGATTCATAATCATATAATAATAATATTTCTCAAAACTACTGCTTAATCCATAATTTCAAAATAATTGCAAATAATGTCAGATACTTATGTATTTTTAGTGCATCATTTTGTTATGAAAACAAATACCGAATTATAGCATTATTTCATAACGAATATTCATAATATTCACATTGAAATATAATTATGTCTATTTTTCAATCGACATCGAAAAATAGTCATTATTTCACAAATAATGTTCGGTACGTTTTACAAAAATAATTTTCGTAATTTGATGCAATCAATAAGTGCTGTATGGCATGCTCCCACTATTCCCGCCATTACTGTAACAACGTACTAAAGTTTGAGGTCCATTATTCACTTAATATAGTTTATTTATTACATATACTGCAACTAGTTTACAGTATAGAGTTCTTTGATCAAATACCTTGAACTTAAAGAATAAATCTTATAGAAAAAAATTTCTATATGAAAGTATATACGGAATAGAAATCATATTTCTTATTCTAATATTAAGTATCGATTATTATTACATTTCTCGTTTCTGATGTTTCTTTATGAAGCAGAAGTGACTATTCATTCTTCTCATCCCAACTATACTTTAAATCACTTCCACTCTTTCATTTTCTTTCTAAACGGTCGAACAATTCAAAAGAAAAACCCTTAATACAATATCATAATGAACTCTTTACAAAAGCGCATTCAATTATCCTTAACATTTAGGGATATCATATATTTGCACTTTATGTAAACTGATCAAACTGACATTTCTGTGATCGAGTTCTCAGATTTATATTATAGTTTTGGTCTTGTGTTACATTTAAGACAATATGATCCTTTTGTAATCAATTAAATTGAATACTCGATCTCAAAATACTGTTTATTGGCTTATTTCAAATGAACTAAATTCATCGAAATACTGTTTATAACAAACTATGACCGTTCACCATATAACATTTATATGGGATAGTATGTGGTTCAAATATCAATATTCTTAAATTGCTTTTATAGTTCGAAACTCATAGAATGCAATATACGGTCTCAACCAAATAAACACGTAAGCAACTAAATTACGAACATACTACGTAGTTGTAAAATTAGGCATTTTCATGGGTATAGAAACATTCATAAGCAATAAGAATTATTAGTAAGTATATTTATATTTCTATTTGTTAATTTTCAATTTAGTTCATTTGATCTTAATTGATAAACATTTTATCAACCATCTTAAATGCACAAATTTATTAGTGTAGATTATTATAACATTATATTGCTTATGTTCTTACAATATTAGAAAGGTTTAATGTTATCATTTCATTTTTCGAATAAGGCCCCTACTAGTTTTTATGTTTCACCAAACCTTAAGCGGAACATAGCTTCACTAGTGGGTGACTTAGGACTCATATATCTTGGGATTCTGACCTTCAGGAAAGCTCAACAAATCATACTTCCATATACGATGGATAAGTCCTTATTGGTTTTATCATGTACAACTCCTAACCCATGGTTCCTTTCCCAATCCCGTCTTTACCTTAAGGAAAGATCAACATGTAAAGTGAGACTATTCACTCGGACCTATCATTTCGCGACGGCCTAAGTATAATGCACATACTTTAAGGGAAGCTCAACAAATATGTGCAGTTATCTTACCTCGTCTATTCAATATATTAATAGCACTACACATAACATCCATAGCTTGAGAAAAGCTCAACAACTAAAGAGTATGCAAGTAATCTATTAATATGTTGATAGTGGACAACTTTATATTAAATATTCATAATCTTTAATATATTATATCGAGTGATATTGACTTATGGAATAATATATTTCTTATAAAATATCTTCGTGATTCAAGTGTCGGATACATCTGAAATCATGGTATATGTACATTTGTGTATGTATTCATTCCTCAAGTCTATTTATGGTTTCTATAACATTCCACCTTTAGCTTATACATTCATATTATATAAGTTTATTATTATATAACTTTTACATTTAATATTATTTATATAATAGTCTTATGTATAACATTATATTAATTAAACATTAATTAATTAATTTTTAATTAATTAACATATTAATTAGTTTTATATTAATTTAGTATAACATTTATATTAAATACTTATTACATACTATAACGTTTATAGTATTACATATATGTGTATATTCATTTAATTAATTGACATTTAATTAATTAATTTAATTAATTAACCTTTAATTAATTTATTTATTTAATTAACCTTTAATTAATTTATTTAATTAAACAATTTTAATTAAATTATATTAATTTCAAAATTCAATTCATACGTTATTTTAAAAAATTAAAAACAATATAACATATAACATAATATATAATACATGTATATATTTATTTATTAATTAACTAATTTAATTAATATATTTTATTAATCTATTAATAAATTTTATAAATTTCGAAATTAATTTATATAAATTTTTAAAAAGTTTCAAACATTTAGAAAATTTTCATTATATTATAACATTTATAATATGTATATACTGTAATTTAAATTTAACTTTTAAATTTAAAAATCTTATATTTTGAATTTTCAAAACAATTTATATTATAACATTTATAATATATTTCTTATTTTAAATTTAACTTTATAAATTTAAAAATTTTATTTTTATTTCAAGACAATTTTGAAATTAGTCCAAGGTCCAATTCAGATTGGGTCTTTTCTATTAGGGATAACCTTTTGGGCTTTGATCTTAATATTTAACCATAATATGACTAATTTAGACTACATAGATAATTGGGTTTTGATACCATTGTTAGAACTGGACTAGCCTACAACAAAAGTTATGGGTGAATTTCAATTTTTTTACCCTATTGCATCTTTATTAGGCCTATGAAGTCTAATTTATTTAGAACATTTCTAAATTTAATTTAAATAAAATCGGATATTTTATTTAAATTTATAAATTATTGTTTGAAATTTTTTTGATTTTTTTTTCACTTTATATATATATGTATATATATGTATCATATACATATGTATATGTGTGTGCATGTGTAATACGATATTCCATGCAAGGTATAACATGCCCGTATATAGAGGTTAGGATTTACATCGCAACAGACACATTAGCTCATTCTATATGTATTGTATGTGCATATATACTTATAGTTATAAAATCCAAGTAAGTATATACATACATACATATATATATGTAAATATATTTATTATATAAAATATTATATATATATATATTATAAATAACAATTATTATTTTTCTAAAATGGACAAATAACAATTATATATATATGTATATATAAAATTATATATTTATAAAAATAAATTATTTTACCAATTTATAAATATATATACGACTTAAAATATAAAAAATTATATACACACACATATAAATATAATAATAAATGTAAGTTTGTATTAAAATAAATTATATACAAATTTAAATAAATAAATAAATATATATAATGTTTTAAAAATATAAAATAAAATACAAAAAATCTTAAATTTTTTTCGAAAGCTTCTGAGATGATGAAGTAGTTTTCAAAAATGTAAAATTGAATTTTCGAAACATTAATTATTTTATATGAATTTATTAATTCTTGCAATGATTAAATAATGATAAAAAATATTCAATAATAACAAAACAATTATTTTCGGCTGTTAAATTCATAAATGATATAAAAATATATTATTAAAATATTAAATCAATTTATATAGTGTATATATACGCTTTGATATAAATTGTGTAAATGTATTGATTTACATATTAATATATATGTGTATTAATTAATATAATATTAAAATAAAAAAAAAATTATTTAGCATAGATCAGTCGATTATTAATAAAATCTGAGTATATATGAGTACATTAAGTTTATGCACATAGCCAATCATTATTGTGACAACAACATTACGTATAGAAATCTAACCTAACTAACTAAGCAATAATAACATATATATATACATAGGTGTACATGAGCAATGAATTATTATACCATAGTTATCTATCTATTATGTAAATAAATGGTTACCTAAAACAGATCCCTCGAGTCCATATTGAAATGATGAATCCTCTCCCTTTGGAAATTCCTCGATTCGTCAGAATGGTAGTCTTGAATCGCAGACCCTTTTACTATCAAATAGCCTTGGATTTGAATTTATTTGATTTGGGTTTTCATGGAGTATATATGGGGATGAATTTTGGCCATGAGATGATAGAGGAGGCAGCGAAAAAGAGATTAAGTTAAGTTAGGCTTAGGGTTCCTTTTGTAGTAGTTGAATCAGAAAGAAAAATGGATCAGATCACTTACCTTTTCTCACTAGATCTTAACCACCCATCACACTCCTTTACCCTATATTTTGCCGCCCCATATATCCCATATTTCCAGTCAAAATTAGTTCCTACTATCATGGGCTAATGGCCCACTTAAGCCGAAGTAAATATTTTTAATTAAATCCAATTTAATTTCTTATCGATAGCTTATATCAATCGATATATTTATAACTATTATAAATATATACAACAATATTTATTCCTCAAATCATATTCAAATTTCATAATTAATATTTCATAAATATTTATTAACTTAATTAATTTATAATAATTATAAACTAATTAAATTGTTTGAACTAAAGAGAATTCATCATTTCAGTTGTGTAACTCTTGGGTGTAAATTCGGTCAGCAATTGTCATTGAACTATTTGAATATTAACGTTCACATGTCACTTAGCAGGTGGTGTGACATTATGGTCAAATTTTGCTTACTCGTTCTCGGTAATATCTACTTTTGGTTTTATAAGCGTTACCTATTTGTGACATTTATTTACACCAATTCTCTTCGTCAAAACTATGTCTCTTTTGACTTATGGATTTTGGTAATGGTCAAAATACCAATATCGTCCACATTCAACTCTATAGTCCAAACACAAAGTCCTTGGTTCAATAATAAAAATTATTATTAACCAAAATTCCCTGACCAAAGACTTTGACTTTGAGTTGACTTGAGTTGACTGTGGTACTAACCCAATATAACTAAGGAGACAAATCCTCTCTTGAATAATGCTTCACTTCCAATACTTCCACTCGACCCAACTATAGCATTCGATGGATGTTGTGTCATGATTTAACTATAATCAAAGTGGAGCTTTCATATTGAAGATCGACAGTATTCTCAAGCCGAGAGAACTGTGTAAATCAGCCATAGTGATATTTCTTGTTTGACCTTAGTTATATTAACCAACATAAAACTATCGAGTGAGTCATTCCATAGTTATACAATAATTATCAGTACGTAATCCCTTGGTGCCCCCAACAGCCATGAGTAATACACATTCCAACATTAGGAGAGCGTTATGTACTCTAGTCTCAACAGATACATCGATATCCAATCTCGATGCATCTTGATTAGGAACATTTAAAATGGTATATTTATTTTCATTGTGATAAATTACTCATGGTTACAACACTTTGTAACTACCATCAAAAAATGTATCATTTATGGATTTACAATTAAATATACTTTTAATTAAGTTAATTAATTAATATAATACATTATGTCAAGTATATAAAGAAAAACACCATTTATTCGAACAAGATTGATTACTAAGTTAGATATATGTAACAAATTACATAATTGCCCCTAGGGCATACCCCTAACTCTATTACCATTAAGCCCACTAATTGATCACTTTTCATACATATATATGTACGTGTGTGTGTATATATACACATATATGTATGTATATGTTTATGTGTGTGTGTGTGTGTATGTATGTATGTATATTTATATATGTGTGTGTGTATGTATGTATATGGATTTGCTATGCCTCATTTTACACCTCTATGATTGTTGGTGCTACACTATTCCAAATCAAATGAAACTTTGGGAATTTCAATCTACACTATGAACATCATATCCATAAAAATTGAGATCATTTCGAAACTCCAAACATGTTCAAAATGTCAAATCGAATAACAATCGGTAAAATACTTATTTTGACTATTGATTTGAAACATGCTTTTGAACATGTTATGATTACTCAAATTAAGCCAAATTTTGTATAGATGATCTTGAGTTATGCAAGAACATACTGTAACACCCCTAATTTTTGATAACATTATCAGGAGATTTAATTAGAATAAATTAAATAGAATAATGTAGAGATTGAGATTAGTTAATTAAATTAGTGGTCGTGCTTATTAAAAATGAACGAGCTTATATTGTAAATGGTTAAGTGTTAGCTAATCAAACACAAGGGCATTAGAGTAAATTGCCACCCATGTTTCCCACCCTTATACTATTTCCCTAAGACCATTCATGTTCAATTTTAACACAAGCGAAAATTAAAAACGTAAGAAAGCTAATAGGAGCCGGCCATTAAGGAGAAAGAAGAAGAGAGAAATCAAATCTAAAGCTTAGGATCAAGCTACAAGAAATCAATCTTAATCAATCTTCAATTTCCTTATCCAAACTAAGGTGAATAATAATCACTACATCTCTATTTTTGGTTTTATAATCATATGATTTTGGATTTAAGGGTAAATTCGTTTTTATGATATTTTGGATATATGCTTGATTTTGAATTTGTATAATTTAAACAAGATTGTTTAAAAGAGGATATGCACGGTTTTAGGGTAAAATCAAGATTTAATTATTTTTAAGTGCCATGGAAAAATTATATTTTATGGAAAACATGATTTTAGAATTGGGTTTTAATTTTTATAATTTTCCAAGCAGTGGAGAATTAGTTATGAATTTTCAAAGGAAAATATGGTGATTTGGGTTTATAAATTTATTTCAAAAATTATATTAAGAATTTGGGTTTGAAATTTTGATATGTTAGGCAACATGATTAAAGTGAATTTTTGAAATTTTTAGGGATTTTTACTAAGTGATTTAGTATGAAAATTAAATTATTTTGAAAGGAGGACCTAAATGATTTAATTGTTTTATTAATGGGAAGGGATTATTTATTAAAAGTTGTTATATTTTAGATCTGAGAAAATGCGGCAATTATTAGCCAAATTATTTGAAAGTTTATGATAGCCAATCAAGTGTTTACAAGTGGGCAAGTTTGTTACAAAAAGTTTACTTTATTTAGTAAAAACAGCCTTTAGCTCAGAAAAGTGGGTTCCGCCTCCTTTGGAAGGAGCTTTCGACCCAGAGCTTCCGCCTCTGACCTAGTCTAAACCCTTTACCACGAAACCAATACACATGGTATCACTTAGTTAGTACGTAGTGGATTGGAGAAAGGCGAGAGGTAGGGCGTCGAAACGTAGCTTCCGTAGGTATCGATACCTTTGTTTTGTTTTTAAAAGAAAAGAGCTTGCCGGTTTACTAAAGGGCATCGAATCAGTCGAAACCAATGGTTTCGAAAAGGTAGTTCTAAAGAAGCTTTCAAAGAAGAGCCGCCACCTTTATTTTCAAGTAGTAGCTTCTGAAGAAGTTACTTAGTTTTTATTTGAAGCTTCCAGAAGGGGTAGTTTCGACAAAGTCGAAACCCTTCTGTGATTTGATGCCTTTCGATGACATTGAAGATATCAATGTTGTCGAAAGGTACCGTTGTTTTATAAATATAAGCCACTTCCTACTACTTTCGAAAGGGGTTAGGGGTTTTGAAGGCAATTGTTTCAGAAGGGGTTTTAAAGCCAACCTTCAATTGTTTTACCCAGATGTTTTAATGCTTTCGAAAGGATGGTTTCGACACCATCGAGTTTCCCTAATACTTTTATGAAATAAAGTATGGTTCGAAAGAGATGCTTTCGCTTATGTTTGCTTTAACCCAATATGATGTTTTAAACATAAACCCAATGATTTCGAAAGGTATTGGTTTCGAAGGGTAACCTTCAATGGTTTCGAAAGGGGTATTTTTGAATGGTTTTGAAGCTATGCTTCTATACTTATATGATAATACTTTAACTAGGTTGAAAGGTTTCGAAAGAGATGTTTTAAAGTATTTGAAAGGCAGGAGCCTAATGTTTTGAAGATATGTTTTAATTCTTTCGAAAGAGGTCATCTTATGAGGTCGAAAGCTAGGTTTCGAAGGTGTCAAAAGGTTTTATAACCCAAACTCATTTTTAAAGGAAAAACCCATGGCTAAATAAAGGAGTTTTGAATGGATTTAAAGTATGTAAATTTGAAGAAGTATTTCCTTGATAAAAGTATATGTTAAAGGGATTAACCATGTTTTATATGTTAATGTTTTCCAGGATATTAAATCCACAGGAGTGGTATTGTTAAGTTGTTATGTTTTCTTCTTCAAATATGAATATATTCACATGATAAAGAACCCATAACCGTATTTTAGGGGATAAAGGGGTAGAAGAACCGACTAGTCAACCCATGAAAACTAGGTTAAGAAAGGAGTTACAGGAGTAATCCATAGGTTCCTAGTCAACCTATGAAAACTGGGATATAAGATGAGTTATTGAAATGACCAATAGGTTCAGGGGAACCCATAAATTAATTGAGTTAATGTGCAGGGGCCTATAGATTCTTAGTGATCACATGAAAATTCTGAAATAGGATAGGGTGTCCATGAATTATGAAAAGGTTATTAGTAAACCCATGAAAACAAATAGGTTAATAGTGACCCTAGAAACTATAAATATGATAGGGAGTCAATTAAATGGGGGATGGGATATCCAAAATGTTTGTATATGTATATCATCATCATACTTTAAAATGCTATGTTTTTAACCATTGTGGATGCAGGAGCACAGTATATGGTTTTATAAAGGTTTTAGGATACTAGTGAGGGGAAAACCCGTTCCGCTACGTGGTCTCATTAGATATCTAAATGGATTGAGATGTTAGTTTATTATTCATATCAGGCTTTATGTCCGACTCGAAGTTTTTGTTTTCCACTTAAACTCTCGGGTACTCAATTAATTTTGAGTAGTTTGAGATTTAAGGTTTTTAGTTTCTTTTCTTAGACGAATAAAGCTTCCGGAGGCATGCAGGAGCCAGTTAGTTATTTAGAGTTATCTTTTTCCGTTGTGTAATTTTGGATGTAAAGGCAGACTTATTAACCTTACTATATACTCTAATCAACCAAGGGGGCATCATCATATGTTGCTTTTGGCGTATGTGTAATAATTATATTTTTCTAAACGTGGTTAGCATTTATGGGATTATGTAATGAACATGAAATGTTTTGAATGGAATGTGGGAAGGTTTTTTTAATTTGTTAAATTTTTTCCATATTCTTGTGATCTGTGTATCAATGTATATAACACCGTCGTATTTGGTCGTTAAGGATTAATAACTGTGGATGACTGCATCATCCGTAGTCGTTAGTTTTGGGCCTCCAAGTAAGGAGATGTTACAAGTTGGTATAAGAGCATAGGTTTATGAAACTTTAAAAGAAAAGTAAAACCTAAAAGCTTTGTGAAACATAATCCGATAAATTAGAAATGTGATCGGGGTTTGGGTTAAGCCTATAGTAACATACTTGTATTTGATATAGGTATATATCTAAGTACGTGTTCCCCTCTCTCTTAGACCATTCTTCCATATCTTACTAAGGTTCATATGCAGATTTACGAGAAAGAGGATATGGAAGTAGGAAATGGAAGAGGAAATCTAGATGGAGGAAGCACCACAACCAACAGAAATGCTCGACCTAATACCAGGAGGAACCAAGGTCGACAGGCTAATGCTAATCCAAATTCTGTGGCCAATGTAGGTGCTGGAAATCCGCCAGTAGATGCGGGGATGGTGTATCAGTTTTTGGCCAATCTTTTGCAAGTAGGAGCTGCTAGTAATGTTGGAGGAGCTAATCTTGTAGCTCCAGCTGTACATAATTATGCTAGGCTGAGCAGGGATTACACGAGTCTGGGTGGAAAGCCGTTTATGGGAACAGAGGATGCTGTTGAGGTTGAGAATTGGCTGTTGAGTTGTGAGAGGATCTTTACTGATTTAGGCTTGGATGATGGGGAAAAGACGAGGCTGGCCTCTAGACAGTTGCAAGGGGCGGCGCTCCATTGGTGGAATAGTGTGACAGCCGGAGTTTCGGAGGAAGAACCGACTTGGGCTGATTTTAGAAGGAGATTTGAGCAGAGGTTCTTATCTGAGGTTGCCAAGTCGCATTGATGAGAAAGTTTATGGACCTTGTGCAAGGAGATATGTCGATAATCGAGTATGCTGCTAAGTTTGATGAGCTATCTCGATATGGATATGCTACTATAGACACTGACATCAGAAGGAATGAAAGGTTCATTCGAGGACTAAGACCGGAGCTTGCTAGAATGACCATGACACATGTTCGAGAACCCTTCAATGTGGTGGTGGAGATGGGTATTCGCCATGAAGAGATGCTTGCTGTTTCTGCTAGGGAGAAGCCAGTTGAATCCCAGGTTCCTCTGGGAAAGAAAAGGAAATTTGTTAAGAAGAAGGGAGCCCAGAATAGGGATGCTACCAAGAAGGCAAAGGCTACTTTGGTGTGCTTCAAGTGTGATAAGAAGGGTCATTATGCTCACGAGTGCTAGACAGGCAAAGGGAAGAATCCTGCAGAGAAGAAGAATGTGAAATGCTTCAACTGCGACCAAGTTGGGAATTACTAGAACCAGTGTCCAGAGCCAGTCTGGGTGGATAGAGGGAAGGTTTTTGCTATTAGACTGCCATCTTATTCTAGGCCTACTACAACAGAGATAGGGAAAACTACGATGGAAGATACACTTTTGATTCAGAGTATACAAGTTAGGGTACTATTTGATACCGGTGCATCGTACTCATTTATATCACAGTATTTGGTTGATAGGTTATGCATAGAACCCACATACCTTATTACTTCCTTAAGGGTTGTGAATGCAAAAAGGAGGGTATGCAACTCTAGGGATGAGATGTAACCAGTTAGAACTTGATTTGTTAGGTCATAAGTTTGCATGCAGTCTGTATGTTTTTGATTTCGTAGATTTCGAGATCATTTTGGGTATGGACTGGTTGGGTAAGTATAAGGCTAGGATATTTTGTCAGGATAGGGAAATATCATTGAGACACCCAGATAGTCACAGCTGAATCATCTCCTTAGTGGAAAATTCCAGCAGGAGTGTTTGTGCTTTATTAAGTGCCATGGAGGTTCAAGAAAAGCTTAGTCAAGTTCGAGTAGCAAGGGAATTTGCATATGTCTTTGAGCCGGTTATGGGATTACCACCGAAATGAGCTATTGAATTTCAGATAGATCTTATGTCGGGAGCTGAACCTGTGAGTAGACCACCTAGCAGGATGACACCGACAGAGATGAAGGAATCGAAGGTGCAGCTAGTGGATCTTGAGGGAAGAAATTTTATTAAACCAAGCAGTTCGCCTTGGGGAGCGGCCACGGTATTCATGAAGAAACCAGATGGGTCGTTAAGGATGTGCATCGACTATCGTAAGTTAAACGAAAGGACGATCAAGAATAGGTACCCTCTAACGAGGATAGATGATCTGTTTGATCAGTTGAGTGGAGCCAAGGTGTTTTCCCAATTGGATTTGGCAATAGGGTTCCATCAGTTAAGAGTGGCGGAGGATAGCATTCCTTTAACAGCATTTCAAACTAGATATGGTTTGTATGAGTGGTTAGTGATGCCTTTTGGATTGACAAATGCACCTTCTTTCATCGTGGATTTGATGAACCGAGTTTTTCGAGAGCACTTGGATAGGTTTGTGTTGGTATTCATTGATGACATTTTAGTGTACTCGAAAGATGAGAGAGAGCATGAGAATCATCTTAGAGTTGTGCTTGAGACACTAAGGCAGAATCAACTAAAGGAAAAGTTTTCCAAGTGTCATTTTTGGAAGAAAGAGGTTAAGTTTCTTGGTCATGTGGTTTCAAAGAAAGGGTTGTCAATCGATTCAGATAAGATCGAAGGTGTGAACAATTGGAAGAGACCAGAAATGGTAATCGAGATCAAGAGTTTTCTTGGACTTGCTGGCTACTACCGGAGATTCATTAAAGATTCCTCGCGAATAGCAACACCTTTGACGAAGTTGACTAGGAAAGATGTGAAGTTTATTTGGTCCGACAAATGTGAGGAGGGTTCCTTAAGTTAAAAAATTTATTGACCAATGCACCAGTGTTAGTGGTTCCAAATAGAAACCAAGGCTTGGTAGTATACACTGATGCATGTGGAACTAGATTGGGAGTAGTATTGATGCAGAAGGGTACAATCATTGCCTACGCATCCAGACAGCTTAGACCACATGAAGTAAGATACCCTACTCATGATTTGGAGTTGGTTGCGGTGATCTTTGCCTTTAAGATTTGGAGGCACTATCTCTTGGGGGAGAGATTTGAGTTGTATAATGATCATAAGTCTTTAAGATTTTTATTCTCTCAAAAGAACTTGAATATGAGGCAACAAAGTTGGTTGGAGTTTTTGGTTGCCTATGATTTCGGTATAGAGTATACTCCTAGGAAAGGAAATAGGGTACCAGATGCTCTTAGTAGAAAACATCAGAATGTGGTGTTGGCTATGTTGGCAGAATGGAAGGATTTAGAAGCGTTGGCCAGTTGTGGTGTGCAGTTAAAATCGGCTGCTAGTTCTAGTCAGGGTACTGCCATGATGTCTTATTTAGAAGTTCATCCAGTGTTGATCGAAAGGATAGCTTCTAAAAAAAGAGAGGATCCAGTTTTAGCCGAGAGGATTAGAAGGCTTGAGGTAGGATCGAAGATCGAAGATCGATGATCTAAAGGATTTTTGTCTTTACCAGAGAGGATGGTTGAGAAAGAAGGGACGGTTATGTGTTCCGAATGTAGAGAACTTGAGAAGGGAAGTCTGAAGGAATGTCATCGATCCAAGTTTATGATTCATCCTGGAGGGACCAAGATGTATCCAGA
Source organism: Allium fistulosum (assembly GCA_030737815.1). Classification (NCBI taxonomy): domain Eukaryota; kingdom Viridiplantae; phylum Streptophyta; class Magnoliopsida; order Asparagales; family Amaryllidaceae; genus Allium; species Allium fistulosum. Next base: position 902,719,020 of record CM060901.1, on the reverse strand, counting down.
TATGAAGAGAAGCTTCTTTTGGGAAGGCATAAAGAGGGATGTTGGCTTGTGGGTTAGGCAGTGTGTTAACTGTCAACAAGTGTAGGCCGAACATAAAAAGGCAAGTGGATTACTTCAGCCTTTAGAGATTCTAGTATGGAAATGGGATTCAATATCCATGGATTTTATAGATGGGTTGCCACGGTCGAATAGGAGAAATGAAAGCATATGGGTTATAGTGGACAGGTTGACCAAGAGTGCCCATTTCATTCCAGTCAAGTCAACTAGGACGGCGCCTGTTTTGGCAAAGTTGTTCATAAAGAACATAGTTAGACTTCATGAGATTCCTAGTAGCATAGTCAGCGACAGAGATGCATTACTCACTAGCGAATTTTGGAGCAGTCTGCAAGAGGTAATAGGTACCGAGCTCAAAATGAGTACAGCTTACCACCCACAGACGGATGGGTGGACAGAGAGAGTCAACAAGGTACTCGAGGATTTATTGAGGGCTTGTGTATTGAATTTTGGTGGATCTTGAGAGGATCACCTACATCTAATTGAGTATTTCTATTATAATAGTTATCAAACTAGCATAGGAATGGCGCCTTTTGAAGCTTTGTATGGAAGGCCATGCAAATCACCCGCATGTTGGTTGGAGACTGGAGACAGATTGGTCTTAGGTCTAGATTTGGTTAGGGAGGCGTCGAAAAAGATTGAGTTAATCCGAGAATGGGTGATGGAAGCTCAATCCAGGCAAAAGAGTTATGCAGATAAGAGGCGTAAAGACCTAGAGTTCTCAGTAGGAGACCGGGTTTTCGTTAAGGTATCACCGATGAAGGGTGTGGTACGGTTTCGGAAATCGAGAAATTTGGCCTCGAGATATATTAGACCATTCCAGATTATAGAAAGAATTGGAAAGCTCGCATACAGGGTAGAGTTGCCGAGCAGTTTGGCAGGTGTCCATAATGTATCCATGTGTCTCATCTTCGCAAGTATGTGCATGATCCAGAGTCTACGGTTCCTTAGACAGAGTTGGAGGTCTTGGTAGTAGAGTCTGATTTGACTTTTGTTAGAAAACCAGTTCGGGTTGTAGCGAGAGATGAGAAAAGATTAAGGACCAAGACAATCAAGTTGGTGAAAGTTCAGTGGAGCGACAACGAGAAGGACTGTACTTGGAGACCGAGGATAGGATTCGAGATGCTTATCCTGATCTGCTTTGATGGTATGTCTATATTAGATTTATATAGATTACTTGCTAGTCAGGTAGGCTAGTATGGATGTTAGGAGTTGTTATAGATGATTGCTATGTTTGCTAGTCAGTCCTAACTAAATTTCGAGGATGAATACTTTAAGGAGGGGAGCCTGTAACACCCCTAATTTTTTATAACATTATTCAAGTGATTTAATTAGAATAAATTAAATAGAATAATGTAGAGTAATAAGGAGATTGAGGTTGGTTAATTAAATTAGTGGCCATGCTTATTTAAAATGAATGAGCTTATATTATAAATGGTTAAGTGTTATCTAATTAAACACAAGGGCATTATAGTAAATTTCCACCCATGTTTCCCACCCTTATACTATTTCCCTAAGACCGTTCACGTTCATTTTTAACACGAGCAAAAATTAAAAAAGTAAGAAAGCTAATAGGAGCCGGCCATTAAGGAGAAAGAAGAAGAGAGAAATCAAATTTAGAGCTTAGGATCAAGATAGAAGAAATCAATGTCAATCAATCTTCAATTTCCTTATCCAAACTAAGGTGAATAATAATCACTACATCTCAATTTTTTGTTTTATAATCATATGATTTCAAATTTAAGGGTAAATTCGTTTTTATGATATTTTGGATGATGAAATCTTAATTTCGAGTTTGTATAATTTAAACAAGATTGCTTAAAAGAGGATATGCACAGTTTTAGGGTAAAACCATGATTTAGTGATTTTTAAATGCCATGGGAAAATTATATGTTATGGAAAACATGATTTTAGTGTTGGGTTTTAATTTTTATAATTTTCCAAGCCGTGGAGAATTAGTTATGAATTTTCAAAGGAAAATATGGTTATTTGGGTTTATAAATTTATTTCGAAAATTATATTTATAAGAATTTGGGTAATTTTGATATGTTAGGGAACATGATTAAAGTGAATTTGGCGATTTTTACTAAGTGATTTAGTATGGAAATCAAATTATTTTGAAAGGAGGACCTAAATGATTTAATTGTTTTATTAATGGGAAGGGTTTATTTGTTAAAAGTTGTTATATTCTAGATCTGAGAAAATGCGGCATTTATTAGCCAAATAATTTGAAAGTTTATAATAGCCAATCAAGTGTTTGCAAGTGGGCAAGTTTGTTACAAAAAGTTAACTTTATTTAGTAAAAAAGCCTTTAGCTTAGAAAAGTGGGTTCTGCCTCCTTTGGAAGAAGCTTTCGACCCAGAGCTTCCGCCTCCGACCTAGTCGAAACCCTCTACCATGAAACCAATACACATGGTATCACTTAGTTGGTACGTAGTGGATTGGAGAAAGGCAGAAGGTAGGGCGTTGTAACGTATCTTCCGAAGGTGTCGATACCTTTGTTTTGTTTTTAAAAGAAAAGCGCTTGCCTGTTTATTAAAGGGTATTTCTAAAGATGCTTTCAAAGAAGAGCTGCCGCCTTTGTTTTCAAGTAGTAGCTTCTGAAGAAGTTACTTAGTTTTTATTTGAAGCTTTCAGAAGGGGTAGTTTCGACCAAGTTGAAACCCGTTTGTGATTTGATGCCTTTCTATGGCATTGAAGATATCAATGTTGTCGAAAGGTGCTGTTGTTTCATAAATATAAGCCACTTCCTACTGCTTTCGAAAGGGGTTAGGGGTTTCGAAGGCAATGGTTTCGGAAGGGGTTTCGAAGCTTGCCTTCAATTGTTTTACCTAGATGTTTTAAAGCTTTCGAAAGGATGGTTTCGACACCATCAAGTTTCCCCAATACTTTTATGAAATAAAGAATGGTTTCGAAAGAGATGTTTTCGCTTATGTTTTCTTTGACCCAAAATGATGTTTTAAACATAAAGCCAATGATTTCGAAAGGTATTGGTTTCGAAGGGTAACCTTCAATGGTTTCGAAAGGTGTATTTTTGAATGGTTTTGAAGCTATGCTTCTATACTTATATGATAATACTTTAACAAGGTCGAAAGGTTTCAAAAGAGATGTTTTAAATTATTCGAAAGGAAAGAGCCTAATGTTTTGAAGATATGTTTTAATGCTTTCGAAGGAGGTCATCCTATGAGGTCGAAAGCTAAGTTTCGAAGGTGTCGAAAGGTTTTATAACCCAAACTCATTTTTAAAGGAAAAACCCATGGCTAAATAAATGAGTTTTGAATGGATTTAAAGTATGTAAATTTGAAGAAGTATTTCCTTGATAAAAGTATATGCTAAAGGGATTAACCATGTTTTATATGTTAATGTTTTCCAGGATATTAAATCCACAGGAGTGGTATTGTTAAGTTGTTATGTTTGCTTCTTCAAATATGAATATATTCACATGATAAAGAACCCATAACCGTATTTTAGGGGATAAAGGGGTAGAAGAACCGACTAGGTCAACCCAGTAGTGAATATAAATTGATTAAACTCCTGAATGAGTAGAATTGCATCCAGGGAGTCAGGGAGATCAGAATATAGGATGCCTAAACTTTGAAGTTCTCCGGGAGATAGGTTCATAGTAAACCCATGAAAACTATGATTAGGAAAATATTGGGGGTAACCAACAGGTTCATAGTAAATCCATGAAAATTATGTATTAAGGAAGGTTGGCAGGGGCCAATTGGTTTGTAGTGAACCCATGAAAACTATATCCGGATTAAGTATTGACGTTAGTCAAAAGGTTCCTAGTCTATTTAATGGAGGCATCAGTAGGTTCCTAGTCAACCCATGAAAATTAGGCTAAGAAGGGAGTTACTGGAGTAATCCATAGGTTCCTAGTCAATCCATGAAAACTAGGATATAAGATGAGTTATTGAAATGACTAATAGGTTCAAGGGACCCATGAATTGGTTGAGTTGATTGGCAGGGCCTGTAGGTTCTTAATGATCCCATGAAAACTCTGAAATAGGACAGGGTGTCCATGAATTATAAAAAGGTTATTAGTAAACCCATTTAAACTAATAGGTTATTAGTGACCCTAGAAACTATAAATATGACAGGGAGTCGATTAAACTGGGGATGGGATATCCAAAATGTTTGTATATGTATATCATCATCATATTTTAAAATGTTATGTTTTTAACCATTGTGGATGCAGGAGCACAGTATATGGTTTTATAAAGGTTTTAGGATACTAGTGAGGGGAAAACCCATTCCGCTAAGCGGCATGGTCTCACTAGATATCTAAATGGATTGAGATGTTAGATTATTATTTATACCAGGCTTTATGTCTAACTCAAAGTTTTTGTTTTCCCCTTACACTCTCGGGTACTCAATTGATTTTGAGTAGTTTGAGGTTTAATATTTTCAAGTTCTTTTCTTAGATGAATAAAGCTTCCGGAGGCGTGCAGGAGGCAGTTAGTTATTTAGAGTTATCTTTTTCCACTGTGTAATTTTGGATGTAAAGGCAGACTTATTAGCATTACTATATACTCTGATCAACCAAGGGGGCATCATCATATGTCTCTCTTGGCGTATGTTTAATAATTATATTTTTCTGAACGTGGTTAGCGTTTATGGGATTATGTAATGAACATGAAATGTTTTGAAAGGAATGTAGGAAGGTGTTTTTAATTTGTTAAAAGTTTTCCATATTCTTGTGACCTGTGTATCAATGTATCTAACACCACCGTATTTGGTCGTCGAGGATTAATAACTATGAATGACTGCAGTACCTGTAGTCGTTAGTTTTGGGCCTCCAAGTAGGGGGATGTTACACATACCTAGAAATATTCGTGTAATTTTGAACTGTGTATGTCAAATAAAAAGGGTGGTGTAGATGAGGTGTAGCGGAACCCATATATATATATATATATATATATATATATATCTTGAAGTCGGATCTCTTTTTCTATCCTTTTTTTCCTAATTTTAGAATTAAAATACTCACCTCTCATTGATTGAGTACATTATGAAGAAGACACATGTTCGACTCCCGCTTATGTCACTTACCTAATTTATTTTTAAATAACTACATAATTTTTATTAACTCTACTCTCATGAATCCAAGTTCGAATCCATCCTATCGTGTTTCATTTAACATATTTTTAAATCACACGCTCTATTTAAATATCTTTTGTTTATCGTTTTAAGTCACTTCTTAGTTTGCAATTACAATCAAAATTCCAAATATCAACCTTACAATCTTATTTTTTTTATAGTCCTTTTAAATTATTAAGCACAATCCGCTTTTATGCTTTGGTTCAATTTTTCATATAAAATTACATTATTTCAAATGCTTACAATAATCTTATTACAAATGGTAAATTTTAAAAATTAATGTTAGCATATCTTATTACACATACACACCTACTTACATACACATACACACACATACATACATACATATATATATATATATATATATATTAAAGTTGGAACTCATCTAATCCTCTTTCTTCTTTCTTATGGTTTTTGAATTAACATCCTTAGTTCTCCGTGATTCATGTATATACACATTCTCCATTTAAAAATTTTCATTTTACAGGTTTTAATAAATTTTAAAAGTAATAATTGTCTCTTTGACTTCCCTCATTTATTATTGTGCACCATCTATTCATTCTATTCAGTTGTAATTTATTTTTCTATATAGTTCAATGTCCATGCAAAAAATTTCCATCAAAAAATAATTCTCCAATCCATTCGTTTCTTCCTTTCATTTTATTTTTCCTTTAACCATTTGCTCCACAAGAATTGATTGTGTCATATAATTTCAATTGCACAATTCAATCATCAAGAAGGGTCGCGTAATTCAATCGTACGATTTCAATTTGAATTATATTCAGTTTCTTTCTGACTCAATTTACTTGGTTATTCACTTACTCTATGTATAACCCATTTTTTATATTTCACCTCTACATGAAATTTCATTTCATCGTTATAAGTCTTCACATCTAATCAAATATTGCTCTTACTACATTATAAGATCAATTTATATGATACCGTAGAATCAAATACAACATGTTTACTGTTTATTTTTTTCTTTCTTTTTTATTTAAAAATTAGTAATAATTGGTTTTTGAATATAATTATATTTATTTGTTTTATAAACAAAATTTTGATTCATGATTTTAGATGCATAATTGAAATACTGAAAATATATTCAATTATTCATTGGTTATTTAAGAAATACTAAATATCAACTCTAAAATCTAATTCACTTTTTAATGGAACCTATAGGTATTTTTTGGATTTTTCTTTCTAAGTATCCACAATGTAATTGAGAGAGTTACTAATATGCTCTAAGATGTAATTTTTTACATATATCTAACTCTACAGTCAATATCACTTATAATAAAGGTGTTTGATTTCTATTATATACTTGGTTACATTGTAATATAATTAAGTAATTAATTATAGTATATTAATGAGAAAATCCTTAAATAAATTTTATGTGATTATAATTGCAAATAATTGCAATCGTGACTAGTTGATCACAATATAAAATAACATTTTGTTTTAGATATTCGTGGTCAAGATGTTTCCAGAAAGAATATAGATTCATCCTTTGAGACCAGAGTATATAACGATCTCCAATGTTGGGAAGTGTATTACTCATGGCTGTTGGGTGCACCAAGAGGTTACATACTCGTAGTTCTTGGATAACCATGGAATTACTCAACCGAGAGTTCCATGTTGATTGATAACAACTAGGTCAAACAGGAAATCCCAATGTAACGATGTTAGACAGTTCCCTCAACTTGAGAATACTATGAAACGTCAGTGTGGATACTCGAATTTGATTAAGTTAAATCATAGCATAGGGACCATAGAGCGACTATAGTTGGGTCTGAGTTTAGTCAATGAAGGTGAAGCACTATTCAATAGAGAATTTGTCTCCTCGGTTATATGAGGTAAATATAACGGTCTACTATAGGAAACTCAAAGTAAAAATCTATGGCCAGAGTAGAACGATTAACAATAAATAGGGCTATCAATGGATATCCTAAAAATCCTAAATCCATCTGCATCCGTATCCAAAAAGTAGATAAATATCCGATATTCGAAAAAGCGGATACAGATGTAGATACGAAGGCATCCGCATTCGAAAATTATCCATCCAATTTTTGTCAAGATTATAGTTAATTTTATGTGTATTTTCGTACAACGATAAATATGTATTCATTGTTTTGTTAAGTTGACAGTTTATATTATATGTATTTAATGCATATTAAGTGCTCAAAAGTGTTCATTACCATCATATCCTTTTATTTTGAATATTTTTATAATCAATGGGACTGAAAAATAATCGAGTTAAACCAAACTTTTCTATTTATATTCCTTGATTTATTGATCGTTAGCGATAGGATAATCATCTAATATCCATCCGTATCTGCAGATGCAGATATCTTATATCCAAAAAAGGTTTCGGATGCGGATGCGGATGCGGATATGACACTATCCGTATCTGTTTACAGGCCTAATAATAAATGCTATTATTGAACAAGGAACGCCGTTTATGGATTGATCAAGTTGATTGTGGATAATATTGGAATTTTGACGAGTACTAGACTCTATATATCCTAAAGTGATATAGTGGTGATGAAGAGAATGTGTGTAAATTATTGTCACTATTGGTACCGCTTAAGAATGTGTAAAATACGATTTTACTGAAAAGATCTATAACTGATGAATTCGGCCAAAATATCACACCACTAGCTAAGGTTATGTGTGAATGTTAATATTTGAATTTTTCAATATTAATCGCTGGCTGAATTCACCCTTTGAGCGACACAACCGTATTTGTGAATTCTTCGAAATACCACATGATTTAACTAATTTATAAAGTGTAATAAATTAATTTAATTGGTTAATATTTAAGAAATATTTGTTATCATTGTATTTGATGTTTAGGTTGTTATTAGTAAGTAGGGTAGCCCCCAGAATTTTGTAGGTTTTATTAATAATTATTTGGATACGCATATAAAAGTTATATATGCATGTATTCATATACGGTATCGATATACATATATATATAAACAAGCTTTAAGTATAATTAATTTCTTAACGGGCTTTGGAATTTTTTGGTCCATTTGGAGACCAAGTATGGCCGACCATAGGAGGATGAATAAAGTTTAGATATTTAACCTAGATTTAGTCGGACGAAAGAGGAAGATTTTAAAGAGAGGAATTGAGAAAGGTTTTATTCCCTCCAAAAATACAAAACATTCCACATTAATTCATTTTTAATCTTTATTTCTTCTTACTCCTCTCTAGGCCGCCATCATCTAACTCATTCCCATCATGGTCGAAACCATTTTCCACCAAACAACATCAAATAAAATTAAAACAAAGTAGTTCATTTGATTCTAGCACTATCGAGTGGAGATTTAGGGAGTCAATTCACAAATCAAGATATCAAGAAGGGCTGTGTGAGGACCCATATTTCAGAAGGTTTAAATCGACAATAATCCACATATGTCCAATTCAAACAATCCGGAACATAGATAATCAATGGGGTTAATTAAGAAAAATAAGAAAAGAAGAAGGAAATAAACACAGAATCTCGCAGCAGAATGACAAAATATAATAATCAAATAAACAGTTCATGAAGCTATTTACTATACTTTTGATTATAATTTATACAACATTTATCAGAGTTATACATATACAATAGAACAACATGATGCTGGGAATAATATTAGTAATAATAGTATACCAAATCTTCGTCTTCGTCCTCCAGAGAATAATCTTCGATAAGCTGAAAACTCAGAGCTGACCCAAGCGTAATGAAAAGACAAAACACTCGAGTCAAAACTAAAATAGCCTTATGTAAGTCAAATCAATATCTCATAATAACATGAGTGTAATAGCGTTAGAGTGTTTACAGGGTTTCACATCTCCTATCCAGTGTATAACGTGCGTGCAATAACTCAAGAGGTGTTACGGGATTTTCCATCTCTTAAGGATCCGTCAAAATATTTATATGTAGTAGAATACGCTATATATGTAATGTCTAATCAATAAAATAAATATTTTTCTTAGCATTAAGGGTTTACATTAATCCCCCTTACGCGTTTTTAAGCATTGTCGTACAGTTTGCATATAAAACACAAGTAAGTCGGTGGATAGGGATGCGCCGTGATACGACAACACTAAACCAAAATCGTAGTGGTCTCGTATAGGGATAAAAGTATGACAAGGCACATAAGGCAATGCCCAAGGTAGGATACTACCAGTTTACCCTTCCCGGCAAGTGGTAACGCATCATAGCCATGATAGCCCACCGCGTCCAACACTCCTAAAATCCAAGGGTGCGCACCAATCAATCATAATGTAAATGATGGTAATACGAAGAAGTGTGTCCGCTCGGGGTAGCTATCCCACTTGACTGGTACAGCTCCTGTTTTAGTCATTTCAAAGTGACACAAGTGTCAGGCCAATCCATCATCGTTCTCTTTCTTAAAATCCAACAAACGACACCAAATCTAACCACTTCATTCTGGATCATCACTCCACGTACACAGTTGTTAAAGTAGTTCCGGTATCGATGGATATCCGGCCCCGGTCTCTTTAACAACCAAACGTTGTTTTACACACCGGTTGGTTCTTTTACATTTCGAAAACAGTTCATACTTGATATCAAAATATCATATTTGATTCAAAATCAAATCCATTTCGAAATATTCATATTTACTCAAAATATACCATTTCACTTCAGAAATCATTTTCGCCTCAATATTTCAATTTTGCTTCCAAAATCGTTTCGAATTTCAATTTAGGTTATAACTTCATTTTAACCCAATTCGCACTTAAATCCAAGATTTAATTATAAACATTTCACCCCTTGACCAGTTTGAATTTTTTTGTTTTTGAAAATAGTTTGAATAGTTTTAAAATAGTTTAAATAATTAAAATAGTTAAAAATAGTTTAAATGGTGAAAATAGTTAAAAATAGTTTAAATGGTTAAAATAGTTTTATATAAAATAGTTTAAGTATTAAAATGGTTTATATAGGAAAATCTTTTGGAAAATCCAAAATAATTTGAATATTTAAAAAGATAGATTTAAATAGTTTATATCAAAATAATTTATTTGAAAATAGTTTCAAAGTCAATTTCAAATTAATTTCAATTCCAATTTCAAATTAGTTTCAATTACAATTCCAAAATAATTTCAACTTCAAATTTTTGAACCATTTTGATTTTTATCAATTCCGGGTTCGATTTTCAAAACATCGATTCAAAACACTTAAATCAATTTACTTTCAATAACAAATTTGAAATCCAAATCCTCAAATATAATTCAATTTCCATGCCCAATTTCGAAATAGTTTGATTTCCATAAATTCGATTTTCGTTTTTTAAAATCAAAACCTTTAAATAAATTTCGAATCAAAAATTTTAAAATCATTTAATTTAACCAATCTGGTGTTCGTATATAATTTTCTATGCTATGGCCAAGTGATCAGTTATTTCAATTTAATTTTAGGGATGGATATATATCATTTCAACTCAAGTCACAGTGTCATAGTTATATATCATTTCAACCCAAATCACAGTGTCATAGGTATATATCATTTCAACCTATTTCTTAATTTATTTGAAATAATTCAATTTGCAGTTTTATATACTGTAAATACTATACAGGATGATAATAGGATATATCAAAATAAATAAACATCCAAATCATCCAAAACATCAATCAATAGCATCCATCACAATCAACATCCAAATTAGCCAATAATTCACAACAATTCCATAGTTATAAATATCAGGTATTTTACTGGCAATTAAATTCCAATTTCAAATTTAACCGTCAATTTAAATTTCTAACAGTTAACTCGAATGACAATTAAATTTATCAAACAACGATCAATAAATTTATATCACTTCATAATTTTGAATTTAACTAGCACAAGAATATTTTAGTACGTTGTGAGCGTTATAAAACACTCACCTTGAGGTTTAAATTTTAAATCAAATCGAATGACATTCGATTTTACCAAAAATTTTAGCTATTCCCAATTATCTCCAAATCAGTTCTAGAACGTAGTGCTCGTCGCCATGATTCCACCCATGTTTCCCAAACTCATTTTTAAAGGAAAAACCCATGGCTAAATAAATGAGTTTTGAATGGATTTAAACTATGTAAATTTGAAGAAGTATTTCCTTGATAAAAGTATATGTTAAAGGGATTAACCATGTTTTATATGTTAATGTTTTCCAGGATATTAAATCCACAGGAGTGGTATTGTTAAGTTGTTATGTTTGCTTCTTCAAATATGAATATATTCACATGATAAAGAACCCATAACCGTATTTTAGGGGATAAAGGGGTAGAAGAACCGACTAGGTCAACCCAGTAGTGAATATAAATTTATTAAACTCCTGAATGAGTAGAATTGCATCCAGGGAGTCAGGGAGATGAGAATATAGGATGCCTAAACTTTGAAGTTCTCCGGGAGATAGGTTCATAGTAAACCCATGAAAACTATGATTAGGAAAATATTGGGGGTAACCAACAGGTTCATAGTAAATCCATGAAAATTATGTATTAAGGAAGGTTGGCAGGGGCCAATTGGTTTGTAGTGAACCCATGTAAACTATATCCGGATTAAGTATTGACATTAGTCAAAAGGTTCCTAGTCTATTTAATGGAGGCATCAGTAGGTTCCTAGTCAACCCATGAAAATTAGGCTAAGAAGGGAGTTACTGGAGTAATCCATAGGTTCCTAGTCAATCCATGAAAACTAGGATATAAGATGAGTTATTGAAATGACCAATAGGTTTAAGGGACCCATGAATTGGTTGAGTTAATTGGCAGGGCCTATAGGTTCTTAATGATCCCATGAAAACTCTGAAATAGGACAGGGTGTCCATGAATTATAAAAAGGTTATTAGTAAACTCATTTAAACTAATAGGTTAATAGTGACCCTAGAAACTATAAATATGATAGGGAGTCGATTAAACTGGGGATGGGATATCCAAAATGTTTGTATATGTATATCATCATCATATTTTAAAATGTTATGTTTTTAACCATTGTGGATGCAGAAGCACAGTATATGGTTTTATAAAGGTTTTAGGATACTAGTGAGGGGAAAATCCATTCCGCTAAGCGGCGTGGTCTCACTAGATATCTAAATGGACTGAGATGTTAGATTATTATTCATACCAGGATTTATGTCTAACTCAAAGTTTTTGTTTTCCCCTTACACTCTCGGGTACTCAATTGATTTTGAGTAGTTTGAGGTTTAATGTTTTCAAGTTCTTTTCTTAGATGAATAAAGCTTCCGGAGGCGTGCAGGAGGCAGTTAGTTATTTAGAGTTATCTTTTTCCACTGTGTAATTTTGGATGTAAAGGCAGACTTATTAGCATTACTATATACTCTGATCAACCAAGGGGGCAACATCATATGTCGCTCTTGGCGTATGTTTAATAATTATATTTTTCTGAACGTGGTTAGCGTTTGTGGGATTATGTAATGAACATGAAATGTTTTGAAAGGAATGTAGGAAGGTGTTTTTAATTTGTTAAAAGTTTTCCATATTCTTGTGACCTGTGTATCAATGTATCTAACACCACCGTACTTGGCCATCGAGGATTAATAACTATGAATGACTGCAGTACCCGTAGCCGTTAGTTTTGGGCCTCCAAGTAGGGGGATGTTACACATACCTAGAAATATTCGTGTAATTTTGAACTGTGTATGTCAAATAAAAAGGGTGGTGTAGATGAGGTGTAGCAGAACCCATATATATATATATATATATGTATGTATGTATCTTGAAGTCGGATCTCTTTTTCTATCTTTTTTTTCCTAATTTTAAAATTAAAATACTCACCTCTCATTGATTGAGTACATTATGAAGAAGACACATGTTCGACTCCCGCTTATGTCACTTACCTAATTTATTTTTAAATAACTACATAATTTGTATTAACTCTACTCTCAAGAATCCAAGTTCGAATCCATCCTATCGTGTTTCATTTAACATATTTTTGAATCACACGCCCTATTTGAATATCTTTTGTTTATCGTTTTAAGTCACTTCTTAGTTTGCAATTACAATCAAAATTCCAAATATCAACCTTACAATCTTATTTTTTTATAGTCCTTTTAAATTATTAAGCACAATCCGCTTTTATGCTTTGGTTCAATTTTTCATATAAAATTACATTATTTCAAATGCTTACAATAATCTTATTACAAATGGTAAATTTTAAAAATTAATGTTAGCATATCTTATTACATACACACCTACTTACATACACATACACACACATACATACATACATACATATATATATATTAAAGTTGGAACTCATCTAATCCTCTTTCTTCTTTCTCATGGTTTTTGAATTAACATCCTTAGTTCTCCGTGAGTCATGTATATACACATTCTCCCTTTAAAAAATTTCATTTTACAGGTTTTAATAAATTTTAAAAGTAATAATTGTCTCTTTGACTTCCCTCATTTATTATTGTGCACCATCTATTCATTCTATTCAGTTGTAATTTATTTTTCTATATAGTTCAATGTCCATGCAAAAAATTTCCATCAAAAAATAATTCTCCAATCCATTCGTTTCTTCCTTTCATTTTATTTTTCCTTTAACCATTTGATCCACAAGAATTGATTATGTCATATAATTTCAATTGCACAATTCAATCATCAAGAAGGGTCGCGTAATTCAATCGTACGATTTCAATTTGAATTATATTCAGTTTCTTTCTGACTCAATTTACTTGGTTATTCACTTACTCTATGTATAACTCATTTTTTATATTTCACCTCTACATGAAATTTCATTTCATCGTTATAGGTCTTCACATCTAATCAAATAATGCTCTTACTACATTATAAGGTCAATTTATATGATACCGTAGAATCAGATACAACATGTTTACCGTTTATTTTTTTCTTTCTTTTTTATTTCAAGATTAGTAATAATTGGTTTTTGAATATAGTTATATTTATTTGTTTTATAAACAAAATTTTGATTCATGATTTTAGATGCATAATTGAAATACTGAAAATATATTCAATTATTCATTGGTTATTTAAGAAATACTAAATATCAACTCTAAAATCTAATTCACTTTTTAATGGAACCTATAGGTATTTTTTGGATTTTTCTTTCTAAGTATCCACAATGTAATTGAGAGAGTTACTAATATGCTCTAAGATGTAATTTTTTACATATATCTAACTCTATAGTCAATATCACTTATAATAAAGGTGTTTGATTTCTATTATATACTTTGTTACATTGTAATATAATTAAGTAATTAAATATAGTATATTAATGAGAAAATCCTTAAATAAATTTTATGTGATTATAATTGCAAATAATTGCAATCGTGACTAGTTGATCACAATATAAAATAACATGTTGTTTTAGATATTCGTGGTCAAGATGTTTCCAGAAAGAATATAGATTCATCCTTTGAGACCATAGTATATAACGATCTCCAATGTTGGGAAGTGTATTACTCATGGTTGTTGGGTGCACCAAGAGGTTACATACTCGTAGTTCTTGGATAACCATGGAATTACTCAACCGAGAGTTCCATGTTGATTGATAACAACTAGGTCAAACAGGAAATCCCAATGTAACGATGTTAGACAGTTCCCTCAACTTGAGAATACTATGAAACTTCAGTGTGGATACTCGAATTTGATTAAGTTAAATCATAGCATAGGGACCATAGAGCGACTATAGTTGGGTCTAAGTTTAGTCATTGAAGGTGAAGCACTATTCAATAGAGAATTTGTCTCCTCGGTTATATGAGGTAAATATACCGGTCTACTATAGGAAACTCAAAGTAAAAAATCTATGGCCAGAGTAGAACGATTAACAATAAATAGGGCTATCAATGGATATCCTAAAAATCCTAAATCCATCTGCATCCGTATCCAAAAAGCGGATAAA
Source organism: Allium fistulosum (assembly GCA_030737815.1). Classification (NCBI taxonomy): domain Eukaryota; kingdom Viridiplantae; phylum Streptophyta; class Magnoliopsida; order Asparagales; family Amaryllidaceae; genus Allium; species Allium fistulosum. Next base: position 902,703,983 of record CM060901.1, on the reverse strand, counting down.
TATCTGATATTCGAAAAAAGCGGATACAGATGTAGATACGAAGGCATCCGCATTCGAAAATTATCCATCCGATTTTTGTCAAGATTATAGTTAATTTTATGTGTATTTTCGTACAACGATAAATATGTATTCATTGTTTTGTTAAGTTGACAGTTTATATTATATGTATTTAATGCATATTAAGTGCTCAAAAGTGTTCTTTACCATCATATCCTTTTATTTTGAATATTTTTATAATTAATGGGACTGAAAAATAATCGAGTTAAACCAAACTTTTCTATTTATATTCCTTGATTTATTGATCGTTAGCGATAGGATAATCATCTAATATCCATCCGTATCTGTGGATGCATATATCTTATATCCAAAAATGGTTTCGGATGCGGATGCGGATATGACACTATCCGTATCTGTTTACAGGCCTAATAATAAATGCTATTATTGAACAAGGAACGCCGTTTATGGACTGATCAAGTTGATTGTGGATAATATTGGAATTTTGACGAGTACTAGACTCTGTATATCCTAAAGTGATATAGTGGTGATGAAGAGAATGCGTGTAAATTATTGTCACTATTGGTACCGCTTAAGAATGTGTAAAATACGATTTTACTGAAAAGATCTATAACTGATGAATTCGGCCAAAATATCACACCACTAGCTAAGGTTATGTGTGAATGTTAATATTTGAATTTTTCAATATTAATCGCTGGCTGAATTCACCCTTTGAGTGACACAACCGTATTTGTGAATTCTTCGAAATACCACATGATTTAACTAATTTATAAAGTGTAATAAATTAATTTAATTGGTTAATATTTAAGAAATATTTGTTACCATTGTATTTGATGTTTAGGTTGTTATTAGTAAGTAGGGTAGCCCTCAGAATTTTTGTAGGTTTTATTAATAATTATTTGGATGCGCATATAAAAGTTATATATGCATGTATTCATATACGATATCGATATATATATATATATATAAACAAGCTTTAAGTATAATTAATTTCTTAACGGGCTTTGGAATTTTTTGGTCCATTTGGAGACCAAGTATGGCCGACCATAGGAGGATGAAAATAGTTTAGATATTTGACCTAGATTTAGTCGGACGAAAGAGGAAGATTTTAAAGAGAGGAATTGAGAAAGGTTTTATTCTCTCCAAAAATACAAAACATTCCACATTAATTCATTTTTAATCTTTATTTCTTCTTACTCCTCTCTTGGCTTCCATCATCTAACTCATTCCCATCATGGTCGAAACCATTTTCCACCAAACAACATCAAATAAAATTAAAACAAAGTAGTTCATTCGATTCTAGCATTATCGAGTGGCGATTTAGGGAGTCAATTCACAAATCAAGATATCAAGAAGGGCTGTGTGAGGACCCACATTTCAGAAGGTTTAAATCGACAATAATCCACATATGTCCAATTCAAACAATCCGGAACATAGATAATCAATGGGGTTAATTAAGAAAAATAAGAAAAGAAGAAGGAAATAAAAACAGAATCTCGCAGCAGAATGACAAAATATAATAATCAAATAAACAGTTCATGAAGCTGTTTACTATACTTTTGATTATAATTTATACAACATTTATCAGAGTTATACATATACAACAGAACAACATGATGCTGGGAATAATATTAGTAATAATAGTATACCAAATCTTCGTCTTCGTCCTCCAGAGAATAATCTTCGATAAGCTGAAAACTCATAGCTGACCCAAGCGTAATGAAAAGACAAAACACTCGAGTCAGAACTAAAATAGCCTTATGTAAGTCAAATCAATATCGCATAATAACATGAGTGTAATAGCATTAGAGTGTTTATGGGGTTTCACATCTCCTATCCAGTGTATAACGTGCGTGCAATAACTCAAGAGATGTTACGGGATTTTCCATCTCTTAAGGATCCGTCAAAATATTTATATGTAGTAGAATACGCTATATATGTAATGTCTAATCAATAAAATAAATATTTTTCTTAGCGTTAAGGGTTTACATTAATCCCCCTTATGCGGTTTTAAGCATTGTCGTATAGTTTGCATATAAAACACTAGTAAGTCAGTGGATAGGGATGCGCCGTGATACGACAACACTAAACCAAAATCGTAGTGGTCTCGTATAGGGATAAAAGTATGACAAGGCATATAAGGCAATGCCCAAGGTTGGATACTACCAGTTTACCCTTCCCGGCAAGTGGTAACGCATCATAGCCATGATAGCCCACCGCGTCCAACACTCCTAAAATCCGAGGGTGCACACCAATCAATCATAATGTAAATGATGGTAATACGAAGAAGTGTGTCCGCTCGGGGTAGCTATCCCACTTGACCGGTACGGCTCCTGTTTTAGTCATTTCAAAGTGACACAAGTGTCAGGCCAATCCATCATCGTTCTCTTTCTTCAAATCCAACAAATGACACCAAATCTAACCACTTCATTCTGGATCATCACTCCACGTACACAGTTAAAGTGGTTCCGATATCGATGGATATCCGACCCCGGTCTCTTTAACAACCAAACGTCGTTTTACACACCGGTTGGTACTTTTACATTTCAAAAACAGTTCATACTTGATATCAAAATATCATATTTGCTTCAAAATCAAATCCATTTTGAAATCATCATATTTACTCAAAATATACCATTCCACTTCAAAAATCATTTTCGCCTCAATATTTCAATTTTGCTTCCAAAATCGTTTCGAATTTCAATTTAGGTTATAACTTCATTTTAACCCAATTCGCACTTAAATCCAAGATTTAATTATAAACATTTCACCCCTTGACCAGTTTGATTTTTTTTTGTTTTTGAAAATAGTTTGAATAGTTTTAAAATAGTTTAAATAATTAAAATAGTTAAAAATAGTTTAACTGGTGAAAATAGTTAAAAAAATAGTTTAAATGGTTAAAATAGTTTTATATAAAATAGTTTAAGTATTAAAATGGTTTATATAGGAAAATCTTTTAGAAAATCCAAAATAATTTGAATATTTAAAAAGATAGATTTAAATAGTTTATATCAAAATAATTTATTTGAAAATAGTTTCAAAGTCAATTTCAAATTAATTTCAATTCCAATTTCAAATTAATTTCAATTACAATTCCAAAATAATTTCAACTTCAAATTTTTGAACCATTTTGATTTTTATCAATTCCGGGTTCGATTTTCAAAACATCGATTCAAAACACTTAAATTAATTTACTTTCAATAACCAATTTGAAATCCAAATCCTCAAATATAATTCAATTTCCAAGCATAATTTCGAAATAGTTTGATTTCCATAAATTCGATTTTCGTTTTTTAAAATCAAAACCTTTAAATAAATTTCGAATCAAAAATTTTAAAATCATTTAATTTAACCAATCTGGTGTTCGTATATAATTTTCTATCCTATGGCCAAGTGATCAGTTATTTCAATTTAATTTCAGGGATGGATATATATCATTTCAATCCAAATCACAGTGTCATAGTTATATATCATTTCAACCCAAATCACAGTGTCATAGGTATATATCATTTCAACCTATTTCTTAATTTATTTGAAATAATTCAATTTGCAGTTTTATATACTATAAATAATATACAGGATGATAACAGGATATATCAAAATAAATAAACATCCAAATCATCCAAAACATCAATCAATAGCATCCATCACAATCAACATCCAAATTAGCCAATAATTCACAACAATTCCATAGTTATAAATATCAGGTATTTTACTGGCAATTAAATTCCATTTCAAATTTAACCGTCAATTTTAATTTCTAACAGTTAACTCGAATGACAATTAAATTTATCAAACAACGATCAATAAATTTATATCACTTCATAATTTTGAATTTAACTAGAACAAGAATATTTTAGTACGTTGTGAGCGTTATAAAACACTCACCTTGAGGTTTAAATTTTAAATCAAATCGAATGACATTCGATTTTACCTAAAACTTTAGCTATTCCCAATTGTCTCCAAATCAGTTCTAGAACGTAGTGCTCGTCGCCATGATTCCATCGTCGCTTGTTCCGTCCAATTTCGACCTCGTATGTGAAAGATATACAATTCATAAGAATTTATAATTTATAATATAATAAATTTACACTTTTATTTTATTTTTTTAAACCTAATTAACTCTGGCCATTGCTTCACTGAATCACGATCTGACCACACATTCTACCTCTCCATCATTTGTTCCTCGTTCGATTGCTAAAACCCATCACGCCACTAAACCATCGCCTACTTCAACCTCCACACACGACCAGAACAAGATACCCACCTCCATATGACGCGCCGCGCCATGCTCGAACCTCGCCTGAAGCCCCATAACACTCGGCTGCCCATAGCTCTCGATTTTCATGCTCGAACGTCGCACCTTCACAAGCCGATTCTGGCGAATCTAAGCCAACATCGACGATCTCCACCGTTCACCTCGTAGAGCTCGACAAGCTCTGCGAATTTCATTTAGGAAGTTTTCGAAAATATTGCTTGGATCGAGAGATAAATGAGGAAGAATATGGGATGTTTTCGACCATGGAAATATTCACTGGTGGCTACGTAAATTAGGGTTAGGGTTGAGAGGCTTTGGTTTTATATATACGTGAATATAAAATATTTTAATATTATTTCGATTATTCATGTGCATTTTCGGAAGAAGTCCAAACGAAGCGTGCCACCTGATGTTTTACCCCTATTCCGAACACAATGGAACATGTTTCGAGGCCTAATTCGATTGTATGTGGAATATAGCTTTTCGAATCGAATTATAACATCAAATTTTCGATATTTAATTCAACGCGTTTCTATCCCGTACGATCAAACGATAACTCCAAAAGCTATGAAATTTGAAATCCGATAATAATACAGTATTACGGATCTAATGGAACAGGTTTCATCGAATTCTGAGATAGTGCCTCGAAAGGCTATTTTTACTCGTTGATTATAATATGAAATTTCCAATTCTAATCATTCACTTTTAAATCCAATTTTAAATGTTAGCAATCTTCATTGTTGTTTAAATAAAATTTAAATCAACTTCCGATATTATTTTCAATCGTATTAAATTCAGAATTCAATTATTCAAATAATTTTCAATATTAAATTTAAACAATTTAATTATCCTATAAATCAATATAAATAAATCATTAAGTTCCGAATAAATTTTAGTTGTCAACATCATTTTATTTCTATCTAAATAATTCACAATTATTATTCAACTTTAGTTATTGGTTATAAATCCAGTTAATATATAGAATTTCTTTTCAATACTCATTATCGCCAAATCTTCGAAATTAGTTTATTTCAATTTTTTTTCAAGTTCATATCCAATAACTTACATTCAAAATCATTAAATTTTTATTTTTAACCATTTTATTCAATAATTATATCAAATTCCATAATTTAAAATAGTTAAAAATACGGGTCGTTACATTCTCCCCCACTCAAAACTTTTCGTCCTCAAAAAGGCGTTAAGTAAAGAATTTAACATTTGATATATTTTTTTCAAAATAATCAACTTATAAAACAATAAAATCTCATTTATAAAATCATTACTACGTTTCTATTATGCTACTCCGATTGGCTTACGGAATTTACAAGTTAGTCATCAAAACAAGTTATAAAAAATTTTAAAACTTCAAAAATTTTCTAACACCCGAATTTACGGAAAATTTCGGCAGAATCTCCTATGTGCGGCTCGATCGAAAAAATTTTACAATTCAATATATGAGCAAAATATATGCCAATTATATCAAATATACATCTCATCTCAATGATGAGGCATCCCGTAGGGAAAAATATAAAAACGCGGTATGTAGTCCGAGATGTATACCTTATTATTATTAATACGAGCGAGTTTGCTCGTATTAAGCAAGCAAAAGCAAAATATAATCCACGTATAAGTCCAAACGGTCTTATATGCACCTATCTCAACTCAATTTAGAACATTAGTTGCATATAATGATATAGAAAGCATGTATGAGTTTTATAGAAGCATATAACATGAATTTTAAATCCAAACTATAACATAAGCATTAATGTACAACAAACAACAATCATATACAATAAAACAGTTATAACGACGATTTACAACGAATGAGACCATTCAATTATTAGTATTCATCCAATTAATTCATAACGATATGAATTTACATCATCCAATGCCAATATTTAATTTATACACTTCATTTCTTATTAACATCCAAATTTTTATTAGCATTTAATTTGATTTACTTCCAATTTATTCAAATCTATTTCATTTGCATTCAATTTATTTAATTCAATTTGTTAAATTTCAATTATTTCATTTTACATTTAGCAACATCTCATATCAATTCATTTAACATCTTGTTTAACTAACATTTATCAAAGTTATAAACTATAAACTTTACTTTACATTTTCACGAAACATTCGGATTATAATGTTCATATTTCCATTTTTAGCATCAACATCATTAATGAATTATTTCTTATATCCTTACTTAAGTTTCTTAATTCACATTTAATTTCACAATTTCATTTAATAACAAATTTACTTGTGAAACATTTTATTAGTCATCACTTTAGTTCATAATCATTCTATAAAAGTCCAACTTTTTATATATGACTTTATCCAAGTTTATAATTATCTCCAAAAGTTACAAATTCAATTCCACAATTTCTTTGTAATTTATTATGTATAATTCTATAACCAATTTACAAAGATATTATTTAATTCATTTGTCTACTTTCTTAAGTTCCACTTACTTATTTCATTTAGTCGTTAATCATTTCATAATATACTAATTAAGTATATAACATTTATTATTACAACTAAATTTCCATTTATATACATTTTAATTACTTTTAAGTTTTGTTTACTTGTATAATATCCCGTTACATATCCAAATCATCATTTTAACTTTTAACATTTGGTAAGTCTTATTATATGTTATTAGAATGCAATTTGGTATTATATAAATTAATCTGATTCATTTTACTTAATTTGAATGTCCACTATTGTAACTTGTTTAAATTTTCTTTACTTTCAATTTAAGAGTTGCAAACTTCAACTCTAATGTTTCTTAAAAAATTTAGCTCAGATTTCCTAATTCTCTTATTTTATAAGTTCTGGTTATTCAAATAAGTAACGTCCTCAGATTTTCGCATTCGAAAATCCACATCCATACTTTACATCGTACTCGAATGCTATAGATTCGACCGTTCAAATCCGAGTCGCCGGAGCTTATAACACGATTAAGTAAACAACACAGCGGAAAAGAAAAAGAATATAGATATACAACATCTGATACAATATCCAGATACAATGATGATATAATGAATATCTATATACATTGGAGATATATACAAGAAATAGCAGCGGAAAAGAAAATGATAACACCAGCAGCGGATAATCTCCATCTCCAAAGCACCAATCCAGAAATAGCTCGAACTCCCAATAACGATGCACAAAGATAAGCAAGTGCAGTCCATATCCAAAGACTGAACTAGCTCCAGATAATCTACTGAACCTGACTATCTGAAAAACCCAACTCTAGACTGCTCGTGTAGAAAAATTTTGAGCACCCAGAGTTTAGGAAAGAAATAATAAACTCCGGATCAGTCATGGGACTGGTGCGAGCAACAAAAACAGTTTATCTTTAAAACAAATAGCAGAGAATTTTAAAGTCAATTCGCAATGCTTTTGGAAAATGAAACTACCATAAGACCTCCCACCACACACACAATGCAAACGCAGAATTGGAGGAGATTTCTTCTTATGATAGTCAAAGATGCTTACTATACAAAATCAAATCATTTGGTTTGATATTATTATTAGTGCATAGTGTAGAAAACATTTTCGAAAGTAGAATATCAATCTTAGCCAACATAGACATTTCGGACTATGCCTACTATAGCTACCATCCAAACAGTGGGGCGCCACCATAAGTAGATGGCAGGTTCTACAACTAATACCGTACAAAGTTCGTATTTGGAAGATGGATTTCCAACAAATGGTCGGGCAAAGGAACTTCCCAAGTAAAATAGAACGCCTCTGGAGCGACGTTCCTGGATCCTAACCGGATCTCTGCTACACAAGGCCGGGTTACCTCTAGCTGGGTAACTACTAACACGAATATGTCATTCCCCGGTCGTTTGCGACCTTTTTCCTGAGGATCCTCGATTCCAACAACCACAAGTAATAAATTTGCAGCAACCACAAAGTGAGTATCTAGGCTCCATACCATGATACCACTCATAATCCAGAAGGAAATGACATATACTAAGGGGGCGCTATCCCCTAATAATCTTGCTGCCACGATTCCTGTTTCGACCATACCGGGTCGTGAGGTTCGACGAAGTCTCGTCCACAAAGCTACGCTTTAGCACAAAGCCATGCTTTGGGTCAACAGATGATCAAAGCAATGATCACAAAGATAAATGATCATATCACAAATGATCAAACAATGATCATCTCACAGAAACACTCAGCATGTCACATTACCAAATTGGGAATATATCGCTGATAACCTTCAACTACATAACCTCTGAGCTTGTATGTCTCAAAGAAGGGTGTTAAGCTAAGAGAATAAATTCTCCGCCACCAAACAGAAATGTATTTGAAAGAAATCGGCTTTATATCTCAAAGTGTAATGTCAGACATGTAACCATACAAGTCTGTTCCGGGTTCGAACAGAACCGAATGCACTTCTTACGAAGCCCTTGCAATTCCGAGTATTCACAATCCCGATCGGATTTCCCATCACTTAGGGAATCTCTATACCAGCGCGACTTAGTGCAGAGACAATAAACGAGTTATCCTTTCATTCTCGTGAATATAAGGTCTTCACCACCGGTCTTCAAATGCTATCCATATACGACGTATCACTATTCGGAATGGGTTATATGACACCATTGTCTTCTCCCGGCTAACCTGAATAGTGAGCGTAATATTTAAAAATATATGGATATTGGGATTTCAATTAAGTCACAACTTATTACCCAAACTTCTCTTTTCAAATGGTTTAACAAATTACATTTTCAAATCTTTAAACAAAAAGATTCATTTTAACAACCTACAATGGTTAAAACAATTTCCACATTTTTATCTTTTAAACAAAAGATTCATTCACAGATTTTCCAAATCAATTTCAATTTAACTTGTTAAATCTTTAAATCAAAGATTTAACTTATAGCTTTAGAAACAATTTCATTTCGAATGGTTTAAATAAATTACAATTTTCAATCTGTTAAAGATAAACAGATTCAATTCATAGCTTTCAAACCGTTTCCATAACTTGGAAATAATTTTCATTTAAATCTTAAAGTTCCTTTTAACACAATTTGGAAGTTCACTTCTTATATGAAAGCTTTTATTATTTGAAACAGAATAGTTTCATTCCAGAAAGATCCAATTTTATTTAAACGAGTTAAAGCCTTTGAATTTAAATTCAAATTCCCAAATCAATACCTTTAAAATGTTTAACACATATAAACTCATTTATAAGTTGAATAGCCTTTCTAAACCTTGGTTTCCAAATCATAGAATTCAATTTCAAATATTTAATTCAAATTTAAATCAAAATATTTAAATTTCAAAACTCGATCAAGTTACTCAAAATAAATTTCATCTTTGAAATTCCATTTCAAAAGCTTTTCATTTTAAACCCAATCCATTTCCAAAACATTTGAATTCAAATCTTCTATTCAAAATTATTTCAAATATCTGTGACTTTATCGATTTCCTTGTGTATCCATATTTGTGTGTGTATAAGTGTGGTCCAGGGGTTTAACACAATAGTGCAACATCATTCAATCATCACAGATCAGAATACAGAAATATAGTTGATAAGCGGTATTAAATATCACGCTTATCATTCATTCACATATCACAGATATATAAAGATCACAGATAATAAATTACAGGTCACAACACAAATCAGGACATATCACAAAGCATCACATATCAGGAAATATCAAGTAATTCAATCATTCAATAGAATCCAAACATTCACAATTAAAATTTATTAATCCTTTGATTAATTACCCTAAGAAATGAATTTTTAATTACTTCCCTTAAGTAATTTTACATTCAATTACTTTCATTTGGTAATTACCCCTAATTAATTAAGTAATCACTTATCCTTAATTAATTTAAGCAATTAATTATCTTAGTTTAATTGTCCTTAATTAATTAACTTTAATTACTTTCCTTAATTAATTTATCTTAATTAATTATTTAACCTCAAATTAATCTCTTAAATTAATTATTCTTTTAAATAAATTAACTTTTAAACACTTGATTAATCAACCTTTAATCATAAATTATTCATCTTTAATTACTTACATTGAGTAGTTATCATTTAAGCAATTAATCTCTAGTTACTTAATCACTCTTTTTTTCTCTTCTTTAGCTTTTAGTTTATCAACTAATATGAAATTATTAATTCCCAAAACAATATTTTGAAAACAGTTCAACCTTCAAAATCATTGAAACTTGTTTAGAATCTTGCTTAAAATTTTAATTCGAAGTCTTGGTCAATATTTCTTTTGGAAATTTGTTTAACAAATTTACTCTTAAGATTTGTTTAAAACATTTCAAATATTCCTGGACCAAACCCAAAAATCACGATCAGGAACTCAGGCCACATCCCATTCTTCCTGAGAACAGCCCTAAACACCCTCCTTCTCCTTCCTTTCATCTTTTCTTTTTAAAACTCAGTTTAGTTTTAAAAAAAAACTGTTAAAATTGACAAACACTAACGCGATCATCACGAAGCAAGACCCAAGTAAAACCCTTCCCTACCCGAGTCGAAACTCGAGACAAAACCATCATCTCCAAATAAACCCATCCAGATGCACGAGAACGTGCACATCCACGTGCACATCGTCCCTGGCCGCCGACGAACCCCACACCAACCTCCGACGAGTCGACCTCCACCTCGTCTTCAGGTGCGACCACCCTAGCCTCCTCGATTCAAACGAGAAACAAAAACGACCAAAACACACAGCCTGGAAAACGTAACCCCATCGGAAAACCCCTTCCCTCCGACGATCCCTGACTTTAGACACCACACCACCTTCACCGTAGCTCTGCCTTAATCTCCAGCACCTCCAGCACACTTCGCGATCGACCCTGATCGAATCTCGTCGTCCAGAAATCCATTGGAACACCCCGACACTACCGGGAAGCAAAAAACCCTAGATCGTCAAAATCCGATCACCACAGTACATTATAAATTTAACTATTATTATTCCCACGATCGTTGACAACTCAACCACCTCTAGTAGGAACCCCGACCACGATATAGCCTCCGATCATCTGAATTTGGTCGAAACCCATTTACAGTTCAACTAAAAACTGCTCTTTACATATTTAATAAAAAATCAAAATTTTTGTTTTAAAAATCATATTTTCCAATGGTGATTCCATTTATACACCTGAATTCATAGATTATGAATGTGACGATCGCCCATGACCCCTGCACTGAACCTAGAGAAAGTGCGCTGTAAAGTGTGCCAGGCGACCATGGACGATTGTCAGGGTAAATTAAAACAACAGAATCTATCGTATTACTCACAGCGCATGGACAAAATGCAATAGAATATATATATAGTGAAGCTTCACAGAAATAGAATCTCATCAATAAAACATCATAATAGTTGAATACAACATCAGGATAGTCAATACATCAAGCCTCACTACATATCACTCAGAGACTTATACAAAGCAGCGGAACATCCAGTACATATAGTAAGAAGATAATATGCAAGCCTCCAGCTCGTCTTCGATATCAGCATTGTGGGAAGCAAGAACAACACCTGTCACCTGCTACCTAGTCTGCCCATCCCAAAATGGACGAACAGCCCAAGGCAATAAGAGTTAAAACATAAAGCCTTGAGTCAGACAACAGTCTTAGTGAGCGGTAAATTAACTAACAACATACCAAAAGAGCATAAAGGAAAAAGGAATAGGAATACAACCCTCCCACTCCACCTCTTTCTACAGTGATAGCCCCCAGACACACACTAAGCAGAAGCAAGCATAGCAAAGCATACAATTTAAAGTAAAGTAATTATCACTCGAGTCAAGGGCGATGTTTTCCAAGTACAAACGCCCAAGGCCTAAACCAAGATCAGATAAGCACCCAGAAAATACCGCTCTTGAGACCGAATGGCGATACAACCAAACATCCATGACTCTGGCTATCATTGTTATCATTGCTTTGATATCATCGTTAATTTGAATGACCGGCACATTCTTTCAGTCGTCCATCAAGGGCTAATGGAAACCCCGGTTCTAGACATAACTCTGCACGTCATCGTGACCCATGCCTAGGACTATCGAATCTGCCCAGAGTACTTGACTATCAATCATTAGCCTTTAGGGACTATCGAATCTGCCCAACGTACTCTTGCTTTGAGCATGCTAGAACCTTCAACAACGATGAGATCTCAGCCTCCTAGTCATCCTCCTCGATGACTATTTCCATACTAGCTCAAGCGCCTCTCGAGCAAACCATTATCCTCAACTCGAACCATTTCACCGAGTTATCAACATGCTTGGAATGATCCCGTCTGGATTAGACCAAGACTATCTCATATCATACTTCGCCTCATCATCATCATAGCAAAGTCTCATCTCAACATCATCATCAAATCTATCCATATGAGCTTCATCATCCGCTTCATATGCCACGTGCAGCTTTTCCAATTCAAGAGCCTTTCCCTTAGCTTTTGAATCATCTTCGACCATCTTATCAAAATCAAATCATCAATCATTTAATTCATAGCAATCAATCAAGTCAAACATTAATCCAAGTAAAACAAGCATTCAAATATGATCTAATGAACAATATTAACAATAATGGCAATTTCGTAAATAAAGAGTCGAAAGTCTAACAAGCATGAAAACATGAGAAATATCTCTACAACTTGATGAATGGACTTGCATAGGTTAATCATGTAGTAAAATGGTTGTCAAATCATCATGAACAATGGATCTACATGGATCTACACTTAGGATTAGGAAAATGCATGGAAATCACTACTTTAACACAAAATCAAGCCAACGATCCGATATACTCCTTTGGATCCGTGTGAGAGATAATCACCACTCACTGAGTCACCTAAACAACTCAAAAGCAACACACTTCAGATCTGGACAGCGAAGGATCTAACTCGATCTATCACGAATCCGCTTCAAACGATGAAATCTCTCTTCGAAGAATGTAGATCTTCAATCTAAGCTCTTCGATCTTCGATTTGATCTTCGATATGGATGGAAGGAATCACTAGATTAGAGTGGAGAAAAGAAGTGAAGAAGTGTAGAAGCCGAGCTCTCAAAATGGCAGCACTTCGTCGCTTCGAAATCCGGATCCCGAAAAATGAAGAAATGGACGAGTATTTATAGGCAGATTTTAGGTCGTCCGCCCCTTAAGTCGTCGCCGACTTAATTCTCCCTCCGACCTACGACCTAGCAAAATTTCTGACCTAAAGACCACGCTACTTTAACAGCTCACGACTTAACACAGTAGCCGACCTACGACTTAACTGGGTATACGACATAACGACTCAACAACAGGTGCGACCTAACTGAATACGACTTACGACCTATCTCTGGCCGACTTAACACACACGCGACCTAACGTAGATACTTCCTCGCGACCTAACCACTCAACAGAGTTACGACCTAACTAAACATGTCCTAGCGACCCAACGACTCATCACCCTATTCCCTTAACTCGGCCACGACTCAACTGTGTTACGACTTAACTGCTAGACTTAGGTCGCTCACATCCTAACTCCAACACTCCTTAAGTCGTTAACTCGCCCAGCCGACCTAACATTTAACCCGTCCATTCTCTTAGGTCGCCTCAAATCTTAAGTCGCCTATTCTTGAGTCGCCAAATCCTTAAGTCGTCCCAATCTCTCCTAAGTCGGTCAGTTCCTTAGATCGTCTATCTCTTAGGTCGTACACTTCCTAAGTCGGTCACTCGACCTAAGCCACCCCATACGACCTAATTTCCCCACAACTTATCCCAATGCCTAGGTCGCTCCAAACCTTCCTACGACCTAAGACTTAGACTCTAGACGACTTGTCAACAATGCGACCAATTGTCAACTGTTCTACAATGTTTCGATCCGTAAAAATACGGGTCGTTACATTCTCTCCCCCTTAGGAATTTCGCCCCCGAAATTCCAAACAAACAGAGCAATCAAAGACCATTCTGCACGCCTACCATCCATAACAATCAACAAACCATGCATCCAACTCTAGCTTAGCGTACAAAATTCTAACACTAGAACAAGTTACAATATCGTGAGATGACACGACACCTTAGGGCCATACCTTGAAGAGTTCAGGATGAGCTGCCTTCATCCTCTCTTCCACCTCCCACGTACAGTCGTTATCATCATCACTCCATTGTATCTTGAGCAACTTAACTACCTTCCTCCTAAGCTGTTTCGTGTCGGTTTCCACAACACGAACCGGCTTACGAGGTCTCTTATCGACTGGATCAACTTCGAAACCTTCACAGCTATCAGCAGAAACCACTGTATTCGAGTCGTGCACATACTTCCGTAGATACGATACATGAAAAACATTGTGCACACTCGACATCTTTTCTGGTAACTCCAATCTGTAGGCGAGCTTTCCAATTCGCTCGATGATCGGGAATGGTCCAACAAATCTCGGAGTCAATTTTCCTTTCTTCCCGAATCGAATAACATTCTTCAGTGGAGAAATATTTACAAAAACCATATCACCTACGTCGAATTCCAAATCCTTACGACGCTTATCGGCATAACTTTTCTGACGGTCTTGGGCTGCCTTCATTCGTTGCCGAATGATCTCTATGCTATCTGAAGTCGGTCGAATCATCTCTGGCCCAAGTATCAACTTTTCTCCGGTTTCTAACCAACATGTCGGAGAGTTACACGGTCTTCCATACAATGCCTCATACGGTGCCATACCAATGCTTGACTGGTAACTGTTGTTATATGAAAATTCCACCAAATGAAGGTGATCTTCCCATGATCCTCCGAAATCCAAAACACAAGCTCTGAGAAGATCTTCCAAAACTCGATTGACTCTCTCGGTCTGACCATCTGTTTGAGGATGATAAGCTGTACTCAAACACAACTTGGTTCCCAAGACTTTCTGAAAGCTCTTCCAAAATCCACTAGTGAACAATGGGTCTCGATCGCTCACTATACTCTTCGGAATACCATGGAATCGAACTATCCACTTGACATACAACTCAGCCAACTTTGATGCAATCCTAGTCGATCGAACAGGAATGAATCTTGCACTCTTAGTCAGACGATCTACGATGACCCAAATCCCTTCATTTCCCGTTCTTGTTCTAGGCAATCCATCAATAAAATCCATCGACACTTGCTCCCACTTCCATGTAGGAACTTCTAATGGCTGAAGCAATCCACTGGGCTTCTTCTGCTCGGCCTTTACCAACTGGCAGTTCATGCACTTGGAAATAAAATTTCCAACATCCTTCTTCATACCTTCCCAGTAATAGGTTCTCTTCATATCCCGATACATCTTATTTCCACCTGGATGAATTGTCAACTTCGAGTGATGACTTTCCTTCAGAACTTCACTCCTCAATTCATCTATATCGGGAACAACTAGTCGTCCTTGCTTTCGAAGCCAACCCGCTCGATCGACCTCGAATCCTTTATCCTTTTCTGGTTCCAATCCAAATTCCAAATCATGGATAATCTTGACAATCTTATCATCTTACTTTTGACTCTCGCCGATTCTCTCCAAAAGAGTCGGTCTTATCGATAAGTTTGCACTACGCCATAGATTGCATACTGCAACACCAAAGAAGTGATGCAGGAAGTGCCAAAAAATGTTGCTGTAGGCTAAAAAAGGGCAAAGGCAACACTTTCTCGGTGATGCATTTTGCCGCGTTGCCGCAGACCTCAAAGGCAACATTTTGACTATCTAAGGCAACATAAGAAATATTGTTGCAATAGAACCATATTTGGGTCTATAGCAACATCCATAGGTGTCTGTACCAACATTCCAAAATGTTGCTATAGATATTAACTTTCTGAATTTGTGGGGCCCACAATGTAGAGCATATTTGATTTTTTAATAGAAATAAATATTTATTTAATAAAATGCTATTGCACAGAATTTGATATTCAAACAGTAATTTATTTAAATAAATATTTTATTTCAACATTTGAAATAGTACAAATTCCTGACTCCACTATTTTACAATTCGATGATATATAACACTGATATTCACATATACAGATATTCCTCACTACATCACTCAGTTCACTCATTACATATGCAGTTTCAATTTATACAGACACCGACACTGACAAATATATGACGAGCTGAGTGCCGAGCCGAAGGCGAGCCGAGAAGCGGGTCCGGGCGCAGCGCCGGCGGGGGTCCGGGGCACCGCAGTCCCGACGGGGATCGAGCCTTCTTTGAAACGACGTAAAATGATGCACAAATGAATCAGCATGCTTCTAGACCGAATGATGGCACTGCGAGCCACTCTAGATTTGAAACACAGCATCACTTTAATCCTACACCTTTTAAATAAAATTGAGAGGTATGCATGTATCTTCAATCAGTAACAATCAAATGTTGTAAATAAATCATGCAATACAACTAAAACATACTTAGCATATGGTTAGTTCAATCTCACCTGACACTGTACTGGGTATTTAATCAACATTTCCCTGAGATCAATTTAATAGGATTGCATATATCCTTCGATCAAAATGAAGAGGTTTCTATATTCCGTAAATCATGCAATAACAATAAAGAGTTTTTCTAGGTATTATCATTTTCTAATTAAAAGAAAAAAGTGAAGTCAACGGCATAAGTTACTGGGTCATCTAATTATAGTAATAATTAAACATACATAGCCTATAGGTACTTACAGTCTACGGACTTACCGCTTCTAGCAAATGTGCCACCAGGACAATGCAAAGTGCTTTATTTGCTAAATTTCATGTTGCCTGCATAGAACACTCGTGGAGCTACATACATATATGTACATATTTATTAAATAAAAGAAAGTGGAGAAAACAGATAGGACCGACCACATAAGCAAGTGCAACAAAATCAAAGTACTTGGCTCTTTAATAAGAATTTTATATTTAGTATAAGAAAAGGAGTGAAGTAATCTGATCACATCACCATCCGATAAGTTTAACTGTGTAGTGATCCCTGTATAACTCAACATACCCGTGTTGTTAAATAGCAACAACACTGCAGCCTGCAAAATACAAACAGTTACAAATGGTTAACACACAACAACAACCTCATCTTGATAATACAAATTGCAAAGTCTTCTTATGTAACAAATGAGATATAGTAGGGACCTGATAAATTGTAACAACCAACTCAATGGGTCATATGAAAGTGGTTCCCATTAGACTTTACCTGCTATTTGTTCCCATTAGTGAGACGAAGTTTTCTCCTCTAAGATCAAATGAAAGTGGTGGGTCCTGAAACATATAGAGACAGAGTAAGCATTGCGATACATGTTGAAAACAGGCTGAGTTTG